>CM054136.1:31838973-31888973 GCA_028751875.1 Rapana venosa
GTTTGTGTTTTAAGACATTAGGAATTGTTGTTGCGTGTGTGCGAGGGTGGGGGTGGGTGGGTGGGGGTGTATGTTGTGTTGTGACGTGATGTGATGTGAAGTGATATGATGTGATGCGAGTGCATACCTTTCTGTCTGTGTGTCTGCCTGTCCGTGTCAAGCATAAAAAGAAAATATTTATGAGGACTGACTTTCTCTCCGAAACCTGAATTCTGCAAAGAAGATGATTATAGATAACACCTTTACGTACTTTTTAAAAATTCAAACAACCGCTAACGGTAGCTGCAATAGCAGTACCATAAACAAAAAGTCGAAGGGCACTTTTAGAAAAGAAAAAACAAAATGAACCAAACGCTTTAAATGTTGCAAACGAACGAATTCAACCGCACGCGAGTCGCGTAGGGATTTCCTCCTCTTCTTCTGTATGCACTGTTTTTAAAAAGACCATCAGTGCAGGAATGTAAAAGTTTCTGAAGTAAGTTGCACCGGTATTACTGGAAAAAGTTTCAAGACCTCGTTGTAAGTTCCTGTAACGTTCGATAGAAGTAGAACTATCATTACCGAACGATTTTGGTGGAGAGAAACTCTGTGAAAAGAACAAGGAAAAGAGAAACAGGAACTTATCTGCTGTGGTAGGGTTTTGTTGTTTTTAGTGTTCTTTCCATCCATCTCTGTCTTGCAGTGTTTGATTCATCGTATGCGTGTGTGTGTGTGTGTGTGTGTGTGTGTGTGTGTGTGTGTGTGTGTGTGTGTGTGTGTGTGTGTGTGTGTGTGTGTGTGTGTGTGCGTGCGTGCGTGCGTGTGTGTAATGAATGTATGAGCTAAAAGCAAAAGCGCGTGCGTACACACAAAAACACAGACACACACACAGACACACACACACACAACCAAACACACCACATCACATCATACCACAGCATACCATACCACGCCATACCACACTATACTACAACACAGTAAAAACGCTGTAAATCATAATGCTTTTGGCTTTCCAATTTCCATGTCATTTTAATAAAAATCAATAATGACATCAAGCACTTTATAAAGCAGTTTGAGAAGAATAACTGTGTTAGAAAGACAATAACATGGATATCAACTTTATCATTTGAATCGTGCTATTAGACATTTCGGCTTCAGGCAAATTCGTTTTCATGTGTATTGCAAAATAAGGTGAAGACAAGGTAACAGCTATTTTCAGCTATGCATACAACTGTGAGTTAACCACGAAATCCATAAAATATTCTTTGCTTGAAAAAGAACCCTTTCAATAGTGTCAGGTTTCCTTTCCTTTCTGTACCAGATTTTGTGTGTGTTCTGTTTGTATTGTGGTCGCTTGTCTTACCCTATGTGTGCCTCTCTCTCTCTCTCTCTCTCAATATATATATATATATATATATATATATATATATATATATATATATATATATATATATATATATATATATATATATGTGTGTGTGTGTGTGGTGTGTGTGTGTGTGTGTGTGTGTGTGTGTGTTGTGTGTGTGTGTGTTTCAAATATAATTTCCTCAGGGCCTATGGAAACAAAGTTCTGAATATGCACTATCATCTTTCATGAATTTGCATCGTTGTCTCATAAATTTTGAACCGTCTGTATTGGTTTTGGAGAACATGATCCTTGTTCTGCTTCCTATCTGCTTCAGCTTTGCTTTCAAAAGGGGTTGACCTGCATGTTCCCTGCGAGTAAACAAGCAGGCGAACAAACAAACAATACGACTCCTATCTAAAGAAAATAGTAGAATTTATAAGCATTTGTATACATATATCTAGTCCTCTGTTACAAGAGGGAATAAAACAACAAATGGAAGAAATTAGCAGTACTCGGTATAAAACAAAACACGAATATGTATTATCCTTAATCAATGCTATAAATGCTGCCTTTGAAAGTTTTTGTTCTCCTTGTGGTTTGTTTTTGCTGTTACTCTTGAATCTTTGAGAAAGCCTTTTGATAATGATGAAAACATTGTAAATAGTAACCTGCGCTTGATTTCCATTTCTATTATTTCTCAATCATTTTTCAAGTGGAAAATTATACCTCTTCTGAAATCCGCGTAAAGGCCTTTTTTCTTTTACTTCTTTTAGCTTTGTCAGCGCTTAACTTATCTTGTATTGTTTAGGTCATTATCCATATAAAACTGACCACTAGGCCGGCTACATGCTATGTCGGTTTTATGCTCTCTTTAAAAGAACAGCCACCGATTTAGAAATGACATCGTCTTTAAAATTCAAATGATAGTTCGTTGTACAGGACTGAAAGGTACTTGACTGCAAAGTGCTTGTGATAACTTTTGTAGAGATATCTCACAACTTAGATTAAAAGCAGTAAACATAATAGACTGCTCTGACGGTAAGGGAATTTCATGAGCCGACAGTCTCAAATTATTGAAAACAGAATCAGTATTTTGCCAACATGCCAGGTATTTCATTCTAATGTTACCAAAATTGTGATGGAACCCAACAAAAATGATAACAAGAACTCAGCAGTCAAATACATTTCAGTCCCATACAACAGAGTAACATTTAAGACAATGCCATTTCTAAATTGATGCTTATTCTTTTAAAGAGAATACAAAACTACGTAGTATATACACATAACAGAACAATAAAGGGGGTAGGAGAAAATTTGTGTATAAATTTCAAAGCCTTTATAATAATACAATCATGGGGAGGGGGGGGGGGGGGGGGGGGGGGGGGCAATAGCCTAGTAATTAGAGAGTTAAGTTGTGTTCGCAATTTGACGGCCAGGGATCTAGCCCGATTCCCAGTCACCACCGAGTCGCCCGTTTAAGGGTTGTTGTTTTTTCCCTCGAGTTAACGTCAGCGCTGACTCCACTCCCCCGAAAGCCTGGATTAGACTATAAACCGAGCATTCGTGTGCGAGCGTACGCAGAGTACCTCACGCACACGTTAAAACTGGTTATGCCTTCGGAAGAGTAGGCCATACATGCCAGTTAATAAGGATAGAAAATATATTTGAAAAACACACTGGTGTCGTGTATAGATGTCATCTTCGAAGTCGGAATGCGGCTACCTTTCAAAAAAAAGGATTGGAAATCTAGCTCCAGTGCCTGAGGTCTCTAAACGGAAGTACCTGTAATAGATGCGCTGCGAACTGGCCTACAGCATAATATAATTATCTAAACACACACCCGCTCCATGCCCAGCACACACACGAATACCAAAAAAGAAAAAGGACTGACAAAATGCGAAAGGATGTAATAACAATCAGGAATAAGTCAATGTAGAAAAAATAAGAAATCTCTTTTTCAGAATAAAGTTATCAGAAAAAAGTAAAAGTCAGAAAGCAGCTGTCTGATAAGACAAGAGAAAGGTACACGGGGAATGAAGTAAGGGGAGAGAATAAGGCAATGCACAACACTGAGATTTATTTATTAATTTATTTATTCTTTTATATCAAGGATAGTGGAATAAGCACTCGTGTGCTTTCTTACATCCAGTCCAGAGAGAGAGAGAGAGAGAGAGAGAGAGAGAGAGAGAGAGGGGGGGGGAGGGAGAGAGAGAGAGAGAGAGAGAGAGAGAGAGAGAGAGAGAGAGAGAGAGAGAGAGAGAGAGAGAGAGAGAGAGAGGGGGGGGGGGGAGTGAGAGAGAGAGAGAGGGAGTGAGGGAAGGCAAGAGTACACAAAAAGTTAATTCAGAATCACAATCTTAAAAATAAATGCTGCCGACGTTGTAACGAGATCGAAAAGGGGAAAACAAAACAAACCACAAATGGAGAAGAAATAGGAAAGCTAGAGGGGGGGGGGGGGGGGGGGGGGGGGGGGGGACAGTAGTACGATCAAACAGAGAGGAGGGTGAGGCAGCGGCGAAGTTCAATACCATCAACAACTTCAACCAGAAACTGAGAATAGCAATCCCCTTGCTCGCGGCATGTAGGAACACAAAGTGCAATTTTGATACTTTGCTAGCGTCTAAAACTTACGATTATTTTCCCCCCTTATCAACCCATTTTCAATTTGTTTCTATTGAATGAAAGGCAAACACCGCTCCACAGGCAGTCGTGTGGACTTTTCAGCCTCCCTGTAGACAGTGCCTCTATTTGTGTTTGCTTTTGTTTTTGTCTTCGTCTTTCATGTTTGAAATTGTGCACGAGCAGAGTGGTGTGGGTTGTTGTTTTTTTCTCTCGTGATGTTGTCATTGTTATTGTGGTTGTTGGTAGTGTTGTTGGGATTAGTTGTTATGGTTGGGTTTTTTTATTTTGTTTGCTTTAAGTCATTTGATACTATAACAATTCTAAACGTGTCAGACTGCACAAAAAAGAAATAGGCTAGTTAGTACGAAACATGAGTGGGAAAGAGAGAGAGAGAGAGAGAAGAGGAGAGTGTGATGAGATGTGTGAGAGTGTGTGTGTGTGTGTGTGTGTGTGTGTGTGTGTGTGTGTTGTGTGTGTGTGTGTGTGTTTCCGCAAGCAGAAGCTGTACGTTTAGTACTTTTTCATGTTAAGTTTTTTTTTTGCACTTCCAGCAACAGGTCGTGAAGTTCTTTCAAGTAGTGTCTATAGAAAATAATCGAATAATCCCCAAGTAAAGATTAAAAACAGAAAAAAAAATTTGAGAGAGAAGAGAAGAGATAGAGAGAGAGAGGGAGAGAGAGAGAAGTCTTCGTAGACTTGCATTTCCCTGCTGGCGTCCAGTGCCACCAGAGTCAGAGGAATGATGTGGATGTCAGTATTTAGCAGAGGATGATGACGAACAGGATTCTCATATGTAAGTCATATCTAACACACGTAAAAAGAGGCACCGGTGAAAAAAAGATGACTGTTCCCGGCAACTCTGTGCAATAAAAATCCTATATCATGGATAGAACATTTTAGATGTCGACAACAACTACGCCAGCACCATGAAAACAACACGCACATTCAGGGGTACAACACATTCAACATAAACACACTCACACACGCTCGCGCGCACACTCACTCACAAACACACACACACACCCGCAAACGCTCACTCACAACCAGCCACAAACACACACACACCCGCACGCAATCGCGCGCGTGCGCACGCACACACACACATACTAATACTTCCACATCCAACAAGCAGTAATGCTAAAAACGAAACCAGCAACCCACAGCAAGACTTCGTTGTAGAAATACCAACACCCACCCACCCCCCTCTCCCCACACTCCCACCCCCAAGTTCAGGCTCAAGATAATTTCCAACTTTATTACTTTTTACCGTGTTTTAAGAGTTTGCAATTTCCTCTAAAACTTCCGAAAACGTCGAAGAGTTTGCACTGCACGTCTATTAAAACTTCGCAAAGTTGAATCCATTCACGCGGCAGAGTGTTCCGTATCAAAATCACTAGAGGGTTTCATTTTCTGGTGAAAGAATGAGAACAAACAGAGCCGACACGAAGTATCGTTTCCCGTTTTGGAATTTCGTTTAGTTCAGCAGTTATTTGATTAAGAGAAAAAAAAGAAAGGTGTGCACTTTTGGCCTCTGCTACGATCGGCTAAGCTTAAACAAGTTCACTCGTTGTGACGTGTAGGGGGTGACTGAACTTACACAGTTATTTTGCTGATGATCGGAACAAGTTGGAGCTTTTTTTTTTTTTTAGCAAAAAGTTAAACGTGGCATTGAGACTTCAAGAATTAAACGTATAAACTTCTTGATTCTGTGCCCCTCTCATCCTCTATCTCAAGTCAAGTCAAGTCAAGTCAAATTTTTAATTTCCAGATGGTACATTGAATAAGCAATGCATTTGCTTTTTTCATTCAGCCATCTATCTAAGATCAAATTTCTTAATGATTATACTGAAATCCTACATTATTGCAACCTTTACCAATAAATTGAACCAGTGAACAGAGAAAAATCGATAAAATAATACATTGGAAAATACAAATGATACACATATACATACACACGCACACATATATTCATACACACCTGCGCGCGTGCACGCATGCGTACACACACACACGCGCGCACACACACACACGCACACACATACACACACACACACACTTAAATAAAGAATGTTTTAAGAATTTAAAAAAATAAAATCATAAAACTATCTGTGTGTGAGATAAACTTATGTCATGTTATACAATGTTTTATTCTGTTATTTGTCCTGTTATGTTATGTTAGGTTAGGTTAAGTGGGCTAGGTTAAGTTAGATCAGTTTATGTAAGGTTAAGTTAGGTTAGGTTCTCTTAAGTCAGGTTAAGTTAGGTTCGGCAAGGTTAGGTCAGTTTATGTTAAGTTAGGTTGGGCAAGGTTAGGTCAGTTTATGTTAAGTTAGGTTGGGCGAGGTTAGGTCAGTTTATGTTAAGTTAGGTTGGGCAAGGTTAGGTCAGTTTATGTTAAGTTAGGTTGGGCACGATTAGGTCAGTTTATGTTAAGTTAGGTTGGGCAAGGCTAGGTCAGTTTATGTTAAGTTAGGTTGGGCAAGGTTAGGTCAGTTTATGTTAGGTTAGGTTAGGCAAGGTTAGGTCAGTTTATGTTAAGTTAGGTTGGGCAAGGTTAGGTCAGTTTATGTTAAGTTAGGTTAGGTCCTGCTAGGTTAGGTTATGTAAGGCTAGATTAGGTTAGGTTCTGTTAAGGAGATGTGATAGTCCTGTAAAATATCAACAAAACATCTTCAAGTGGATACTATTGTCTTGTAAAAAAAAAATTTACAAAATAGCTCTCAAGCAGGTAATCTACCCAATCACCCCATGCCCCTATTGTTGTTGTCCCCCCCCCCCCCCCCCCCCCTCCAAAAAAATGCTGATCGATCCTAATCGTCTTCAGAAGTACTCAAATTGTCAGCCTCTCTGCTGTGGTGACAACAACAACACAGAATATGTATTCGGTCACCAGCTGTTCCCTAGCTCGCCATGACACAGATTCCCTCATACCTTGCCACATGCCTTAGGCCTGAATAAACAAGAGAGAGAAGAGAGAGAGAGAGAGAGAGAGAGAGAGAGAGAGAGAGAGAGAGAGAGAGAGAGAGAAGAGAAGAGAAGAGAAGAGAAGAGAAGAGAAGAGAAGAGAGAGAGAGAGAGAGAGAGAGAGAGAGAGAGAGAGAGAGAGAGAGAGAGAGAGAGAGAGAGAGAGAGGAGAGAGAGAGAGAGAGAGAGAGAGAAAAGAAGAGAGAGAGAGAGAGAGAGAGAGAGAGAGAGAGAAGAGAGAGAGGAGAGAGAGAGAGAGAGAGAGAGAGAGAGAGAGAGAGAGAGAGAGAGAGAGAAGAGAGAGAGAGAAGAGAGAAAGAAGAGAAAGAGAGAAGAGAAAGAGAGACAGACAGACATATAGAAATGGGGAGAGAGAGACACACACACAAAAGAGACAGACATAAGGTAACAAAAAATCCACAAAACAAGACAGGAATGTAATACTTTTACATAGCCCCACTGGGTTACATGAAGATATGCATTAACATGAATTAAAGATCTCTTCACACATTTTAACTTTCACACACTGCATAGTTATTCACTCATCTTAACATTACTGTTAAAAGAAAGAGAAAAGTCAGACAGGTAGAGAGAGACAAACACACAGACAGAAACAGAGGTAGAGACAGAGAAAGAGAAAAGAAAGAAGACAGCCAAAGAGAAGACAAACTTGCATAAAGATACAGACTTTATTGTTTATTTATTCATGATTCTATCTAGTTACTCATTTATGTCTTTTGCCATGTCAATCTTGGACGTATTACCTTGTGGCGTGGGAGAGGAATACACACACACACAACACAAGAGAGAGAGAGAGAGAGAGAGAGAGAGGAGAGAGAGAGAGAGAGAGAGAGAGAGAGAGAGAGGAGAGAGAGAGAGAGAGAGAGAGAGAGAGAGAGAGAGAGAGAGAGAGACGAGCTATTCTAAGCCCGTCTCATGTAACAGCAGATTTCTCGCGTTTCTCTCTCGTCAATCTGTCTTTCCACAACAATCTTCTCCACAAAAAATCGTTTTATAATCGTTTCACTTCCATTAAACAGCGATGACATTTTAAACGACGGCTAAATCTTTCTCAATTATGCCTGTGTAATTTGCTGAAAGCTTCTTTAAGAAGTCTAAAGCTCAACTTTTTGTTGGCAAAAGCGTGTTGGATTGCTGGTATTTTGCACTTTTGAAGGACAACTGCTGAGGACACAGTGAAAGAAGAGTAGTCGTAGCCCTACATGGCTGGAATGTGATTAACCTTAACACAAAGGTATGCATGTTGTAACAAAATCAAATTATTGTTCGAGTATTTGAGTAATGATTACTTTTCTTAGAATGATAGTCACATTATTTCTCCCTGCACATAGTTACTGCCTGCCTAGATCTTTAAGTATCATACGCACTTTTGGTTATACTATATACTACACTACACGCAACTAAGGCAACTTTTAACAACATGAAATGCATTTTTACCAACAGAAAGATAAGCCTCAAGACAAAGATCCATGTTTTGAGAGCCTACGTATGGTCCATTCTTCTGTACGGATGTGAGTGCTGGACCCTAGCCAAGGACACAGAACAGCGACTAGAAGCAGTGGAAATGTGGTTCATCCGGAGAATCATGAAAGTCTCATGGACAAAAAGGAAAACAAATGCAGAAGTAATGGAAATGGCTGGGTACAAGAGATCCCTTCTCAACACCATCAGAGAAAGACAGCTCAAATTTTTCGGCCATATAATCAGGGCTGACGGACTAGAGAAACTGTTATGGAGTGGCAAAATCTGTGGAAACAAGAGCAGAGGAAGACAACGCACAAAATTCACAGACAGCTTAAACAAATTCGCAACGAATAAAGAGGGCACCAACAATGAGCTCATGAGAGGGACCGAGAACAGGGAAGAATGGAGAGCCATGATCGTCGATGTCTGCAGGACCAGACACTTGAAGAAGAAGAAGAAGACACTACACTATACTTCATTACACTACACTACACTTCACTACACTACATTATACTACACTACACTACATTACAGTACGCTACACTAAGCTACACTTGTTCCTTAATCATGAGTGGTCTCTCTCACACACTCACCACACACACACACACACACACACACACACACACACACACACACACACACACACACACACACACACACACCACACATTCGCGCGCGCGAATGGATTCCAACTAAAGCTTTAAGAAAAAGAGCAAAAATTAATCTTGCTTTCAACTTCAAAACTTCTTTTCATACTTAGAACAGCTGCCCTCATGGTTAAAGTATTTTTTCGTTTTCTGTTTTACGCATGCAATAATTTTGGAGGGATCTTAGACCTATTTTTAGAGAGACATATAGAAGGAACACTTAAACCTATAAATACGTTGTTCTCTCAGCATTCGTCTGGAAAAAACCCAAGCTTTTCAAGTTTCAGATTTCCTTTGCTCTTTTTGCTAGAGGACTTTCTATTTCAACAATGATCGATGACCTTTACTCTCTGTCTCTCTCTTTCTGTCTGTGTCTGTCTGTCTCTCTGACCTCCCTCCCTCCCCCCCCCCCCCCCCCCCCCCTCTCTCCTCTCACTCTCAAATGTCACTTTCTTTTAGGGCTTACAGAAAAAAATGTTTTGTATAAACCCGATCATCTTTCACGAATTCGCAACATTTTCAGCTAAACTTTGGAGCGGCTGTATTGGTTTTGGGGAACAAATTTAACCTTTTTCCTGTTCCTTTCTGTTTTTTCATTTGGTTTTCAGAAATGATCAAGTGTATATTTTTATGGGAATAACCCTGCGAGTGATGGGCTGTGTGTGTGTGTGTGTGTGTGTGTGTGTTGTTGTGTGTGTGTGTGTGTGTGTGTGGTGTGTGTGGCGTGTGTGTGTGTGTGTTTGTGTTTGTGTTTGTTCTCTGTCTGTGTGTGCGCGTAGGTGTATGTGTGTGTCAGTGAGTTAGTGAGTGAGAAAGTGAGTGTGTATGAGAGAGATACAGAAAGAGAGAGACAGAGGCACACAGACATAGAGGTGAACGAGAGTTTAAAGCAGAAAATCAGCGGTACATTTTTCTGGAGTTGTGTAATATATCGCAATAAAAACAAAGTACACACCTACCCCCCCCCCCCCCCCCCCACACAAACACAATATGATAGCAAAATGGAGAGAGGTCAGAAAGGGTGGGGGAGGGGGAAGAGGGCGAGGTAAATGAACAGTTAGAGAGTAAGATTAGTGGTGGTGATAAATCAAATAAATAGTACAGATGGAAATAAAAGCAAAGGACAAACAAGATAAACAAAGCAAACAACAGGAATGAAATGAACAATTGAGAACAGATAACAGCCTTGTTGTTGCACATAGAATAATGAGACACACCGTACAAGCCTGAGCTTTTCTTGAAAAAAACACCCAGAATTCCTCTGAATGCGTAGTATGGCTGCCTATACTTATGGTGAGGCATTGAAAAAACAGCCTCCACACTCGCAAACTTCTCACCCAGTGTAGCACCCTGACAGTAATTTCCAGGTGTGTGATGAGTCAGACAGACTGCATAATGTTCTGAGAGAATTCCGAGTGTTAGGCTAGGGAATGCTCAACAGAAAAGCAACAACAAAAGTCAAACACTATTTTCGTTTTTCCTGCCCATCATACTAATCTTGTTTCCTCTCCGCCAAAACTAATCCAAGCTCCAAACAAGCAGTAATGCATATTACCCCCTTGTCTGTGTGCCGTGTCGTACCTATCAAGTCTAAAAGCATCTTCTCGGTTATCTACATCATTCTGTACTCGGTATGTACCCGACTATTCAGTTATTGTGTTTGTGTCTCTAGCATTGTATTCTTGAACACGCACATACACGAACTCACGCACGCACGTAAGTACGAATACACACACACACATACACACACGGGGACGGGGTAGCCTAGTGGTCAGAACATTGCGCTCGCAATCTGACGACCCGGGTTCGATTCCCGTTCAAGGGGATATTTTCCCCTGGAGTTAACATTAGTGCAGACTCCAATCTCTCCAAAAGTCCTTCGGTTGAGACTATAAACCGAGGTCCCGTTTGCGAACGCACACAGAACATCTTGCGCACACGTTAAATCCTGTTCCGCTTCTTTCGTAAGAGTAGGCCATCGTGTGCCGGTGAGAACAGATGACAGAATTCACAAATCCGCATACACACGGGGACTGGATGTAAAAAAGCACATAAGTGCTTATTCCATTATCCTCGATATAAAAGAATAAAATTTAAATTTTAAAAGAAAAAAATTAAACACACACACACACAAACATCCCCCTCTACACACATATACATCCACACATAAACACACACACACACCCCTCTACATACACACACTCCCAACCAATAAACTAGGGTATAGGCATTGTGACTGTAAGAATGTTCACATTGTATCGTTGTTCTTTCAGTCAGCCACTTTTTTCAGACCCGTTTGGCTGCTATTCTTGGCTGCTTATAGGTGTACTTCTCCTTGGCTGATCAGAGTCCTAGTGGAGTAGAATAACATTTGAAACTCGAAAGAGTGTTTGGATTTCAGTTTTCTTCTTATCTACACTGTGGGGGTTTGAATTGTAAATATATGATGACACTGATACCGGTTTTTGTGTCCTTTGTGACAAAGTGTCTGGAGGATGATACAGTAAAACATTGCTACATTTTAGGAAGCAAAATTTGGATATCGGTTACATTGTTTTGGTCTTTTTTTTATAGATCGTCTTTTGTTCTTTTGGTTTGCATTCTCTCTCTCTCTCTCTCTCTCTCTCTCTCTCTCTCTCTCTCTCTCTCTCTCTCTCTCTCTCTCTCTCTCTCTCTCTCGCTGGCTTACGTTTTTGTGCTCAGGCCTTATAGCAGGATCTTATAGAGATTTCGTTCACTTTTCTCTAGTGTTTTTGATTTTGTTGTTGTTGTTACTGTTGTGTTGTTGTTGAGCGTTCCCCTGCTTTATCCCCTAGGTGTCTTTAAGAATATGCGCTATGTCCGAAGTCGGAATGCGACTATCTTAATAGAGCGTAAAACGGCTGCATATGCAAAAATGCGTAAAAACAAATGCATTGTCTCCCTCATCACACATGGCGATCACTGTAAGACCATAGGTGTCCATTAGATAAAACATTTGGGCATATAACTGTTGCCATATTGCTCTGTGAAAGCCAAAAAGAGAACAGCTTTTGTACGAAATAAATAAACGGTTCTATTATCTAATGTTTAACACGTAAGCCTGTTCCTAAATCCAATCTAATCATACTACAAAGGCCACGACCAACTGATTATGTTTATGCATAACGGAACAGAAGAGACAAGAAGTAGGTTACACTGACACTGTAGACACCCTACAACCGAAGTGGCTGCTTAGCTCCCTTTGCTGCATCTTGTACCAGTCTGTCTGGAGTCCAGTGTAGGGTTCCTTTGATCCAATCACTTCAATCGTCTGGCTGACAGATGATGGCGCATCAGGAGATGTCTACATCTTTCCAAGTTTCTCACATCGGTGACTAGTCTCGGAATAGCCCCACCACCACCACCAAGCTATAAGTTATCTCCCATGGTAAAAGAACAGACATTTGTCTATATTAGGACTATAGAAAAAGAATGCAAAGAAGAAGAAAAATGCAAAGAAAAAGAAGAATGTCAAGAATAATGCAAATAAGAATCAATAAGATACAAATAAGAATACAAAGAAGAATACAAAGAAGAAGAAGAATACAAAGAAGAAGAAGAAGAAGAAGAAGAAGAAGAAGAAGAAGAAGAAGAAGAAGAAAAGAAGACTGTGTTAGGGCTATTCTCATCACACACTAGCATTCGTTTTTGCAAGTTTACTAGATGTTACTGTAGACTGCAAGGGAATCTCTCTCTCTCTCTCTCTCTCTCTCTCTCTCTCTCTCTCTCTCTCTCTCTCTCTCTCGTGTGTTGTGTGCGTGCGCTCGTGCTTGCACACAGATGCACGGTCTCTAGAATCTCACTTTTGGAGCAAGTTTTGCATGTATGCTGCATAAATGATCATACTTATAACTTCATTTTTGTTTTCGCTATTGCCGTCAATTTTGTTTGTCTTTATTTATTTGCTTCTTCGTTCGTATGTTTTACTCAATTTTTCATGGTCATGGATTTTCTAACATTTTGGTTTTAGTTGATATGAAAGCAAACTGGAGCTTTCTCCTCTGTCCTGAGTTAACATCCCTTACATGTTTCACTTAACCTATCGATGTCCCCCTCCCCATCTCGTTTTTCTTCTGTGCACTACATTTCGATACCCACAAAGGAAAAACATCTATACCTACATTATATGCCGCTGTTGTTACTGCCGGGCATTTTCCAGCGGAACACTGTGGCTGGCACCCAGTATTATGCATTTTGTCTCACTCATCACACATACAATCACTGTAAGACTGGAAGTGCACACAGGATGAGAAGTTTGCATGTTTGGTCGTTTTTAAGTACCTCTACCACCCCATAAAGGCAATCGTACCTTGACTCCAGATATTTTTTTCCTCTTTTAAGAAAAGAGAACAGGTTGCTGTGCTTAAAGTCGAAAACAGTCTCAACACAGCATTTTAAAACATTGTTCACTTTAATGATTTTTAAAAAATCATAGGCCATGGCATTTTGCCAACATAAAAAACTGACAACGCTTTTGGCCAGGGCAAATGTTATTCTCTATCATTTTAAACGTTAAAAAGAAAACAATTCTTTTGTACAGAGTCGATAACAGCTCCATCATTAGGGGGATGAATATGTAAGCCTTTACTCTAACGCAATCCAGTTGTTCTGTTTACAGCCCCGCTGACTACAGAGTCCATGACAGAGTTGTTAAAGCCTTCACCCTGATGATGTTTGGTCCCGTGCACGCACGACTCATAGGATAACAGGAGATGGTTTCAGTTTCTACAAGCCCATCTGATGACTGACGAGGCCAAAGCGAGAGAACATGTTCTGCTGCATGCTGGGCAGATGAAGAAACTGGAACTGTTGTTGGTTGATCCTTTGATCCATCTTCCTGCCTTTTACGCTTCTCTTTTGCTGTATCACTTCTCTAAAGTTCCAACTTCACCTTAACTAACTGAATGTGTGGCTAATGGAAAAAAAAGCGACGGGAAGCACTTACCACTGACACTGCAGACATTCCACAACCAAAGTGGGTGGTTATCTCTCTGTGATACATCTTGGGCTATGTCAATTCAAATCTGTCTGTGTCCAGTGTACGCTTCCTTTGATCCAATCACTTCAATCGCCTGGCTGACAGATGCTGCTGCATCAGGAGATGTCTATCATCTTTCTTGTCTGTCAGACCGGTGGCCAGTCCCTGATTCATTCCCTGGACATTTGTATCTCCCAAGACAGAACCAGATAAGACAGTTATCTGCGATAGGATTCTTTCACGAGACGCCAGTAATCTTTTTTACAAAACGAAGCAAAAAGACACACACACTCTCTCTGTGTCTCTCTGTCTGTCTCTCTCTGCTGTGCAAGTGTATCACACACATTTATGTGTAAATATACACGCGCATGCGCTTGTAACTGTGTGTGTGTGTGTGTGTGTGTGTGTGTGTGTGTGTGTGTGTGTGTGTGTGTGTGTGTGTGTGTGTTGTGTGTGGGGTATGGGCGCGCGCGCGAGTGTATGTGTGACTGTGTGTGACTGTGTATCTGTCTTCTATACCCCTTTTTCTGACGTAATTTGTGCAAGTCTGCTGAATATTTGATTTAAAGCTTCTTTGGCATTTTTGCTGATGCAGTCAGATTTTGTTTTTGGTCTTTATTTTCTCCTTTGTTTGTTTGTTTCCTTTTTACAATAATGCCACAAAATTTACGATTTTCAGAAATAGAGACTGTCAAATGTTTTTCCTTCAACCGAAGTTATGTTATTTTTGGTGGGTATTTTTTTTAAAGACTTAACATCTCAACTATAATTTGTCCGCGTAAGCAATAATAACGCTTATGTCACTATAAGGAAAAACAGTCCGTACCAGCATTGTTTGTTCATGATATTGCTGTGGTGGTTATTAGGCGTTCCGCAGCTTCACAACCCCAAGTCACCCAGAATATGTCTCGCTCATCCACACCTAGGTTTTTTATATGAGAATGTTAAGTGCACACTGGATGAGAAGTTTGCATGTGTTTTTCCGAGTACTTTTCCAGATAGGTAGCCATACTCGACTTCAAAACACATTTTATCCTTTAACAGTGCAGGCTGTTACCAGACAGCTTGGCGTGGAGGAAGACAATTTCAACCTAACATGATTATTACAGCATAACAACACTATAAAGTAGCCGGACTTAGTACTTTGCTTACATCAAAAAGTGACCGAACTTCTGACTGACCGGAGCTGGCAGCTGTTGGGAAGGCACAAACAGGTGATAATCTCACGAAAAGGTTTTTGCTTCGTAGAACATTGTTTCTTGATTTTTCAAACATCATTTTTGACAACTGAAATGAGTAGACCATTCCGCGCCCATTTTGAAAATCACGATAATACCACCTTCCTTTGTTAAGTCATTCAGGTTTTATTCCTGGACTAAAATAAAAACATACAACTATAGCAAATAGTTCTGTAGAAAAAAAGGCCTTTGAAGCAGTACACCCTCCTTGTCTGATCTGCTTTAGACAAGTAGCAAATCGAGCCTTGCAGTACAAAACGACGTGATTTTGACCCCAAAAATCTGTTCATGGCAACGGTTTTCCACAAGCTGCTTTTGACGTAAACCTACACACTGAAACACTAATGCTTTATACAAATATAACTTCTCTTTTAATAAGAAAAAAGACCAAATTTTATACGCATCCAGTTATCAGGGAAGAAAATGCCAGTTGTAAAGGAAATTGTCACTAACATACATCTATACAATGGAGGGGGGGGGGGGGGGGGGAGAGAGGAGATAGCTCATTGACCAGAGTACTCGCTTTGCCCAAGCTAACGTTAAACAGCATTGAGCATGGCTACCAAGTCGATGGGTGACTATTTTGCACCTTGGTTTCAATAGTTCCCCAGTCCACCCAGCTGTAAATGGGTACCTGCCTCTTTAGGGTCAGGAAAGGTAAAGCAGCGAGGCAGAGAAGATGGGCGCCGCCCTCAATATGCTGGCCTCTGGAGAAGATGAGGTTTCTGACATCTCGCTCCCAACGACCGCATTGTTTACGGGAGCACCTTTACCTTTTTACCTATATATACTCAGACATATGCCCATATCATTCCCGTCCAAGACCGGTACCAATAGATAATTTACAGTAAGATGTTTCAAAAATCGCATTCTATAGTAACATTTCCTGCGAAGCTTTTATCATAAACCTTTACACAGCAATAATCAAAAGGTAAAAGGTAAAGGCGTTCTCATAACCTATGCGGTTGTAGGGGAGCGAAGAGTCAGAGCCCAAGGCATTTTGAAGATGGCGTCCGTCTCTTCTCCCTCGCTGCTTTTATTTACCTTCCCTTTTCCTAAAGTGGACAGGTATTCATTGACAACCGGGCGAACTGGGGGACTATACTGAAGCCAAGGTGAACGAACGGTCACCCATCCAAGAGGTAACTATGCTTAATGCTGCTTAACCTTAGCTTGGGGAGAGCGATTGCCTGACCACTGAGCAATCCCGTTCCCAATCAAAATGTGGCCCATGTAAAAAGCTTTATCAGTTATTGATGTGAGCTAAGTGTCAAGGCCTGCATTAACATATGTTGTTCTGTTTTACAACGTTATGATACGACCGTCTTTAGCCATGACAAGCTCTCAACATAACCTGCATTATCCTTTGAAGGAGACAAAAGCATCGGAAGTCAGAGTACGGCTGCCTATGTGGCGAGGTATTTGAAAACAGCCATACACGCAAACTTACATCCCGCTTGTACCTGCAATCTCGCTGTGATTCCCAGGTGGGAGCAGAGAATCAGAGTGCATATTCTGGGCGACCCCGAGATGTTAAGCTTGGTATCACGCAACAACAACAACGACAACCACAACAACGAGTAATCATAATAATCTCTATCTCTCCAAGAATAACAAGAACACATGGCAAGGCGAGGAGAGGAAGAAGTCGCGGAGAGAGGAAGGAAAAGAGATAACTCTTATCTTACTGCACGGAGACTCGCTGATCCTGTGTTTTGACTAACCTGACCGACATTCGACAGTAATCTTCAAACAGACCAGGTGAGATTAGACTAAGGAAAAAAAAAAAAAAAAAAGGGGGGGGGGGGGGGGGGGGGGGGGGGGAGAGGCAGGTAAGCGAGTGGCATCAGCGGCGGATAACTGCTCGGCAGTGCACAGCTTACCGAGGACTGTCTGCACATGCCGGCATCGTGCCGCTTCTGCCGTGGACCTGCTGGGTGCTGCTCCTGATTCACCCCCAACCTTTAAACCCACGTGACGGGGTGGTGGTGGGGTGGGGGGTGGGGGGGGGTTTGGGGGGGGGGGGAAAAGGGTTGGTATGGGGGGGGGTTTTTTATTAGTAGAATGGTTATGGAGTAGGGGTGGGGAGGGAGGAAGGGTTTTTTTTTATGGGGAAGGGGGTGGGGTGTTGGGGGTTTGAGTTTTAAGAAGGTGGTAGGGGTAAAAAAAAGGGGGTGGGGGGGGGGGGGGGGGGGGGGGGGGGGGTTAGAGTGGTGGTAGGGGGGGGTGGAGTGGTGGTTGGTTATGGGGAGGGTGTGTGGAGTGGGGTGGTTGGGTGGTGGGGGGTGATGGTGGGGGGGTGGTGGTGTGGTTTGTGGTGGTGTGGTGGGGGTGGGGTGGAGGTGGTGTGGTTTGGTAAGGGGTGGGGGGGGGGTGTTGGGGGTATGGTGGAATGGTAGTAGTGGTGGGGGTGGGGGTGGTTGTGGTATGGTGGAAATGGTAGTAGTGGTGGGGGTGGAGGTGGGGGTTTTGGGGTAGGGGGTGGTGTTTTTAGTGTGGGGGGGTGGGGTGGTGGTGGTAATGGGGGTATGGGTAGTAGTGGGGGGGTGGAGGGGTTGTTTTAATGGGGTAAGGTAGTAGTGGGGGGGGTGGAGGTGGTTGTGAGGTAGTGGTGGAAATGGTAGTAGTGGTGGGGTGGGGGTGGTTGTGGAATGGTGGTAGTGGTAGTAGTGGTTGGGGGGGAGGTGGTTGTGGTAATGGTGGTAATGGTAGTAGTGGTGGGGGGGAGGTGGTTTGGGTATTGGTGGAAATGGTAGTAGTGGTGGGGGTGGGGGGGTTTGTGGTAAGGGGGTATGGTAGTGTGGTGGGGGTGGAGGTGGGGGGTATGGTGTGTGGGGTAATGGTGGGGGTTGGGGGGGGAGGTGGTTGTGGTAATGGTGTGTGGTGGGGGGGGGGTGGTTGTGGTAATGGTGGTAATGGTAGTAGTGGGGGGGGGTGGGGTGGTTGTGGGTATGGTGGTTGGTAGTAGTGGTGGGGTGGAGGGGGGTGGGTATGGGGAAAATGGTGAGGGTGGGGGTGGGGGGTTTGGGGTAATGGTGGTATGGTGTGTGGTGGGGGTGGGGTGGTTGTGGGGTATGGTGGTAATGGTGTATGGGGGGGGTGGAGGTGGTGGGGATGGGGGTTTTAATGGATGTTGGTGGGATGGAGGTGGTTGTGGTAATGGTTTGGTAGTAGCGGTGGGGGGAGGTGGTTGGTTTTTAAGGTGGTAGTGGTATTTTGGGGGGGGGGAGGGGGTTGGGGTAATGGTGGTGTGTGGTGTGTGGTAGGGGGTGGAGGTGGTGGGTGGTAAGGTGTATGGTAGTAGTGGTGGGGGGGGTGGTGGTGTGGAAAGGGTGGTGTGGTAGTATGGTGGGGGTGGAGGGGGTTTGTGGTAATGGTGGTAGGTAGTGTGGTGGGGGTGGAAGGGGGGGTGGTGATGGTATGGGGGGTACTTTTAGTGTGGTGGGGGTGGAGGTGGTTGTGGTAATGGTGGAAATGGTAGTGTGGTGGGGGTGGAGGGGGGTTGTGGTAATGGGGGTAGGTAGTGTGGGGGGGGTGGAGGGGGTTTGTGGTATGGTGTAAGGTAGTGTGGTGGGGGTGGAGGGGGTTTGGGTTGTGGTATGGGGGGAATGGTTTTGTAGGGGGTGGGGGGGAGGGGGTGGTGAGGTATGGTGGTAGTGGTAGTAGTGGTGGGTGTGGAGGTGTGGTGACGGTAATTGTAGTGGTATGTGTGGGGTGGGGTGGTGGGGTAATGGTGGTAATGGTGTAGTGGTGGGGGTGGAGGTGGTGGTAATGGTGGTATGGTAGTAGTGGTGGGGGTGGAGGTGGTGTGACGGTATGGTGGTATGGTAGTAGTGGTGGGGGTGGAGGTGGTGGTGAGGTAAGTGGTGGTAGTGGTAGTAGTGGTGGGGGTGGAGGTGGTTGTGGTAATGGTGGTAATGGTAGTAGTGGTGGGGGTGGAGGTGGTTGTGGTAATGGTGGTAATGGTTAGTAGTGGTGGGGGTGGAGGTGGTTGTGACGTAGTGGTGGTAGTGGTAGTAGTGGTGGGGGTGGAGGTGGTGGTTGTGGTAAGTGGTAGTGGTAGTAGTGGTGGGGTGGAGGTGGTTGTGGTAATGGTGGTAGGTATAGTGGTGGGGGTTGGAGGTGGTTGTGGTAATGGTGGTAATGGTAGTAGTGGGGGGGGGATGGTGGTTGTGGTATGGTGGTAGTGGTAGTAGTGGTGGGGGTGGAGGTGGTTGTGGTAATGGTGGTAGTGGTAGTATGTGGTGGGGGTGGAGGTGGTTGTGGTAATTGTGGTAATGGTAGTAGTGGTGGGGGTGGAGGTGGTTGTGACGGTAGTGGTGGAGTGGTAGTAGTGGTGGGGTGGAGGTGTTTGTAGTGGGTGGTAATGGTAGTAGTGGTGGGGGTGGAGGTGGTGGAGGTAATGGGTAGTGTAGTAGTGGTGGGGGTGGAGGTGGTTGTGGTAATGGTGGTAATGGTAGTAGTGGTGGGGGTGGAGGTGGTGGTGATGGCAGTGTTGGTCGTAGTGGTGGTGGTAGTAGTGGTGGTGGCGATAGAGGTAGTGGTAGTGTTAGTAGTGGAGAAAGATAGGGTTGTGTTCTGTTGGGTATTTTTTTTTAACATCTTTATTTTTGTATCAGTCATAAAAACGAAACAGTCACAAAAACATGGTATTGCTACAAACATATTTATACAAATTTTTTTAAAAAAAGATTTGGAAAGAAGAGATAGGAGGATTCTTGTAAACTTGACATTGTGTGAGGAGACAAACAGAGAGAGAGACAGTGAGAGAGAGAGAGAGAGAGAGAGGAGATGAGAGAGAGAGAGAGAGAGAGAGAGAGAGACAGACAGACAGACAGACAGACAGACAGTGAGAGACAAAGAGAAAGAGAGAGAAGATAGACAGTGAGGAGAGAGAGAGAAAGAGAGAAACAGACACACAGAGAGACACAGAGAGAGAGAGAGTGTTTGGGTTCTCAAATAGCGAGACTAACATGCATTACACAACCGTTTAAACGCTTGCTTGTTGTGATACTGATAGCCAAGACCTCACGGACTCATCCGTCTCAGGTGGTCTGTCTTACTATCCTGGTGACATACCGCACACCTGAATAACTATTTTTCTGGCCTGATTATTTTTGACATGTCATTTGTCCTCACCTTTCGCATACGGATACAAGTCAGAAACACACCTTGAGTGCCTCCCCCTCCCCCACCCCCCTCCACACACTTATAGAGGTATGTGTTCACGCATGTTCGCCCATATAAATGAACACAGCCAGAAAGACAGACAGACGCCCATAAAAATGAACACAGCCAGAAAGACACACTTACACACTCACTCACTCACACACACACACACACACACACACACACACACACACACACACACACACACACGGTGTCACTTTATGTGGAAGGACGTAAAATTGAACACACAACCTCCCCCCTCCCCACTCACACAAACCATTACCACACACAAGCAAACTATCACACACACAACTCCCCCCCATCCCCACCCACACCACCACCACCACCACCCATCCACCACACACCATACACACGCAACAGTAATTTAACCCCGCAAGGCACATTTTTTCTTCCTTCGAAGTCAACCTGTCTTCCTGAAGTCCGCATAACTTAAAGGTAAAGTAGAAGGCTGGGAGGCAGTGAGATAACAGACAGACAGATTAGAAAACACGACAGAGTAAAAGCTACTGAGAAGGAATACGAGATGTTGTGAAGAGGGAAAAAGTAGAAAACAAAAACAAAAAAACGAAAGGAGGAGGGAGGGGAGAGGGGTGTTGAAGAAAAGAGGAAAGTCTACGGACGATGAACAAACAGGCTTGGCCTAGACTTCCCTCTAATTATTTCTGTTGTCAGCTGTAAATGGGTACCTGCCTCTTTAGGGTCAGGGAAGGTAAAGCAGCGAGGGAGAGGAGATGGGCGCCGCCCTCAATATGCTGGCCTCTAGAGAAGTGGGGGTCTCTGACGCCTAGCTGGCCTTACTTTTATTTGCTCCCTACGACCACATAGATTATGGGACACCTTTACCTTTTATTTCTGTCGTCTGTCAAGCAAGTGTGTGGCCGTCCTGACGTCTGTTGGTGTCAAACCACTCCTTTGACCAAGACGGACGGTTCTGGCCGGGAGTGAGGAGGGGAGGATGATATTAAGATGATGACTGTGGTCAGGTTTTGGGGGGAGTGAAGCGAATGTGAATCAGACGGACGCTATAGCCGAGTGGTTAAGACCGTTCGACTTCTACCCCATGGGTCTATAAAGTCGTAGGTTCGAATCTCGGTGGTGTGTGGTGAATTAAAAATGGGGATTTTTACAACCTCCAAAGTAAGCTTCAAGTGCAAACCTATAAATGCCTTAATTCTCTCCGTGTATAGACACATGCAGAAGACAAAATATACACGTTAATGATCCCGTAATTTATGTCAGCATTCGATGAGTTACAGAAACATAAACATACCCAGAATATACCCGAAGTCGGAATGCAGCAACCTTCAAGGTGGACAAAATCGGTTGTATACTCGAAATCTCAGCATTGATGAACTTCGGAGCTGTAGCAGAGGAGCAAGAAAGAATGTGGATAAGAATCCGCTGGAAAAAAACCACACAACAACAGCAAATCACAACCACCGACAAACCCCCTAAACAAAAAGACATCGTAATCCGTGCTCATGATCCCGATGAAAAAATATGGTGATGTGTATCTGGTCTGTTTGGGTTAACTGATCAGAAAAATCCCCTCACCCAATACAAAGAAAGAAAATCCGCGCCGAACTCATAGTTGTTTCACACTAAGATCCTGACAAAGACAGATTCTAACGACGTAAGCAAACCACCAGAACGTTTCAGATTAGTCACGACTTTTTTTTTTCTTCACTTTTTATAAATTCTTCAGCAGCGTTGTACTAAAGTCTGACGTTCATTTGCCATCTAAGCGTGCCACATGCGGTGAAACAGGAAGACAACTTTTCTGAAAAAACATAATTATTATCGCCGAGAACATAACTTTAACGACCGTTTTGTTGAACTTTTCATCAGAATGAGGAAAGTATTTTCCTAGCGATTAAGCCCATTAACTTGGAATGTACTCATAACCTGTATTTGATGAGAAAATTATAAGACCTTCCTTTTGTACGAAAATGACAAAGAAAAAACTTCAAAACAGAAGAAGCATAGTTAAAACTAGTTCTTTCAACTTTTCATTCTATTTGGAATTAGACTTTGATCTCTCTAGTTTAATCAAGCGTAATTATCTATCCTTTCCAGATTAACTGCTTTAGGGTTTGTGAAAATGTCTTCTTGTCATATCCTAGTCACTGCCTATCTGCTTAGATCTATTTTCCTCAATCGATGTGACTGTCGTTATGTACAGACCTCCTACCTGCTGAAAGACAACAGCTTTAGAGATTATAAATAGAGATCTGTATGTGTAGGTGAGCAAAAGTTTCAGGCATTGAGTACATATATTACTGAAAGTGTTTGGTTCTAGGGAACCCAAGCGAAGAAGTAGACAGCAAAGTAAGTGACGAAAGACTCTTCCATATTGTGATCTACTGAACACACTGTAAATTGTCAGACTCCTGATGCTATCGTTTCAAACAAGAAAGTGTTGTTTTTAAGACAGAGAGGATGGTAATTGGAAAAAGAAACAAGAACTGATGAGCACGTTAAAAACTAGAGATTTACTGTTGCCACAATTACAAAATACGCAACTCGATGTTTCATGAATACAATTTTTCAAAATGAAGAGGAGGGCAAGTAGAGAAGGGGAAAGGAATGTCCAAAAACTAAACAGCAAGTACCAAATATCTGAAAAACAAAAACAAAACTACAAGATAATGAAGCCTGGCCACACAAAAACGCAAAATATACATACCACCTTATAAACTATCCCAAGATGTAGCATCCGTATTTCATGTACTGCTCACAGCTCATATCCAAACACGCAATAAAGACATTGTATTCCAGTTCAAAGTCACAGCGACAGTAAGTCAGTTATTAGGAAGAAACACACGGTATAGACGAAAACGTCCAGCTAGAGAACTGCATAAACAATATTCGGAAATACAGTGAACTTCGGCCGTCTTTTGAACGCAGGCGGATGTCCTTCAAGTCTCATTTCCCGTTCTATGCGCACATTTTGACGTCAATCATTGAAAAAGACTTCACTCATGCACATATCTTGTATGCCGTACTGTTGTTTATTTTTAATGGGTCCTATATTTTCTCAAACGCTATGCTCTGTTTCGTTTCAAGCCTTAGATAGTTGTGTGGGTGCAGCAAATTGGCTATACAGGCTTCAGGCAGCTGGCTGGCGTCTTCAGTGTGTGTGTGTGTGTGTGTGTGTGTGCGTGTGTAATATGAGACGTTATCTAATGGCCAGCTCTACAGCAGACACGATCACAGTTCAATAGCGGCACAAACAAGGTGACTCCAGGGGTGGTAGATTCGCTGTCTCGGTCTTTTTTTTCCACCCAAACCGAATTCTTTCTTTCTTTTCTCTTTTTTTGTTCATTTTTGCTTTCGTTTTATCTCTTTCTATATGCCTGTCTTTCTTTTTTTCCCCTCTTTACTATCATCTCCTTCTTCTCCCCCTAACTCTGTCCGCATTTTCCTCTCTTCTTATCTTCCTCCCCCTCCTCCTCCTCATTCGTATCGTCACGATTTTTACCCTTTTCTTATACCGTGGACGTACAGTTACATCAAAACTAGCACACTCGTCATTTTAGAAAGAAAAAAAAAGCTTACATCTGGGCTTTAACTGGGAGATGCAGATACCTGCACTGCTGGTGAAATGATATTATCAGTAAAACTCTCGAAGCCCGATCGCCTACTGAAGTGGATGATACTCCGCGTGGGGGTCCCATATTTCCCTTTGAATCCACAGCACGTTTAAATATAAATGGGAGCTAATCAACTCCCCCCACCCCCGTCCCATCTCCCTGTTTAAAAAAACAAAAACTTTACAAAGAATTCAAGCCTGGAATGAAAAACAAACACTAAGCCTCACAGGCCTACTCCACTCCACTAACAACAGCACAGGGGGTGGGGTCCCGCCAAAACAACTGGGTCAACTTGCAAAAAAAAAAGGATTGTAAAAAATGTGTGGTAGTTAAAGCATCCTACTAAGAAGCGAGAGATTGCTGATTCAAATCCCAAACAAAGAGCTGAGTTAGTCTGTTCCTCAGTGTATCGGCCTTCCACTGAACAGGCATAGCAGACGGGAAGATGACGACGACGACGATGATGACGACGACGAAGAAGAAGATTTTTATGACAACACCTGTTCCCGGTACACCTGAATCAAAAGAAACCTCACACTAAACAGCAAGAGCAACAACAACAAAATCCACAAAAAGACCAGCCGTCAAGATAATTTGGATGTAAAGACAAAGCTGTTGACCTCATTCATATCGACATGCACTGTACTATGTTTTGTCGTTTGTTTTCAGAGTAAAAAATATGTTGTGTTGAGCTGTGTTGTATTGTGGTGCGTGCGGTGTAGTGCGGTGGGGTAGGATGTGATAGTGTGGTGTGGTGTGGTATGGTGTGGTGTAGTGGTGTGGTGTGGTGTAGTTCAATGCTGTACAGTACAGTAGGCTACTGTGATTACTGTACATATTGTACTGTACTATACTTTATTGCATTGTGTTGTGCTGTATTGTTATGAAATGCGTGTTGTATTTTGTAGAGTTGCGTTGTATTGTATCGCGTTTCATGGTGTTGTATTGCATTGTACAGTATGCTATTGTACTGCATAGCATTGTACTGTTATTGACGAGTTATTTTGTATTGTTGTGTGCTGCTTCGTGTTCTGTTTAGGTTCTCTAAAACAGTATAAGAAGTTGGATATTCTTTAATGTGACTGACGCTTATAAAGACAAACAAAACTAAAACAAAGAGCATGTGAGAGAACAAATAAAGAAAAGAACAAACAAAAGAAAGACAGATATAACAGATGAAGAAAGAAAGGAAGACCGGCGAAATTTCTAGAAAAAAAAACAATTACAGAGAGACCCCACCCCACCCCCACCCCCTCTCCAGAGAAAACAACCAACAACGAAAAGGACAGAAAGAAAGAAATAAGAAGCCAAGAAACAAAAGAAGAAGAAAGAAGTTCAAAGTAAAAAAAACAAAAGAAACAAAATGACACAAAGGAGGAGAAAAGCAAAAGAAAGGAATGAAAAAATAAAACAAAGGAAAACAAAATTAAAGATGAAAATAGGAAAAAACAAGTAAAATAAAGAAGCAAAAAAAAAGTTTGTAAAAAACCACAAAAAAAACGAAAGATAAAAAAACCAAGCAAGACAGAAAACATTCATACAGACCAGCATGCCATAAAAAAATTTTTTTTAAGAGTTTTACTCTGAATACCAAAAAAAAGCCAGGTAGGAGCAGTTAATGCGTCACAAAAGCGTCATCAGTGATTCCTCAGACGATACCATTGACTACTGCTAATCAGATGCATTGGTCGACTAATCATCAATACCATCTTCGGGGGTCATAAACCATACACAATTGGCTGAGACGCACGATTCACGGACGGCACAATAGATGGTCTTTACTTGCACCTATACTGGTTTTGCTCTGAGACCGAGCAGATATGGTGCAATATGTGCTTTATATATATATATATATATATATATATATATATATTATATATATATATATATATAATATATATATATATATATTGGAATAAGCACACATGTGCTTTTTTACATCCAGTCCTCGTGTGTATGCAATTTTGTAAATGTTGTCACCTGTTCCCACCGGCACACATTGGTCTACTCTTTCGAAAAGAAAGATAGATCGATCGACACACATAGAGATCGACAGATAGACAGACAGACAGATAGATGGGTAGGTAGGTAAGTAGATAGACAGATATATATATAATATAGATATATATATATATATATATATATAGAGAGAGAGAGAGAGAGAGAGAGAGAGAGAGAGAGAGAGAGAGAGAAGAAAATAGATAGAACGATAGATAGATAGATGTGTATCTGAGAGAGAGAGAGAGAGAGAGAGAGAGAGAGAGAGAGGAGGAGAGAGAGAGAGAGAGAGAGAGAGAGAGAGTTTCACCTGCACTAAAATTTATTTTTAACCAGTAAGAAAATCAGCATATAAGTTTATGAAAATGTAGGACAACCACATGACCCCAAAGGAAAGTATGTTCTGGTGTGTGTGTGTGCGCGTGCGTGCGCGCGCGTGCGTGCTGTGTGCGTGCTGTGCGCGCGCGCGAGTGTGTGTGTGTGTGTGTATGGTTGTGGTGCGTGCGCGCGCGTGTGCGTGTGTGTGTGTGTGTGTTCGCTCGTTCGCTCGTTCGTTCGTTACATTTTACGTCTTTTCACACATCAGTGATATTAGACGAATATTAGTATCAGTGATATTAGTGTGTGTGTGCATGTGCGTGTGTGTTTGTATGAATATGTGTGTGTGCCTGCGTGCATGCGCGTGTGTATGTTGTGTGTGTGTGTGTGTGTTGTGTGCGAGCCTGCGTGCGTGTATGTTTTTCTCTCTTTGTGTGTGTGTGTGTGTGCGCGCGCGCACGTCCGTACGTGCGTTCGAGCATGCGATTCTGTGTGTGTGTGTGTGGTCATGCGTGTGTGTATGTGCGTGTGTGTTTATGCATGTATTTTTGTGTGTGTGCGCGCGCATGCGTGTGTATGTGCGTGTGTGCTTATGCAAGAAGTGTGTGTGTGTGTGTGTGTGTGTGTGTGTGTGTGTGTGTGTGTGTGTGTGTGTGTGTGTGTGTGTGTGTGTGTGTGTGTGTGTTTCTATTCACCCGTAGGGTGCTGAGGGGAAGCCAGAGCTTCATTACATTCTGGGCAGGCCAATTTCGGGGCTTGTAGTGGTGAAGTCAACTTAAAAAGGGAGGAAAAAAAGGAAAAACACCATGAAGTGACGCACAGCAACAACAACAACAAAAGAAGAAGAAAAGACAGGAGGAAAAAAAAGAAAGTAAACGACACGAGAAAGACAGAAAGACAGAGAGAGAGAGACACAGAGAGAGAGATTGTGTGTGAGTGTGTGTGTGTGGGGTGTTGTGTGTGTTGTGTGTGTGTGTGTGTGTGTGTGTGTTGTGTGTGTGTGTGTGTGGTGTGTGTGTGTGTGTGTGTGTGGTGTGGTGTGTGTGTGTGTGTGCACGAGCGAACAGACAGACAAACTACCTGAGAAAATAGAACAAATAAAAAAGTGTTTGAAAATAAAACAACAAAAAATCGAGTTCAACCCTTTTTCACACCATTAACATTACAATAACACATCTACCTGTTTGAATGTTACTAAAAGTCTACATACGATTACTTAGAATAGCTGCTTTCGTTACACAGTCTCTCTCTTTTTATATTCTTTTACTTCAAGAATATTGGACTACGTCCTCATGTGCCTTTTCTTTTTACTTTGCAGTCCCCGTGTACAGGTGGTTTTTTTGAAAATTTTGTTATCTATTCCCACCGGCACATAACGGCCTACTCTTCCAAAGAGCAGGACAGGTTTAACATGCCCAAGACGTTCTGCGCGAGTTTGTTCACAGGACCTCATCTGTAGTCTCATCCATAGGACTTTCAGGGAAGTGGAGTCAGCACTGATGTTAACTCCAAGGGGAATATCCTCTTGAGTGGGAGTCGCTGTTATGGCTCGCACCTGGTTCGAACCCAGGCCATCAAATCGCAAGCGCAACGTGCAACGTTCTAACCACCAGGCTATCCCGTCTCTCTTTTACTCTGAGTATGCTAGGGACTCTATGTTACAAACAGAAAAGGCAACAACAAACCAAAACGAACGAACACAACGCAAAAAAACCACCCCCTCCTACCATCACACAAAAGAAGTCCCATCCACACGATTGATGGGTTTTCAACTGCCGATCATTCTGTCAAAACTGGATGTATCTGTATCTACCGGTAGTGAGTGATGTTATGTAATAATACTTACATTTCTGTCATTAGAAATCATAACAGTTTGTCATTTGTCCATCACAATAGCAGTGTTTTCGAGGTGTGAGCTCAAGGACAACGTTTGGGAACGAACAGTTTTGGCTGATTAGTCCTTCTGTCGAGAAAAATTGTGTGTTGATGAATTGATCAATCATATATCCAGGTACACAGTATACATTTGGTATCAACATAATTTTTGTTTTTACATTTTCGGTCAACAGTTATGATTATATTTATAAATATAATCTAAAGGGAAATATTCCTAAAGACAACACACAAAAACTAGATAAACTTTTTTTTTAAAGCAATGAAAGAGGAAACTTGTACAAAAGTCAAATATTTATCAACTGAACAGATTTCGTGCTGTACAGAAGTTGTATTTTATGTATTAGAAACACACACACACACACACACACACACACACACACCAACACACACAACACACACAAAGAGAAAGAGAGTGGAACAGGCTTAACAGACATACGGATTGACAAGGAAAGAGACAAAAACAGCTGGAGAAATACTCAGATAAAAACAACAACAAAAAGACAGGCAAACTAGCAGACAAACAAACAGACAGATAGACAGACGGGCCACAAAAATACTTCTATATGGAAAGCCACTCTCAAGGGAAAAAACATATGACATGGGAAAACTAAATGACATGTTTACTGGGCCAACAGTTGCCAGAGTGCTGTAAATAGAGGCCACAAATCGTGAAAGGCATGTCCCTTGTCTGCTTAAAGCCAGCCAGCCACACACACCTCATAATCGGCCATAGAAGGGGGATGGTGTTGTTCATAGTTTGTTTCCTTGTTGTTTGTTTGTGTGTGTGTGTGTGTGTGTGTGTGTGTGTGTGTGTGTGTGTGTGTGTGTGTGTGTGTGTGTGTGTGTGTGTGTGTGTGTGTACGTGCGTGCGTGCGTGCGTGTGTGTGTGTGTGTGTGTGTGTGATGTGCGTGCGTGCGTGCGTGTGTGACTCTCTCTGTTCAAATTAATGTTTTTTTATGATCAGAAACATAAAACCCAATACTCATGCAACACAGTTGCGAAGTAAGGTTGGACGTTTATGAGCATCTATAACCTTTTATCAGTACGGGAAGGGGGAAAAAAACCATAACAATACAAAACCTGTCTGCAAAGGACGCTTTGAATGTCGACAGCTTCCCAATGTGGCCAAAGGGAAACTGCACTCTGGCAGATTTTTAAACTCGCTAAAACGTGTTTGTGAGTGATACCCCCCCCCCCCCCCCCCCCCCCCTCTCCTGCTTCTTCTTCCCTCCTCTCTCTCTCTCTTATTCATCTTCTCTCTCTCTTCTCTCTCTCTCTCTCTCTCTCTCTCTTCTCTCCTCTCTCTTCTCTCTCTCTCCTCTCTCTCTCTCTCTCTCTCTCTCTCTCTCTCTCTCTCCCTCCTCCCTCCCTCCCTCCCTACACTGTTTCATAAAAGCAATTACAAGCTAATTTTCTGGAAACAGGAGAGAACAACTTAATGCGAAAGTAATGACATACTAGTCTGCCTATGATGCGCCAGGTTGCACGCTGTTGGCCTATTTGCTATTGGTTACATTTCACGATCTCATAAGACATCCATGTTTGCCGGACTGTTAATTGTAACTGGCTGGCTGCATGTGAAAGACTAGGATGAATAAAAGCGCTTCGATTTTTTTTTTCAAGATATACCGCTGTATAAATTCCATGTATTATTATTATCATTAGTAGTAGTACTATCCCGTTTGGGCCCGAAACTTTGCCATCCGTTAGACCATGAGTGATGGTCTGGGCGCTAGTCTTTCGGATGAGACGATAAACCGAGGTCCCATGTGTTACACAAAATTATTCAGCGCACGTAAAAGAACCCACAGCAACAAGAGTTGTCCCTGGAAAAATTCTTAGAAAAAGCCACTCTGATAGGGAAACAAATACAGTTGCAGACAAACAAAAAAGGTGGCGCTGCTCTTGTGGCGACGCGCTCTCCCCGGGGAGAGCATCCCGAATTTCACGCAGAGAAATCTTGTAACTTAAAGTAGTATAAATAAATCTTCTGTCTTCCTGTCTGTGTGCCCCCTCCTCCCACCCAGTGTGTATGTGTGTGTGTGTTGTGTGTGTGTTTGTGTGCGCACGTGTGTGTGTGTGTTTGTGTTTGTGTGTGTCTGTGTGTGTGTGTGAGCATACGTGTGTGTGTTTGTGTGTGCGTACGTGTGCGTACGTGTGTGTCTTTGTGTGTGTGTGCGCGAGTGTGTATGGTTGTGTGTGTGGATGTGTGGACGTGTGTGTGTATAGTGGTGTGTGTGTGTGTGTGTGTGTGTGTGTGTGTGTGTGTGTGTGTGTGTGTGTGTGTGTGTGTGGTTGTGGATGTGTGTGTGTGTGTGTGTGTGTGTGTGTGTGTGTGTGTGTGTGTGTGTGTGTGTGTGTGTGGCTGATGAACGTAAAGGCATATTCTACTTATCATACAACACTCAAATAAACACTGATGTCATTCGTTTATATTTTCACATTAAGACTTCTAGTAGCTATCGATTTCGCCAGCTTTCTGAAATTGTTTACTTTACCGTATCGACGGAAGCCTGTCTAATATCTGTCATTGACACATTTGCTCAGCTTCGTTTGTTGTGAAGTTTTGCCTCTCTCTCTCTCTCTCTCTCTCTCTCTCTCTCTCTCTCTCTCTCTCTCTCTCTCTCTCTCCTCTGAAAGTGTGTGTGTATGAGTGAGTGTGTGAGTGCATAGCGTGAACGCACATCAATATCAAATACATACGTACACGTACGCATACACCCGCACACAAGCACACACAAACACAATTTCAAAGAGAGGCAGAAAAACAGAGAAAGACAGACAGACAGACAGACAGAGACACAGAGAGAGAGAGAGAGAGAGAGAGAGAGAGAGAGAGAGAGAGAGAGAGAGAGAGAGAGAGAGAGAGAGACCGACAAATACACACACACACCGCGCGCGCGCGCGCGCACACACACACACCCACACAACACACACACACAACACACACACGGACGCTGACAACACATTAAAATGACTGATACATTCACAATCTTACACACACACACACCACACACACACACCAAACACACACACACACAACACACACACACACACACACACACCACACACACACCACACACCACAAAACCAACAAAACATCATGACACTCACAATTCTGCCGCATCTTCATCCCTGTGGCATCAATCAGTTGCAAGCTTTTTCTCCTCAACACAGCCACTTATCTTCAGGCCAGAATGGGGAGCGAAGTGTCTGTCAGTGTTTCTCAGGCAAGGAGGTCTCCTTACCGCCCGCTGTTACTCACTGGAGGAGGCAGGTCACCAGGTCGGCTTAGTTCACTGCCTTTGATCTGCGGAAAGAAGTTGTAGAGATAACGATAATATTTGCCATCCTATTCTGAAGTTTCGGGGGGTTTGTGTGTGTGTGTGTGTGTGTGTGTGTGTGTGTGTGTGTGTGTGTGTGTGTGTGTGTGTGTGTGTGTGTGTGTGTGTGTTGTGTTTGTGTGTGCTGCGTGTTGTGTGTGTGTGTGTGTCTGTTTGTGTGTGTGTATTAGGCTGCATTTCTCTGTGTTGTGTGTGTATTGTGTTACTTTTTCATATATTTTATATATAATTATATGAATATATATACACACAGAGCACTATAGAAATGTGCACTGTATGCATATATATATATATATATAATAATATATAATATATATAGAAGAGAGAGTGAGAGATATATAGATAAGAGAAGAGAGAGAGAGAGAGAGAGAGAGAGAGAGAGAGAGAGAGAGAGAGAGAGATGTGTATGTGTGTGTTTTCTCTGTTTCAAACACACGGGGAAAGGTACTGTGAATGAACCTTAAGCAATACATCTCTCTATCCCACTCTTTCTGCAGTCACTGTATACAACACCATTTTCGTCTCACATTCATTGCCTTCGAGAGAGAACACCTTTAAGCTAGATCAAGCAGAAGAGATTAATCTTATCTCCCGACAAGAAACTATCACATTCTCTAAAGCCTGTTTTCCACGATGCCAAGAATTTCTTTCGATCAAAAGAGGGGCGAGACAACCGGCGGGGATAAAAATCACAGATAAAGATAAACCGTAGCTTAAGTGATGGCAGAATCAGAGATAAAGTTAATCTTGGCATTGTAGCGACAGAACGGGTGTAGGCTAGTAGACACCCGTAGGTCAGAAGTTCGTTTTAGTACGAGGGTGCTAGATGAGGGGTTTCCTTTCCGTTCGTGTGTGTTGTGTGTGTGTGTGTGTGTGTGTGTGTGTGTGTGTGTGTGTGTGTGTGTGTGTGTGTGTGTGGTGTGTGTGTGTTTGTGTGTGTATGTGTTTGTGTGTGTTTGTGTGTGTGTTTGTGTGTGTGTTGTGTGTGTGTATATGTGTGTGGTATGTGTTGTGTGTGTGTTATGTGTGTGTGGGTTGTGTGTGTGTGTGTGTGTGTGTGTGTGTGTGTGTGTGTGTGTGTGTGGTTGTGTGTTGTGTGTGTGTGTGTTTCTCCTGAAAATCAGTTGGGCAAGAAGGTACTGATTTCAACTTTTGCCTACCGTGTTCCCGTCTTTCTTTGACTTTTCATTGTCGTGTAGCGTTTAAAGAAAACACAAGTATATGTTCAACACTCTTTTGTTTTTTTTGTGGTCTGCCTTTACAATCCTTATATATCCCGTGTACAGGAAAGAGGAATAGGAAAAAGCAGTTGAAAGACATATCAAAAACACATTACAAAATAATAACAACAAAGACTAATCCCGTGATAAGAAATCAAAACAACTATTACTTTACTTTTATACAAATATTGTATTTAAAGTTCGTCAACTGCAAACACAGTTTTTGCTCACTTGAAGAAAACAACCACACAAAAACTATTACAAAAAAGACCAAACAAAAAGAACAAGGCAAACAAATGGAAAAGCAGCTTAAACAATAGCAAACAAAAAAGTCATATAGATCTGTGCATGAGGAACATGAAGGGGGAGGGGGGGAGCAAAAGGTGAGGTAATGTCAACTATTTTGAGACCTTAGGTTTTTACATTGCAAAATAAAGGTCATCATTGTTCTCATCCTTTTCACCTTTACTACAACTATCCCTGTCAAAAAAGAGTATCATGCTATTTTCCGTATTTATTTCCTTCTTTTTGATTACAATACCTGAATTTAAATAGCATCAGAGAGAGAGAGAGAGAGAGAGAGAGAGAGAGAGAGAGAGAGAGAGAGAGAGAGAGAGAGAGAGAGAGAGAGAGAGAGAGAGAGAGAGAGAGTGAGAGAGACACAGACAGACAGACAGGCAGTCAGACAGGCAAGCAGGCAGACAGAGAGAGACAGACAGAGACAGAAATACACACACATACACAAATAGAAGCACGCAAACATAAATATATCATACACTCATCTATCTATCTATCTATCTCTATATTGATATATGTATATATTGTAATTATATGTAACATTATCTAATCAATCGTTGTTGATCCCTGGTGCGTAAGCTGTCACAAAGACTACGGCACTTTTCATTTCCTTACAGACTTGGAAGATGGAGACCCTGCCCTGCACAGCCTATGTCACTTCCAAACCACACACTACCTATATATATAGAAAAACAACTGTTGTTATGATAATACTATTGTTATGCCAATGCAGTCTTGCAACATCTGTTTCAAAGTACATCACGAAAACGCGCGCGCACATCTACACACACACACACACACACACACGCACGCACACATGCGCACGCAACCTTCCTCCTCCCGACACACACACACACACGGATTGGAAGGCAGAAATTAACTCGAATTCGTGCATCACCTGACAGGAATGGGTGAAGGGAGGGGAAGGGGGTGTTGGTACTGTTGTTCTTCTTCTTCTTCTTCTTGCATGTGTCACCTAGAATATGCACTCTAGACCTACTCATTCTATCTAGAAATCACTGTGAGATTGTAAATACAGCATGAGACGTTTGCGTATGACGGGCTCTTTTTTTAAGAACCTCTTCATATAGGTAGCATATACTTCCACCTCAGAATGTTTTTTTTTCTTTCCAAAGGAGAGATCGGGTTTTCATGCATAGAGCTTGTAATAGATGAAGACAATATGAAAATAACGCAACAACAGTTTCCTGACAATTTACGTTAATAACTGACAAAGCTTTTGACCCGAGTCGGGGCGGAGATGGGTGGAAGGAGTGTCATGCCGTAAGACTTTGACTGTGACTTTGACTTGATGAGGACAGCACTGCCGTGCACTGTTAGGAAAAGTGCACGTACGTTCTCGGGCAAAAAGATGTTTTGATTTTGTTGTTGTTTGAGAGTGACCATGCGCGCCGAGTCATAATTTGTAAAAGTTGAAAGAGACTGATAGGCAAGTGTGTGTGTGTGTGTGTGTGTGTGTGTGTGTGTGTGTGTGTGTGTGGTGTGTTTGTGTGTGTGTTGTGTGTGTTTGTGTGTGTGTGTGTGATGTGCATGTCTATTTGTTTGTGTTTGGGTGTATTTGTATGTGTGTGTGGTGCGTGTGCGCACTTGCTTGTTTGTGTGTGTGTGCGTGCGTGTACGCACTTGCTTGTTTGTGTGTGAGTGTGGTTTGTGTTGGTGTATGGAAGTGCATGTATACGTGCGTGGGGATGCGCGAGCATGCGTACATGCATAATACATACATATGTGTCTTTGCACGCGCACTTTTGTGTATGTGTGTGAATCCGCGCGCGCGCGCGTGTGTGTGTGTGTAAGTGAATTATTTTTTTTATCGGTGTGTGAGTGTGTGCATGTATGTCTGAGCGAGCGTACGTGTGTGTGTGTGTGTGTGTGTGTGTGCGTGCGCGCGCGCGCGCGCGTGTGTGGAGGGTAAGAGAGGGGATGCCACCTGTGTCTGGCGTGTCTGGAAGCCCAGGTATATTGGCAGCGTGGCTGTACAACAGGAGCTATGATCAGTGTGACGTCAGAGAACTGATAAGACAGGATAGCGGTTCTCCTGGTCCCTGATGAAGGTTTCATGGGGGAAAGATCACGTCCATGTTCTGTGACAGCAGCCTCTGTGAAAGTTGCTTTTTTCAACATGGCGTTTTCCCGCTCTCTTGTCTTTCAATTACCTTATGAGTAGTAAAGAAGAAAAAGGAGAATAAGAGGGAAGAAGGGAGAGAAGAATAGAGAAAGGAGAGAGAAAGAAAAGGTGAGCTAGAGAGAGAGAAAGAGAGACAGACAGACAGACACACAGGCAGACAGACAAAGAACATTTAGACACCACATTGCCACAATCTATAAAAAAAAAAATTTAAAAAAAACCCACACCAGCCAACTTTTATGGTGATACTAGAAATTGAACCCAAACCTTTCAAGAAAACATACTGGCACCCCACCAGTGCTAATAAGGAAACATCAAGTTCTGAAAAGAAAATCATGTAGGCGTGGTGCATGCATGTGTACGTCCTTATCTGCAGGTGTCTGTGCTGTGTCAGCGTGCACGCACTGGGGTAATGCCCATTTGTTGGGTGGCCCGGGCATTGCTCGGCTGCCACTGTTGGTGTACCACAGGGCTCTGATCGGTTTGACGTCAGAGAGAGGGGGGGGGGGGGGGGGTGGAGAGAGGAGGGAGAAGAGAGAGAGAGAGAGAGAGAGAGAGAGAGAGAGAGAGAGAGAGAGAGAGAGAGAGAGAGAGAGAGAGAGGGAGAGACACAGAGAGAGAGAGAGTTACGTGTGTGTGTGAGAGAGAGATGGGGTGAGAGAGGGGGGAGAGAGGGGGGGGGGAGAGAGAAATGGGGTTACATGTGTGTGGGAGAGAGACAGAGAGAGAGAAGGGGGGGGGGGGAGGGGTTATGATACTGAACAAAACAAGCCCCGATATTTCATGTAGTATGAATGGAATTCTATTTTTTCTTTTTTTTTCTTTCTTTTGTTTTTACTGAAAACACCACCTTTCAAATAGTAAGCCCTGCACTCCATCAGTTACAACAGGCAAACATTTCTGGAATGTAGGCATGGCGCATGCATAATTATGTATTTACCATGCTACAGGGGTCTGCACTATGCACGTGTGCATATCCTGCGACGATGCCTTATTTGGTTGTGTGTTTGTCTGTTCGTTTGTTTTGTTGTTTTATTTTTCGTTCTTTGGCGAGAACTCCCAGACTCGCCAATGGTGAGATTCAGCGCATGCGATCGTTTTTGCCCACTATTAAAGCAGCTGCATTCTGACTTCGTCTCCAAACACGACACAAGTGTGCATGCATTTTTGTTTTAAATATATTTTGTCAACCGGTCCTACCAGCATGCGATGACCTCCTCTTCCAAAATAAGACGGATTCTTAATGTGTGCACAAAAATGTCCTGCGTGGGTATGTGCGCGGGACCTTGATTTAAAGTCTCATCCGTAGGTACTCCAGGGAAGTAGAGTCGGTACTGATGTTAACTCCAGAGGAAAATCCCCTCGAACAGGCATCTCAATGATGGCTTGAACCCGCACTGTCAGTTCGTGAGATCAACGCTCTAACCACTAGGCTGCCCCCTCCCCCCTCCCTCCCAACATGGCTTATTTGATGGCCAAAGGGTTGCTGGCAGTGTGGTTGTACAACAGAGTGACGGTAGAGAACTGATAAGACAGGACTGCCTCACGTGTGAATGTCGTGGGAAAAGATCACATTGCTTTTAAGTGTAACTTGCTTTAAAAACTGTGATCAGGAAAAAAAACACACAACCCTTTTATTTATTGTGTCTTTCTTGTCATAGTATATCATAGTATGTCCTCGAGGGAAACACAGAGAGAGAGAGACAGACAGACAGGAAGACTGTCAGACAGGCAGGAAGACAGACAGACAGTCAGACAGACATATGACATACAGAGAGACAGAAAGAGAGATGGAGAGAAAGAAACAGACAGACAGACAGAGACAGACAGACAATCAGACTAGCCATGACATACAGTGACAAAGAGCAAACTAAACCACAGACAAACAAAGAAAAGCAGAGACACACAGAGAGGCACTGGCACTGTTCATCTACACTTTCCACATCTCACTCACACCACCAAACACAATTGCCGCAGCTTCCCACGAGTGTGTTAAAAGATTCATAGCATGATTGTTCTGTAAGAGACAGGCTACAATGGACCTTGTTCCGCATCTTTATGCTACGGACGCATACACAATTGACGGAGCGAGCTTTTTGTTTTTTCTGGTGGCAAGCGTGGGTGCGTGCGTGGGTGCGTGCGTGTGTGTGCGTGCGTGCGTGCATGTGTGTGCATAAGTGCGCAGGAATGTTTGTTGGGATTAGAACAGAAACGGAAAAATATATTATTTATCGTAATACTATGACATTTGATATATACCCCACTGCTATCATTTTTTGGCATCCGGCTGATGTGCAACACGAAATAACTTCAAAAGCCAACAATGCCACTTTGTTGATATCTTTCTGCTTCCCCCTCTTTCTGTCTTTACTATATGTCTGAGTGTGTCTCAGTTTTCTATTTCGTTTATTCACATTGATGTCATCATATTTGATTATATCTTCCACAAGCCGATTTGTTAAAGTAAGCCATGCACTATTTCTGCGTCATGAAACAGAATACCCTATCTACCTAGTCAGTCAGTTTTGTATCTATTCCTCTCTCCCTCCCTCCCTCCCTCCATCTCTCTCTCTCTCTCTCTCTCTCTCTCTCCTCTCTCTCTCTCTCTCTCTCTCTCTCTCTCTCTCTCCTCTCTCTTCTCTCTGCTCCTCTTCCCTGCTCTTTCTCTGTATTCCGCAGGATTCTCTTTGCCTCTCTCAGATCCCTCTCTGAGCATCCCCTCTCTCTGCCTCTTCATACTTCTCTCTCACTCTCTGTTTGTCCCTGTCTCTCTATCTCCCTCTGTCCTGCGGATGAGACTATAAACCGAGGCGCCGTTCGCGAACGCATGCAGAACATCTTGTGCGCACGTTAAATCCTGTTCCGCTTTTCGGAAGAGTAGGCCATTGTGTGCCAGTGGTAACAGATGACAAAATTGACAAAACTGCATACACACGGGGAATGAATGTAAAAAAGCACATGAGTACTTATTCCATTATCCTCGATATAAAAGAATAAATAAATAAATATCTGTCTATCTGTCTGTCTCTGGCTCTGTCTGTCTCTCTTTCTCTCTCTGTGCCTCTTTAACTGTGTGTGTGTGTGTCTGTGTGTAGGTCTGTCTGTCTGCCTGCCTGTCTGTCTCTCACCCTCCCCCCCCCTCTCTCTCCCTCCCTCCCTCCAAGTCCTAGCATCCTAAAGGTAAACAGCTCTGCCTGTTCTCAATAATGCGTTTTATCTGAATGCCCTCTGGCAACACAACTTGACAGAATATAAAGAAAACATTACCAGAGCACGGCAACATTGGCCTGTCTGTTTCCCCAACATCACAGGATGCTGCGCTGATTCTAAGCCAAGCAGAAACAATCTTTATCTCCCTGTCTGTTCCTCCTCCCACTGCACCTGTATTGCATTGCTATGAGATGCAGCAGGGAAAACTATGAATACACGATGAAAGGCATGTTATCGTGACTCGAAAATTCATTTTTTGGAAACAGACTTTTGCATTATTGTTGTCTTTTATCGTTTGTGGCTAGTGGATACTTTACATAACAAGACAGGAAAGAAAACAAAGAAAGACACAAACAAGCATACACCAACCAGCCAACAAGCAAATAAATAAACTCGATATCAAGCAAACATAAAGGTAGGGAGGCCTTTCAAGATTTCAAGCAGGAAACGATTTTTCGCGTTTAAGTAAGATGAAGTACAGCGAAGTGAAAATGACATACAGCAAAGTTGAAATGAAATACGGTTAAGTTCCACAGATTGACATTACCTAACGTTTGTTTTCAATACTCTGTGTGTTGTGTGTGTGTGTGTGTGTGTGTGTGTGTGTGTGTGTGTGTGTGTGTGTGTGTGTGTGTGTGTGTGTGTGTGTGTGCAGAATGTGGCGAAAGGCGATACAGACAGAAAGGGGAACTTTAGAATAGTGTTACAGATCAGAAAACATACACATACTCCAGATAACGAAATGCTACACCTCGTGAGGAGCCCTAAATCCAGCACAATTGCATGTATTGTACAAGAGAGAGAGAGAGAGAGAGAGAGAGAGAGAGAGAGAGAGAGAGAGAGAGAGAGAGAGAGGGGGGGGGGGGAGGAGATAGACAGGCAGAAGACGGGCGGACAGACAGAAACAGAGACAAAAAGACAGAGAGTCAGAGACGGAGGCAGGCAGACAAAGACAAACGGACAGACAAACTGATAAACAAACGGACAGACATATGGAAACAAACGGACAGATAGACATACGGAGATAGAGACAGGCAGACATAGAGGCACAGCCAGTGAGACAGAAACAGGAGGACCACAAAAAAAACCCAAAACCAAACAAAAAAAACCCCGTTAACATAATACTAGAAAAGAAATGTACAAGCCAACCTAGACAAAGCAATAATAGATAAGCCGATAGAAATACAGTTCCAGACTGGTACGTCCTGTCTCACTCCTCATCTAATAACGGTGTTTAAACAACACTCATTCACCAATGTCCAACCCTCTGTACAACCGGCTGCCGTCATGCAGCGAACACAGTGAAAAGCCTGCAAGCCTGCCGAGTCCTCGGGAGTTCGAATCCATTCAAAGAAACACAGACGATATTAAATTCAGGGTAGATATTTTTAAAAAAAGAACCAAGACAGAGGTGAATATGGTTTGCGAAAATGAATACAGTGATACTTTGACAAGGGGGATTAAACCTCCCGTCCAGAACTGCAGGTGTCCGCATCTCTTGGGCCTGGGTGACTTCAGCATTGTATGGGTAAAAAAAACCTGCATGGATTATGGCAGTGACATGTAGACTCATGCCAACCTGGGTTTTTTTTTCAAAGTTGAGTCATTATCATGATGAATTGTTGAGAAGTTAAGAGTGTTCGACTTCAATATCACAAGCCCATGAAATTGCGGGTTCGAATCTTGGCAACAACGTCTGGATAGGATTTTCCGATCTTCCGGGTCAACTGTTTGTGTCTCAATTTCCGTCTGTTATTTAACTATTATGTACTCTAATGATCCGTAATACATGCCAGTGTTCGGTGTGTTGCGGAAACACTAACATGCCAAGCATGCATCCCGAACCTGAGATGGATGGGCTCCACTACGTTCCCCTTGCCCAAGATACACGACATGAACATGTCAGAACAGTGCTTCCCCCCACCCCTCCCCCAAAGATTCCCCATGGAGCAAAGGAAGAATAGATCATTATCATCTGTATCATCACCCATCTTTTCAGGACAGAAAATGATCTAGATATGTTTCACAGCCTTTCACTGCCCGCTCAGAAAATGATCTAGATATGTTTCACAGCCCTTCACTGCCCGAACAGAAAGCAATCTAGATATGTTTCACAGCCCTTCACTGCCCGAACAGAAAGCAATCTAGATATGTTTCACAGCCCTTCACTGCCCGAACAGAAAGCAATCTAGATATGTTTCACAGCCCTTCACTGCCCGAACAGAAAGCAATCTAGATACGTTTCAGACTTTCATCGTCTGCCACTAGCATGCCTCACCTCAGTTCTTGATATTTATTATTTCTAATGAATGCATACAAATTTATGCTCACAGAAGGAACATTACAATTGGAGGTCACCCTTCCAAACTGGAACTTTTGCTCTTTACTAGCTTTGCAACTGATATTCCAATCTAATAAGTATTGGGGTTTGGATCAATGTAGTGTCTATCTCTTTCCTGTCAGCAGACACAAAGCTTTATCAGAAGAAACGCTATTGAAAAAAAAATCAAGAAGCAGCGTCTATTCTGGCCTGTGGCCTTGAGACAACTCGTCATATCCTACGAATCGTCTGCTATGAAGTGCTACTAAATGACACCGGAAGAGGGCAGGGCCAGCGACAGTTAATCCAATTCGTTTTGCAGACGATTTCATTGCACTTACTGTTGATACTGGCGTCAAACAGTTACGTTTAATGCACCCTTGTCAGACGCGTTTATGTGGAGATGATAACACCACTGGTTTAAACCACAGTTATGTTGGCTGTAAAGGTGAGTCCTTGGCAATGTCACTGTCAAGTCAGTCTCCCACGCATGCCTGTTTTCCTCCCCCTAACCCTTTCCCCCTTCTCTATCTCTGTCTGTCTCTCTCTCTCTCTCTCTCTCGCTCTGTGCGTGTTCGTTTGTTCTTTTAACATCTTTTCACTATTACTCTGTTTGTGTGTGTGTGAGTGTGTGTGTGTGTGTGTGTGTGTGTGTGTGTGTGTGTGTGTGTGTGTGTGTGTGTGTGTGTGTGTGTGTGTGTATGTGCGTGCGTGCGTGCGTGTATGTATGAGTGGGCGTGCGTGCGTGTGTGTGTGAGAGAGTGAGTGTGTGTGTGTATGTGTGCGTGCGCACGCGCGCGTTTGTGTGCACACAAACATGTGTTAAGATTATATATTTATATATATATTATATTATATATATATATATATATATATATATATATGTGTGTGTGGGAAGAGTAGAGAAGAGAGAGAGAGATGAGAGAGAGAGAGATAGAGAGAGAGAGAGAGAGAGAGAGAGAGAGAGAGCGAGAGAGAGAGAGAGGAGTGAAAGAGAGCATCACAAACAATATACTAAAAGAAATATGCAGCATCACATAAACAACTACTAACAAACCATTGAGCGCATCAAAACACTACCACGCATTGGCTGTAGCGAAAAGATTTTTCATGGTCTCTTTCGTGTATCTCTACGTTTTTCCCACCGACTCACCTTTACCTTATGTTTTAGCAGGTGGGAATGATGTAGCTATTTTATGAGTCCGCAAGTTAGTTATGGTGCGTCCTTGAAAATGTCTACCATGACCCTCACCTTTTGACCTATGACACACTGGTTTTCCACACCATAAACATTTGATGTGGTTTTGTAAAAAAACAACAACAAAAAAACACATTTTTTCGCTAGGAAGACGTACCTTGCCGAGAAGGCTTTCGTTTGGTGAGTATGCCCAGCTTATTGATACATTATTGCGAGGGGGATTAGACATTGGTAGCATAGCGTGTTTTTGATGGAGCAGAGCACACAATACTAGTGGTTAGAACATTGCGCTGACAATCTGACGACCCGGGTTCAATTCCCATTCAAGGGGATATTTTCCCGTGGAGTTAACATCAGTGCAGACTCCACTCTGCCCAAAAGTCCTTCGGATGAGACTATAAACCGAGGCCCTGTATGCGAACGCACGCAGAACATCTTGCGCACACGTTAAATCCTGTTCCGCTTTTCGTAAGAGTAGGCCATTGTTTGCCGGTGGGAGCAGATGACAGAATTTACAAAACTGCATACACACGGGGACTATATGTTAAAAAAAAAAGCACATAAGGGCTTATTCCATTATCCTCGATACAAAAGAATATAAAAAATCCACTGAAATGTCCCAAGCTTGGGATCTCTGTTGACTGGCTGTTTGTAGTGAGATGAAAGAAAATGGTACCGGTAGTTGTCGCATTAGTGTTGACGGTATTTATGATGGTGGCAGTTGTCATGGTGGTGGGGGGATAGTAAAGATAGAGGTGGTGGTGGTGATGGCTGTAGTGGGGTGAAGATTGTTGTTGGTGTGCTGGTGGGAGTTATCTATCTATCTATCTATCTATCTATATATATATATATATATATATATATATATATATATATATATATATATATATATATTATATATATATATATATAACTGATACAAATGAGTGAGGAAAAACAAGTGCAGGTAACCAATTACAACTATATATATATATGTGTGTGTGTGTGTGTGTGTGTGTGTGTGTGTGTGTGTGTGTGTGTGTGTGTGTGTGTGTGTGTGTGTGTGTGTGTGTGCGTGTGCACGTGTGTGTTTACTCGCATGTCCTCCACATCTTCCCATTATTGTGTTAATATGTTTTTACCTCTCGTCACCTCTATGCCACTCATCGACTAACATCATGTCAGTGTTTATTTCAACATCTGCCTGTTCAAACAGCTGTAGCTCTTCACCACTTTATCTTTCAGTCTCTGTCCGTCCATCCATTCGACCGTCTGTCTGTCTATCCCTTTCTTTTTCTTCTTCTTCTTCTTCTTCTTTTCTCTCTCTCTCTCTCTCTCTCTCTCTCTCTCTCTCTCTCTCTCTCTCTCTCTCTCTCCCCTCCCTCACTCCCCCCCCCTCTCTCTCTCTCTTGCCCCTTTCATATGGGGCTATGGCCTTAATGATTTAACCGTCTGAAATCTGAAGTCTCTCTCTCTCTCTCCCTCTCTCCCTCCCTCCCTCCCTCTGAGATCAAGACCAAACAATCATGCAGGTAAAAGAAATCGCCTGTTCTGAATAACTGAGTTCATTTTTTCGGGTCTAAAATCCTCCGACCCACTACGTCTGAAGGAAAGAAGAGAACACCAGACAGAGACATCAACTCATCTGTATTCAGCCTCCAGAGACTGCTTAGCCAATTTCAAGCCAAGCAGAAAGAATTATCATCTCCCCGACTGTCTGCTGCATGTGTGTTGCATTGCCAACAGATGCAGTGGCAGAAAATGGAAAAGTTTGAAGGGTGTGTCATCATGATTTTGATAGTGTCTTTCAAATATGTGCTCCAGCCTTTTTATTTTCCATGGTTTGTAGCAGTTAGATATATTTCTTGGTACAGCCGGGGAATAAACACAGAAGCGAGCACAAAGCAAACTGATAAATCTGATAAAAGAACGAAAACAAAGAAGACTAAGAGTGTACAAAGTTTCAAGTACAGGCAGGCTCCGTTTTACACAAAAGTGCGATACATTGAAGTGTGCATACTTATAATGCTGTGTGTCTCTAAATTTCCACCTGTTTCTGTCTGCCTGTGTATGACAATAGCAAGACAGACAGATCCCTGCTAAAACACGACAGCTACAATAAAACAGACTATGGTGTAAAATCATTGATCACAAAAGCCACCAAAGACACATCCTCCAAATAACAAAATGCTGTGATTTCCAGAGCTATTCCATAGCAAACAGTGTCTGCAACAGTACAGCATGAACTTCGGCCAATAAGCCAAAGAAAGGAGATAACATTTTTCACAACCCTCCTCACTATGAAAACTATCCATTCAGGGTAGACGTACAGGTATTCAAGAAACTTTTTCATGACACACCAGTCTTGGTTATAGAGTTGTGGATGTACTCATCACTGCTTAGCTGGAGTGAAATGTTCGAATGTCGTGGCACACATAAACAAATGCAGACGCGCCCGCACTTACCATACACACACACACACACACACACACATACATACATACATATATACATGCATGCACGCACGCACGCACGCACGCACACGCACACACACACCACACACACACACACACACACACGTGCACACACAAACGACACACATAGGCACGCGTGCGCGCCACCATCATCAATCATACAGCAGAAACAGACAGGCACATTTCATGGTTTCGTGACTGTATCAGTTTCATATACTTTACGTCCTCATGCCTCAGCTCTGTTCTTGACAAACAGGTTTTTCAGAAACTATGTCATAACACACAGCAACCTTGTTCCTACAGCTGTATCTTACATATTACTGCTAACACACACACACACACACACGCGCGCGCGCGCGCGCGCGCGCATACACACACACACACTCACACACAAGCACATTTACACACACGTGCGCGCACCTACCCCCACACAAACACACATACACAAACAAACACATACACACACTCAGAGTAGAGTCTCGTGAATATTCTGACCATCCTCAAAGAGTACTTAACACTTTTGGATCAGGCACTGCATGTCCTTGTATCACTTGAGTCTGGATGACTTCAGCATCGTGAATAGACGCTTCTTCTTCTTCTTCTTTACTTCCTCCTCCTCTTCCTCCTCCTCCTCTTTCTCAGAACGCTCAGACAGCAACTATTGTTTGTCATATGAGCGAAAATGCGCTGTGCTGCCATGAAACGCCTGACATGCGCATCCGACTTCCGCGTGGAAGAGAACTGCTATCTTTCAAGTCTTTCTGGAAAAAAAAGCAGAAAGGACCAAAAAGTCAGTAAAATATACAAGAGGGAGGTGACAAGAAGAAAAGAAACAAGGTAGAAATAAAGGGATAGCACAGGTGGAATTCCTACCACGAGTATCCAGAAAGTACAGATGCTATTTATACGTACAGGACCCCGGCATCCACACAGGGGAAGAGCAGAAGTGTTCGATCCTGACATGTAGTTAAACGTCAGCCTATATTACCTATATTATTATTAATATATTATTTCTAATGCATCATCATTGTCATCCTCGCCGTTATCAATCATACAAGAAAAATAGCCAAGCACATTTAATAGTGTCACGGCTATAATATCAGTTTCATATTCTTTGCTATGGTCATGCACCGGCTGAGTTCTTGAAATTTTTTTCCCCCAAGCAAGCTCTTTGAAGATTTGCTGAAAGAACTTGGGAGCACGACTCCAAAGCGGGCATTCACTCGATTTTGTTCTGCGGCTAAGCATTGATTTCAATGTTGGGGGTTTGTATCATTATACTGTATTGTACTATGTTGTATGTATTAGGGTGCCTTGTGTTGCATTACACTTTTAAGTCATGGCAGACTTCTCTGCCTGAAATTTGGGCTGCTCTCTTCGAAGAGAGTGCGTCGCCGCCACAAAAGCAGCGCCATCTCATATTTTAACTCTTTTTTTTCTGTCTGACAGTGTATTTGTTTTTATAGAGTGGATTTTCTACATACTTTTGCTAGGGACATGTCTCTTACTGCTGTGGGCTGATTTACGTGCGCTTTATGCGTTTTTCACACGGGACCTCGATATATCGTCTTGCATGAAAGACTAACACTTAAAGCAGCAGTCACGGTCTCGTGGAATGGGAAACAGTTTGGGATCAAACAAGCACTTCTCTCTTTCTAGGCAGGCGAATAACTTTTAGACCACCAGTTTACTAGCGCTCTCTCTCTCTCTCTCTCTCTCTCTCTCTCTCTCTCTCTCTCTCTCTCTCTATATATATATATATATATATATATATATATATATATATATATATATATATATATATATATGAGAGATCTTCAGTTAACGTCTATTCACATTTAGTGATTTTAGACGGATATATATGTACGTATGTATATATACATACATACATACATACATACATACATACATACATACGTACATACATACATACACTTTATAGTTGTAGCAAAGATTTGTAACTTGTTTTTTCTCACCAATCTTTTGGTATAACTTTTGATCTTTATATTCTCTTCTTATTTGCCGTTTGAATTTGTTTCAAACACATTGTATGTGCTGATGTGAATATGTATTCATTTATCAATTTATTCATTTTGAGGGCTGTATTTTAAAAAAAAAATTACTTGTACTTAACCTATTACCCTCAGAAAATAAAATTATCGTTCTCTCTCTCTCTGTCTCTCTGTCTCTCTCTCTCTCTCTCTCTCTCTCTCTCTCTCTCTCTCTCTCTCCGTGGCACAGCAGGATTTTGTGTACATTTAGCAAAGTCCAAAGAACATCACCAGAACAAATGCTACCTATGTGCAAAGCCTCCTCCTCGTGGTGGCCTTAAAGCAATCCATCCTTAATTATGATAATTATCATCCTTTACAGATGGCTCTGGGGTGCTTGAAAAATGAAACCACGGTCGGACATTCTACAGATTATTTGCCTATCTGTTAACTCCATTCACTCTACAGGCGTTTAAAACCCGCTATGGTTGAAGCCCATATCAAACTGTAACATCATTCCCGAAGTCGAAGTGTGGCTACCTTCATGGTGGACAAAACCGGTTGCATACGCAAAATCTAACATTGGTGAACCTCGGAGATCTAGCCTAGGGACGACCATGGCCCCCCACCCCTCAAACACACCCACACACACATTCCACAATCCCCCTCTCTCTCACACACACACATGTGTGCGCGCGCGCTAACATTCAATGCGCTTGTACAACCCACGTTAATGTGGAGCTGATAACTAACGAAGGTTTTATAGCACAGATAGATTTACTGTACAAACAAAGCCTTGGAAAATTCCCTGTCGCGCCAATCAATCACCCAACTACCACTTTACAACGTATAAACTGATGTGTTCATGCATTCAGTCTGTATGTGGTAGTGGTGGTCGTGATGGTGTGGGTGTGTGTGGGTGTGTTGATGAAGAGAGGAAAAAGTATTACCTTCGGCTACTCTTCCAGCCATTGTCATGGAACAACTATGGTGGGGAAAAAAGCTCAGGTACACTGACGTAGAGGTAGACGTAGAAAAGAATACGTTTCTAGACTTGCTCGATCCTGATTTATAGCATGTTTGGTGTCTTTACCGTAACTGTTCATTTTCAAACAATTTCTTACACCAGCTGCTGTAAGAAAGCAGCGAGATTAAAACAGAGCCTGTAGTAGAGAAGTAATAAGATGCTTGAATCGGATCCTGATTCGGAACAAAGAATAAAAGAATGTCAGAGGAATCCAAGAGGAACCAAGAGTACGACAAGGTCAGATGTCCTTCACTTCATTGATAAAGATCTTTGGACAAAGGTAGTACAACTTTCTGCCAGCACTTCAGGTGGTGTCTTGTTAGGCCAGGATGACTTCAGCATTGTGAAAAGAAGCCCAGGGCTTGGCACTGACATGTAGTTACATGCCAACCAGCATGTCCACAGCATTATCACTGCTATCATCCTCCCTATCAGGGATGTGGGAAAGCCTAGTGGTTAGAGCGTTGAGCTAATCATCTGACGGCGCGGGCTCCAGACAGACGAGTCGAGGCGCCCGTTCGAGGGGACTCTATTCCCCTAAGAGTACTTTGGATCAGACAAAAAAGCTAGGTCCCGAGTGCAAACGCGCGCAGAATATCTTGCGCACACATGAAAACCAGTCCCGCCAAGAGTAGGTCACTGTGTGCCTGTAGGAATGGATGACAAAATGTTCAAAACCACACGCACACTAGTGTCGTGTGTGGAAATTATCCCTGAAGTCGGAATATGTCTACCTTAATTCACCACTGGTGAACCTTGCAAGCTGTAGCCGAGGTATCGCTGATCCTCACTGTCATCAATCATCGCAAGCGCCCTCCCCCATTCCTCCAAAAAAGAAAGAATACAAAACCACGATTTCTTCTTTTCATGGCCTTATCAGTTTCATTCGCTTCTCCATCAACTTGTCTTCACTGAGTTTAACATATGAATTGGCAGGTTTTCAAGAGCAGTCCTAGAGGAACACATCAGTTGGGGTCACTAGACTACACTACACTGTACTAATGCGGACATTCACTCCCTCCCTCCTTCAGCCTGACTGACTGTGAGACTAAGCTTGACTTGAATGCCGTGGCTCAGCGGGCGATCTGCTGTGGACAGCCATGGAGTCAGCACACACTCGAAGGAGCATTGTCAGAACAAAACTATCATTCCTATCTCGCTGATCAGGCTGAAGGGTCTCCCCTTGCTCGTGGCCTTGTCGCGATCTATCGTTAATAACTTCACGTAGCAAGCTGAATCAACAGACCTGAGGTTGGTCGTGACTATCCGAGCATGGTTGGGGTCGGCGACTTTCAAGATGACTTATCTCTTTTGTTTTCTGTTTGCTTCCATAGACTTTTTTTTAAATACATGTTGGGTGGTGATAAGTTATGTTGATACCCGTATCAAACAGTTACATTTATCTCAGACTTGGGAGACAGGGCTATGTGGAAATGGTGTGTACCGATGTTTTGATACAGCTATAGTTGCCATGAATATAGGTCGTTCGGGTTTTACTGTAAAGCCAGTGTCTTAAATGCGCCCCCCCCCCCCCCCCCCCCCTCCGTCTCTCCTTTCTCTCTTTTCTTCCCATTCCTCACTGACCTCTGGTGTGTGTGTGTGTGTGTGTGTGTGTGTGTGTGTGTGTGTGTGTGTGTGTGTGTGAGAAGGAGAGAGAGAGAGAGAGAGAGAGAGAAAAGAGAAGAGAGAGAGAGAGAGAGAGAGAGAGAGAGAGAGAATTTGTGTGATTTTGTGTTTGATTTCGTGTGTATATGTGTTTGTACGAGGCTCTAAAGCATTCGCAGACACTAACAGGTTTGAAGAAATATTCATCCAACCAGATACAAACACTGTCAAGGAACTACAAACAAAATCAATTAACTATATGCTTATAACTATAACTTTTGATGTACAAGCACAATCAAAAGAAGCATAGAAGCACTCAATAAGCATAAACATAAAAGTACTAAGTAAGAGTTACCACAAGAACACTTGAAGACTCCTCAATGCACAAAACCTGCTAGCTTTTTAAATTGCTTGTTTGTTTAGTAAGGGATTCCTGAAAAAAAACCCAGCTACATCAGTCATCAAATCTTCCCTTATTGTCTGATCTACTTGCCGCTAAACTTTTCCCGCCTACATCACATGTGGACCATGTGACGAGGCAGACGGGATGATGTAGCGAATCATTTTATGCGTCTGCACGCTGCGACATGTCCTTGAAAATGCTCAACACGAGAGTGGTTTTTGACCCATGGCACGTTCGTTCGCCACACACTGGGAATGGACTTGTTTTTGTCCAGTTTTTACTGCTGTTAATGAAGGGAGGAAGCTGAACAGGTGTAGCCTACACTGTAGAGAAGGCTTAGATTTGGTTTTTAAAATGTTATTCAGAGAAAAACGTGGTTACCATACATAGTTATGATATCATGGTCAATAGACTTTTATTTGGTATGTACGTCTAGTTTATTCATTCATTCAGCAGATCACGAGCGTATCTCTGTAACCACCCGGCTACTCCCCCCCCCCCCTCC
>CM054136.1:31893973-31906473 GCA_028751875.1 Rapana venosa
CCATTCCCTCTCTTGATAAAAAAATTTCTCTTTCCTCCTTAACCCCCAAAAACAATTTTACAAAACACACTGTCCTCTCTATGTCTTTGTGTCTATCGTGTGCCCTTTCTCTCATCAAATTTTACCTGTCACCCTCAAAGAATAAAAAAAAATAAGTATAAGAAAACATAAAAAAACACACACACAAAACAACAACAAACAAAACAAAAAAATCAGCGAAACATCAAACACACTCAAGACAGACAGAATAACCTTGCCCCAAACCCAAACCGGACAGGCCCCTAAGCCCTTGTCTAGCTTGACAGCGAAGTGTTGACAGTATGGTTTGTGCAGGATGACTTGCATTTACGCTGTCAGTCATCCTCACACTGAAGCTTTTAATAGCGGCGGCGCCCGTCGCCAAGATGGCTTCCAAATGGACAGGGGGTATTGCCATTCTAAAAGCAAGCTTTCCAAACGCAAGCAATTCCTCCCCTACCCCCCCAAACAAGAACTAAACCAAACTGATAAAATCATAATAAAAAAAAAAAAAGACAAAACCCCTCCCTCAAAAAAAAGGAAAGAACGGGGATGTGGTGTACGAAAAAAGGAAAAAGTTTTTAAACAAAATTGAATAACAAAGTTTGTTTCATTTTAAACTGTCTGTCTGTGCTGTCTTTCTGTATGTGTATATATATATATATATTAATATATTATATTATATTATATTATATTATATTATAGAATTAAATATTACTGTCGGTTTGGTTACAATTGGAAAGGCGCTTTGGGTTAACTACAGTTTATATAATTTTTATATATATATATAATATATAAATTAATATATATTATATAATAAATAAATATAAATATATTTATTTTTTTTTGTTTCAATAAAATTTTAAATTCCAGATGGTACATTGATAAGCATGCATTTGCTTTTTTTATCAAGCCATCATCTAAGAACAAATCCAATAAATTAATACTAAGTACTACATAAGCACATTTTCCATAAATAAACATAAAAAGAAAAAAAAAAGGAAAAACTTAAAGGGAAAAACATTGAAAATACAAATTACACATAACTTACACGCAACACATACTCATCACACCTGGCCGCTCACTCCAACCCCACACATTAAATAAAAATGTTTAAAAATTAAAAAAAGAAAAGCATAAAAACGTCAGGACAAACAAAATTTCTTCCCCTTACTGTTTCATCCATTTTTTCACGTTTATAAATTTAGTTTAAAAAGGTACAGGAATAAAACGTTTTGAAAATAAATAGGCATTCGTCTACTGATAAAATTTTTCCTCATGACCTCCTCCCCTCCTCCTCCACCCAGAAAGGTTGCTTTTTTATGCGCTCATACTTTAAAATAGCGCTTTTTAAAAATGACATATTCCACAATAACTATCAAAGAAGAGAAGTCAAATAAGATTACAAAATGTTATTATAATAAGATACAATTATAACAACAATACCCAACCATAGACAACAAAAATAACAAATTATTCCCACCAGGAACCCAAAAACATAACCCTAATAAAAACATTGAAAGGATGGGGGGGAGATTCAAGGGGAAGGAAAAACCCTTCAATCAATTAGAAAAATTATTAAAAAAAACCACATTACAAACCAAGAGAACCCCTAACGATACCGAATTCAAAAGCCCATAACAACAATACAAAACAAAACAATACAACATAAAACATACTTTAAACAAACAATAATCTCAATCCTTCCATGCAAAAAAACAACTCCACGATAAAACTATGAAATTTAAAAGACAGGCAGAGGAAGGAGAGGAGTCGAGAAGAGAGAGGAGTTGAGAGAGAAGAAAAGAGAAGAGAAGAGAAGAGAGAGAGAGAGAGAGAGAGAGAGAGAGAGAGAACGACACACTATCAAGCTAAACAGTCTACCCTAAAAAGATTTTTAAAAATTTCCTCCTTTCCCCCTTGTTTCAACAATGCGATTATTTACTACTTGCATGATTCTCTTACGCCTTGCATAATTAGTGTGCCTCTTCCCGCCTCCCCCTCCGTCCCACATAACAGTGTGTTACTGTAATTCTAGTACATAAATATCTTTAATTTTTGTTGTTAGGGAATTTCCATTTGTGCGGGAAATGTAAGATGGTTGTTTTGCCGTATTAAAATCAGGTTGATTCCTTATTGTCAATCCAAAGGCATTATGCCCTTAAAGGCTGTGTCTTGAATGGATTTTGTTTTTGATCTTTTAGCGTTTTGGAGTTGTCATAAGTATACCTGATAAAAGATTTGTTTGTAAGATTATTTCTTGGTCTCAAATTTTGAGATTATGTCTGGTTCGGATTTAAACATTGGTATCTTGAGGGGCTTCATGACAACTTTCTGGAAATGATTATTAGATAAATCTGGGTTTTTTAAGTTAGGATATTTGTTTTCCTTAAATCATTGATGGTTAACTTGATTTATAGACGACAATTCAGTGCTCTTTAATAATATAACATTTTTTTGACACTTTGCCCCAAATGAAAACTTCCCAAGGAAAATATGGAAAAAAAAAGGTTTGGGGTTGGTTATTTGTTTTTATTTTTGTAATTGAAAGCTTTAAAAAAGATTTTAGGAAACTAAAAGTTTTTTTTTATAATTACAAAATTTATCAACCCAATACCCTTTTATCACAACAATTTAATTTAACCCCTACCCCCCATACAACAAACACCATTTTCTTTTCCCCCCCTTTTACAAAACCCCAAATTTTTAAATTTTAAAAAAATCACCAATAAATTTTTACAAAATTTTCCTCTTTTAAAATTTAACTTTCATAATTAAAAAATACCCCAATATTCCCCCTTTACCCAAAACAACACAAACAACCACCTCCTATTCCAAAAACCCCCAAATTTTCAAACCCCCCTTTTTCCCCCCCCCCACCCCCCTTTCCCCCCCCCCTTTTCAACCCCCCCCCCCACCCCCTTTTCCTTTCCCCTTCCCCCCCCCAAACACCCCCCCCCTTTTTTTCAACCCACCCCCCTTTTCCCCCCCTCCCCATATCAAATCCCCCCTATCCCATTCACTTCCCCCCCCCAACACCCCCCCAACTCCACCCCCTCCCATCCCGCCACCCACCACCCCTCCTTTCCAACCGGGGAAAAAATTTTTAGATTCTCCCTTAACCCAAAAACCATTCCCTCCGCATAGAACAAAACGGGGCCTTTTTTTTTTGGGGGGGGGTCTTTCATTACCGCACCCACCCGAATCGTTCTCTTTCACCCAAAAAACCACCAAAACCCGCCCCCCCAAACCCCCTAAAAAACAAAAAAGACCCCCAAACAAACAAAAAACCTTCTCACCAAAAGCCCCCCCCGGGCCCCAGGGCCGGAGACCCCCCATTCCCCCCCCCCTTTTACCGCCGGGGGAGACGGAAAACCCGCCCAGGCCCTTTCCCCCACCCCCAAACGCCATACGCCCCCCTTTTCCCTAGCCCCCGCTTTCCCCCCGCCTTTTCCCCTCCTGCCCGACCCACGGCCTCCCCCCCCTCCCCATACAAACCTCCCACCCAAACCCCCCCACTCAGAAGAACGGGCGGAGGGAGCCAAACGCCCTCCCCCCAAAACCCGTACACCCCAAAAAACCCCCTCCCAAATTTTCCCCCCCCCCAAACCCCCAAAAATTTCCCAACCCAAACTCCCCCCCCCCCCCCTCCCCCCCCCCCTTTCCCCTCCCCCCCACTCCCCCCCCCCACCCCCCCCCCCCCCCCATCACCATCCTAAAAAACCAATCCCCAACACCCCAACCCCCCCCACCCCCACCCCCAACTGCCCCCCCACACCCCCCCCCCCAAAAACATCCACCCCCACCAATTAACCCAATCACCCCCCCACCACCCTCCTTTCACCCCCCCCCCCCCAAACCCCCCCCCCCCCCCCCCCCCCCCCCCGCCCCCCCCCCCCCCCAAAAAAAAAAACATACCAAAAACCACCCACCCCCCCCAAACCCCAAAAAAAACACCCCAAAACCCTAAAACCCCCAAAACCCCCCCAAAAAACCCCCAAAACCCCCAAAACCAAACCCCCAAAAATCCCCCCAAAAACCCACAAATCCCCCCCCCCCCCCCCAACCCAAAAAAAACCCCCTCCCCCCCCCACCACAATTCAAAACACCCAAAAAACCATCAAAACACCCCGAGGCCAAAAAAAAAAAATCCCCCCCCTTTTAACCTAAACCCTTAAATTCACACCCCCCCCCACCCCCCTTTTCCCTCAACCCTTTTCCTTTTTCCTTCCGGAATGAACAATGGGTTTTTCACCACAAAAAAAATCCTTCCGTTTAAATTTTTTGCCTTTCGTGTTTTGGGCTAATGTTGAAGAACCCCTTTCCGCCTTAAATTTGAAGTTTCATAAACAGGCCCCTCTTTGAAAAAGGTTTTTGAGGTTTCCTTTTCAATATCAGGTTTAACCATTAAGCCATAAAAATTTTTTGGGTTTGGGGGAACAATAAGTATTTTAAATTTGAGGTTAAAGGTATTTGGGAGTAACCCATAATTCAAAAACTTTCTTAAATAAATAAAATCAAAACAAATAAAAATGCTTTGCCGGTTCATATCTAAAATTTTTTTAAATTTCACTTGTTTTTTCCCCCCGATCCCAGTGGGGTCAAATTTTTCGGTTCCCTTTAGTTTGGGCGCCAAAAAACCGGGAAAAAATTTTTTGGGAAAAAACCGGACCCCCCCCCGGGGGTTTTTTCCCAAAAAGGAAAGAAAAAATTTCCCCCCAAAATTAAAATTAAAAAACCCCCCAAATCCCCCTTAAAAAAAAAACCCCCCCCCCCAAAAACCCCCTTTTTCCCCCCCCCCTATTTTTCCCTTCCCTTTTACCCCAAAAAAAAAAAAAAAAAAAATTTAAAAAAAATTAAAAAAAAAAAAAAAAAAAAAACCCCCTTTTTTTTTTTTTTTTGGGAAAGGGGGGGGAAAAACCCCGTTTTGTTTTTTCTTGGGGGGGGTTTTTTTTTATTTTTTTGGGTTTTTTTTAAAAAACTACCCCATCAAACCACCCCCCAATACCCCCCCCCCTCCCCCAACCCCCCTTTTCCCTCCCCCCCCCCCCCCCCCCCCCCCCCCCCCCCCCCCCCCCCCCCCCAAAAACACCCCCCCCCCCTTCCCCCCCCTCCCCCCCCAAACCCGGGGGGGTTCCCCCCAAACAAACAAAACAAAAAAATCCCCCAAAGGAAGATGTGCCGTTTTGGGTAAAAATGGGGCCCAAAAAATATGTTGGCTAAAAGTGCCCCCCCCCTTGTCCCGTGCCTTTGTCACTTGAGACAGTTTCAGTAGAAACAGTGTCCTCGATTTGTAAGTGTGTAGATGGTTGCGATAGCAGACGGTTTGGCCCTTGGTTCAATGATCAAGGGTTTGAATCCCATTTATAGTCTGGCCATGCCAAAATCTATGCCAGTTTCTGGCGTAGGCTAAGTGCTAAGGTCTACATTAGAATGTTGTCATGGTGTAAAGTGTAGTTTGAGATTGTCTCCAGCCATGACAAGCTCTCAGCATAACAGCCTCTGCTTTCCTTTAAAAAGTAAAAAATAAGCACCCAAACAAATCATCTGAACTTGAAGTATGGCTGCCTGTGTGGCGAGGTATCTGAAAAAATTAATACATGCAAACTTCTCATCTACTGTGTACTTTCAATCTCACAGTAATTCCCAGGTGGGATGAGGTAGACAAAGTTCATATTCTGGGTGATTCCCTAAGTGTTAGGCTGGGGAACAGGCACCAACAACAAAGTAACAATCCCATTTGCAGCAATCAGGACAGAAAAGGCTTTTCTCTGCAAGGCTCACACTAAATTTTGTGCGGAGTTCAATCCACGTCTGGGAGGTACCGTGGTCGAGTGGTTTAGGCGGTCAACTTGTGATCCAGAGGTCGCGGGTTCGATCCCCGCTCGGCTCTGTGTTGTGTCCTTGGGAAAGACACTTTACTCCTATTTTCCTCACTCCACCCAGGTGTACAAGTGGGTACCAGCTCTGCTGGGGAAGTATCTGGCGACAGACTAGCGTCCTGTCACAGGGGTGGTGAAAAACCATCAGTTCGCTTAACGCTACAGAAACCGGGATAAGCTCCGGCTCTATGGGCCTTCTGGCTCGAAAGAACATACTCAATCCACGTCTAGTTCCTCGGCTGACGCTTTGAAGCAAGGTCATGTACAGAAACACTGAGGTCCTGAGTCTGAGCACCGAGGTCTACAACCTCAACATATGCGTGAACAGTCTTGCACACCACTAAACCCCCTTTCCATCTTTCAAAGAAGAGTAGTCTATTGCGGCTAGATGAAATCGATGACAAAACTTAAACATCCACGCAGGCATCGTGTTTTGAAAACGTCTTGAGAAAAGAGTGTAGCTACCACAATGGTAGAAGTAGATGTTCGCGTACGTACAAAGTTCGATAAAGGTGAATTTCGATCAAGTTCCGACAGAGGAATGGGCCTTTAAAAACATAATTATGCAAGAAAGCTTCTCATTTCCTATACTTTCTTTATATCTTGCTTCTGTTTCCTCAATTGTTTCTTCTGCTATCATTTTCTTTCTTCCCGCTGTCCATATCTCTCTCGTCTCAGCTCATGCCATTACATGCACATTTTTTTTTCGAATGTGTGGTCAGTCTTTTTGGAGCTGCATACTCCAGTAACTTCAACATAACCACTCCACCTACCAAGACTCATGTATGTGGCAGCAGTCTACACCTGTGGCCAGCACCGCCCTCACTCGCAGAAGACAGTGATCTAGGCTTGCATAATTATCCTCTCTTTAACTTAAGGCCGCGCACCTGGACAGAAATCTAGAACACTGACCCGCTCATAGTTGCGGCTATTTCTCTCACTCCTGGGACACTGCACTGGTCTTTCAGGTATAGGCCAGCTACGGCAGTGGGGATGGATGGCAGGACTATACTCAGCCATGCACCTTGCTACCTGTTTATGTCTGGAACTAAGCAAAAAGTTGACCTTGGCAGATCTCGTCCTTCCTGAAGTAGCAGGATGCATACTGGGTATGCTCGTGTCGTCCATCCCACCGGCCATAGCTGGTCTGCGCATCTGCGAAAGGTGGAGTAGGTCTGGGTCTTAACGTGTGCACAAACCGTTCTGCGTGCATAACATGCATTAGCACAAAGGACCTCAGTTTACAGTCTTATTGGTAGGGCTTGCATGGAACACAGTAAGTACTAATGGTAACTCCAGGTGAAATATGTTTTCGAACGAACATTCTAGCTGAGATTCGAACCCACATCTTCTATTATTGTCAGATCAAGAGTTTAACGTTTTCACCTCAACAATATTCGTCCTTCATCATCATATCAATGTCGAAAAGTGTCAGTTAAAATGTCATGTTTTTTTGCTTTGGATTTTTTTCTTTTTTTGGGGGGTGGGGGGCCGGGTGGATTGGGTTACATGCAGATCGTGTTGCATAACATTTTGTTTCTTTATTCTTTGTGACTGCTTCAGCATCTCTTGTCATGGGCCGATATCACATGAGGCAAGAAAAGCAAAATCGATCATTGTGTCAGGACTACCTGGGGTTCCTACATAGCGTGGATCTGAGGCAGAGTTGACATAACATAGCGAAAAGGCCAGATGGATATGGAGAATTGGGCGGAAAAAATATCAGTTACCACGCAGAAATATCACACACACACCCCCCCCCCCCAAAAACACACACCACCACACCCCCCCCCCCCCCCCCCCCCCCCCACCCCCCCCCCCACCCCCCCCCCCCCTCCCCCGCCCCCCCCCCCCCTTAAATTTTTTTTTGTAAATTTTCCCCCCTCCCTTTTTCAAAACTGTTTTTTGTGTTTTGTTTTGTGATTATTTTTTGTTTTTTGTTTTTAATTTTTTTGTTATTTTTGTGTTAGTTTTCCCGGGTAGGGTTTTTGCTTTTTTGTGGTACGTTTGGGGGGCTTTTTTTGGTTTTTTTAAAAAGGTTTTAATTTTGCACTTTTTTTTGAAAATTTCGTTTTTTTGGGGGGCTTTATTTTTTGTTTAATTTAGTTTTGCATTTAACAAAATCAAAATTTTGAATGAAGAAGGTCTACACAGCCTTAAAATCAGCTTTTCCCCACTTTAAACAAATTTTTAAGAATTAAGGGCGAAATAAAACAAAAAATCGAACTTTAAAAAAAAACAAATTCATGGGAATTTTTTTCAGCATTCGGAAGATTTTTGCAAAAAACCTAAAGAGAAATTCTTTAAAACTAAAACCCAAAAAGGAGGAAGAAGTAGGAATTTGCCCCTTTGGGGTTTTAATGAGTCCTCTCCGAATTCGGGGCCCAGTTTTTTTACAAACAACGGAAAAACAAGGTCCCTTTTTAAAGTTTTTATACTTATGACCAAAAAGGGGGAAAGAAGTGTAATTTGAAAAAAAAAATTAAAAACAATGAAATTTTCTTTCCGAATCCCCCCGGGATAAAAAAAAACGGGGCACAAAAAATCCCCGGAAAAAACCCAAAAAAACCCCCAAAAACCCACCCCCGGGACAACCCCAAACCCCAACAAAAAAACCCCTTGTTGAATTTTTAAAATTTTTTCCCTTTTAAATTCCTTCCCCTTTTCCTAAACCCCTCAATGATGTCTGCCCTCAAGGAAATAGCTTTTTGCAAGGGAAAGTTTTTTTTCGTTTAAAAAAAAACCCAAACCCTTTCAAAATCTTCCAGGTTTCCCCCAAAAAGGCCTTTTGTCCCCCCCCCCAAACCCTTCCCAAAAAAAAAATCTGACGGTCACAATCCGAACAAATTCTTGTCGTCAAAGATTTCTTTCCCCTCCAATTTTTTTAATTCTTCGGTGCAAAAAATGTCTGCCCTTAATTTTTTTTGGGGTTTTGTTTGTTTTCGCGGGGCCCCCCCCCAAAATTTTTTCTTTTTGGGGGGAAAAGAGACTTTTAACCCAATACAAATATAGGAAATTTTGTTTAAAACAAAATGACAAATCAGTTGTAAATAGAAATGCCACTCACGCAATTTTTTTCCCTTCAAAAACTCCGGAGTTCAAATTTAAATGTAAAAGTTTTACAAAATTTCTACCGATGCTTATGAGTCTGTCCTTCATTTTCCTTGGTTTGTGGTATGGGGCCCAGAACTGTAAACAACAAAACATAGAACAATTGTAACCAGATGCAAATTTGTGGCTGTGAGAAAATAAACTGAAGACAAGTTGCTGCTGAAAGACATTGCTGAAAATTTTTTGAATCCTGGCCTTCTCAAAGCGCTAAGTACCCAAGTCTAGAACCTGCGATTTAGAAAATAGTTTTATTCCAACCTCAATTCTGCTATTTAATTGGTATAATGAATCTTTGACTAAACCAAAGGAAGAAGAAACACGTAATACGAAATGTTTATTTAAAAAGGGTTAAAATTAGTCATGCTTTTTTCATCCAGCCCAAAAAGGAAAAAAAAGTATTAAACAAAGTAAGCAATATATTTGAAAAAAAACGAAAGGAAAAGTTTTAAAGGAAACAAAAAGAAAGAGAAAAGAGAGAGAGAGAGAAGAGAGATGAAGAAGAAGAATGATAGAGAGGAAAAGAACAAGTCCTTTTTTTAGTTGTAAACATTGTTCATTCAATAAAGAGATTTCCTTTAAAAATTCTACATAGATAAAAGAATAATTTTTTTCTTCTTAAATACGTGGCTGTGTTATTATTCACTGTTCAATTCTTAAAAGAACATGTATAATTAATTTAATATTTGCCTTATACAACATGTAAAATTGACTTATATTATAAATGTTAGATGGGTACTATTTTACATGTTCGCATGCGTGGCAGAATGTGAATTGGGAACGTACGGTTTACTTGTGCACAAGATAAGTGTTTTTGTGGGTGGGTTTGTGGCTGGCTGAAATTGCTGATTTGTGGATCATTTTATCTCATATGGTTCGAGCCGGTGGACAGTATGTGGTGTTTAAATTATGTTTACAATGTTTAGTTTTAATGGCGAGTAAACCCGCCGGAATTTCTCTGTCTTTGAGATAATAAACCTTTTGAATTTGAATTTGAATTTGCGCACACGTTAAAACCCGTTCCACTTTTCGGAAGAGTAGGGCATTGTGTCCTATGGGAACGGACGACAAAATTTACAAAATGCATATACACGGGTACTGGATGTAAAAAAGCACATGAGTGCTTATTCCATTATCCTCGAAATAAAAGAATAAATAAATAAGTAAATAAATAAGTAAACACACACACGCACGCACGCACGCACGCACGCGCACGCACACACACACACACACACACACACACACACACACACACACACACACACACAAAACACACACACACACACCACGACACGAGCTGATGTGGATGAGAATTGAATTCGAAGTACATCACTCTAGTTACATGCACTCGAACACACGCCAGGGCCATTTTCACATGATATGTGCGTGCTTACACATACACACATGCACCGCAAACACACATACACACACACCACACGCCACGTGCCAAACTTACACACACAAACACGCACACACACGTAGAGACTCTCCTCTCTCTCTCTCCATCCTCTCCTCGTCTCTCTCTCTCCTCTCTCTCTCTCTCTCTTGCTTGCCGCTCGCATATGCCAACACGCATGCACGCACGCACACACATATACGTGTATGCATGCACGCATATTTCCCATCCACCCACACACATACACAGCTGCATGTCCATTAATATAACATGTTGCATGCTTCTGTTTTCCATACTCCCTACTTATGTTGTTATCTGCTGATAAACAATGGGAATGATTATTCAATTTGCAATTACACACGATTTTAGCTGAAGAATCTTGCCTGTTTACATGATACTCAGCCTTTTAAAACAAAAATGGAACGATTCCTGCTGTTATATCATCCCCAACGAGCGTAATGTTATAGAAAATTATTAAATCACAAATAATACAATGAGATTAAATTTCCTAGCCTTTACTTTTAAAGTTCACATTGCTTGTACGTGCAGCTGAGCTGGCCTTGACCCAAGGAAGGGTACCAACAGGGTGAAATTGGGGAAATGGTATGATGAAGGGGAAAGGTCCCCATAATGGTAAGTTGAGCTGCAATTGGGTTGGGAATAGGGGTTGGCCTGGCTTCCCGCCCCTTCTGGTTTTAATTCCCAAAAAAAAAGATAAATTTCTATTTTCTTTAATGCGAAACCTTTTGGGGAAAGAGTGTTTCAAAAAAGCGGATTACGGAATTTGGGGGGACAAGGCGGCAAGACAATGTAAAATGGTAGTGGGGGCCCGGGAAAAGGGGATGCATCACAATTGGCGAATACCGGCCCCCACAAAACAACAACACAAAAAGGGGGAATTTTTTTTAATAACTTGGGGGTTTTTTTAATTCCCTTTCAAAAATTTTTTTTTAAAAAAATGTAAAAAAACCAAAAGGGGGTTTAAAGGGCCCCTTTTTAAAAACCCCGGGAAAATGAACAAAAAAAGGGGGGGCCCACCCCAAAAAAAACACACAAAACCCTTTAAAAAACAAAAAAAAAAAACCCCCCCCCCCCAAAAAAAAAAAAAAAAAAAAACCCCCGGGGTTTTCCCAATTCCTAGCCTTTACTTTTAAAGTTCACATTGCTTGTACGTGCAGTGAGCTGGCCTTGCGAGGAATAAGCTGATTACGTTAGTTGACCAACAAAGCGGCTGACTAATGATCGAGTGAGATGGATCGAGTTGGGTGATAGGCTGGCTAATTAGTTGGTTGATGTACTGATCGATCAATTGGCTGAATACCGGACTTGGTTGGCTGGCTGGCTGGCTGGTGAGTTGGCAGGAAAACATACAGACTGATCAAAGATGGGCTAATTGTTTCATCAATAGACGAATGACACTGGATGAAAGAAGTGTTCAATTGCGCGATTACAGGAATGGGTGTTACAGTAGCGACTGCTAAGACAATGCTACAAACGCGGTGTAGATGCGCACGCACACAGACACACAAGCACGCACGCACGCACACAAGCAAGCACGCGCGCATACCACAGACACGACACACACACAGCACAACACACCACAACACACCACACACACAACACACACACACACACACACCACCGTTTCAATTACAAACACGTTTTCCCCTATTATTCTCTGGTCTGGTCTGGTTCTGCTGTTATATAATCCCCAACAAAACCTATTATTTCCCAGAGAATCATGAAACTAAAAACCGTATAATAGGATTACATTCTGGAGCCTTTGTTTTTAAATTCTGCATTGTTTCTACAGTGTGTTGACACTGGAGGGTGAGCTGGTTGCGTTAGCTGACCGACTAAATGATCGACTAGTTATCAAGTTGCATGGCTTGCGTCGTGTAGGTGGCTAGCTGTTTAATTGATTGTTGTTGTTACTGTTGTTGCTGTTGCTTTTGTTGTTTTTCTGTTAGGCGTTCCATAGCGTAACGTCCTGGGGTTCGCCCAGAACATGCACTGGGAAATTTTTGGAATCAGTGAAAATACAGGTTTGATTCACGGCACAAAAATAGTATCATATGTTACAAGAAGTGTTTGGA
>CM054136.1:31913973-31921189 GCA_028751875.1 Rapana venosa
ATCACGCCACACCACCACACCACACAAAAAACAACAACGATAATTGACCCGGGCAGCGCCACCAAACCAAAAACAACAACAAAAAAAAAATTTCCCAAAAGGGGGGTGCTGGAAGTAGGTAACATTACCAACTTAACGCCAAAAGACCAACCGCCCACAATCGATGAGAGCAGAGTGAAAACAGACGATGAAAGAAGACTTCAACAAAACCACTGCAATCATAAACACTCGCCAACCGCACTGACGATCACACCTCCGCCGCTGGCCCAGCGACAGCTGCGAAAATTCCGCCACGCTGACACGCCTGGCTGACACACTGCTCTACTCCTACTACTACCTTTAACGTCTTGCTCTCGCTCTTTTTTTTTTTTTCTCTCTCTCTCTCTCTACTCCCTTCCTACTCTCTCCTCTCTCTTCTCTCTCTCCTCTCTCTCCCCTCCCTGTCTCTCTCTCTCCCTTTCCTATGTTTCTTTCCCCTCCTCTCTCTCTCTCTCTCTCTCTCTCTCTCTCTCTTCTCTCTCTCTTTCTCTCTCTCTCTTCTCTCGGGGCCAAGGCCTATAATGAATAAAATTTCGCATTCGCATTCTCTCTCCCCTTATTCATTCTCTCTCTGTCTCTGTCCCCTGTCTCTCTCCCCTCTGCCTTCCCCCTCTCTCTCTGGTGTCTCTGTCTCTTTCTTCTTCCCCCCCCACTCTCTTTTTCAAAACCTTTGGGTTCGAGCCGTTGTGTATGGGGAAAGAGGTTTTTTTTTTCCCTGTGAAAGAAACAAAAACCATTCCCCTTCCCTGTACATACGTATGCGGCACACGCACGTACACACAAACGGTTCGCGGGCGCGCAACACACACACCACAGGGCACACACGTTCACACAGGACGCGCATGCAAACACAGACACACACTTATACACACATAACAAAACACAAGCAAACTGAAGGCGCACGCAACGCACGTACACACCAATTCTTTCTCTCTGTCGTCTGTCTGGTCTGTCGTCCTCTCTCCTCTCTTCTCTCTCTGTCTCTTCTCACAACACAAGCAAACAAAAAGGCGAACGCACGCACGTAACACATATTCTCTCTCAGTCACTCACTACACACGCCGCAACGGCCCCGCACCACAACACCCTCTTTTATAGCGCAGTAATCAGATCAGCGCGCGCGAATTCAAGAAAAATGCAGTCACGCTTTGCATTGTCTACTTAAAAAGACGGTAAGTTGCCGTGTGGTGGGGGTGTGTGTGTTGTGTGGTGTGTGTTTGTTGTGTGTTGTGTGTGTGTGTATTGTTTGTGTGTGTGTGTTGTTGTGTTGTGTGTTTGTGGGGTGTTGTGTGTGTAATGTTTGTGTGTGTGTGTTGTGGTGTGTGTGGTTTTACGCCTTTGGTTGACCGTTTTCTATCTGTATGCAATGCAGGGCTTTGTTGTTTGTTTGCCTGGCAAACAGGAAATTGCTGATTACTCTGTTTTTGTAGTTGTGCGCTGGCGGGCGCGTGGTGTGTGTGTTTGTTGGTTTTGGAAAGAGAGAAAGGAAAGAAAAGGAGAGAGAGAGAGAGAGAGAGAGAAGAGAGAGAGAAGAGGGGAGAGAGAGAGAGAGAATGAATGAATGAATGAAAATTTTTTTGAGGGAAAAGAATAAGCACAACGGTGGCTTTTTTCATCCAGCCCTTAGTCAAAAGGTAAAATAAATCAACAATCATTCATTAAACAAACGATAATGAAAAGTCTAAAGAATAGGTAAATATAAACATGCATACACAAACGGAATACAGAGATGGGTCAACTGATTCAGTGTGTGTGTGTGTGTGTGTGTGTTGGGGTGTGTGTGTGTGTGTGTGTGTTTAGTTTGTGTGTGTGTACATTTTCACACGCAGGTTTTTCTTTTAAGTTGTTTTTAACGCTTTACATAAGAACTTTTTTATCTGCCCTAAGACCAAAGAACTAAGTAAATAAAAGAAAGCTTCATACACGTCAAAATCAAACAAAAACAAGCAAAAACCCACAGCAAGGAGTTTGCCAGCTGAAAACCTGGCCTTGATTGGGGGTCACTGATGAGCAGGCTACGTTTGTCCCTGAAACAGTTTGGTCAAAGTTATGATAAGAGGTTTCTGCTGACTTTCTCTTTATTGAGTAGACTGCTCCGTTGACTTCCCGGTGTGTGTGTTATGTGTGTGTGTGTGTGTGTGTGTGTGTGTGTGTGTGTGTGTGTGTGTGTGTGTGTGTGTGTGTGTGTGCGTGCTTGCGTGTGTGCGCGCGCGCGTTTTTTAGACAGTGTCTCATGAGTAGAGTTAAATTCGCTACATTAGAGCCGAGTTAAATTCGCTACATTAGAGCCCAACCAGGTTATCTCCTTCTATGGGCGCGCTGGAGACAACCTGATTTGGCTCTAATTTTGCGATTATTGAACTAGCGAAAACTATTTCTCTCCTGCTTTCGCAATGCATGATCCTGTCGGTTGTAAAGAGAATCTTGGGTCCACATAGAGAGAGACCCTAGCATTTAGTAGGCTTGTCCATTCACAGCAGGAAATAAGCCCTCCGTAGCATCCCTCCCGTCATCGGTTCCTATCCCGTGCCTCTTTGAATTTCTTTCAAGCCATCTGGATGCCAGTCTGCCAAAGGGAGTTCTGTTGCTATATCTTGGCTGGCACTATTTTAAAATCATCTGTCCATCTATTTTCCTTTCATTTCCAAAGTCCACATGACCATTCTGTCGTTCTGTTCCTATCATCCATCCGGCAGGAATAACTGACCTATCTTAGACTAAAGGTGGGAATTTCTTGCATACACAGAACGTTGTGGTGTGTGTGTGTTTGCACACCCGATTTCAGATTACAGAAGCATCAGAAGAACTTTCAGGGAAATAAAGTCAGTAAACCCAAAATTTATTACAGTAGAAAAATCAAAGCCCCAAACGGACACATCAGCAAAGATTTAAACCCGCGCCCTCAGTTACCATCAAATGAACAGCGTGGCTCTCTAACCACCACACTATCCTGCCCTCGTAAGTCCTTTACACTTTTGTCAGTTATGGAAGGAGAAAAAATGCGATTCTCGTCACTCATGCATATCTAACCGCGAGTTGTGGCAGCGATAGTGACATGTGAAAACTATGTCTCGCTGGTACCAAACACTCCCAACTTTGCACCCAACTGCTAATTTTCGCAGCTCTCGAGTCCCTCAAGTATGCGACAGCAAAGTGCCGAGTCGCTGTAGCCGCGTACACCCCAACATGGTCAAGCTATGTACAGCTTTCGACTTCTTTTTTTTCTCTTTGGTTGTTAATTTGGTGTCGATTGGGGTCGTGTGGAGTGGTTGAGGGGTTGTTGGTGTAGTGTGGTGCATGTTGAATGGTATGTATGTGAAAAGACAGCAGAATACTACCCTGTAACTGATCACTTTTTTGATGGGCTATGAGATAACAAACAGTATGATATAATTTTGATAACAATACATAATCAACTCATATTTACATTCTAGTGTCCATCATTGCGCTATGTTAAATTCCCTTTGTGTTTAAAAACATACACACACACCCGCGCGCGCGCGTGCGCACACACACACACACACTCGCGCGCGCGTGCTGGCGCGTGCGTTTCACACGCACACTCATACATACAAGCACACATACACATACATACATTATTTGATATATATGTATATATAATATACATTTAAATGTATATCATGATATAACCCCAAAGACTACACAGACTTAAAAGCGCTAATGCAGGCAGCATGAACAAAAGTCCTTACATCTCTGTTAACATGGCTGTGCAAACACACACACACACACACACACACCACACACACACACACACCCACAGTTTTGGATATCAGCATGACTTTTGCCAAGTCAAGTGACGGTACCTGCTAATTGATGTGGTGGTAATCTTATGACCGTCCAGCTTCAAAAACTAGCCAAACACCATTGACACTTTCTTTTCAGCTGGGCTTTGAGGTAAATCGTGCCGCCTCGTGAGATAATTTCGTATTTGGAGATAATTTGTATTCCACAACTTGCGATTTTCCCCACTTCAGTGGTTATATGTCCGTGGGGTTTGCTTTGTGAATACAGACAGTGCTGTTGTGCAAGTAGAATACATATAGTCTTGACTCAATAAAACCCCAAATAGTCATTGTAAGATTTCAGCTTCGTGCGCACAGACGCGTGCGTGACGTGAGCGTTTTGCGCACGTGTGTGTGTGTGTGTGTGTGTGTTTAAATCTTTGACAAATCAGTTTCATTCAGACGAAGAAGTTGCAACTACGTACCTGAACAACTTTTCCACCTCTTTTATTTTTTCCCCAATTTTATACATACATAAAAGGGAAAAAAACTACTGGTCATACACAGCCACTGTATCCTTCAAAATACAATCTAATAAAGCGTTTTCTGACCAAAGTATATGCTAGAAAAAGCTCAGATTATATGTCATTGCTGTTTTCAAATCAAATTAATGTTCAACAAACCTATTAATGATAGATGAAATTATGTTTTAAGCGATATTCACTTGGTCTGCTTAAAAGTGTATAGATCTATAACTTAGAGGCGCTGAGACATCCACAAAAACTTTTTTGCGAACTACGAATTTTTTTCTTTTTATCGACCTGGTTCAGAAACGATGGCATTCTTTCAGCTTAGGACACAGGAAAAGTGGTGTCCAAACAGTATCGTAAGACTTACACTTCAAGTATAACCTTTCAATGTAAGAAATCCTAATGCTTTGCCCTTTTCTAAAGGAGTCGTAAATTTATTTAAAAGGCCCTTTAAAAAAACAATTGAGAAAGATTCTGGGCATGCCCTTTCAACATTTTTTTGTTTTTGGAAAGATGAGTTGACTTTTAAGGAGTATGTAGGTTAGATGTTACGTAGGTTTCTAAAGGAACATCAGAAAACACTACGGAAAAAAAATCCAGGCCACATGCAAACGGTCTATGCATGTTTTTTGAAATTTGCTAGATCTCTGTCTGTCTGTCTGTCTGTCTGTCTGTCTATCCGTTCGTCTCTTTTCGTGGATAACAGTAGCTTTTTCTTCCTTTCTGAATTTGGGGACCACGTTGTGTTTGTTGCTTCTTTGGCTAAGCAGTGGATTGACTGGTGCGTTGAGTGCATTTTTTCCTTACCCTCGAAATAAAAGAATGAGAAAAAAAAACCCAGCCATATAGACAAACTTGTTAATTTAGTATAATACAGTTTTACAGTGATTCCACATGTGATACCTATGACAGTGCACATATTTAGCTGACCCTCTGGATGCTAAAAACCCGGGGAATTCGAGTGCAAACATCTTGCACACACTTCCCAAAAACCCGTGTTCCACTTTCGGAAGAGTAGGCCACCTGTGCCCATGGCAACGAATGACAACATTTACAAAATGAAATACAAACAGGGACTAATTGTAAAAGAACATGAACACTTATTCCAGTATCCTCGAAACAAAAGAATAAAAAAACAACAAGCAAAATAGAGAAATAAACAATAAATAAATGAACGGAAGAAGAAAAGCACGCACGCAAAACAAACTACATGGATGCACACACACAACACACACACACACACACACAACTAAATGGTCTTGAATTGTGACTTTGTTGTTGTTGTTGCTGTTGTTGCTGCTGTTGTTGTTAGCTTTGTAGTGGTTGTTTGTGTGGTTGTTTTGGATGCTTACTTTGGACTTTTGGGACTTTCGTTTGGTTACACAATGGCCATTTTAATTGCAACTGACCCTGCTGACTAGAGTGCTTTTCAGCCAAAAACTATTGGGGCAATGGTGTTACACAAGCACACTGTTGGCCTATAATTATGAAGCATCCTTTGCCAAGCTTAGAGAGAGAGAGAGAGAGGAGAGAGAGAGAGAGAGAGCGAGAGAAGCATGTACATAGGCAGTTATGTGTGCAGTATATGTGTCAGGGCAGAGAAGGTTAAACGAAAGGAAACGGGTGTGGCGTGGCCACTTCAGTTCTTCCGCCTCTGGTCTAATATAGTGATCCACCATTGCCTCTCTGGTCAGTTTCTCTCTTTCGTTCCTGTCTTTTAAGTCTTCATCTACCTATGTGTGTATCTATTTCAATAAAAACCCAATCGTGTTCCATTCAAATTTTAAAAAAGATGAGAGAGCCAAACAGAAAATAATGTAAGCCAAACAAATAATAGCACGGTCGGTCACTCTCTCTCTCTCTCTCTCTCTCTTCTCTCTCTCTCTCTCTCTCTCTCTCTCACACACACACACACACACACACACACACACACACACACCACACAGATACACCCCCTCCCCACCCTTCCCGGCCACACACACGCACACACACACATGCACACATGCATGCACGTACACACACATACAGCTCTTCCTTTTCGAAGGTAGGTGCGAAAACTACTTGCAGCCAAATCAACGGAAACACAGGTGTCAAAGCAGACACAGATCAGTGGATTGGAAAAAATATGCTGTTTGCATGTTTAAAAAAACCCACACGCACGCACACAAAACCCCTTCAGACTTGTCAATAAAAGTATTAGGTTGCCTATTTGCATAATGCACCAGCAGAGCGCAAAAGGCCGGCTATCCCATAATATGGAAGGAAGGTGGCAGAATGGTTAAGACGTTTGCTTGCCAACAAGTAAACCGTGGGGTTCTGGGTTCGATTCCCAGTTTCCCTGGTTTCTTCCCAGTTTGACAAAAAAAATCGAAATGAATGTCAAAGTCCTTCGGATGAGACTATAAACCGAAATCCCGTGTGCGAACGCATGCAAAACATCTTGCGCACACGTTAAATCCTGTTCCGCTGTTCGAAAGAGTAGGCCATTGTGTGCCGGTGGGAACAGATAACAAAATTTAAAAAACCACATACACACGCATAAATTTTTAAAAAACCGCTTTGATTTGTTGCTTTACAAGATTCAGCGCTATATAAATTCCATACATTATTATTATTATTATTATTATTATTAATATGAGTGAACACTATAGAGTGTAGAATATGGACCATTACCTATCTGTCTGTCCACCTGTCTGTCATGTCTGTCTCTGTCTGTCTGTCTATCTCTCTCATAACGTCAGTTATCAAAAGAAGGAACAAAGTTTAATTTAATCAGCACCTTAGAAACTGTTGTACATAATTATACGAGACTGCGTGAAGACGTGTCCCAATGCTGATTACTGTGTGTTTTCTAAAGTTGTATCTTACCTTTCCCAACCCCACCAACCCACCCAAAAAAACCCA
>CM054136.1:31921689-31979189 GCA_028751875.1 Rapana venosa
TAAACCACACCCCAACCTACTTAGGTGTCATTTATTCTTAAGGCCGAAGTATAAGGGTATAAATGTTGGCTGTTGAAAGCCCACCAAGAAACGGCTTGCACTGTGCTGGGCCCCTTCGGGGGTTTTCAGAGGTGCCTGTTCGACCGTTAGAAAGCAACCCTACTAAGTTCCCTCAGGAAAATATTCAACAATCGGGGACCCAATGAGTGAGATGCCCCCCTGATATGGCGACATGCATGAATCTGTCGAGACCAAAGCCCCAAAAACGTCCGACTCTTGGGGGACGGGCACGAAACCATTACAGGAAGGGAAAGTGTCAGGAAGCCCTAAAATGAGGTCACTTTAAGAAAAAACCAAACCCGAAGTACTGAAACAGACTTTTTTCTTTATTGCAAATGTTAGATGTGAAGAGGTTTTCTAACGATTTTGTATTGAAAGACATCGCGTTTGAGACTTCTTGACAAGGCTGTAGCTAAAATCTTCACTTTTTATCATGATAATTTATTATATCTGGTGTAAACCGGGCTCTTGAGATACGGGACACTTGCAATGTTCGTAAAGTTATATGCGCAACACTCTCAAAATAACATCCGAAACATGAATAATCCCCGATGTTGTGCTCCCAGCCTGTCGTTGGTCCCATAAAAATCTCATTCTGGAAAAGGAACAAGCCAGGGTTAAAAAGGAAAAGTTATGTACATCAAAACAGCCTGACTCCTATGGGACTGAACCCCACAACCTTCGGTGAGTAAGTCAACGCATTACCTCTGCGTCACTGTGTGGTAAATAAAGTGAAATTTTTTAAGTATAGAAAACATAAAACATAAGGTTGGATTTTTTTTCTGTGAAACTATGCTTCTCGAGGTAAAAGAAATTACTGAGCTTTTAGTAGCACTAATCCATAATACCAGCCTTTACAAAAAAGAATAACCATGCAATTATTGTTCCACCTAGCCTCATATTACCTAACATCTTGCAAAAGAAAAGAACCACAAACTTTTAAAAGCTTCCAGATGCTGACTCACTCACTCTCTCTTTCTCTCTTCTTCTCTCTCTTTTCTCTCTTTTCTCTCTCTCTCTCTCTCTCTCTCCCTGATGAAAACAATTCTGCGGGTGCCTCTCTGTAACTCTTGGAAATAAAGATTTTTATCATTGTAAACATTTCACTGTCTCTCTCTATGTCTTTGTGTCTATCTGTCTGTCGGTCTGTCTCTCATCAAAATGTACCATAGTCACCATCTCAATTGTATATATAAAAATCTATACACGTAATATGCAAAAACTATACCAACCCCAAACACACACACAACAACAACAACAACAACAACAACCAAATACCAAATCAGTCGCACAACATCAGAAACACACTCAAGACAGACAGACAGTAACCTTGCTCCAAATCCAAACCGAGACAGGCCCCTAAGCCCTTGTCTAGCTTGACAGCGAAGTGTTGACAGTATGTGGTTTGTGCAGGATGACTTGCATTTACGCTGTCAGTCATCCTCTACACTGAAGCTTTGTAATAGCGGCGGCGCCCGTCTGGCCAAGATGGCTTCCATATGGACAGCGGGTATTGCCATTCTAAAAGCAAGCTTTCCAAACGCAAGCAATTCCTCCCCTACCCCACACAAAACAAGGAACTAAACCAAACTGATAGAAATCATAATAATAATAATAAAGAAAGACACCCGTCGTCAAAAAAAAGGAAAGAATCGAGATGTGGTGTACGAAAAGGAAACAGTTTCAACAAAATTGAATAACAAAGTTTGTTTACATTTTAAACTGTCTGTCTGTGGCTGTCTTTCTGTATGTGTATATATATATATATATATATATTATATTATATTATATTATATTATATTATATTATATTATAGTATATTATATTATATTACTCGTCGGTTATGGTTACCAATTGGATGGGCGCTTTGGCTTAACTACAGTTATTATATATTTTTATATATATATATATATATTATATATATATATATATATATTTTATATATTTAATATATATAATATGTATGTGTGTGGTGTGTGTGTGTCAAGTCAAGATTTAATTTCCAGATGGTACATTGAAAAGCAATGCATTTGCTTTTTTCATCAAAGCCATCTATCTAAAAAACAAATTTCGTAAGATTTACTAAGTCACTACATTATGCATCATTTACCATTAAATTTAAACCAGTAAAAAGAAAAAAAAGGAAAAAAATCGTTAAGGAAATACATTGAAAATACAAATTCCACATATCCCTATACACGCACACACATACTCATGCAACCTGTGCGCGCTCACGTCCACACACACATTTAAATAAAATGTTTTAAGAATTAAAAAAAGAAAGCATAAAACGTCAGGACAACAAATTACTTCACATTACTGTTTCATCCATTTTTTCCACGTTTATACTTTAGATTTTAAAAAGGTACAGGAATAAAACGTTAGAAAATACTAGGCATTCGTCTTACTGATAATTTTTCCTTCAATGACCTCCCCCTTCTCCCTCCCCCCACCCAAAGGTGTGCTTTTTTTATTGCGCTCATATTTTCAAATAGCGCTTTTTTAAAAATGAATATTCACACAATAACTATCCAAGCAAGAGAAGTCAAATAAGATTACAATAATGATTATTATAATAGAGATACAATTATAACACAATCACCAATCACCATGAGAAAACCCATATAACAAATGATCCCCATCACCATGAGAACAACAACCTTAAGATGATAACAGAAAGCATTGGAAGGATTGGGGGTGGGGGGGTATCAAGGGGAGGGGAAAAAACCCTTTCATAAATTTAGAGAAAATAATTATAAAAAAAAACAATTATTCAACAAGTAAAACCCAATACGATACAGAATTCAAAAGCCCTAATAAAATGGAAATATAAAAACTAAACAATATCAAACTAAAACAGTATCGTTTATAACAATACTAATAATCTCATCTTAACTGCAATAAAAACAACTTCCACGATAAAATCTATTGAATTAGAAAGACAGGGCAGAGGAAGGAGAGGAGAGAGAGAGGGAGGAGAGAGAGAGAGGAGGAGAGAGAGAGAGAGAGGAGAGAGAGAGAGAGACGGGAGAGAGAGAGGAGAGAGAGAGAGGGACACACTATCAAGCTATCGGTCTACATAAAAAGATTTTTAAAAATTTCTCCTTTCCACTTGTTTCAACATTGCAGATTATTTACTAGCTTGCATAGATTCTCTTACTGCTTTGCATATTAGTGTGCCTCTTTCTGCCTCCCCCTCGTCCACACATATACAGGTGTTACTGTTGATTTTAGTCACAGTAAGATATACTTGAATTTTTTGTTGTTGTGGGGAAACCCTTAGTGCTGGTAAATGTAAATATGGTTGATTTTGCCGTATTTAAACAGGGTTATTTGCTTATTAGTCAATTCCTAGGCATTATGCATTAAATGGCTGTGTCTTGAACTGATTTTTGTTTTTGATTACATTTTAAGCGTTTTGGGGCTTGTTCCATAAATCACTACTGGTACAGGAGCTTGTTTTTTTTAAGATTATTTTGGTCTCGGAAAATGTTGTATGATTATGTCTGGGTTATTGTTTTGAAGCTTTGGTGATTTTTTGGAGGGGCATTTCCTTGACAATTTCTGACAATAGAGTTTATTTAGATAAGTTGTTTTGAAGGTTAGGATATTGTTTTTTTAATCGTTGATGGGTAGGGGGCTTATTTTTTAGAAACAAGTTTCAGTGCTTTTTATAATTAAGAAACAATTTTAAATTTGTATACTGTAGCTGTCCCAAGGATGAAGCATAGTCAATATAGGCAAAATATGCCGCAAAAAAAGAGTTTGCGAGAGTGGTTATTTAGAAAATGTTTTATTTTGATAATTGAAGTAGCTTGTAAGAAAACGTTTCTAGCGCCATCACTTGGTCGGCCAAGTAAAATTTTGTCATAATTCCCAGAATCTGTGGAATCAACTTCTTCATTACTCTTTTTATCAACAGAGGTGGAATTTATCTTTCATTTTTTGTCTCGTTGTCTTTCTAGTACATACTACAATTAGTTTTTCGTATTTAGGGACATATGGTTTAGCTTTTTCCAGTAACCAATCTGTCAAATTGGTTGAAGTTGATGAAGTATGTGGGGGTCGAATCATACAATTTGAGGGATTTCATCAGCAAACATTTCACAGCTACATTCTAGAAATTGGGTAAGTCATTTACATAGATTGAAAATAGAAGGGACCAATATTGACCTTGTGTACTCCATGTTTACTAGGTACTAGTCTGATGTTTGATTATTTCAGTTTAGCTGCTGCCATTCGACAAAAAGCTTTTCAAAAGATTTATCATTCTGGTTTGTTTATACAAGTGAAGTTTACGCAATTAATAGGGAATGATTGATTACATAATGCTTTTTCAAGTCAACAAAAGAAGGCTGTATATTTTTTTAATTGATGTTGGGGTAGGAGGGCTGTCTTGTAATTTGGTAAGAGTTTGTGTGACGGATAGTTTTTACGAAACCTGACTGATCTTCATTTAATGTTGTGTTTACAAAGTGGAATTACAGATTTTGGATATGTTTTTCAAAGGGTTTTAGATAAAACAGGACAGAAATTGAAATTGGTCTGTAATTTGAAGACAAGCAGTATAACTGATTTTTGGACTGGTATGATTTTGCCTTTTAAATTGGCAGGAAAGTTTTTTTCTCTTGCACAAGGTTATACGTATGTCATGTTAGCTAAACTTGACCACACAGCTTAATTATTCTTCCATTAGATTGTCTAAACAGGTTTGGAATTTTTTGAAGGACAGCTTTCCAGAGTCTGATTGTCTTTTGGGAGTAGTTTAATGGGAATTTTATTTCTTTTGATTCGATATATTGTTCTAAGTAATGGAGATCATTTCATTTGATTGTTCATTGCGACAAAGTTTATCAATGTTTGAGAAATTTTTGTGTGTGTGTGTGGTGGTTTGTGTTATGTTGTGTGTGTGTGTGGTGTGGTGTGTGTGTTTTTGTTTTGTGTGTGCTGTGTTGCGTTGCATCACAGGCGTGTCGAGATATAGTGTTTTTTCATTTGCGCGTGACAAGGGGGAAAACAGAAAGAAAAAGACTGGGATCGGGGTAAAGAAAGGGGAAAAAAGGAAGAAATGATAAAGACAGAGAAAGAATTAATAAAAACGACCTCTCCACACAACAACACACACACACACCAGAACAAAGTAGAGAGAGAGAGGAGTGGGGGTGGAAAAAGGCCCGCAGACGGAAATTTCACATACCTATTAAGATGTTTTACCGTGCCAGGAGTAAAATTACGACAGAATGAGTAAATTAGTATGTATGTATGTATGTATGTTGGTTTTTGTCTGTTTATTCAAGTTTAACTCTCTCACAGTATCTACGTGACATTGTTCCTGACGTATGTCTTTATCTAGCAGAGAGGATTGTTCAAACGAGCAAAGACTTATTTCTACTCATAGGATCACTTAATTTTGAGACACTCTAAATCTGGAACATTCTATTCAAAACTACTGAGAATTTGTTTCATGATCACATAAAAAGCCCCGTTGTGACAAAATATGGAAAACGGACACGACGTATGAGTAAGTTAATCTTGGGTGGGTGGTGGTGGTGAGGGGGGGGGGGGGGCGAGGGGGGTTTTTCCCCTTTTTTTTGGGGGGGGGGGGGTTGGGGGGGCCCCCGGCCGGGGGGGGTAAGGGGGGGGTTTTAGAAGGTAAAAATTTACGATACTGGGAGGAGAAAAAAAAAAAAAAAGGGGGGAAAAGGAAAACACCTTCTTTAATTTCAAACCCCCCCCCCTGTTTAAAATCCGGGAGGAAAAACTGGGGGCCTGGGTTTTACTGGGATGTTTTCCCAAAGAAAGTTTTTTGGCGGCGCGCACGCACACACACCCCCACAAAATTAAAACACTTTCACACTTAAATTTTTAAAATATGCCTTTTGCAGAACCCTTTCCCAAAAACCCCTTTACCCCTCACCTACCTTTTCCCCCCCCCCCTTTCCCCCCCCCCCCCCCCCCCCCCCCTCTACACTCCCTTTTCCCCTTCTTTTTGGGTTTTCCAATAAAAACCCAATTATTTTCCCCCCCACCAAACAAATTTCATAAACAAAACCTTAAATTCCCAAAATTCCTTTTTGGGGAGTATGTGTGCCAAATTTTAAAGTGAGACTAGACAAGTGCCCCTTTTCCCCCTGCCCTTTTCATTAAAACAGTTTTTTATATTTTAAAAATTGTCCTCTTTTTAAAATTATTTTTTCATACCCCCCTTTGGGTTTTCCAAAAATAATTTTCCTTTTATTTTGCCCTGCCCAAAAACTTTTCCCTTTTGGGTATTTTAAATTTTTTTAAAATTTTTAAAAATTTAAAATTTTGTTTTTTGGTTTTAAAGTGTATTTTAATTTTCTTCACCCCTAAAAGTTCACAAACCCCCCGCCTTTAAAAAGTAAAAAAAAGACCCAAAAATCATTTTTAACCCTTAAAATTCTTCCTTTTCAGGTTAAAATGGAAAAAAAAAAATAATTTCAAAAAATTTCCCTTTTATGTTTTACTTTCAATTTTCCCCCAGTAATTTTCCCGGTTTGGGTTTTAGGTAAAAAAAAAGGTTTATATTCTTGGGTTTTATTCCCTAAGTGTTAGGGTGGGGAAAAAGGCCAAAAAAAAAGTAACAAAACCCCCTTTTGGGAAACTATAAAAAAGAAAAGGCTTTTTCTGCAAGGCTCACACTAAAATTTTTTGTTTCGGGGGTTAAACCCGTCGGGGGGTACCTTGGTTTTTTAAGTGGTTTTAGGGCGGGTTAAATTTTTTGATCCCGAGGTTGCGGGTTCGTTCCCCCCGCTTGGTCTGTGTTTTTTTCCAAAAAAAAAAAGACCCCTTTACTCCTTTTTTTCCTACTCCACCGGTTTTACAAGGGGGGGGGTTTCCGGGTTTCTTTTTTTTTTTTTAAATTTTCACAAACCCCCCCCTTTTTAAAAAAAATTCCCCTTTCCCCCAAAAAAAAGGGGTTTTTGGTTTTTAAAAAAAAAAAAAAAAAAAAAACCCTCGTTCGCCCTTTTTAAAGCTACAGAAAAACCGGGGGGGTTTTGTCCCCGGGTTTATGGGCCCCTTTGGCCCCCGGGAAAAAAAAAAATAATCATCCCCGTTTTTGTTCTTGGCCCGAGTTTTTTAAAACAAGGGGGCATGTACAGAAACACTTTAGGGTTCTTTATCCCCCCCCCCCCCCCCGAGCCGAGGGGCTACAACTCAATTGCGGGGGTTTGAAAAATTCTTTTCCCCCAAATCTAAAACCCCCCCCCCTTTTCCCCCCTTTTAAAAAGAAGAGTAAGGGCTTTTTGGGCCCAGATGAAAAACGATGACAAAACCTTTTAACCCTCCCCGCAAAGGGATCGGGTTTTTTTTGAAATTCTTGGGAAAAAAAAGAGGGGTAGCTTCCACAATGGTTTTAAAAAAGTAGATTTTTTATTTCGGTTCGTTTTAAAAGTTCGAAAAAAAGGGGTGGGTTTTTTGATTTTAAGTTCCGGGGCAGAGGAAAGGGCCCCTTTAAAAAAAACAAAAAAAAAAATTTTGGGAAAAAAAGCTTTTTCATTTCCATACTTTTTTTATTTCTTGCTTCTGGTTTTCCCCAATTTTTTCTTTTGTATCAAATTTTTTTTTTTCCGCTGTCCTTAAACTCCTTTTCTCAGTATTTCCATTTCATGCACTTTTTTTTTTTTTGAATGTTTTTGGTCAGTCTTTTTGGGGTGCATAAACCGGGAACTTTAACCTAACCACTCCACTTCCAAGGAATCATGTATGTGGGAGCAGTCTACAATGTGGCCCGCACAGCCCTCCCCTCGAAGGAAAAAACAGTGATCTAGGTTTTCAATTATCCTTCTTTAACTTAAGGCCGGGGCACCTGGACAGAATTTTGAACCGCCCGCTCATTGTTGCGGCTATTTCTTCCCCTCCCGGGACATTGGCCCCTGGGGCTTTCGGGGATTGGCCCGTACGGGCTTAGTGGGGATGGATGGCAGGATATACTCAGGGCCCTGCACCTTGCTACCCGTTTATGTTTTGGAACTAAGCAAAAAAATTGGAAACCCTTGGAAAAATCTGTCCTTTTCCCGAAGTAGCAGGGGGTGATACTGGGTTTTGTCGTGTTGTTCCCTCCCACCGGGCCCTAGCTGGTTTGGGGCTTTGCGAAAGGGTTTGGGTTTTTTCCCGGGCTTAAAGTGGGGCAAAAAAACCTTCTTTCGTGATAACAAAGCAAAACACCAAAACCTCTTTTCAAAATTTTTTTTTAACTTCATTAAAAAAAATTTAAAACTTTTAAATTTTAATCCAAATTAAAAAAATTTTTAACCCCCCCCCCCTTTCCCCCTAATTCCAACCCCCATCCTTCTATTATTTTCCAATTTTTTTGTTTAAAATTTTCCCCCCCAAAATTCGTCCCCTTTATATATATCATTTCGAAAAGTTTCAGTTTAAAAAATGTTCATTTTTTTTTTGGCCCCCTTTGGATTTTTAAAAAAAATTTTTTTGGGGGGTGGGGGGCCCCCGGGGGGATTTTGGGGTTTCATGAGATGTGTTGCATAACATTTTGTTTTTTATTCTTTTTTGGGGGCCTTTTGCATCTCTTGTATGGGCGTTTTAAAATGAGGAAGAAAAGCAAAATTTGTTTATTGTGTTCAGGGGTTGGGGTTCCTACTTTTTGGGGGATCTGAGGCAGAGTTGACAAAACATAGCGAAAAGGCCAGATGGATATGGAGAATTGGGCGGAAAAAAATATCAGTTACCACGCAGAAATATCACACACACACCCCCCCCCCCCACACACACACACACGCACGCACGCGCGCGCGCACACACACACACGCACACACACACACTCACCCACGCACCATCTCTCTCCCTCTTCTCTCTCTCTCTCGCTCACAATTCACTCCTGCAAACTGTATTACTGCTGCCTAATCAAGTCCTATTCAAGAGCTGATCCATCGCATTGTTTTGTTGTTTAGAGGTTGTGTGTGAGTGTGTGTGTGTATGTGTGCGCGCGCGTACGTGCGTGCGTGCTTGCTTTTGTGCGTGCATGCGTGTGTGTGTCTATTTTTCTGTGTTTATATGGTTGTAATCCTGGTTGTCTATTCTTATTTATGTATAAATTTGCGTTTTTTGGTGGTTAACATTTACTTGCTGTTTGAATTTACGTACAGCATTGTATGTGTTACAGAAATCATATTCCTAGCAGTGCAACGAGCAGCTACATACTACAGCCTTTACAAGTGCAGCTTGTCCCAGGCTTAAAGTTTTCCTAGTTATTAATGCAAGTTAAGTGTCGATACCCCCACTAAAGTATCGCAATTCTTTGAAATAATAATAACAATAATAATACATGGAATTTCTACAGCGTTATATCTTGTTAAGATTGTCTTCAGCCACAACAAGCATAACAGCCAGTACTCTCCTTTAATAACAATAACAACAATAAGAAGAAGAAGAAGATATGGAATTTAAGCGCTTGTGGCTTGTGGAATGCTAGATCCATCTCCACGAATTCTTAAGCGCTTCGATTTGTTTGTTTTACAAGATTCAGCGAGATGCTGGAAGACATTTAGGCTAACTTGTTATCTAGAGTATTCCTATAGTCTCTAGGTGATTTCCAAATGGGGTGAGGAAGACAGTGTACATATTCTGAAAGACCCCTAAGAGAATTCACAACAACAAATGAAGTTTCTCTTTCCGCAATCCGCAGCCGAACTCAAACGCGCGCGCGCACACACATGCACACACGCGCGCCACACACGCACACACGCGCGCACACACGCACACACGCGCGCACACACGCGCGCACACACGCACACACACACACACACACACACACACACACACACCGAGGTTCCGTGTGCGAACGCACGCAGAACATCTTGCACACACGTCAAAACCCGTTCCGCTTTTCGGAAGAGTAGGGCATTGTGTCCCATGGGAACGGATGACAAAATTTACAAAAATGCATACACACGGGTACTGGATGTAAAAAAAAGCACATGAGTGCTTATTCCATTATCATCGAAATAAAAGAATAAATAAATAAGTAAATAAATAAGTAAACACACACGCACGCACGCACGCACGCACGCAACGCACACACACACACACACCCACACACACACACACACACACACACACACACACACACACACACACACGAGCTGATGTGGATAGATATTGAATTCGAGTACATCACTCTAGTTACATGCACTCGGATACACGCCAGGGCCATTCACATGATAATGTGCGTGCTTACACATACACACCCGCATCCGCAAACACACATACACACACACACACACGCACGTGCAAACATACACACACAAACACGCACACACACGTGGACTCTCTCTCTCTCTCTCTCTCTCTCTCTCTCTCTCTTGCTCGCTCGCATATGCCAACACGCATGCACGCACGCACACACATATACGTGGATGCATGCACGCATTTCCCATCCACCCACACACATACACAGCTGCATGTCCATTAATATAGCATGTTGCATGCTTCTGTTATCCATACTCCCTACTTATGTTGTTATCCGCTGTTTAAGCTGGTGACAAACAATGGGAATGGTTATTCAATTTGCAATTACACACGATTTCAGCTGAAGACTCTTGCCTGTTTACATGATACTATGGAACGGTTCCTGCTGTTATATCATCCCCAACGAGCGTAATGTTCTAGGTAAAGGTAAAGGTAAAGGAGTGCCAAAACCTAAAGGTCGTGGGGGGGAACGGGGTCAAGCCCTCCTTCTCTGGGGCCCGCATTTTGAGGGCGGCGATCTCCTCCCCCCTCGTGCTTTCCCTTCCCTGACCCAAAGGGCAGTACCCTTTTACACTGGGTAAATGGGGGAACTGTACTGAACCCAAAGGGCGCAAAGTCCCCCACCCAACTGGTAACGTCGACGTGAAAACTTGGGGGGGGGGAAAGCAGGCTTGAATGAGTACCCCGTCCCTAATGTTCTAGAAAATTAAAAAATCAAAAAATAATACAATAAGTTAAATTTCTAGCCTTTATTTTTAAAGTTCCATTGTTTACTGCAGTGAGCTGGTTTGCGAGGAAAAGCTGTTTTACGTTAGTTGACCAAAAAAGGGGTGAAAATTGACGAGTGAGATGGATGAGTTGGGTGATGGCTGGTAATTAGTTGGGTTTGATGTACTGATGATAAATTGGGTAAATACGGTTTTGGTTGGTGGGGGCTCTGGTGATTTTGGCGGGAAACATACAGACCAAAGATGGGTAATTTTATCAATAGACGAATGACCGGATGAAAGAATTTTCAATTGCGCGTTACGGGGAAGGGGTTTTTCGTAGCGATGCTAAGAAAATGCTACAAAGCGGTGTGATGGCACGCCCACAACCACAAGACGCCGCAGCACAAAAGCAAGCCGCGGCATACAACAAAAACCAGACACACAAAGCACACCCACACACAACACACACCACACACACACAACACCACACACAACACACCAAAAAACCCCTTTTCAATTACAAACACTTTTTTCCCCTATTATTTGGTTGGTCTGGTTTGCTTTTTATATAACCCCAAAAAAACCTATTATTTCCCAGGAATCAAAAAAAACCCCTAAAAACCGTAAAATGGTTACTTCGGGAGCCTTTTTTTTAAATTCTGCATTGTTTTACAGTTTTTTGACACTGGAGGGTGAGGGTTTGGGTTATGACCACAAAATGATGACAGTTATAAAGTTGCATGGTTGCGTCGTGTAGGTGGTAGTGTTTAATTGATTGTTGTTTTTATTTTGTTGTGTTGTTTTTGTTTTTTTCTGTTGGCTTTCCCATAGCGTAACGTCCGGGGGTCGCCGAACTGCAGGGGAAAATTTTTTTTGAATCAGGAAATACAGGTTTGATTACGGCACAGAATTGTATCATATTTTTAAAAGAAGGTTTGGAATTGTGCCCCAAAAAGAAAAAAAAGCGAACGAACGAACTTCATTTTTAGAAATTTTAAAAAAATAAAAGGGCCCCTCAATAAAGGGCTTGCCAGGGAAATGTTTTAAAAGTTCGAAATTTGAGGTTGTAACTGTAGTACACATTTTTGATCCCTGAAACCGCCCCCAAAACCCTTTTCCCCATTACATATTAACTCGATGTTTAAATAAAAATTTTTTCAAAAACTAATAACCTTTGGGGGGAAATTTTTTAAAAAATCGTTTTTCAACCAAAGGTTTATACATTAATTTTAATGTTTCTGAAAAAAACATTTTTACCATTCATTTTTCCCCAGAGTTGCGTCAATATCCCCTTTTTTGAACAATTAATTATACCTTTTTGACATAATCTTTTTTTCGTTTTATAATTGATGCTTTTATTTTTTTTTCAATGGTTAAATTATGTTTGTTTCAAAGAAAATTTTAAATTTAAACCCCCTTCGTCATCCCCACCCCGTTTCCACACACACACCACCTACAAATTTACTAAAATATAATTACACCAGTAAAAATGAATCATAATATAAATGCTGTGTTGAGTGCGAAAAGTGTATCATTGCTTGTTCTGTGTATTAAAAAAAATTTTTAAAAAATTAACAAACTAAAGATCAACTTCTTTTTGATCACTGTATCGTTTAAAAATCATCCACAATGTATTTTTTCCCCACAATTTTGGAATGCTGATACATTCCTTTTTAGATTTTTTTCAACCTGGTTTGATTTCTAATGAACTTTTCCCCCCTCCCTTTTTTTAAATCAGTTTTTAAATTTTTTCGTTTATAAAAACTGGGGGTGTCTACAATTCTCGCCACATCACAAGTTAAAATATTATATGATCATGTTAGTTTCGATCGTCAAGTTGTTTTTTTGGTCGTGTAAAAAGTTTTTTTTATATATACAAATTCTACCATTTGCTGATACCAGTTTTAGTCTCCAAAACTTTTAATTAAAAAGGTTGTTTTACCCCCCCCCCCCCCCCACCCCCCCCCCCCCCCGTGCGAAATTTTAAGGGATTGCGGTAAAAAAAAGCAAACAAAATACAGAATGCAAATGATTTTTTTTTTGAAAAGGTAAGCAATGCAAAAAATTTCCTGCTCGTGAATTTCCCATGATTTATGTTACAGAAGATCACGTTTTGATAAGCCGTGCACATCAGGTGAATTATATTAATTTTATGTCTTCTTTTTTTGACAGATGTTCTAGAAATCTGTTTTTATAAGTGTACCAGAACCGCCGAAATAGTTGTTTTAGATTTTTTTTTTGGGGCCTTTTTTGGGTTATGAAAGAATAAAAGGGGGCGATGTGTGGACAGACAGACAGGCAGAGGACAGACAGACGACGACGGAGGGGAGGGACAGACAGACAGACGGAAGACCGGACGGACGGAGGGGACAGACGACGACAGACAACAGACAGTCGCAGAAAAACGGACGGACAGATAGGGGACGGTTGACAGACAGACAGAGATAGACAAGAGGAGAGATCAAAAAAAACCAAATAAAATAAAATTTAGAGAGAGAGGAGGAGAGGGGAATTGGAGAGAGAGAAGAGAGGGGAGAGAGAGGGGTGAAGAGAGAGGGGAGATGTGCAAGAGAACAGACAGGCCAGAAGGGGGGTAGAGACGCCCGGGTACACAGAAAAAGCGAACAGGAAAAAAGGACAGAGAAGAAAAGCGACAGACAAAAGTCAGAACTGGGATAAGTGCAGAAAAGGGAAAAAAGAGATACATTCGACGAGACCCAGCAAAACGATCTATGAATTAAAAGGGCGTGTGTAGCCACATTGCGGGCGTGAATACATTTATGGCGACAAAAATTGATTCCTTTTTACATTTTAACATGAATTGACATTGCAATAGAATGGTGCGTTGATAGCATGGATTGAAGCAGACAGACAGCGAGACGGGACAAGAAAAGAGAGAAAAAAAGAAGACAGACAGAAAAAGCGAAGACAGGAGGGGGGGAAGGGAGGGGGAAATGAGATGGCAAGAAGACACACTCCCAAACACACATAACACGCAGACAAAATAATAAAAAAGAAATTTACAAAAAAGTTTTTTAACGCAAGCTCTTTTTTTAAATTTAAAAAGACCAAATTAAAAAATTCCCCCAAACAAACATACTGTGTCCTTATTTAAATTACTTATCTTTCCAGCATTTAACCTATGTAATGGATATTCATTCCTTTCTTGGGCCCCATATAGATAATGAAAGTTTAAGATAGGGGAAACATTTCAAATTCCCGGCAGGCAGACATGGGGGAAAGTGCGCACAGCCCCGGGAAAGGAAACGTACATTTTAGATATGCAAAATTTACAGAATGATTATTCCCTGTATATTTGTTTTATAGTAACAGTCATCAACAAAACGACGCGCTATCAAAAACCCTCACATAATCAACCCACATATCCCAACAAAACTCTCTCACACAGGGGCCGCACACAAACAAGACGCACGCACGCACAAACCCCATCTTTCACACACACACACCGCACCCCGCACGCGCCAACACACAACCCCACGCACGCAACACATGCAGGCACACCGCGATCGCAGATAGTCAAAACAAAAAGGGAAAACGTGGTCCTTTTTTTAAATTGGATGTCATTTACAAAAACCTATTGCACAAGCATCCCTTCATCATTAACTTTTTTACTGCACTTCCCTTTTCCAGTGGCATAAAGATACAAACAAAAGGGCTAAAGTACGAGGCAACTTTTCAAATTAATTAGCCGGGAAAACATTGAGACAAGCAGACAAAAACCCCGGGGAAAGTCAGTGTAGTTTATGTCAGTTTAGAATGTTAAAAACTTCATACGAACTTTAAAGCATACACACAAAATCCAAACAAAAAGGGGCGCAAAACGCCACCCACGCGCGGCGCAGCATAGCAATGCGCACACACACAACACTAAACCCCAAGGCACAATTAAAAAAAAAGAATATTTATTGATCGCTTTCGGTTTTTTTAAAAAGGGATAAAACCCTAATCACAATCTATCAAACAAAACACACCAAAACCCCACAACCAACCCCACACACCACAACGGCCCTACGGTACCCTTCTTCAAGGGAAAAAATGTTAAGTACCACACCCACACTATCACACTGACGTTTTTTCCCCTTTTGAGTGACATAAAGGTAGTTAAGATAATGGAAGCATTTCAGAAAATGCTGGAAAAAGGAAGAAGGAGCAGCAACAACCACGCATACACACACACACACACACACAAAAACACCAAACACTCCCACCCAAAAGGGGGGAGGAAAGCAGACGTAAATCGAGAGAGACGAGGACAGCAGAGACAGCCCAAGGGGAACGGGGAAGGAAACCCGTGAGACGAGAAAAAGGAGAAAAAGAAATCCCAAAACAGACAGACAAGACAACAGTATGCGTAAAACCCCAACATTTCCCACGCGCTTCATCAACTTCCCCCAAAAAGGGCTAAAAATTACGTTCATCACCAAAAACACTGTGGTCCTTCATACCTTTAAAGCACGCTGAGGAAGGATCCCTGCATCTCCTGGCTGGTACCTCTAACCCCTTTTTTTAACTTCCTCTTTTTCCCTCAATCAGCAGGCCCAAGACGCACAACATTTAGAAACCTCACTCAGGGGGCGGTAGATAGACTTGTGGTTAACGTTGAGTTGGGGGGGGTCTCAACGGGGTTCCCGGGGAGGGATTTTACCCATGGGTTAACGTCGAACCCCACATTTTGTCCATCCTAAATTTTTTGAATGAATGTAAACCAAGGTCCGTGTACAAAAGATGCAGTTCTAAAATCCCGCGCCCCCGTTAAAACCGTTTCGCTTTTTTGGGGGGAAATTGGCCATGCGGTTAGCAGGAACAGACGACAAAAAAATTGTTTTAACAAACCGATGTACGATAATTATTTTGGGTTTTTAAAGACGACTCAAGCGGGAAAGCAGTTACATTAAAAGGGGGAAAAACTTTACACCGCAAAACGTGTATTGAGATCCTGGAAAATGTAGTCGAGGGCGGGGGTGGGGTGGGGGTGGGGGGGGGGAAATGTCATATGAGCATAAAAACAACAAAACAAAAAAGCTCGCAAAACGAAATAGCCCAGTAGTTAGAGCCCCCTGTCGAAAAGCTAATGCGGGGGAAGGGTTTAAAGCCTCCATTAAATCTCCCTTTGAGGAGATTTTTTTTTCTCTGGAGGAAAATTGGCGTGACAGATTCCCATAAAGCCCCTAGGGTGGAGGTTTCAAAACAAGAACCCCTGTGCAAACAGGAGAGATTTTTGTGCAACGTCAATTTCATTAAACTTTTTTGAAAAAAGAAAAAAAAAAACCCCAAAAAACAAAACCCCCAAAAAAATCAAAAAATGACCCAACAAATATAACAAAAAAGACAGAGATGGTTAAGGGGTTCGGAGCAAAAATACCAGCAGCACCGTCAATGTGGGGGAAAGGGGGACTCAATAGGTCATTTTGCCCCCGAATTGCCTGACCCCAAAAAAAAAAAAAATGTGCAGTGTCCCTATTCGCAGTAGTTAAGGGTGAAGTCAGTCACAGAGACCCTCGGAAAATGGCAAAAGATAGGACCACTTATCAGAATGAGACACCCCCTTTTATATTTTCTGACACGCTTCCCACAAACACCAAAAAACCCCAAAAAACATACACACGCAAACGCGCGCCAACATCCTGAACTCTTGCGCGAGTTAAACCTGTTCCCCTTTTCGTAAGATGGGCCCGGTGCCGGGGCAAAAGATGACAAACTTTTTTTCAAAACCGTAACAACGGGGATTTGATTTTAAAAAAGCACATAAGTGCTTTCATTATCCCCGAATAAAAAAAAAAATAAGAAGAATAAATAAAAAAATAAAAGGCAAGCTGACAAAAAAGTTGGTAACTTAATTTTTTACCCCCAAAAAAAAATTTGACTTGCCCCGCACGACCGGCATGCGCAGCACGCAGCCACAAAACATATGCCCTCAACTGAAGATAATTGTTCCATTAAAGCCCGGAAACCAAAAAATGCAAAAACTAGTTAAGACCCATGCGGACTTTAAACTAAGCTAATGGAGCGAATCATTTAAAAAGGATTTTGGATTTTGTCAGAAAAATAAGTGTTCCAATCAATAAGCAGGCTTTCAAAAAAGGGAGACTGCAATTTATAAAAGTTAACTAAAAACACGTCAAAAACAGTTTGCAAAGAAAAAAAATTATTGCAACATTTTTTTTTATGTCAGAAAAGCTACGATCAAGTTGGCTGCTAAATTATGCATAAAATTTAAGACATGGGGTTATCTGGGCTTTTTTTATTTAAAAAAAAGCTTTTTATGTAACAGAGTATCAAGTGAGGTAGGGATACATATTCACACTTAGGTCACTCCCTTGGGTTTTTCCACAGGGTTTGTTATGCCCCCTTTTGTTTAAAAAAGTTGTACGATCTCCCCCAAAAAAATCTAAAAATATCGTCCCGTACAATATCTATGATATATTATGTGGTGAATGTCATATAAGGCAGTACAACAAAGAGGGTATTTTTATACCGAAAAAATTTTCAAAAAGAGTTAGTAATTTTTATAAAAATTTTTTTTTAAAATGGTCTGCATTTTCAACGAAAAAACGCCATTATGCTTTTTAACAAAGGCAGTGATCCAGATACACTACCCCGTTTAAATTGGAGGGGGGGTAATTCGTAACAAATATGAAATTTTTAGGCATATTATTTCACAAAAATTGATTGAAAGTATTTGGGTACATTTTAACAAAACTAGAAAATGTATTTTTTTTTCTTAAAATGGCACCAGCGTCTTTGGGGCAAAATATAGTCATCTGAAAAGCTTAGTACGTCACTTTTACGGGCCCGTGTTTATGGGCAAAAAGTCTTTTTTTGTGCTCCCCTTATTTATGAAAAAACTCCAAAGTGTAGACTGAAAGATAAAAACTTGCACTTGGTGTCCTTCCACCCTCCACCATAGAACTTAAACGAAATTGGGGGGCTTCCCTGCCGAATACCCACAATTTCATGTGCCAAATTGTTTTACGCGCACAACAAATGAAAACTTTTTTTCTAGTGAATAACAGTCGAAGCAAAAAAAATTATCCTAAAGGGGGAGAATATTTTTGTGTTTAAAGCTATTGGATTTGTATAGCCCCCTTTTAAAAGTGGACTTAATCTTATGAAAAAGAAATGCAGAAAGAAGCTTTGCCCTCCCTTCGTGGGAAATAAATAAAGATATTTTGATTAGAATGTACTAAGAAAAAAAAAACGAAAAAAAAAATTCTGGGTTCGTATCCCAAACACAAATTTTAAATAATTTTTCTGACAACTTAAAAGTATATAAGATGGGTCTTTTTGAAAAAAATGAAGCTGGTTTAGCTTCGTCAACCAGCTCTAAAAAAGAAAATCAAATCTTGGTAAAACATCATTAAAAATTTACGTGAAAATTATTTCATTCTTATGGTCTTAACTATATTTTGATTTTGCTTTCCCCCTCATTCCTTTTTTTTTTGTAGATTTAAGTCGGTATGTTCTATCAAATCCCCCAAAATTCCCGGAAAAATATCCGAATATTTTTTAAATTTAAAAATGCATAACCCCTTTTTTGTTTAAGAAGTTTCCCGTTCCTTTTGTTGGGTACCTTCGCCTTGGAGTTTTTTCAATGGGGGGTGACAACGCAAAAAGGGGGGCAAGAAACATTTGGGAAAAATAAACTGCTGTCCCCTTATTTCAGGGGGGTTTCAGTTTATTGAAAAAGACGCGTGGAGTAATGGGAGAACAGATCAATTAAGGAACGATCTTTAAAGAATTTCCCCGACTAATGGCCCCCTTTTTTCATTTACTGACCCCTTTCAAAAATTTAAGTATTGCAACACAGAAAGTTAAAAGCCTATATTTTAGTTAAAAATTAAAAAGCATTTATAACAAAAATTTGTAAAAGTGAGGTTTCCTTGTGGGGAACATATTTCCAACATACATATATTTGAGGGGTTTTAAATTAAAACCCTTTTTACCCCCTTTTGTGAGAGTCTGTGGAAAATTTTTTAAAAAACCGAAAAATTGCCCTTTTCCTTGTTAATGTCTTTGCAAGCCCCTTGGGGGTATTTTTTGTAGTTATTTTATGATGTTTCATGTTAAAAAATTTTTTGAAATTTTTGTTTACTTGTTTAAGATTCCCCCCCCCCCTTTAAATTTCATGAAAATACCAACACCATGTTACTAACAGTCTTTTTCTGTACATTCCCCCCTTCACTTCCACTACATTTTCCCCATCCTTTTTTAAATATCCTAAGAGGAACAACGTTAAATTGAAAACAACAACAACCCCACACCCACACAACAAAAACACACACACAACACACCACCCCGTATAAATTTCAACGTATGCGAAACCGACAAAAAAGAGACAAAACAGGCAACAGATGATACCGAAATCACATTGTCTCTTGTCGGGCTCCCTGTCTGTCTGCGTCTGTACTCTGGAAAACATACAAACGGACAGGAAAAGATAGAGACTGAATGGTGGTATGTTTCGGTGTGGTTTAGTGTGGTTGGGGGGGTGCGTGTTGTGTGGGGGTGTGTGTGTGTGTGTGTGGGTGTTGGTGGTGGCGTGGTGGGTGGTGCGTGCGTGGTGCGTGCGGCGTGCGCGGTCGGGTGTATGACTTTGTGGTGGTTACTTTTGTGTGTAGTCTGTTTTGTCTCCCTTCTTATTGTCTCCCTGTTGTCTGTCTGTCTGTCTGTTTTCTGTCTCCTCTCTCTCTCTCTCTCTCTCTTCTCTCTCTCCTCTCTCCTCTTCCCCCCTCCCTCTCTCTCCCCGGGTGTCCTTTTGTCGTCTCTCTGTCCTCCATATCTATCATCATCGATCTATCTTTCTGTGTTTAATTTTAGTTTATATATATATATTATATTATAATTTTTATATTATATTTATACAGCAATTTAGCACCCAAATTCATTAACAACATAATGTGCAGGGTTTTGTGTATCTAAAAATTTAAGACTAACTGGGTCATGACAAATTTATCAACTAACCGGGCCCGACCAAATATTTCACTTCATGCGCTTTTTCCCCTTTCTTTTAAAAAAAAGCTATTGAAGGGTATTGATACACGCGCGTGTGTGTTGGAGGGAGAGAGAGTGAGAGTGAGGAAGAGAATTGTTTTTGTTGTTCCTGCCTGATGCCCGTCGTCGTGTTGTGTGATGTTTATCTGTGCAGATAGAGACAAGACCCTCCGCCAAAAATTTCTTTTTATCCCCCGATACTGGAAAAACCCTCCAGTCTAACCCAAGCGTGGGGAAAAGGGGACTTTAAAAATTTTAAAAACAAATGCCTTTCCCCCGAAACAAAAAACAGAAACTTATACCGTAAAAAGGATAGCCTATGAGGAAAAGAGAAAGAAACAGTACAGAAAAATTGAAAAGGAGGAGACGCAAGAAAAGAAGAAGAAGAAGAAGGGGAAAAAAAATTTTAAAAAAAAAATTTGATCATTTTCGAAGAAATAGAATTTAAAGAAGAAAAAGAATTTACAGAAAAAACAAAACAACAACAATGACAATAAAAAAGAAGAACAAAAACAAAAAAAACAACGACAACAAGACAAACACCAAAAAGCTCAAAAAAAGCCACAAGACTATCTATAACAAAAATCAAAACAAGACAGATAAAAAAAACGACAAAAAAATCTACTCAAAACCCCCAAAACAACACAGCACAACAACAACAAAAAACCCAAAACCAAAACAAAAATTCAAAAACTTACTTTTCCAAACAACATTCCCATACATCACGCCACACCACCACACACACAAAAAACAACAACGATAATTGATCCGGCAGCGCCACCAACCAAAAACAACAACAAAACAAAAATTCCAAAGGGGGGGTGCTGGGAAGTAGGTAACATTACCAACTTAACGCCAACAGACCACCGTCCACAATCGATGAGAGCAGAGTGACAACAGACGATGAAAGAAGACTTCAACAAAACCACTGCAATCATCAACACTCGCCAACCGCACTGACGATCACACCTCCGCCGCTGGCCCAGCGACAGCTGCGAAAATACCGCCACGCTGACACGCTAGGCTGACACACTGCTCTACTCCTACTACTACTCTTTAACGTCTTGCTCTCGCTCTTTTTTCTTTTTCTCTCTCTCTCTCTCTACTCCCCTTCCTACTCTCTCTCTCTCTCTCTCTCTCTCTCTCTCTCTCTCTCCCTGTCTCTCTCTCTCCCTTTCCTATGTTTCTCTCTCTCTCTCTCTCTCTCTCTCTCTCTCTCTCTCTCTCTCTCTCTCTCTCTCTCTCTCTCTCTCTCTCTCTCGGGGCCAAGGCCTATAATGAATAAAACTTTCGCATTCGCATTCTCTCTCCCCTTATTCATTCTCTCTCTGTCTCTGTCTCTGTCTCTCTCTCTCTGCCTTCTCTCTCTCTCTGTGTGTCTCTGTCTCTTTCTTCTTCCCTCCCACTCTCTTTTTCACAACCTTGGTTCGAGCCGTTGTGTATGAGGAAGAGGTTTTATTTTTGCCTGTGAAAGAAACAAAAACCATTCCCCTTCCCTGTACATACGTATGCGGCACACGCACGTACACACAAACAGGGTTCGCGGGCGCGCACACACACACCACAGGGCACACACGTTCACACAGGACGCGCATGCAAACACAGACACACACTTATACACACATATACATACACAAGCAAACTGAAGGCGCACGCACGCACGTACACACATTCTTTCTCTCTGTCTGTCTGTCTGTCTGTCTGTCTCTCTCTCTCTCTCTCTCTCTCTGTCTCTCTCTCACACACACAAGCAAACAAAAAGGCGAACGCACGCACGTACACACATATTCTCTCTCAGTCACTCACTCACACACGCACGCACACGCGCACACGCACACACACACCACCTCTCTTATAGCGCCAGTAACCTCAGATCAGCGCGCGCGAAGTTCAAGAAAAAGAGCAGTCACGGCTTTGCATTGATGCTACTTACAAAGACGGGTAAGTTGCCGTGTGTGTGTGTGTGTTGTGTGTGTGTGTGTGTGTGTGTGTGTGTGTGTGTGTGTGTGTGTGTATTGTTTGTGTGTGTGTGTGTTGTGTGTGTGTTTGTGTGTGTGTTGTGTGTGTATTGTTTGTGTGTGTGTGTTGGTGTGTGTGTGTGTTTACGGCCCTTTGGCTTGACAGTTTTCTATCTGTATGCAATGCAGGGCTTTGATTGTTTGTTGCTGGGGCAAACAGGAAATGCTTGATTACTCTGCTTTTGGTAGTTTTGTGGCGCTGGCGGGCGCGTGCGTGTGTGTGTTGTGTTGGGTGTGAAAGAGAGAAAGAGAAAGAGAGAGAGAGAGAAGAGAGAGAGAGAGAGAGAGAGAGAGAGAGAGAGAGAGAGAGAGAGAGAATGAATGAATGAATGAACATTTTTTTGAGGGAAAAGAATAAGCACAACGGTGGCTTTTTTCATCCAGCCCTTAGTCCAAAAGGTAAATAAATCAACCAATCATTCATTAAACAAACGATAATGAAATGTCTAAAGAATAGGTAAAATATAAACATGCATACACAAACGGAATACAGAGATGGGTCAACTGATTCAGTGTGTGTGTGTGTGTGTGTGTGTGTGTGTGTGTGTGTGTGTGTGTGTGAGTTTGTGTGTGTGTACATTTTCACACGCAGGTTTTTCTTTTTAAGTTGTTTGAACGCTTTTACATAAGAACTTTTCTTATCTGCCATAAGACCAAAGAACTAAGTAAATAAAAGAAAGCTTCATACACGTCAACATCAAACAAAAACAAGCAAAACCCACAGCAAGGAGTTTGCCAGCTGAAAACCTGGCCTTGCATTGTGTCACTGATGAGCAGGCTACGTTTGTCATGAAACAGTTTGGTCAAAGTTACTGATAAGAGGTTTCTGCTGACTTTCTCTTGATTGAGTAGACTGCTCCGTTGACTTCCGGTGTGTGTGTGTATGTGTGTGTGTGTGTGTGTGTGTGTGTGTGTGTGTGTGTGTGTGTGTGTGTGTGTGTGTGTGTGTGTGTGCGTGCGTGCGTGTGTGCGCGCGCGCGTTTTCAGACAGTGTCTCATGAGTAGAGTTAAATTCGCTACATTAGAGCCGAGTTAAATTCGCTACATTAGAGCCCAACCAGGTTATCTCCTTCTATGGGCGCGCTGGAGACAACCTGATTTGGCTCTAATTTAGCGATTATTGAACTAGGCGAAAGCTATTTCTCTCCTGCTTGCGCAATGCATGATCCTGTCGGTTGTAAAGAGAATCTTGGGTCCACATAGAGAGAGACCCTAGCATTTAGTTAGGCGTTGTCCATTCACAGCAGGAAATAAGCCCTCCGTAGCATCCCTCCCGTCATCGGTTCCTATCCCGTGCCTCTTTGAATTTCTTTCAAGCCATCTGGATGCCAGTCTGCCAAGGGAGTTCTGTTGCTATATCTTGGCTGGCACTATTTACATCTATCTGTCCATCTATTGTCCTTTCATCTTCCAAAGTCACACATGACCATTCTGTCGTTCTGTTCCTATCATCCATCCGGCAGGAAATAACTGACCTACTCTTAGACTAAAGGTGGGAATTTCTTGCATACACAGAACGTTGTGCGTGTGTGTGTGTTTGCACACCCGATTTCAGATTACAGAAGCATCAGAAGAACTTTCAGGGAAATAAAGTCAGTACCAATATTTATTACAGTAGAAAAATCAAAGCCCCAGAACGGACACATCAGCAAAGATTTAAACCAGCGCCCTCAGTTACCATCAAATGAACAGCGTGGCTCTCTAACCACCACACTATCCTGTCCCTCGTAAGTCCTTTACACTTTTGTCAGTTATGGAAGGAGAAAAAATGCGATTCTCGTCACTCATGCATATCTAACCGCGATGTGTGGCAGCGATAGTGACATGTGAATACTATGTCTCGCTGGTACCAACACTCCCAACTTTGCACCCAACTGCTAATTTTCGCAGCTCTCGAGTCCTCAAGTATGCGACAGCACAAGTGCCGAGTCGCTGTAGCCGCGTACACACAACATGGTCAAGCTATGTACAGCTTTCGACTTCTTTTTTTCTCTTTGGTTGTTAATTTGGTGTCGATTGGTGTCGTGTGGAGTGGTTGAGGGGTTGTATGGTGTAGTGTGGTGCATGTGGAATGGTATGTATGTGAAAAGAACAGCAGAATACTACCCTGTAACTGATCAACTTTTTTGATGGGCTATGATGATAACATAACAGTATGATATAATTATGATAACAATACCATAATCAACTCATAATCACATTCTAGTGTCCATCATTGCGCTATGTTAAATTCCTTAGTGTTTACACACATACACACACACCCGCGCGCGCGCGTGCGCACACACACACACACACTCGCGCGCGCGTGCTGGCGCGTGCGTACACACGCACACTCATACATACAAGCACACATACACATACATACATTATTTGATATATATGTATATATAATATACATTTAAATGTATATCAATGATATAACCCAACGACTACACAGACTTAAAAGCGCTAATGCAGGCAGCATGAACAGAAAGTCCTTACATCTCTGTTAACATGGCTGTGCAAACACACACACACACACACACACACACACACACACACACACACCACAGTGTGGATATCAGCATGACTTTTGCCAAGTCAAGTGACGGTACCTGCTAATTGATGTGGTGGTAATCTTATGACCGTCACAGCTTCAAAGACTAGCCAAACACCATTGACACTTTCTTTTCAGCTGGGCTTTGAGGTAAATCGTGCCGCCTCGTGAGATAATTTCGTATTTGGAGATAATGTTGTATTCCACATCTTGCGATTTCCACACTTACAGTGGTTATATGTCCGTGGGCTTGCTTTGTGAATACAGACAGTGCTGTTGTGCAAGTAGAATACATATAGTCTTGACTCAATAAAACCCCAAATAGTCATTGTAAGATTTCAGCTTCGTGCGCACAGACGCGTGCGTGACGTGAGCGTTTTGCGCACGTGTGTGTGTGTGTGTGTGTGTGTTTAAATCTTTGACAAATCAGTTTCATTCAGACGAAGAAGTTGCAACTACGTACCTGAACAACTTTTCCACCTCTTTTATTTTTTCCCCAATTTTATACATACATAAAAGGAAAAAAAACTACTGGTCATACACAGCCACTGTATCCTTCAAAATACAATCTAATAAAGCGTTTCTGACCAAAGTATATGCTAGAAAAAGCTCAGATTATATGTCATTGCTGATTTCAAATCAAATTAATGTTCAACAAACCTATTAATGATAGATGAAATTATGTTTTAAGCGATATTCACTTGGTCTGCTTAAAAGTGTATAGATCTATAACTTAGAGGCGCTGAGACATCCACAAAAACATTTTTTGCGAACTACGAATTTTTTTTCTTTTTATCGACCTAGGTTCAGAAACGATGGCATTCTTTCAGCTTAGGACACAGGAAAAGTGGTGTCCAAACAGTACTCGTAAGACTTACACTTCAAGTATAACCTTTCAATGTAAGAAATCCTAATGCTTTGACCTTTCTAAAGGAGTCGTCAATTATTTAAAAGGCCCTTTAAAACACAATTGAGCAAGATTCTTGGGCAATGTCTTTCAACATTTTTTTTGTTTTTGGAAAGATGAGTTGACTTTTAAGGAGTATGTAGGTTAGATGTTACGTAGGTTTCTAAAGGAACTACAGAAAACACTACGGAAAAAAAATCCAGGCCACATGCAAACGGTCTATGCATGGCTTTTGAAATTTGCTAGATCTCTGTCTGTCTGTCTGTCTGTCTGTCTGTCTATCCGTTCGTCTCTTTTCGTGAGATAACAGTAGCTTTTTCTTTCCTTTCTGAACTTGTGACCACGTTGTGTTTGTTTGCTTCTTTGGCTAAGCAGTGGATTGACTGGTGCGTTGAGTGCATATTTCCTTATCCTCGAAATAAAAGAATGAGAAAAAAAACCCAGCCATATAGACAAACTTGTTAATTTAGTATAATACAGTTTTACAGTGATTCCACATGTGATACCTATGACAGTGCACATATTTTAGCTGACCCTCTGGATGCTAAACCTGGGGAATACGAGTGCAGAACATCTTGCACACACTTCAAAACCTGTTCCACTTTTCGGAAGAGTAGGCCACCTGTGCCCATGGCAACGAATGACAACATTTACAAAATGAAATACAAACAGGGACTAGATTGTAAAAAGAACATGAACACTTATTCCAGTATCCTCGAAACAAAAGAATAAAAAAACAACAAGCAAAATAGAGAAATAAACAATAAATAAATGAACGGAAGAAGAAAAGCACGCACGCAAAACAAACTACATGGATGCACACACACACACACACACACACACACACACAACTAAATGGTCTTGAATTGTGACTTTGTTGTTGTTGTTGCTGTTGTTGCTGCTGTTGTTGTTGCTTTGTAGTGGTTGTTTGTGTGGTTGTTTGGATGCTTACTTTGGACTTTTGGGACTTTCGTTTGGTTACACAATGGCCATTTTAATTGCAACTGACCCTGCTGACTAGAGTGCTTTTCAGCCAAAACTAATTGGGGCAATGGTGTTACACAAGCACACTGTTGGCCTATAATTATGAAGCATCCTTTGCCAAGCTAGAGAGAGAGAGAGAGAGAGAGAGAGAGAGAGAGAGGGAGCATGTACACAGGCAGTTATGTGTGCAGTATATGTGTCAGGGCAGAGAAGGTTAAACGAAAGGAAACGGGTGTGGCGTGGCCACTTCAGTTCTTCCGCCTCTGGTCTAATCATAGTGATACCACCATTGCCTCTCTGGTCAGTTTCTCTCTTTCGTTCCTGTCTTTTAAGTCTTCATCTACCTATGTGTGTATCTATTTCAATAAAAACCCAATCGTGTTCCATTCAAATTTTAAAAAAGATGAGAGAGCCAAACAGAAAATAATGTAAGCCAAACAAATAATAGCACGGTCGGTCACTCTCTCTCTCTCTCTCTCTCTCTCTCTCTCCTCTCTCCTCCCACTCACACACACACACACACACACACACACACACACACACACACACACAGATACACCCCCTCCCCACCCTTCCCGGCCACACACACGCACACACACACATGCACACATGCATGCACGTACACACACATACAGCTCTTCCTTTTCGAAGGTAGGTGCGAAAACTACTTGCAGCCAAATCAACGAAACACAGGTGTCACAAGCAGACACAATCAGTGATTGGAAAAAATATGCTGTTTGCATGTTTAAAAAAACCCACACGCACGCACACAAAACCCCTTCAGACTTGTCAATAAAAGTATTAGGTTGCCTATTTGCATAATGCACCAGCAGAGCGCAAAAGGCCGGCTATCCCATAATATGGAAGGAAGGTGGCAGAATGGTTAAGACGTTTGCTTGCCAACAAGTAAACCGTGGGGTTCTGGGTTCGATTCCCAGTTTCCCTGGTTTCTTCCCAGTTTGACAAAAAAATCGAAATGAATGTCAAAGTCCTTCGGATGAGACTATAAACCGAAATCCCGTGTGCGAACGCATGCAAAACATCTTGCGCACACGTTAAATCCTGTTCCGCTGTTCGAAAGAGTAGGCCATTGTGTGCCGGTTGGAACAGATAACAAAATTTAAAAAACCACATACACACGCATAAATTTTTTAAAAACCGCTTTGATTTGTTGCTTTACAAGATTCAGCGCTATATAAATTCCATACATTATTATTATTATTATTATTATTAATATGAGTGAACACTATAGAGTGTAGAATATGGACCATTACCTATCTGTCTGTCCACCTGTTTGTCTGTCTGTCTCTGTCTGTCTGTCTATCTCTCTCATAAACGTCAGTTATCAAAAGAAAGGAAACAAAGTTTAATTTAATCAGCACCTTAGAACTGTTGTACATAATTATACCGAGACTGCGTGAAGACGTGTCGAATGCTGATTACTGTGTGTTATGTTCTACGTTGTATCTTGATCCTTTCCCAAATCTCCTTTTCATTCCATGTATTGTGGCCCGAGGCTGATGTACAATTGAAACATTTTATAGTTTAGAGTTTGCCCCCTCCCCACCAAAAAATCTCCCACCCAAAACCCGTAAACAAAGCACACACACACACACACACACACACACACACACACACCACACACACACACAAAAGAAAAAAACCCAAAAGCAAAACAAAACAAAAAAAGCAGAAAAAGCAACATTTGGTCTAGAGCAAGGATCATCAGTATTATCATCATAACTTTCATCACAATCATTAACTCTGTGTTTTTGTCTCTGTCTGTCTGTCGGTCTGCCTGCCTGCCTGTCATGTCTGACTGTCTATCTGTCTGCCTCTGTCTCTCCCTCTCTCTTCCTGCCCCCCCCCCCCCCCCCCCCCCCCCCTCCGCTCTCTCTGTGCCTCTCTCTTTCAGTCTGTCTGTCTGTTAGTATGCATCCTTTCATGAGAGCCAATAGCTTAAACATGAATAGATTTCCGCGTTTTGAGTTATTTATGTTGTTGTTTCTTTTAATCTCTCCACCCTTTTTTGTGTCCTTGTACGGGCATGTGAGTGAATGTACATATGTGAGACCTCTAGAGGAACTGCCACACGTGTATGCGTATAATGATTGGTGTGTGTGTGTGTGTGTGTGTGTGTGTGTGTGTGTGTGTGTGTGTGTGTGTGTGTGTGTGTTAGAGTGATTGAATGTGTGTATTAAATTGAATGGAATGTGTGTGTGTGTTGTGTGTGTGTGTGTACGTGCGCGCGCGCGTGTGTGTCTGCGTGTGTGTATATACGTAGGCTGCTTGACTGTGTCGGGGGAGTGTTGCTTTTTGTTGTTGATATTATTTTTCGGCATTGCGTTGTTTATTGCCTAGATCTGTATTGAATTTCTGTAATCGAAATGGAAATCTAATGTAATCACAATTAAAGTTGGTTTTTACGATAGCGGCATCCTGTTCTAAATTTGACGTTCAAATCCCCGACGTTGCCATAAGCATTTCAGTTTTACCATCCGCTTTGGTGCAGTGGTTAACGCCTTGGGCTAAGGACAGCAATGTCACGGGTTCGAATCCCATAAGAGTCAGAATTTTCGGACTCCGGGTGGCTCGTGCCGTGAGTGAGTTTGCCAAGGGCACATTGAGCAGCTGGGACCACAAAGTCGAGCTTCATCCACTCTACGGATGCGAGTTCCAGAGTGTTACTCATAGTTATTACCTGACCAACTCTGCAGATGTCAGTATATCTCGGGCCCGGTTGACGCCGTGATACATTATAACAGGAAGCGTAGTTTGGCTCCGCGATTTAGCTATTACTGACGTCAGCATGTATATATATATATATATATATATATATATATATATAATATATAAAATCAAAGTATAGCGCAGACCACATAGTATAGCATAGCATAGTAGAAGACACAAGCACCGTGACACCTTTTAAGTAAGCGCAGATCGCTTAGAGAATGGCGTAGCAAAATTGCCATGTTATACTAAAATACGTTGAGAAGGAGAGAGAGATAGAGAGAGAGAGAGAGAGAGAGAGAGAGAGAGAGAGAGAGAGAGAGAGAGAGAGAGAGAGAGAGAGAGAGAGAGAGAGAGAGAGAGAGGAGGAGGGAGGAGGGAGGCAGAGAGAGAAGAGAGGGGGGGGGGGCAGAGACACATATAATTTTTTTTTAAATTCTTTTATTTCGTGGATAATGGAATGAACACTCATGCGATTTTTATATCCAATCCCCGTGTGTAGGGAGTTTTGTTAATTATTGTTATCTCTTCCCACGGGAACACAATGGCCTATACCTACTCTTCCCCAAAGCGGAACAGGGAGGAAGAGAGAGACGAAGACAGAGAGACAGAGACTGAGAGGCGAATAGACAGAGAGAGGGAAAGAGAGGGGCGAGACAGAACAAAAGGAGAAGAAAGTGTGCGAGAGAGAAAAATGGATAATGACGGAAAAGCGTGTGAAGGGATGATAGAAAGAAAGTGAGAAAAAAATAATCAGAAGAGAAAAAAGGAGAGAGAGAGAGAGAGAGAGAGAGAGAGAGAGAGAGAGAGAGAGAGGAGAGAGAGAGAGAGAGAGTCAGACAGATAGATAGACAGAGAGTCAGACAGACAGATAGATAGGCAGACAGGTAGACAGACTGACAGAAACACAGACAAACAAACAGACAGACAGAGACAAAGACAGAAAGATAAATTCCATTCTCTAAACGAAAAAGACAGAACCACCAGCCACCCCTCTCTGTGGACCATAAGAGACGCCGAGTTTTTCCTGTAAGAATCTGAATTATTCAAACAAAACCCTCACGCCGGCCGCTTTTTATTTCAGTCCCTGATCAGACCTGGCTGAAAAAAGCATGAGGTGCGATCACCAGCAGAGGATTATCAGCAAGGAACTTGATCAAGCACAGTCTCTAAGGAATCGCTCCTCCTCTCTCTTTCTCTCTTTTGAGTCTGGAAAATCCAGAAAGATCACTTTGGCTTTTTGTTCTCGAGAAGAGTTTAGACGCTTCCTTGAACTCGTGGTCCTTCAAACACGGTGAAGGTGAATGGAAGATTTGACATTTCTTTGGCAAAAAGGTCTGCTTCAAACTTGTTACAAAACTACGATACTTTTCTGAACACGGAAATAGTGAAAGAATAATTAAAGTTTTCTTAAAGCGATGTTCTGTTTTAGCTTACTTCAAAACTGCTTGAGGACATTGTTCAAACTTTTCTTAGAGAGGGCTTTTCTGAAAGAAACAACCTCTTTTAATGGCTTTTTTGTGCTTTCCATTTTAACATTCAAACCGTCTGTCATACAACATCTGGAAAACGCGATGAGACAAGACGAGCAGGAACAGTACAGCAGGACAGAAACCTCAGAAAAACCAACAACAAAGCAGCAAAATAAAAACAACTAAAAACCACACATAAAACCATCTTGCCTACCAACAAAAAGCAAAACAAAAAGCAAACAGCAAAAACGACTTCTTTTGTAAAAAAAAAAAAAATCAATAAAAACGCGTGCGTGCCAATAGCTAATTAGTGTATTTAAAGCAGCACATTTAATCGGGAGGCAACTCCAATAATTTCGTGCTACACGCAATGTTGGCTGATACCCAGAAAACTGTACTGACCAGTATGAAAAGCGAGGAAAATCCCCGATATGCTTGGACATGTTACCCACCACACCACACTGTCCAACGGGCAAGGTCATCTGGGTGCGGGATGTAGGGGGAGAAGGGAGGATGGAGGAGAAGGAGAAGGAGATATAAGTGGAAAAGAAAGCGAACGAGCTGAAGAGAGAACATGAAAGAATAAACAGATCCCTATACACCGACGCTGGTGCAAATGGCAAATGCAACCTAGACTGTACTGCTGCCACTACTACTGCTACTACTGCTGCTGCTGCTGCTAATGATGATAAGGACGACGACAGCGAGGAGGATGGCGTGACCAGCCTCCAAACAAAACATTGCCTCTGAAACTGATTTGAGTTGATTGGAAATGATTTTGCAGAAAACTGATTTGAGTTGATTGGAAATGATTTTGCAGAAAACAACTGTAGATTAAGGCAATGACTATATACAATGTTTTGTTTTTGTTTTGGGGGCAAATGTCGACAAAGAACACACGTTGTTATGTGTAGATAATTGTTATAGTTACATATGGTAAATTCGTTGATAGGACAATGATAACAGATTTCACAACAGTATCATTGATGATATTTTTCCCGACAAACTGGCTAATAGTTTTTTAAAAAATCAGACAATTTGCGCATTAGATACCTTAAGCAGTGACACCACAAAGTTATTCCAATATTTTTGTTGGGTTAGTTTTTGTAAATTTTTAAACAGCAAGATGGTCACAGGTTTTCGAAATAAATACGTATACAGTCATAATTGTTTCGTTGTTTGTTTGGTTTTTTTAATAAATCTTAGGGTAAATCTTTGAATGATCGATCACAAAGGTCACAGGTTTCATTAAGTTTGTAAATAATGAGAAATATAATTAGGTTTTTCATTACATGTTTAGATAATGACAAAAATCCTGGCTTTGTGCAGTGAATACATAAAAACATATGTTGATCAAGGATTTTTTTCTAGAAAATTTCTAGATAATCACATTATGATCACAGATTTAGCTGTAAATATATTCTCAATAACAATGTCTCGTTTTGGATATTGTCATACTAAGCACATTATTTTGAGGGAAATTTCAAAATATAGACAATGATCACATGTTTTTTGCAGTAAATTTGTTGATTGAAAGTCACACTGACCAAAGTTCTTGCAATACATTTGTTGATAACACAAATAAGAAGGCACCCTGATGAACAGTTTATGCCCTCCCCCACCATTTCACTCACACACATACATACACACACACACACACTCACACACACACACACTCTCACACACACACACACACACACACACACACACACACACACACACACACTCATCCAGCCAGCCAGCCCCTACTCCCAGGCATCCATCCAGCCAGTACCAAACACACACCAGAGTTCCACAAGCTGAACAGACGAATACAAAAGGGTCGCAGGGGAGAACAGAATACACTTTTACTGATTAAACGGACCCATCTATGTTCGCGATAAGAATGATACAGGGGTCTCCGTTGGCAGATCTGGAAAGAAAACTTTGTACATCTGGACTTCCTCACATTAATGGGGTAAAATAGACACAGAATGCTTTAGCAACTGACCAAAGCGTAGAAACCCCTTCCGCTCTCTTTCTCTCGGGGTGTGTGTGGGTGTGTGTGTGTGTGCGTGCGTGCGTGCGTGCGTGCGTGCGTGCGTGCGTGCGTGCGTGCGTGTGTGTGTGGTGGTTGTTGTTGTTGTTGTCGATGTCTTGAATTTCACTCTTAGTGATATTAGACGGGAAGGTGGAAAGTGTAGAGGATGGAAGTTCAAGAAAGTAGTGAACGGGGTAAATGGAGAAAGTACAAAGAGATAGCATGTGTGTTGGTGTTTTTTGCCTTAGAAGTAGAAAGAATATATAATAATCGACAAATTTATTAAGAAGAGTTATCTTTAACATGAGCAAAATTTAAACTCAACGAAGTGTGAACATGAAACAATAGAAAAAATAGTGTAACTACAACAAATGTTCAAGGGGACTGTGGAAAAGACATCTAGCAATGGCAAAGGCTAACTTTGAATTTTCAAATACACTTTCTAGAGATGGCTCGGAAAATGTAGATAAAGGGGTTTGACTACCGGGCAGTCAAATATCATATGAGTATTGGAAATATGATCTCCACATGGACACCTGATATTTTTGCAAAAGTGTGTGATAAATGCGTTTAATTTCATTCTTAAATAATAGTGCATTTACTCTTCTCGCAGTTACAAAACATATCAGGTTGAGAGGGATTCATGTAACAAGACATATGTGCATTAGGCAGATAACTCTTTAAAGATCGTTCCTTGAACTGATCATATTCTTTAAACTTTCCCCATGACGTTTGTTCTAATATGCGATATCCTTCCTGTATAGATAAAGGAATATGCAGTTCTATCGATTCCATATCATGTCTTGCCCCCTTTTTTGCAGCTCTGTCAGCCCACTCATTTAAAAAAAATTCCAACGTGAGAAGGCACCCAACAAAAAGAGACAGGAATACCTCTTTAAGCTTAGGAGGTGTGTAACGATTTTAATTTAAAAACTAATTCTGGATACTTTCTTGGAATGTGGGGATTTTATAGCATACAATACCGATATAGAGTCTACACAAAGTAAGATATGAAAGAGGAAAAATGAAAAGTGTGTGTGTGTTTGAGTGTGTATGTGAGCGAGTGCGTGTGCGCGGATGCATGCACGCGCGCGCGCGCGCGTGCGTGTGTATGTGTGTGCGTGCGTGTGTGTGTATTTCTGAAGATTTTCAATATTTTACAAATCTTTGTGCGACGTTTAAAGCACTTCCAATGTGTATATCAAACAACTACAACGCAGTCTGGAAAGGTGAAAGAGCCAATTTAACATTTCTTGGACACACCAAGAAATGGTGCAATCAATGGACATAAGAGAGGAGGGAGAAAGACAGACAGAGACAGAAACTGCACAGAGAAAGAGAGAGAAGGATAGACAGATATAGAGGCAGACAGAGAAGAAAGAAGAAATACAGAGACAGAGAAAGACAAAGAAGGAAGAAATACAGAGACAGAGAAAGACAGAGTAGGGGGGATAAAGAGAGACAGAGACCCAGAGAAACACAAACAAGGAGGGGAAAAGACAGACAGGAGACACACAGAGAAGGAGGGCGAGAAAAAGACAGACAGGAGCAGAGTATGGGTGACTGGCACCCAAGGTCCAAACTTTATGGTAGCCACAACTGAGACATGGTTGACTGACTGACTAATCACGGCTAGGCAGTGGAATATGAAGTGGCTGTTGTTAGCACACTTGCAATGGTCAAGCTGGTCAAAGATCAAATACACAAACACGCCTACACTTCATTAAAGACGCCCTTGTGCATATCTGTTGTTTTCAAAAGCACATGTACATGCCCACATATGCAGGTACATGCCTAAGTAATCCCCTCGGTTTCTCGTGCTTTCGAGCGCAAGCGCTTACACACACTGACGCACACGCGCACGCACACGCACACACACACACACACACACACACATATGTAGAGACAGACAGAGAGAATGTGAATGTAGCTGTACGCATACGCGTTAGTGTGATTTATTTATTGTTTTATTTCCAGGCTAATGGAATAGGCACTCATGTTCTTTTTTACATCCAGCCCCGGTGTGAATGCAGTGTGGTGAATTTTGTAACTGACTCTGTATGTGAGCGTGCATGCGTGCGTGCGTGTGTGTGTCTGAGTGTGTGTCTGAGTGTGTCTGTGTGTGTGCATGAGTGTGTGTATGTATGTGTATGTGTGTGTGAGAGAGAGAGAGAGAGAGAGAGAGAGAGAGAGTGTGTGTGCATGCGTGTGCATGCGTGTGTGTGTGTAAGCTAACTGCCCTATGGCAAGCTGTTAAAAGAAGCCTAGGAACAAAGAAATAAAGTACACTCGACCTCTCCAAGGTTTTATGAGCAGCACCCACAAACCAACAACCCTACCTTAACCTGTGTTTTCAGGGGTGGGGAGGGAGGAAGGGAGGGAGAGAGAGATAGAGAGAGAGCGAGAGAGAGCGAGAGAGATGAGAGACAGAGAAAGAGAGAGAGAGCGAGAGAGAGAGAGAGAGAGAGAGAGAGAGAGAGAGAGAGAGAGAGCGAGCGACAGAGAGGTGGAGAGAGAGACAAAGAGAGGGAGGGAGAGGAGGGAGAGAGATAGACAGAGATAGAGAGAGATAGACAGACAGGGAGACAGACAAAGAGAGAGAGAGAGGGAGTGTGTATATGTGCGTGTGTTTGTGTGTGTGTTCGCGCGCGCGCGCGTACGCGTGTGTACGTGCGTAAGCAAATTGCTCGATGATACTTTATCGAAAGAAACCCAAGAACGAAGACAAAATAGTACACTCGACCTGTCCAAGGTTTTATCACCAAACACCTACAAACGACCTACCCCGTGTTCTACGTCTCCATTATTCAGACACCCCCCTCCCCTCTACCCCTCCCCCAATCGAAGATGTCTACTAACAAAGAATAAAAATGTATTCCGAACAAGATTAATGTGCCCAACAAGCATTGACATTAAGTACTTCACAGGCATATGCAAAACTTGTTGTTCCTGCTCGCATTTTCCGCCTGAAGGGGGGTCCTGCCTTAGGAGCCTCACACCGACCGCTATAAAATCTCCATATAGCAGGTTTTCTTTTTTGTATGTACGCTGTGTGTACCGGTACAATGTCTTTAAAGAGCCACCTTCCAGTTTCTTTTCCTCTACACTATTTGTTATTTGGTCATCTTTAAAGGTGAAGAATTATGGGAGTGTATGTGCGTGTTTGGCAACTGTACTTAAATGAAACATGATATACGGGTGATCACAGTGTCATTGTCAGTACGCTGTCTGAAAAATGAACGTATATTATTGCTACGTTAAAGGATAATTAGTTTTATCATTGCACGTGAATCTACAAAAGAATAACTAACTGACAGAAAGAGTAAAGCAAGTACCATAGACAAGATGTCCACTAAACAGTGGTATCTGACGTGCCACCTTGATTTTGCACTACTTGCTTAAGTTAGCGTGTAATCCTATGTTTTGAACATATACTAGGTAAATGATTTTTGCAAGAATCAATATAAACAAAAAGTAGTTTTACGCATACAAACACACTCACACACACGCACAAACACAAACAAACACACACACACACACACACACACACACACTTTCTCTGCACTCCAGTGCATCGAACTCTACACTTTAGTGCTCAATGCCAGGCTCTTTGAGAAGCAAAACTCTGGTAATTTAGTCTTGGCTCTTAATGGGACTCAGTAATGCTGGTTCTTTAGAACTCATTTCTGTCTTCTCTGGTGTTGAGGTACCGAAAAGGCTTGGGATCTTCTGAGCTAAAAGCTGATTTTCGAGCAAAAACAAAGAAACATTAATGGGATTAGAGAAGGTGGATTTTGCTATGTAAGCTCGTTTTCGCTGGATTTTTTTTTAAATCGCAGAATAACAATGAGGTTGTTGTTTGAACTAAAATAAAATAAAATAAAAACTATTTGTGTATATCTCAAAACTATAAAGACTTCACATTCTTGTGCACTTATGCTGCTAACGAATAAATAATAAAGCTAAAGATATATTATCCTCATGTATGTATGTATGTATGTATGTATGTATGTATGTATGTGCGTGCGTGCGTGCGTGCGTCTGTGCTTGCGTGCGTCTGTGTGTGTCTGTGTGTGTGTGTGTGTGTGTGTGTGTGTGTGTGTGTGTGTGTGTGTGTGTGTGTGTGTGTGTAAAGAAAGCTCCCTTTAAAAAAATGTACACACCAGGTACAAAACTAAGAAAACCAAAACAGCCCACAAAACCTGTTAGAAGCCGTTAGAATATGAGTCATGCCCTCAAGTGAGGCCTGGCAGTTGTGGGGGAGCCAATCTTAGAAGGTCAGTAAAGCATGTCTTGGTGCCAATTATCCCCTATCCTCCAACCAGCCTGACATCTGATCATAACAGACAGACTCTAGCCTAGCCTCATAAAGCTACACTCCACCTTTAGTTTCCGGATCAAGTATTGCCATCAGGATTGCTAGTCAGAAAAACTGTTTACTCATTTTCACATATTTTTAAAGTATGAGAAAATGCACTGTGTACTTGTTTTGGGGATTCAGGACAAACAGTAACACCAGGTAGTCATATAAAAGCTGGAAATGGTCATCGGATGAGGATTGTGTGTGTTCCTACAGTGCTGACCTCGAGCATGCAAAGTGTGGTGAGGAAGCTAGCAGACGACTTAGGACTGAGGGGGTACAATGCTTGAGCACAAAATTCAAACCTACCAATTTTGTGCAGTTACGTGAGTTTTTCAGTCAGATGCTAGTCTTTCACAAAAAAATGGATTTTTATTTCTGTCGATGTTTTAATATGTGTGGTATGTAAGCAAGAGGGATGTAGAAAAATACAAGGATAAATGGCCCCAAAAAACCAAACCCTAAAGGTGGTGTGGAGCCTGTATGAGTAAAACACAGTAGGGACATATCGTGAAGATCAGAACTGAGGAGAGGAAGAAGGAAGGGGGGATGGGGGGGGGGGGGTGGTAGTAGACGTTAGGTGGGGTTGGGGATGGTAGTAGAAGAGAAGTCTTGGGTGTAATTAGCAGAAGAGGTGAGAGATTTACGGCTCAGTCTGGCCAGGACGAGTGAATAAGTAGATTAGACTATACCGTGCCATTGTGGTTAACCCCTGACCTCTCGGTACTTTGGTGTGTATTGGGGGGGGGGGGGGGGGGGGGGGGGGGGGGTTGCGCTTGGGTGGATCAGAAGGAGAGGTATTAAGAGGAGAGGGGGGAAGGGGGTGTGAGGATAAAGAATGAGAATGACGAATTTGAATGACGGTAGAGAAACTCTCTAAACATGATCATAACCTTTATCTTCAGAGCGAACAAAACGCAACAAATAATTAATAGTTGAAAAGAAAAATATTGTGTACCGCTTTATCCAAACAGATAGCTAAGAAAATAACAGCAGCATAACGTGGTAAAGCCATCATTTAAGTTAAAAAGTAAGTGATCAGAAAGTATAGCAACAAGAAGGAGCTAATATTGACCCAAAATACTGAAGCTGCAGCTGCATTATGTAAGTGAAGCAATTCACGTATGACATCGCTCTATTAAACGCTGTTGTTTTTTAAAAATTTGCAGTGTAAACGTTAGAAAGTGCAGCATATAGAAAATGTGTAATCTCTGATGGAGTGATTTATAAATAAAGTACTACTTAAAGGTCAGTAAGGGGTTAAAGTAAAGGTTATATTTGGGGGTCACTACAGTGCTTTGGATACACGGTGTGTGGGAAAGCTGCGTGTAACACATGCCGGGAAGATGGATAGAAAACATTGAAAAAGATAGAACAGAACACATCATTAACAACAGCAAACGCAAACAAAATTGGTAAACATATGCAACCCACAAGAGACAACACTAAAACAAAAGAACACTTGAAAAATGGCATCATCAACAACGACAACAGCTAAATAAGCACCACCAACAACCTCCAAAAACAAAACGAAAGGACACAAAAGTTGAGAGAACAAGGCATGCTACGTTTAAGGAAGATCCGCAGGTGATCACGTAGACGTTTATCCCTATAAAAAGGAAGACATGCATACAGTTATAATATGTGTTTTCATAATGTTGCTTTTAGAGAACACAAGCAGGTGTGCTGAGAGTTTGTGTTCGTTTGTTTGCTATGAAAGTACAAACAACACCAACACATATAAAGACAATAAGATGAAGGAATTTTTTTTTTAAACCCACATTGTAGTTCACTTTTACCTTTTGCTGTGACTAACAAAAGTGCACCGCTTCTTTCAAACAGGTATCTAAGGAACTAAAAGAACAAATAACTCCGTTTCTTTTATAAAGTATCTTAAATGTGAAAGACTTTTGGTATAAAAAAAAAAAAAAATTGATCTTAGAGTACTGTGCATGCAAGACATTTCCCCTTTCTTCAACCCTATAACTGCTGGCTGCTTTTTTTTTTTGCCTCTCCAGCATCTTCACTGCCCGTTTTCTGCCTTTCCCTTCCCATCATCTGTAATTCTTTTCGAATATTCTCCCATAATTTCTGAGAGCTGGTCATATTTTACGATCGATTCGCCTACGTTTTGTGAACAGTCTACTGTCGCCTGTCATCTGTTATTGCAGTTAGAAAACAGATAAATCATGTGTGTGTGTGTGTTTGTGTCTGTATGTGTGTCTGTGTGCGTATGTGTGTTTCTGTTTGTCTGTCTGTCTGTGTCTTTTCAGTGTGTATAAGGTTTATGCATTATACAAAGGGCTCCGTTGATGTTCAGGAGCTACACCTCATCGTATCTAAGCAAGAAATGTTACACTAATATGCCAAATAAAATTTGGAGTATTACACACTTTGCTCAAAAACTGTGTGTGATAAGTGTACTATCTCTACACCTTTAGCGTACCCGAGGCCTTTCTGCGTATCTCAACAATTTTTGTTATTATTCACCTAGAGAGTTGTTTGATTCAATATAAGATACTGATGTGATGTGTTTGTGCATTGTTTTTTCTCTGATATGTCCCTGAGCGCTTCTTTTAGCCGAAAGAGTGAGATTAGGTTTTTTTTAAACTTTTGTCTGCGAATGCGCTCAATTTTGGACTATTTTGGGCAAGTGCATATTAGCTTTATTCAGTCTGAAAGAAGAATATTTCAACTGATACGACACTCCCTGTGGACTGTTAGCAATATTTTAGCTCTAGCTCTAGCGCTCTCTGTATCTCAGCCTCTATGTTTGTTTGTCTCTCTGTACATCTGTTTCTGTCTCTGTCTCTCTCTGTCTGCCTCTATTTCATTCCGTTTTTCTCTCCCTTCTTTATCTGCCCTGTTTCTGTCTCCTTCTTTCCTTTTCTTTCTTTCTCTCTCTCTCTCTCTCTCTCTCTCTCTCTCTCTCTCTCTCTCTCTCTCTCTCTCTCTCTCTCTCTCTCTCTCTCTCTCTCGCTCTCGACGTGACGGGACGAGAACTAAAAGGGCGTGCTGTTAGTAAGCTGCTGCAAATTTTTGCATTTAAGCTTCAAAATGTCAGTTACTGGCCTTCCAGCAACTGTAGTAACAACTTTAAACGCCCTGCTATCGACAACGTCCTATCGAGCTGGAAAGTCGCGGGGGAGAGCGGCAGCGTTGTCTTCGTCTTGCGACTGAAGCCAGTTGACAAGTCAGTATCAACAGAAATGGCGGACCCAGTGCTGAATCGTAATTCGCGAGTTCAGTATTTTCGCAAGAAGTGCCCTTCCCAAATCCGTCGTGACGTCCAAAGAAGTAAACAACATCAAGAAAGACAGGCAAGTCGTCAGTGTGACAAGGACAGTGTTTTGGAAGAGCCGGTGTTGTCTGACAGTGACTCCCTGCATCGTGAGAGAGTGGATGCCGAATCAAAACAAGCCAGCGTGTACACAGAGCTGTGTGTTGACAGTGCAGTGAATGTCCCAGCCACACTAGATTCTCTTGATTTGCCGTGTGAACCAGCAACAGACAGTAAGATCGGTGTGTCTTCTGAGGCGTCTGATGTGCAGGAAGAGCTGAGAGTTGGCTGCACAGTGGATGACTCTCATACTGGTATTGTGAAACAGTATGTGTCTACTCTAACTGACAAACGTGTGCAGCGTAGATTAAGGGACAGCAAGAGAAACACACGGTTTCGAAAGGTGGTGGTACATAGTTCGGATGATCAAAACATTGTGATGTGTGAATCAGATGACATCACCCTGGAATACTCTTGGAATGGAGATCCTGGCGAGGAATCTAAGTGTGTGTTCTGGTACATCAAGCAAGAAGAGACAAACATGTTGCCAGAAGAACATGTCAGGCTTGCCAGACTTCGTAAAGGGAAACAGTGTACTAACACACAACACACAGCGACAGTGGTGGCGAGTGCTGAGCAGGAGTTACATCATCTTCGGGACCTGATCCAGTCTTACATGGGCTGACTTCGTCTTACATGGGCTGACTTCACTGGCTGTAGACTGGAAAAGGAAAGGCTGGTTTGAAAATTGGGACACTTGAGACACAGACAATAATGTATCGAATCTTGATGTACATACCACTACTGCCATGGTTTCCATGTCATTGTAATCGCGTGCGTTCGATATCGTCGTTACCGCGCCGCAGCGCTATATGGCTTGATCGCTAAATAGCAATAAAATTGTGTCAATTGTGTCAATTGTCAATTGTCAATTGTGTCTCTCTCTCTCTCTCTCTCTCTCTCTCTCTCTCTCTCTCTCTCTCACCATTTCTTTCCTCTCCTTCTGTCCTTCCTGTTTCTCTCTCTCTCTCTCTCTCTCTCTCTCTCTCTCTCTCTCTCTCTCTCTCTCTCTTCATCCTTCCCAATCTCAATGAACCTGTCTGTCTGTCTCTCTAGTTCATTTCACTCCCTGTCCCATACTCCCTCCATCACATCCATCTCTTCCCTCCTATTCATTTTAATCTCCCCGTCATCCATCTCCCGTCAACCTCCCTCCTTCTTCCCACTCTTTTCCTCGCCTTCCTCCAATTCATTTCAAGTAGAGAACTCTTTTTCTTTAACTATGTGTATTTCTGACACATTTGTTTATTCAGAATCTTTCAGATCCCTTTGAGACCTGGAAAATCGAACATCGTTTGTACAATTTGGCTCATCAGATTCAGAGAAAACGAGGAGAAAAAAATCACTATCGCCAGAAAAAAGGAAGAAGTTAAATAAAGCAATGAGAAATCCTAACCTGCCAATTAAAAATGAGAAAAAGGGATGGAAGAAAACAACAAAAAAAGTTTTTAATATCAGTTGGAAGTAAAAAGAATGTTTAAACGGTGAACGGAAATCGGCACTGAGAGGCAGAGATAAATTAGAAACAAACAGGAAAGTAGAAAAGGTAACAAGACAAAATACAAGAAAAGGAGAAGAGGTTTCAGCAGTTGTGGTGTGTGCACTGGGGGCAGAACATTCCATATTCGAGTTTTTTTCTCTTAAGTCATTGGAAGTTGGGGGAAGGGAAAGCAACACTAAGAAGAAGAAAACTTACAAAAAAAGATTTGCAAAAGAAGAATTTTGAAAAAAAAAGAATAAGAACTGCGAAGACGAACAACTGCAAAGAATGACAAGAAGAAGAAGAAGAGGAGGGGGAGGAAGAGAAGGAGGAGGAAGAGGAGGAGGAAGAAGACGAATTCAGGAGAAGAATTGCGGGATAGCGTTTCGAAGAAGTGCCAAGAAGACGATTGAGGAGGAGGAGGGGGGGGGGAGAGGTGGAAGAAGATGAGAAGGATATGAGGACAGAGCAAGTGAAAGCAAACAAAGACAGATAAAGTGCAATATGAAGACAATAACTTTTTAAAAAATAATAATCCAGTAGAGTCGATATCACTCTCCTGCTGCATGTTTTACACTGCTCTAGTCATTAGTCATGATTTTCCCTACAAACTTTCATTATTTTATCTTTCATCCACAGGACCTCTCTGAAATATTCAACGTCGATACCCTGCCTCGTCAACTTTGCCCTCTTTTAACGAGCATGTGTTGTGTATCTCTATGTTGAGGATCAGACCTTTCCATGACAGGTCTTTCTTCTCTCAGGGCCTGAGTGTGAAGGTTGCTTCCTAGAAGACCTTCAAGTCTGCTCTCAGACTGAACTCATTTCCGTGCAAGTGACTTTTTCTTCTTTGCATTAATAGGGAAAGTGTGTGTGTGTGTGTGCGTGCGTGTATGTGCACGTGTGTGCGTGCAGGTGTGTGTGCATGTGCGTGCGTGCGTGTGTGTGTGTGTGTGCAAACAATGTGTGTTTCATTTTATCTCATTTATCATAAATTTGTATTCATTCATTTATTTCGAAAACAATGGAATTAACCCGCATGTGATTTCTTTACATCAACCCCTGTCAGCATGGAGTTTTCTCAAGTTTGCCATCTAATCCCACTGGTACAGATCGCCTACTAATCCGAAAGGTGGAACAGGCTTTAATGTGTGTGTGCGTGTGTGTGTACGCATGTATTCGTGTGTTTTTGTACTTTCATATGCTTATGCGTGTGCATGCGCATCTGACCTTGTTTATGCTGGTATTTATCCAGTATCATATCACAGGTTGTTGTTTTTTTAATCTGCTTTTACGTGTATGTTTGTTTGTCTGTCTGTCTGTACCTTTCTCTCTCTCTTCTCATCCTCCTTTCCCTCCTCCTCCTCCCCCATCTTTCTCTCTTCTCCTACCTCATCTCCAGGCCTTTTCTTTTCCTCTCATAACCCACCCCCCCAAAAAAAAAACCAACTAAATCTCCCCCAAAACCTGCACCCACCAGGTATAAAACACAGCTGACAAAACAGCCCACAAATCCTGTTAGAAGCAGTTAGAAGCTGGGCCATCCCTGCATATCTGGCCAGCTATGTTTTTTTGGGGGGAAGGGGGGGGGGCGGGGGGGGGGGGGAGGGGGGAGGCTAATCTTCAATGGTTAGTAAAACATGTCTTGACACCCAATTATCCCATAGCCTCCCCCCCCCCCTCCCCTCATCTCTACTTCAATGAACCCCAGCTTGACTTCCTAGTTCAACTGAAAACGTAGCTTTCTGGTCTATCTTCGTGATGATGATTCCTATCAATTATGTACCTGTCTGTTAGTGTTGTAATTGCCCTTCATGGGGTGATTTAAAGTATTTTCGACTAGACTTATCTTGACTTGACTTGCGATGATGAAGACAGGCTCTGGGATAGGCTTCATAATGAAACACAGTAGGCACAGAGCGTGATGACCAAAACTAAGGAAAAGACCAATGGGGAAGGAAGGAGGGAGTGGTGGAATAGTTGTTAGAGGTGTGGGAAGGGGGAGGGAGGGGAGGTAAAAAGAGGAGTCGTGAGTGTAATTAGTAGAAAGAGTAGGACCTGACCCTGACGAGTACAGAAGTAGATGAGACGTTTCCCTATTATGATGCTACTGCGCTCAACTTCTGCTCTCTGTGTTACTTTAATGCTAGTGTCGTTTTGCGGTTTGGATGGGTTTTTTGTTGTTGAGCTCTTTGTATTGTTTTCTTTTGTATAAGGGAAGGGAGGGGTTCTTTTCTTGTTGGTTTGGTTTGGTTGTCGTTTTGAGAGGGAAGGAGGGAGTATTGAAGATGCTGAAGAGGGAGAAGATAGATGAGAATATGATAATTATTATAAGCTGGAGGGAATTTGCACCGATCATAGGAAAGGAAGATATGTAATACGGAAAAACAAAAATAAAATAACAATGTAAACCCTATACTTCTGCCACCTACAAAATTAAATCCCCCCCAAAGCTAGAATAATAGCAGCAGCAGCAGCAGCAGGACCACCACCACCAACAACAACAACGAAAGCTTGGGGAACAGTGATGGGCAAGACGTGTCGAGTTTCAAGAAAGGCCCCATATGAATGCAACGGTTTTCTTTATGGCCAAAGAAAAATAAAATAAAATGATGTAATATGGGATTTGGTTTTGCTTCTACACATACGTGCTAAGAATATTACGCCTTCACTCGCTCGCTCGCTCGCTCTCTCTCTCTCTCTCTCTCCTCTCTCTCTCTCTCTCTCTCTCTCTCTCTCTCTCTCTCTCTCTCTCTCTCTCTCTCTCTCCATCCCTCCCTCCCTCTTTTAGATGGAGCTCTCAAGATGGACATGGAGAAAATAGAGATATAAGGTGTATAATTTATCCTGACTTTGAAAAAGACTTATCTGTGAAATGTGCTGATTGTAGTGAGAGAGCGTATATAATTTTTTAGCTTTAAATGTTTTCCGTGTGTGTGTGTGCGTGCGTGCGTGCGTGCGTGCGTGCGTGTGTGTGTGTGTGTGTGTGTGTGTGTAAGTTGTGTGTTTATGTGTGTGTGTTAGAGAGGGCGGATGTGTGTGTGTGTGTTGTGCGTGCGTGTGAGTGTGTGTATGTGCGAGAAGAGAGAGAGAAAGAGAGAGGGATCGAGACAGAGACAGAGGTGTCAATATACACAGCATTACAATATTCTTCTCCACACACAGTTTGTTTTTTAATCGTTTCTTTCTGCACCTCTATTTCTGGTGATTGCTATTCTTGTCTCTCCAGAATCTTCGCTGCTTATTTTCAGCTCTTTGGGGTCAATCGTTCATAATTCCTTCTATAATTTCTTGGAATAATTCTGCTTGAATAAAAATAAAACTGATAGAAAGCTTTCTTAATTATAGCTGAGTGCTTTTATTTGACTAGTTTCTTCGCCCACGCTGTATGAATAGCCCAACGACTTTTGTGATTTTTGGGGGTATATTATTAACATCATATGATGTGTGTTTTTGAATCTTATGTATTATTCAACACACTTTGAAGACTTGACTTAGGGTTTTCTCCTTGTTTGTTTGATTTGGGGGGTGGGTATTTTTTTTAAAAATCTGTAAGCAAGAAAGGAGGTACGGCCTTATTAGGAAACATACATGAAGCTTAAACTAAACGATAACTATGCGCGTTATTCAGCCTCCTTTTCTGTTCAAAGTCTCCTTTCATGATGGGCGTACATGATGTGGTAGGGTAACACAGGGAATTTGATATCTTTGTGTTGTATTTTACACTTAATAACTGCCTGAGCGACTGCATAGTCTGTGGACCAGAACACTGAGATTTTTTTTTTTTTTTTTTTTTTTTTTTTTTTGCTGCCTCATCTTCCGTGTTGTCCCCTGTCCTGCTGTTCCCACGCCACTCATTCCAATCTCCCCACCACAACCATACCCAGATTTTTTATGTCTCATCCTCAGAGTCGGAGGCCCACAGGGAGCCAATCACTATCAGGCCGCCGCGGGGCCACCAGCCAGAGGGGCCCTGCACTGCTGCTGGGTCACTTTGGCGGTGTTCAGTGGTGCCTGTTCTGAGCTAACATACGCAGGACACCACCTACTAAGCCCCCTACTAACGACAGTATTAGCTCAGTCGCGGAGCCAGACTGAGTGAGTTGCCCACCCGAGGTGGCAACCACCACAACGTCCCTCCAACGACCGTCCCCCGCGAACCTCCAACCCCAAAGGCTTTGACACAAACTCACCACAGGCACAGAAGTGTACGGGCATACCAAATCTGAGGTCACCATGAGACCAGAGAAACTGGGACCACCGAATCAGAGGCAATTTTTTTAATTGCATGATGATCAATGACAATGAGGATGACGTAATTATGCTGCTGTGGAAGTGCATATGCTTTGAGACTACTTGACAGGGTTGTACTCTACGCTTACTATCATAATATATCCCGGCGTCAACCGGGCCCGAGAGATACAGACACCTGCAGTGTTGGTCAGGTAATTTGAGCAACACTCTCAAACTCGCATCCGTTAAGTGCATGAAGCTCGACTGTGTGGTCCCAGTCTTCCCACTGAGCCCACAGCACACTCACTCTGGGTAGGAGCCGGCCGGAGTCCGAAAAATCCCTATGACTCTTATGGGATTCGAACCCGCGACCTTCCAGTCCGTAACCCAAGGCGCTAACCACTGCGCCATGGCGGCTGGTTTGAACACTGAGAATTTAATAAAACCTATCTCTCTGTCTGTCTGTCTATCTATCTATCTATCTGTCTGTCTGTCTGTCTGTCTGTCTGTCTATCCATCTATCTATCTATCTATCTATCTATCTGTCCCTCTGTCTGTCGGTCTGTCTGTCTGTCTGTCTGTCTATCTATCTATCTATCTATCTGTCTATCTATCTATCTATCTATCTATCTACCTACCTACCTACCGACCTACCTACCTACCTACCTATCTATATATATATATCCTTTTCCTAAAAGAAGCTTTAACATATACTTTACCTATTTAAAGTCTTTTCAATCCCTTTATAGACTTAAAAAATCGATGATGTTTTATTCACTTCAATTCCCTGGACTCCCGCAAAAAAAACCCTACCATCTTGGCCAAGAAAATAATAGTCTAAATTTAGGAGCTGAAGACAAGAACAGCAAAAAGTACAGATAACAAAACAAGAAAGCAAGTAGTAAGGAGGTAAGGAGTGACAGAGAGCAAGCAAAAAATTTAACCATCTCTGAGAAGATAAAAGGTTCATGATAAAAAAGGAATGTTAAATGGAGCCAGAAAAAGTTACAAAGGTGGATGGAATATAACAAATTAAAGAAAAAAAAGGTTTCAGCTGCTGATGGAGACTGACTGTGATCAGAATGTCCTCTATAATATACACTGTTACAAATCGTGAAAAGAAAATTTGCAAAGAAGAATTGCGAAAACAAATTGCAAGACGGATTGCAAAGAAGAAAGACGAAGAATTCTGACGAACAGTTTAGTTCCACATTGGTGATTCTGAGGCGTGCCCCTGTGGCACTTCTCCCCTGACAGTGGAACACTTCCTCCAGACCTGTCCAACACACCAGATCCCGAGGGCCAATATCCGGCCTACTGACTTGCCCATGAGGGACAAACTTTTCGGACCTCTGGAGGGCCTTCAGCACAAGGCAGTATTTGTCAGGGCCTCAGGAGTTGCTGTCTGAGCGTTCGACGACGACGAAGAAGAAGTTTTGGTGACGAATTCTGAAGAAAAATTCTAGAGATTTCTAAATAATTCTGAAGAATTCTAAAAAGAACTGTGACGAAGAAGAGGAAGAAGAAAAAGAAGAAGAAGAAGAAGAACAAGAACAAGAAGAAGAAGAAGAAGAACAAGAAAATAGTGTTGGGAAAGTACGAGTGAGCAAAGTGATTAAAATTCTACAAGCATCACTGTTAGCCCCATGCTGCATCCTTGATGCTGGCCCAAATCCTACAACCTTTCATCATTCTGTTATCCATCTGCAATTAACTAAAACAAGTCTCTATTATCTTACTGCAATACTCAGCCTCAATAACCCCTCTTTGTCTTCGTTCTGCATTTGATGATGACTTGTTTTGTACCTCTGTTCTAAGAGTCCAATCCATCCTAAAAAAGTCTGTTCTTGCTCGAAGCTGGACAGTTGGGAACGAATTCATCTCTTAACATCAGACACTTCAGTTTCTATAATAATATTTTTTGTAAATGGATGGAAATGATACGTTAAGGAATAAATAGAAATCGAGACAGACGGAAAAGCAGACGGAAATCAAGAAGAAAGATGGTATGGAAAATGAAAGGCAAAAAAGAAGAAAGAACAAAAGTGACAGAGAGGAGAAAAAACAGGTTTCAAAAGCCCAAAGAGATGCATGGCGAGAAAAGGATATTATATAGGCGCTACATTCTGTGAGTCGTAAAAATGTTAAGCGAGAAGATGAAGAAGAAAAAAAAAGAACAAGAACAAGAAGAACAAAAACAAGAAGACGAAAGAGGAGTAGGAAGAGGTCGAGGGCAGCAGTAACAGCACCAGCAACATGAGACTACAAAGTCAGAACAAGCGCAATACAAACATAATAATTTAGACTTCCACAAACGTCCACGTCACTCCTCTGTTGCATCCTTCACAGCGGCGATCAACTGGTCCCGAGTTTTCTTTAAGTTTACACCATTTGTTTGTAATGGGAACAGCTCCTCCTGATCACGCTCTGACATATTCGACATCAGCATACATCTGTGTCGTTCTTCTTCTTCTTCTTCTTCTTCTTCTTCTCCCCCTCCCCCTCCTTCTTCTCCTCCTTCTCCTTCTTCTTCTCCTCCTCCTTCTTGCCCTCCTCCTCCCTTCTTCTTCTTCCTTTCTCCTCTTTTGACACGTTAGGAAAAAAATCTCCCTTAAACCTGCGCACACCAGGTACAAAAAGAACAGCCCTGAAAATAGCCCTAAAAATCTGTGAGAAGCTGACTCATCCCTCACAAGTATGGCTAGCTTCCTGACCGATTGAAAAGGTGGTGGTGGAGGTGGAGGTGGGGGTTGGTAGTGGTGGTGATGGTAGTGGCGGGGCACTAGCCTTGAGCGGTCAGTAAAGCATGTCTGGACCCCCCAATTATCCCCTAGCCCCCTAACCAGGCTGACCTGTGATCATACAGACAGGCTCTGGCAGAGGCCTCATAATGAGACACGGCAGGCAGGAAGGCAGGCAGGCAGGCAGGCACAGACCATAAGAGATCAAAACCAAGGGGAAGGAAGGAGTTGGGAGGGTTGATGGGTGAGACGGAGGAGGAGCTGGAGGAGAAAGAGGAAGAGGTTGGAAGAGGAATTGTGAGTGTAATTTGCAGGTACAGTGAGAGATTTACGACACGGTCAAATTAATAGTGTAGAGGAGACTTTACGCCATGCTGATGTGGTTAACTCGTGATCTCTCCCTTTTCTTTGTTGTTGCTCGTTTGCTTTTTTGTTGTTGTTTTTATTATTTTGTTTTGCTATTTTTGTTGGGGAAGGGGGGAGGGGATAAGAGGGAGAGAGAGGAGAGTGAAGCTGAATGTGATTTTTTTTGTTTTGCTTTGCTATTTTAGGGTGGATAGTGAATTCTTCTTATTGTTACTGTCTGGTTTGCTTTTTAAGGGAGGAGTTTTAAAGGGTAGATGGAGGAGAGTGAACCTTATTGTTGTTATTTTGATTTTTTTGTTTTGCTGTTTAAGGGAGGAGTTTTAAGGGGGTGTGGAGAAGAGTGAGCTGATTCTTATCGTTGTTGTAGTTGATGTTGTTGTTGCTATCCTGTCCTTTTTATTGTTGTGTTTAGACTGTGATATTGAAAAGAAAGGGAATAAAGTGAGCAGAAATGGAGAGGGGGCGAGTAGCAGAATCAGGGTAAACATGCAAGCATTCGGAAAGTTGAGCAGCATGCAAGAAGAAGCCAGATATGAATAAAAGAAGGGGAGAAACACAGGGCAATGATATACAAATAGTAAAGAAAAACCAGAAACAACAAAACTCCCACACATCTACCACCCACAAAGAAATCAACTTTAAAAAAAAAACCTGAAAAAAATGTACAAAGCAACAAAGTTGAGAGAACAAGGGCAAAAAGGTGAACTAGGATAAAAATCAAAGGTCACAAGTGATCACGATGATTTTTTTTGCTACAAAGAAAGAAAGAACACAAATTACACTATTTAATATGGCATTTTCCCCCAGATTCTACTCAAAATAGACATATTTTAGAACACATAAATAGATTGCGTGTTTGCATGCCACTTTAAACAAACAAAATGAGCACACACAGAGAGATGCCCCCAAAATCTCCCACACTTGCAATTAATCTTTCTTTTTACCTGCCTGCTGAAGAAAACACTGCACCTTTCCAACACGCATCAACACAGAAAATTGAAATAAAATAGAGAACAAAAATCAATGCTTTTTTATGAGAGAGGCTTTGAGTACAAACGATATTTTTCTAGAAATACTTTGGAATGAAAACGTCTCTTTTCTTCATCTCTATTCCTGTTGGTTGCAATTTACATCTTGCCAGCATCTCTACAGTTTGTTTCTCGACTTTCTAATCCAATCATCAGCAGGGTTTTTTTCTAAAATTTCTCACAATAATTCTAATGGCTGACAAGTTTCATTTTTACTGGCCCACTTCTTGTAAACAGCCTGCAAGTCTGGGTTTTTTTCTTACAATGACTGCAACACGACATTTAAAAGGTTTTTGCGCGATATTAATTCTTTAATAAGAAATGCAAAACAGAAGGTTACTTTTAGTATCGTTATTATTTTTTTTATTCATTATCATTACTACTGGCATTCGGTAATCGATGTTTATTCAAAAAAGAAGAAACTCAATGTACACAAATCCACTGGGATCAGCGGCAAAAGGCAACTTGCTGATAATGTACTCCACCATCAGCCAAAAAAGAAATCGGTTATTTTGGCTGTTAGTGGCATTGGTTCTTATCTTTTTAAGCATTGCATGTCGGCTTTTGTGTGTAATGCATTATGCAATGTGCTTTTTTGTCAGATTTTTTTAAAATCTCGAGGTAAAAATGGGTAACAAGGCCTGTGAATAAGCGTGTGTGCGTGCGCACACACACACATACACACACACACATACATACACACATTCATTTTTTTCTGTCGGAATTTTTTTTTCATAACGGGTTTACTTGATACATTATGGCAGGACATATGTGAGATATACGATGCTGAATTATTATGTCACGGGTATATCTCTAAGCAATTAGTCCGCAGGTGTGCTCCCTCTTGGATAATCTGCACTGCTTTATGTAAATGGGATACACATATGAATGAACGTTCAAGTAATATGACCCTCCTAGTGGACTGTCATTTTAGATTCTCTCTCTCTCTCTCTCTCTCTCTCTCTCTCTCTCTCTCTCTCTCTCTCTCTCTCTCTCTCTCGGTACCTCTTTTCTCTGTATGCACCACTTTGTCTTTGCCCACCTCCACCCACTTCCCCCTCGTCTCTCTGTCTCTGACTGTGTGTGCGTGTGTGTGTGTATGTTTATGTATCTGTCTGTCTCTGTCTCTCTCTTTGTTCTTTTCTCTGTGAATCTCTTTGTCTCTCTATGTCTCCGACAGTCTGTGTATCTGTCTGTCTCTGTCTGTCTCTGCCTGTCTGTCTGTCTGTCCATCTATCTGTCTGTCTGTGTCTGTCTGTCTGTCTGTCTGTCTGTCTGTCTGTCTCTCTCTCTCTCTCTCTCTCTCTCTCTCTCTCTCTCTCTCTCTCTTTCTCTCTCTCGGACTGTGTAGAAAGAAGCACACGAGCGCTCATCTTTGATCCTGGCATGAAAAGAACAGATTTTGCCTGGCTTTGTGTCTCTCTCATATCACCATTTCGTTTCCCTCTCTTTCTCTCCCCTCTCTTTCAATCTTTCTCTCCCCCTCTCTATTTCTTTCCGCCCTCCTTTCTCCCCTCTCTTGTCCTGCTTCCCTCCCTCTCTCGCTCTTTCACCATCTTGCTATCGTTTCCTTTCTCTCATCTCAGTCCGAGTTATTTTTCTTACAAGTAAAGCATTGCATGTGTTATTTAGTTTTTATCCCCCTGGAAATCGTTCAGATTCTCCCTTTGCTTGAATCGGCAGCAGAAGCCAATCTCTTTCAGACAAAAAGTTATTTTTATACAGCTCCTTTCGTCAGACTATTAGGAAAAAAACGATACCGAAATTAGTAATCAGGCAAAAATAACCCCTCTAACAAAAAGGGGAAAAAAACAAGAAAAGAAACTACAAACGAAAATAGAAAGGAAAAAAAATATATACTTTGATCTGGAAAAAAGGGTTTGCTAGGATATGCCACTGACAAAAAATCGTCGAAGCTGAATATGTTTTGTTCGTTCCTTTTCAAAAGAAATAGGCCTTTCTATTTAGGTGTCAGAAATATAAGAAATCTGCGCTACATGCGCTGACGATACACCTCTATTGATAAAAATCGTCACTGGCATAAATAGAGTTTTATGTTGAATACATGTAACGGGAAGAAGATCCGATTTTGAGCTTAATGCCAAAAAGACCAAAGCACTATACCTTGGTGACACAGAGCATGAAATAAAGACATAAAAACTCATTTAGCAAACGTCAAGACTTTGACTTTTTTCTTTGCCTTCATCTATTTCGTAGTCTAAGAGATCCTTGGGGCACCACTGAAGATTTGCAACCAGCTTCCTCCACTCAACAAGTGATGGATCATGTACCAAAGACATAAAACGGAGAATAAACGTGGGTAAACGCAAGGGTGTGACTTAACATCAGAAAGTATAGCAGCACTCCACTCCTTCTAAAAACAAACAAAGGAGATGCAATGCATTGTATAGTCCATCATGTGTTGTGGTTACAAGTCCTGGACTCAAAGAAAAGATGATGACAAAAGAATTGAGGAGGAAAACGTCTGGTGGATTTTGTGCATCGTTTTCTTTCAGTGTTTCACGTACCAACGTGGGTGTACCTTATTCTAGGCGTAAATATAATATCTACTTCTCTATCTACAATCAGATCGCTATATCTATCGATCTATCTATCCACGTGTGTATACGCGCACGCGCAGGTTATTATACTCTTTTGAAGGATAACCCAGATAATCATTTTGACTCACGCTTGAAATCATTCCACTGACAAACAAAAGCAAAGTCACAAATTTCTTTATACTGGCAATGTGTATGAACGCACGCGCATACACACATACACACACAAGCACACTCACACACACAAGCACATGCAAGCACGCACGCACAACACACACACAACACCACACACACACACACACACACACACACACACACCAATACACTAGAAAGTTATTATAGATTTGACACGAAGTCACGCTTGCGTGTTTAGTATGCCTTAACAAACATATACATCAGGTCACACGTGGTTGCGATATCTGATTTGGCTGTCCGACACGCACGCATGCACACATACAAACACACACCCCACACACACACACACACACACACACACACACACACACACACACAATTATGCACACACAAAACACACCAGAAAGAAGAGAACGTACTTTGAGAATCCAACACACACACACACACACACACACACACACAACACCACGTCTGATATCACTATTTAGTGGAAGGACGTGAAACTGAAGAACTACCCCCCCCCCCCTCCCCCCAACACACACACACACACACATATACGCCAAAAACAAAACAGCGTGATAGATTACACCTTTAGATAGGTAACTGGAACATTGCTTCATAAAACAAAATAGCCCAAGAACGAGTTGCACATCGTCAAAGATTAGGTATACGAATGCAGTCTGATCTGTAACACCTTGCTGTCAAAGGCGACGGGGTACAGAAGGAGAAGAAAACCCAGAACTGGAGGGATAGGACTTCGCGCAGTTGTGTAAGTGGTCGATTATTGACAAAGACATTAAAAAGTAATCACAAGACCTGTGAAAGAAAGACCGAAGAGAGGAGGAGGAGGAGGAGGAGAGAGAGAGAGAGAGAGAGAGAGAGAGAGAGAGAGAGAGAGAGAGAGAGAGAGAGAGAGAGAGAGAGAGAGAGAGAGAGAGAAAGAGAGAGAGAGAGAAAGAGACAGAGACACTGAGAGAGAGAGAGAAAGAGAAAGAGAGAGAGAGAGAGAGAGAGAGAGAGAGAGAGAGAGAGACAGAAGACAGAGACAGAGAACTGAGAGAGAGAGAGAGAGAGAGAGAGAGAGAGAGAGAGAGAGAGAGAGGAGAGAGAGAGAGAGAGAGAGATCCAGTCAAGAAGACGTAGAGAGACTGAAGCAAAACAAAACAACAGTAAAAGGGAAGAAAAGGGAGTAGAACAGTAATGTACTGACGTTCAAAAAGAAAAGTACCTCATACAAACATCAGAAGAACAAGATCACATATGTGTGCGTGCAAGCGTACTTTACTGTGTACACACACACACACACACACACACACACACACACACACACACACACACACACACACACACACGTGTGTGTGAGAGGGATTGGTTTGATGGCAAAAACCAAGTGCATTACTTTTTCAATGTACCATCAGGAAATTTTTAAAAAATGACTCTGACTTTGACTTTCAAACACACACACACACACGCGCGCGCGCGCGCGCGCGCACGCACGCACACACACATACATATATACATACACATACATACATGCACGCACGCGCACACGTACACACGTCCATTTATCATGGAATCTAACAGAGCTCTCCTCTCCTGTAACTCTCAGACCAGCTACCTTGTAGACACAAGGGCTTTGAACATTCTGGCAAGGTGTGGGCAGAGTGTACGGGTCATTACGTCAACTATGCCAACACGAGTCAGCGAAGGTGTCGAAGGTTAAATGACAGGGAAACGTTACTAACACATTTCTCAACCTGTCTACATACATACATGTTGTCAGACAGCCTTGACAGAGACAGAGACAGAGAGAGAGGGATGGAGAGAGAGAGAGTGTGTGTGTGAGGAAGAGAGAGAGTTGGGGGTGGGGGTGGGGGCGCCGATTAGGGGGGAAAGTAAGGAGAAAGATATGGATAGGCCATGGTCATTTGTATCGTAAGTTTTCAGCTGTTTTTTTGTAACTGGTAATGGAAATTAACATAGCCGACGAGTATTTTAAAAAAGCAAAACCAGCTGCAAGCGCATTTTCTGCTAAGTACTCTTTTCCACTCTCACCATACTATGGCAGTACTAAAAGAACAGAGACAGTTTACCTGTTAATCTTAGGATCTTTCATTCCTCTCCGCTTTTCATTTTATCTTCTAGTCTGCCACTTAGTTATAAGCACTGAGCAGGTGTAAGATTGCCTCTGTTTGCTTGATTAACTGATAGACAATGTCAAAGTTTTTAGTGTCGATTGATAGGGAAACTATTTTTTTCTTATTCTTTTGTTTAGGGGATAATGGAATAAGCACCTATGTGTACTGTTGAAGGAGGAGCGTGGTAGCCAATTACCATTTTCAATATTAGAAGGTCTATGCAACTACTTTCGTCAGTAAGAGGTTTACTATGTAAACTTTTGCCTGTCTGCGGGCAAAAAAGTCACCACTATGCTGGTTGTTGTCAGTAAGCGGTTTGTAGGTGGTATATTGCATATTTGGAGTCAACCTAGAAACTACTAAATACCTCCAGAGACTTCATAGAGATGCAAAGCAAAGCACAGGTAAATGACACCCAGGTGACTCAGCGCTGATAGCCTCTTTAAGGCTGCTTACTCTGCTAGTGTCACTGCATTAACGCCCACTCCAGCTCGTACCGTCATTTTCAGGTACATTCTTTTTTCATCCTACTTGCCTGCTATTAATTTTTTATATAAGTAGTCAGCATTAATAAGCACTTGGCTCCCTTCACTCGACTCACTCCACTAGTGGTGCAAAAGAATGTTTATCAATATGGCTGTGTATGTACTGGCATCAACATTTACCACATAGAAATAGCAAAAACTGGGATAACATATAAATTAAGATGAAAATGTGTTGAGTGCTTACTGTTCCTGTTGCTGGTGTTGTTAATGGTGTCGGTGATGGTGGTGAAGATGGCGTCAAACAAGTGAGAAAGATAGAAATGTTCTTGTTGTTGCTGCTGGTGTTGTTGGAGGTATTGGTGGTGATGGCGTTTTCTAATGAGCAAATGTTTTCTGAAAATGGTTTGTCCCCTAGAAAACTGTTCTCTCGCTTTTCAAGAAATCACCCCTGTACTGATGGGACACTTTCACTTTCAATCAGCGTTAACTTGGAGTGACCCCTGACAGGTGGGGATCCTCGACACAGTGTCCACTCCGCTGACTTAATGAGGACACTAAACAAGGAAGGGCAGGTCATCTGTCACAGATACCCCTTGGCAAGGACAAAATTCATTAATTACCTCCCCTCTGTCAAGATCACGCTCTCCAACGTACACACACAAACTCACACACACACACGCGCGCGCGCGCGCGCACGCACACACACATGCCTTATCTTTGCGTGGGAGTGACATTTGGTGGTAAAGGGGCAAGGGGTATTCCTTACTATCTACTTGCCGCTTTGTTGTTCTTAGATGGTGTCTTCGTATCAATCCCAATGATTTTACTTGATGTCAAGACACACTCTGTTTGAATTGTTTGTCATACTGACCTGTCCATATTCCTGTTCTGACGTGCCTTTTCCATTTTACTTGCACAATTAGAAAAATAATGTTAATGATCAGATTTACTGGTACTGATAACCATAGCAAAAGAATTGCTTCCGTATAAGTGTGTTGTGATACAAGCAAGCAGGGTGAAGACATTATATATAAACGCAGAGAGAGCGAGAGAGCGCAGAGTAAAAGGCGGATGCGCACACACATATTATATATAAACGCAGAGAGAGCGAGAGAGAGAGCGCGCAGAGTATAAGGCGGATGCGCGCAAACACACAGAGACTGGATGGAAAAAAACACCACATGAGTGCTTATTCAATTATCTTCGAAATAAAAGAAGAAATAATAATAATACACACACATTAGGAAGCAGTTTTATGTGGGTTTTCTTGCTGCAAATTAATCCGATTACACGACAAACAAATGATTTGTGCACGTTCAGCACTAACCCAAAAAATAAATTCACATAGAAAACTACCTCAACTTTTTGCCGTCAGCTTTGAAGCAGCGTGTTGATACAAAACCAGACTATTCAGGCAGAAAACGAACTTCTACCTGACTAATGGCTGAAACCCTTTGAAGGCTTCTGAAATATTGACACTGCCATTATGATCCATAAAGAGAAAGGAAGGAAGAGAGAGAGGGACGACAGACAGAAATTCATACACACACGCGCGCGCGCGCGCGCACACACACACACACACACGCACACACACGCACACACACACACACACACACACACACACATAAGGACATGGGGGGGGGGGGGGGAGAGAGAGAGAGATGGGATCGCTAAGTGTGCGTATCTCTCTCTCTCTCTCTCTCTCTCTCTCTCTCTCTCTCTCTCTCTCTCTCTCTCCCTCTCTCTCTCTAGTATTTTTCACACGCCCACATCCGCAAGTTGTGGTTTTGTTAAATTTCATGTACCCCTTGGGGGGCTTTCTTGAAATAAAATCTCTCTCTCTCTCTCTCTCTCTCCTGTCTCTCTGTCTCTCTCTCCTCTCTTCTCTCTCTCTCTCTCTCTCTCTCTCTCTCTGTGAGAACTTATGCAACTAGAAATATTTCTCTAGTGTGAAGAT
>CM054136.1:31984189-31996689 GCA_028751875.1 Rapana venosa
TGTACGCGTGCGCGCGCGCGTGTGTGTCTGTCTGTGTCTATGTGTGTGTGTTTTCATTAAAAGAATGTACATTGTGTGTGTGTTTTCATTAAAAGAATACAGCTAATTCTATAGCTTATACCGGTGACGTCCCACAGAACACATGAGTTATCTAGAAACAACGCGCTTGCCTCAAGGCGACGTCTAGATTCGATCACATGTTTGAAATCGAACTCCACCCCCCTCCCCTGCCCCTCCCCCAACCAACCCGTTAGATGTGAGTGAAGGTCTGAATACCCTTCTATGAGATGAGACTATAAACCGAGGTTCTGTGAGCACTACACATATAGCGCACGTAAAAGAACCCAACAAGAGTGTTATCCCTGGCAATATTCAGTACAAAAAAGCCACATTCATAGGGAAAAATACATTGTCAACACGGGGAAATTAGAGCACGCCGAATTCCATGCACTGAAATCTGCCTTGACTCAGATTAGTAAACAATGCATGTATTACAACAGAAAATTATACAATGCAATGGAATACGATACAATGCAATGCGTTGCAATATAGTACGATGTAATTCAATATAAATCAATACAATACTTACACTGCAATACAATACAATGCAATGCAATACAACCCAAAATGAAGAGGGCTCTCTGTACGCTCTTTCTTTCCCCTCCAAAATGTGGAAGGTCTCGTTAAAAGTTGGCAGAATTGGATGACGTCAGTACTGTCATAGCTGACGTCAAGGAGTTGGCAGTTTTTTTGTCCGATTGCCCCCTTTCCATTGGCCTTACCCCAAAAGATGGTGAAGAAAATGGCAATATTGTTATTAATCTTAAATCATTTTCTATGTCTGTCTTAAGCATAAGCACGCTCAGAGTCAAATTCAAACTTTTATTTTCAGATGGTACATTGTATAAGCAGAGTGCACACGTGTGTGCGTGTGTGTGTGTGTGTGTGTGTGTGTGTGTGTGTGTGTGTGTGTGTGTGTGTGTATGAGAGCGCGCACGCGTGCGTGTGTGTATATGTGTGTGTGTGTAAATGTATGTGCGGGGATGTAGCTTATCTGTGTGTGTCGCTCTACCTGCCTGTGTTTGCCCGTCTGTGTCTGTCTGTCCATTTGTCTTATTCAACGTGTGCTGCTAAACTTCTTACATCTGCATGAGCATGAATGCTGATGGCTTCCATCCAGACAGTGCATGACAGTACATGTGTAGGTATTGCTGAAATCGTGCATTCGCCTACATGTTTTTGGATGTACATTTCACCAAGTGCCGTCTACAAACTCTTCTTTAGAACGCTAACTTAATGCCGATAAAACTGAAGCCATGCTCATAGGGACCCAACATAAACTTTCCTCTATCGCAAAAACTTCAATAGAATTCGGCAATACGTCAGTTCCTTTGTCCAACTCTGTGAAGTATTTAGGAGTAGTTCTTGATAACACACTCTCTATGAAAAAATTAATCACCCAGACCTGCCAGTCTTGCTACTATCAATTACGGCGCATAAGCGCGATTCGCAAGTATCTGTCCACTGATGCAACTTCCAAGCTTGTCACATCTCTCATTCTTTCACGTTTAGACTACTGTAATTCTCTTTTGGCTGGCCTACCAGCATCATCTATCCACTCTCTTCAACGCATACAAAACTCTGCAGCTCGACTGGTCCTAAGAAAGAACAAATCTGAACACATCACTCCTCTTCTTCGATCTCTTCACTGGTTGCCTGTCTCACAAAGACTGGAGTATAAAATTAATACCCTCTGTTTCAAATGTCTCCACAAATCTGCACCCTCTTATCTCTGTAACTGTCTTCACCTGTACACTCCATCCCGTTCCCTTCGTTCAGCCGCAGATACTTTGTGCTTTCGAACACCCAGATTCAAACAAACCACTGTTGGCCGTCGCTCCTTCTCTGTTTCTGGTCCATCCACCTGGAATGACCTCCCTCTTTCACTTCGCCAAAAGCCTTCACTTGATACCTTCAAATCCAGCCTCAAAACACACTTATTTCCTACCTGAGACTTTCCCCCAACATATGTCCCTAATTTTCAACAGCATCTTTCACCTTCTAAGTGTTGTTCCGTGTGTGTGTGTTTGTGTGTGTGTGTGTGTGTGTGTGTGTGTGTGTGTGTGTGTGTGTGTGTGTGTGTGTGTGTGTGTTGTGTGTGTGTGTGAGTGCGTGCGTGTGCGTGCGTACGTGCGCGCGCATGGATTTGAAATCTGTTGTTCATTATGTTTAAGGAGAGTTGCATGCCTGTAAATGATTGAGTGCAAGCGCTTCGATTTGTTTTGTTTTTTTACAAGATTCAGCGCTATATAAATTCCATATATTATTATTATTATTATTAACACAATTATGCAAATGATTTTGGTCTTCTGTTCTAGCAACTCTCTAGAAAGCTGCAGTTCAAACAACCGATGTTTACTACAAGTCTATCATCGACATCAGCATCAGCAGTCTTATGTTGTGTGTTTTTAAAGACAGAATGTACGACTACTCTTGGCCTAGAATCTTTGTCTTTGCATAATAAAGACCATTACTTTATTCACTCATTCATCTATCTATTCATTCATTAATCAATTCTCTCTCTCATGCCCCCGCCCCTCTCTCTCTCTCTCTCTCTCTCTCGCTCTCTCTCTCAGGCCGCAAGTAAAAGAAAAGTACGGTTATACTTAATTGTTAACCTTGGAAATAAAATCATCATCATCATAATCATTATCATTATCAGTATCATCATTATGTGCACAGTCTTTTCCTTTTTACTCTTTTTTCTATGACTTAATGAAACAGGTGACGGGATAACTTCGTGGTCGGAGCACTCGCTTTCCCCCAGCCATTTAGGCAGCATCGAGCGTGGTTACCATTTGGATGAGTGACCGTTTGCGCGCCTTAGCTTCAGTACAGTCCCCCAGTTAACCTAGAAGTAAATGGGTACCTGCCCCTTTAGGGTCAGTGAAGGTAGAGCAGCGATGGAGAGGAGATGGGCGCCGCCCTCAATATGCTGGCCCCTAGAGAAGTGAGGTCTCTGACGCCTCGCTCTCCTTCAAGCTTATGGGACACCTGTACCTTTACCTTAATCAAACATTGATATGCCCATATGCGCAGACGGGTGCGTGCGTGCGTGTGTGTTTGCAGGGGTGGAAGGGGGAAGGCAGTTTATACATATGTTTATTTGTGCCTAACGATAAGAAGATGACAAGACCCACAAACAACACAAGGTTCACCTTGACCTATTTTCACCATTTTCACACATAAACGGTCTACAATGTGATCTTGCATAATCATTCTCTATGGAAATGAATGCACGCGCTTCCTGTTTTCTGTCTGGCTTCGCAGGACACTGACACGCATCGGTTTGATAAGACGTTATGCCGTTGTGGCCAACACGTGACCTGACTTGAATGCAGGTTTCGTTATCACAGCCAATTTTTTTGCAATTTATCTATAATTGTGAAAATAATGTTGTGAATGTACAGTTTATTTCTTATGTATGGGATTATTGGAGTTTGTTGCTGGCGGCAGTGAGCGTTCCCCAGTTTAACACCCAGGGTTCACACAAAATATGGACTTCACTCATCATCACGCCTAGGGATCACTGTGAGACTGCATGTACACAAGGATAAGATAAGATGTTTATATGCATGCAGTCATACTCTGACATAAGATTTTGTGGCTCCTTTATTGAGGAGTGCAGGCTCTTATGGCAAGACTTTGTCATGGATGAAGACAATTTCAAGGTAACAATTCAAATCATAAAAATATATTAATCGGTACTTTGCATACATCAATGTCTGACACTGTTTTGGCCTGGGTCAGATTGCTGGGGTGAGAGTGAGGTTTAGGGGGTCTATCCTTCACACAACAACGAGCCTGCCCTCATCCAACACCCTGTCCTCCCCCTCCTCCAACTCAACGCTTTCTACACATTCTTGCGCACGTCTAGACACAAAAGTGACCGGGAGGCAAAAAGAAAAGAAAAAGAAACTCAGGATAAGTAAGAAACATGGACAGATGCTTAACAAGTCAGAACTAGCGTCTAGCATTAAAGTGATGAGAATTATCAGTAATTGCAGGGTAATACTAACAATTACAACAACAAGAAAAACAAGTTGGAGACGAAAATGATGATGATGATTATGATGTTGAAGAAAATGATGCTGATGCTGCTGCTGCTGATGATGATGATGATGTTGAAGGAAATGGTGATAATGATGACGACGATGACAGCAGTTACAATATGATAACGAAGACAACAGCTTCAATAACGATGATAATAATATTAACAGAACGAACAATTAAATCTCAAATCCAATTTTCTCTGGCATTATTTGCAAACAAAAGAGAAAGTAATAAAGGCACGGCGCGCAAAAGATCAGAAAAAAACCTAAAATGTCAGCGACCAATCGAAATACAATTTGTCTGCGTGAAAGATTATTATTCCGACTGGTCACTGGACAATAATGTCTCTGAAAAGGCTGAAAAGGCCAGATCACTGTCATCAATGCCACAGTAGTCTAAAAGGCACAACTGGGATATATCGAGGCCGAAATGCCCTCTGTCGCTCATGTATAAATCATATGTTTTGCTTTTAGGATTGTAATGGTTGAGAAGTAAAATTGTGAAATAATCACAGATTTCTCTCACTGACGGAAAAGTACAAGACTCATATTTCTCACAGAATAAAATCACCAAAAACATTGCTTTTACTCTGCTATAGTTTTCTTTAAATGAGTACTGTAACTTTGGGCCTTTATTAAGAAAATAATATTTGAACTGAAAGAGCAGATATTCCTCACGGAGTAAACTCACAAACATTGCTTTTAATCTGTTACAGTTTAAAAAACAACAACAATGTAACTGCCGACCTTTTATCAAGAAAATTCGTTTGAACTGATGGAGCAGAGGAACAGTTGACGTCACATAACTGGCAAACAGCGCTAGGCACAGCCTCTTTCTTTCTCTTATATAAACCACACCAACTCTTGCCTCCCCGTTCCAATCCCTAGGACCGGATGCCATGGGTTTAAGAAACAGGTTCAGCATTTCATGAAGCATAGTATTTTCTCGCTCTTATTGTTCAGATAGGAGAAAGGGGTATCAAAAACAAAAGCATGGCAAAACAAGACCAAATAAATAATAAATCTATGAAAAGAAACACAAACACCCCTGTTTATGGATATGCATATGTATCTAGGCATGTGTGCATATTTGTGGAAGCGTTTACGTGTGTCAGTGCCAACCTGATCAAAACCACAGAATGCCTCTATGACAAAGGCAACCAGTGCAGTCTATCATGACAGGAACATAGGAGGTTGGTTCCAAATCACAAGTGGACTGCAACAAGGATATCTGTTCTCTCCCACCCTCTTCAACATTTTCTTAGAGAGAATAATGGCTGACACCTTGAAAGCCATGTGGGAACACTCAGCTTTGGAGGTAGGACATTTACAAACTTACATTTTGCCGACATCGACAGCCTAGCTGGAAGAGCAAGACCTGGTCAACTTGATAAATCACATTGATGAAGCCTGTTTGGTATATGGCATACAGATCAGTGCAAAGAAAACCCAGTTGATAACGAACAGTACAGATGGCACCAGCACCGACATTATTATAGACAGTAATAAAATTGAGATCGTCCGTAGCTTTAAATATCTGGGAGCTGTAACCCGACATTCTCTACAGGAAAGCCCAGACCACAGCTACAATGATGACACTAAAAGTCCTCTGAAACGACAAGAACATCGCCATGAGCTTCAAGATCAGCCTAATGCGTTCGCTGGTCATGTCCTTCTTTTTGCACGCATGTGAAACGTGGACCATAACAGCAAACGTTGAAAGAAGGATACAAGCAATAGAGATGAGATACTTTCGCAAACTTATTGGTATCTCATAAGAGATCACATAACTACCGAGGAAGTGAAATCCAGAATTGAAAACGCAATCAGGCGATATGAAGAGCTCCACACTTCAGTGAAAAAACGCAAACTCTAGTTGTACTGGCACGTCACACGAACATCTGGACTGGCCAAGACTGTCCTACAGGGAGCAGTACAGGGATGGAGACCAAGAGGCAGACAGAGAAAACGCTGGGAAGACAACATCGGAGAGTGGACTGGCTTTGCGTGGAATAATCTTGTTATGAAAAGCCCAAAACTGCAGAGTGGAGGAAGCTGGCTGCAAAATCATTAGTGGTGCTCCAACGGTCTGCTAGACTACGAGATAGGTTAAGGTGAAGTAAAAGTGCGTGTTTATGTGCGTGCGTGCACGTTAATGGGTGGGGTATGCATGTACATGTGCATGTGCCATTATTTTCTTGCTACCTGGTAGCAGAAAAGTATTTAATCAGGAAGAAAACACACAGGCCATGACAGAGACAAAAGGAGAGAGACGGGATTCACAGGCATGCAGACAGAAATAGATAGATAGATAGAGACAGACAGACAGATAGAAGATAGATAGATAGATAGATAGACAGACAGATAGATAGATAGATAGATAGATAGATAGATAGATAGATAGATAGATACAGACACCGATAAACAAAGAGACAGAAAAAGAAAGCTCACTATTGTTAAAAATTTGATAATGATAACATGTGGAGTTTATATAGCACTATATCTGATAAAATCTGCCTATTCTTACACATTCAGCCAATTTCAAATAGTTTTAACAAATTCAAATTTGCACACACACATACACACACACACACGCGCGCGCGCGCGCGCACACACACACACACACACACACACACACACACACACACACCCACACACACACACACACCAAACTCCCTTTGGCAGACAAGAAGAAACAAAAACAAAAAATACTCCTCAGGCACACACGGTGCACAAACGAAAGTTGAAAGGCGCAGAAATGGAAATGTCTCTCAAAAAGGTTCGCAATCCACTCCCTGTCACTCCGTGTATAGTAACACAAACAGACACTGACCAGATGGCGAAAAAATAATAACACATAGAAAAACAGAAAAAGACCAATTAAAAAAAAAAGCAAAAAAGCCAGAATGCAGTTCGGGGCGAAAGGAGGCCATACCAGTTCTGACTAGAATTATGGAGTAAAGAATGAAAATTGAAAACTGACAAGGCATGTCAGGACAAAATTCTTCTTTTTCAAAGATAATAGAAAGGCACTAATGATCTTGTTTTCATCCAGACCCCGCGGTTATTAGGCGCTTTATCATATCAACAACAAAAAAACCAGACAAGCCTATGACTCTTTCAAGTTGAACCCGACAGAGGCCATCCCTCTCCAGGTACAAGATGCGTGCTGGGCAAGTTAGTGTTTTCATAACTGTTAGAGTGCTGATATCGATCAGGGGGTCTTTAACCAGCATAGCTGATCTGGACTCAGGACAAACCCCGCCGATTCACTTCCTTTGCTCCAACACATCGTTGTTTCTTGCAAATCATTAACGAAGGAAATGAATCTGTGGCTTTGATTTTTGTTTGATCAAGATAAAATCTGCAGATTCAATTTCTTCGTTAATGATTTGCAAGAGGGGGTGATACCCTAGAACAAAGACTTGAAGGAAAATCGTCAAATGCCAGGAGCTGAATGCAGAACAATGTTCACAACGGGGAACATTTCCATGTGACAGCCACGCGTTTATCAAAAGCGAAAGGTTGAAGTATTGTTAACGCCTAAATGGTGTCTTAATAAGCTGAAGGAGAACTTTCAAAACATTGTGTGAAAGGCAAAAACTTTTATGTACTTTTATCAGAAAAGAATGAGTTTACACCGAAGAAAACAAACTAGAATACATACGATAAAGGTAATATAATAAAATAGACGCTGGAGAAACTCAGAAAAAAACTTTTGTTAAATTGGCGAAAAATTATTGCAAAATAAGCATTTAACAAAAACAAAACAAAATTAAACTATCACCTAGCTATAATACACATGGTTAAAAAAAAACGGAACCAAAAAAGGGAACATAATATATGGAAGAGGTATCCTTCCCCCCACCCTCTCTCTCTCTCTCTCTCTCTCTCTCTCTCTCTCTCTCTCACTCGCTCTCTCTCGCTCGCTCTCTCTCTCTCCATTTAAAAACATACACACACATACGCGCGTGGGTGCTGTTTTCAAACAAAAAGGAAAAAAAAGACACCTGCTGCCAAATTTGGCCAAACGAAGGATGAAAAGAGCAGTGCAGGGAAAAGTTGGTGAAGATAACGAACCACCCCTGGATGCCCACAGTGAAGCAATGGACAGAGTCCAGACACAGGTGGCAAAAGCAGTACACATGATGAAGACTGAATGGCCGAATTCCACCCCTACCCTTAAGTGTACTGGCCTACTTCTATAGACTGCCATTCAGAAAATAAAAACTTTGCTCATTACAAAACCAGTTTACGATGATAATGATAATGTATGGAATTTATATACTGCTGAACCTTGTAAAGCAAACAAATCGAAGAGCTTATATAGAACAAAATGTAAGGTTTGATTGTAGTGGAGGTTGAAAAATGACAAGTGTCTGGTAGTCATAAGAAAGTTTGAAATAATCTTTATATGAGGATTGCTTGCTGATAATTCCATGCATGCATATCATGGTTAGAGGCCAGAAGAAAACACGGAAATGAGAGGAAAGAGCGTTTGCTAAACACACACGCACACACACACGCACAAATAAATCCTGTTCCGCTTTTCGTAAGAGTAGGCCAATGTGTGCCGGTGGGAACAGGTAACAGAATTTACAAAACCGCATACACACGGGGACTGGATGTAAAAATGTATATAAGTGCTCATTCCACCATTATCCTGGATATAAAAAAATAAAATAAAAATAAACACATACACACACGCGCACTCTCTCACTTACACACACACACACACACACACACACACACACACACATTTTTACAACAAGAAGAATGTCAAAGACTTCAATTACTATAGCTAAGACCATCAGCAAAGAAATCAAATGACACAAATTTAATCCGACCCCTTCCTCCCTTTTTTCCCAATGTGTAGCACCAGCATAAGAGAAAAAGTCAAAAAATCAAATAACCATCATTCTCAAAATTCGCTGGGAGAAATCAGCTCCTGCAAAAGCAATATCAGAGAGGATAGAAAGTCTAAGCTGTTTTCAAAGATGTCATCAGAGCCTTATGGAGAAAAGATGAAACGACATTCTGACGAAGAAGGCTATTTTCATATTAAACACTTTCGCTGAGGCAAAAGACACCCTAAGGAAAAAATTTCAAACGACAATCAAACAAAAAATAACATAAAGCTATCGCAAAAAATTCAGAAATTAAATGTAAATCAAATACAACTGTAAAAAGTCAAATGAAATTCCATGAAAAAAAGAACCTAAACATAAAGTTATTAGACAAAGTTATATATTTATATGAAATACCCTAAATAATTTTACCTCGACTTTTCCAAATACACTTTTTACACATTTTCTCTCTCTCTCTCTCTCTCTCTCTCTCTCTCTCTCTCTTCTCTCTCTCCTCTCTCTCTCTCTCTCTCTTAAAAGGTGGGGTCCAAAAGTCAGCGATACATGACAAAAAGCGTATTAGTAGGCAATATAAAACGGAAAAGGCAAAACACAAAGGAGAGAGATATCTGAAGTTTCAGCCTATTCATCAGAACTGTTGTGGACAACTGACTGATAACTATTACCAAACTACACAGCTGTCGGTTGTTCATTCTGATCGTTCATTTTTTTATCAAGTTACTTTTTTCCTAAAAACAACCTTTTCTATATTGGTGCATTTAAAACACACACACCACCACACACACGACACACACACACAACACGCGCGCGCGCGCGCGCGCGCGGGCAAGCACACACACATCTATACCACCCTCCCCCTCCCCTCCCCCCACACATACAGACACACACATGATGCAAAGATCTTTCAGAGAATCTCCAAAATGCAATTGACAATCAAAAGAAGACTCACGGCCGAGCTAGAAGACCTACAACAACTTTCTGAGAAAACCTACCGACCTCCCTGGAAAATTAAGATTACAGCAACAACACATGCACGACACGTCAGATGTTATATAAAAAAGGAGGCAGAAGAGAAATAATAAAACACGAGCACAGTAGAAGATAACTTTACAAGAAAAACCCAGAACAAAACAAACTATATGGATCAATGATACTGAAATATGTGCTTGTCCCCAGCAGTGGCTTTTACTCACAAAAAACTCGGAACTGCTATAAAATAGTTAAATGGAAAAGCAGTGTTACTCAAAAAAATTTTTTTTAATTGTAAAAGAAAATGATCCTTCTCTTTCTCATCCTATCCCTCTACCCCCTCCTTCAAACAGGAACGAACAGGGGCAAGTGCGATGAGCTGGTGAAAGGATTGACAGAGTTAATAGTAAACAAAAAAAGACTTGTAAAGTGAGAGTTATATTGCCAGAAAAGACACACGTGACAGAGAAAGAAGAAAAATAAAACCAGCTGCGGGCGCACGTAGGCTACATAAGAATCAGCAGTGCATTAGTCAGAAATGGCATCGGTATTCAGTCTACAGGAATATGTAGGAAATGCACCAGCATGAAAAAAGGAAACAAAGCAGGAAGGGAACAAAATGGAAAAGGTGGAGAAAATAAAGTAGACTACCACCTCTGACCTGTCTTTCTTCTTCTCCTTTTTTGCACAAGAACAAAAAATGGAAAACATCTTTACAGTCGAATATTACTACGATGATGACCGCGGTGGGAAAATGGGGAAGGAAGAAGGGAGCTGTGTGAAATGGAATGATGAACAGGAAGGAAAGATACGATTACAGAATATACAGACCGCGTTCTAACGAGATTTTTTTTTAAGTACTAGGGGACGGGAGGAAGAGTGACAGACAGAAAGAGACAGACAGACAGAGAGACAGAGACAGACAGACAACAGATAGACAAGAGATAAAGAAGCAAAAACATCGTGACATGAAGCATGGGGAATTGATTGAGAAAGACAGAGATACATAAAAACAAAAAGAAACCCCAACTACAATGACACACGGACAACAACAGAACAGAGTGACAAACAAGCAGGAAGATATAGACACACACACACACACACACACACACACACACACACACACACACACACACACACACAGAGAAACAAACAGGAAAAGTTAGATACAATCAGGGACACAGAGAAAGATCTAGAATAGACAGAAAAATTGACAAGAGATTCATTGTAAAACGAGGAGAGAAAAACGAGAGAGGAAGATTATCTAGAGGAATTAGATTATTAGAGGAAGATAATCTAAATCTAATATTAGATTCAAACACTGAACTATTTCAAACTCACCTATATATTATTCGTTGACTGCGATAGTTCAACACAGTTTCTATTGTACAGTCGTTCAGCTGCCAGGAGCGGGCACTTAAAAAGCGGTTGTTCTGCATGCCTGGTTTGGTGCTTGAAAAGCTGAAGCTCCTTTCTGTTCTTTGCTTTCCTGTAAACAACAAAAACCTTGCGAAGCATTCAGTTTCACATTGGAGAGCATGGTTTAAAAAACACTGCTTGGCTGACATGGCGTTTGAAAAGTTGAAGTGTTTTTTCCCTTTCACTTTACTACAACAATAGGACTTCGTTCATCATTCTGATCCACACTGGAGATATTCTTATGAGATATGAGATACAAATTTACCAGCATCGTCGAATTTCGTATGCGTACGCTGCAGAACGACTGAATGTGTTGGTTTTTTTCAGCAAGCATGCTAAGTATAGCTCCTGGACACAAGTTGTTTTTTTAATGCATTAAAGAAATGTATCATTCATATGATGCATTATTGATGACTTTTTAAGGAGGCGTGATCTACGTCATTATGTCAAAACACTGGATCCAATATTCAAAAAGTTTCTTCCAACGTCCCATATACGGCAGATTAAAAATCATCTTATTTGCTGCACTGCAGTTGTCAAAAACACACTGTAACTTTGAAGTAAAATAATGTATAGTCTGCATGTATAGCCTTATAACTCTGAAAGCTTACTGTAAAGCATTTTTCTTACATTTGACAGCTGTTTTGAAGAACACTTGTACGAGATGAATTGCCTTAATGTTATTGTTACAGCCTATCTAACAACAATCATGAAGGCCACCTTAGTCATCTTGTTGTAGCTTTAGTGACCTGTACTGTTCATATTCACATGTTTCTGCTCTTTAAACAATACAAACCAGTTCCCCCCAAAATAAAACAAACGCACGCACGCACGCACGCACACACACACACACACACACAATCACTCACAGAGCATCTTCATACGTGCCCGCATACGCATGAACGCACGCACGCGCACACACACATACACGAGGACTGGTTGTAAAAAGGTATGTTTTCTAATTCCTTAACCCTCTTTAAATAATACTCATTCAATTCAGAACACACACACACCACACACACACACACACACACATTATCTAACTGTGACACAATTCTATGAAGATTCAGTAATGTTTCTTTTTCGCCTAATATCACTGGAGTGAAGAAAATGTTAATTTAAATCAACGTAT
>CM054136.1:32001689-32029189 GCA_028751875.1 Rapana venosa
CACAAAACCAAACCCTCTATTATCAAATTTACCTCCCTTGCATCTTTTTAATAGGATCATTAAGCATAAGCACACATATTTTTTAGGTTATTATTTTCTCCAAATTATATTAGCATTTTTTTTCTGCAACATAGAGTTTATGCACATTTTCTTCTTTTCTTTTTTTCCTCGGCTGGAGCTTAAAGGCTTTTCAATTGCGAGAGTTTGCATATACGACCGTATAGCCACTCCTAAGATAGCTGCATTCCGACTTCGGGGACAATAATCTTTAATAATTATGCCAGGATAAAGAGCTTAGGCCAAGCCTAGACTTACAACCTGTCCTTGTAAACATTCACGGACCAGGATTATCAGTGCAACACGAAGGAATATTAGTAGTAAAACGATTATATCAAGCAATATCGCATAGAGTACAAAACAAACAATAATATTACTAACGCGCCTGCCCCCTTACACACGCACGCACACACGCGCACACCACACACACACACACACACACACACACACACACTTATCAGATTTTTTTTTAAGTGAGGAAGGAGGGGGAGTGGAAGAAAACCAGGCAAGGTCAGAACACCAGCCCAGCCATTGATTAGAGATAGGTAGGTGGGGTCAGCCCACTGGACACAGATTTGGCACTGACCAGCCAAGGACGGGCACTGGCACCACTCCAGCTTAATTACCCGCCCTTGGCTGCGATTTATCACCCTTTTTATTTATCCCCCCTTCCCATATCCACTCCCCTCACCTGTCCATTTGTCGTTCCAGCGCGCCAGTTATTGAACCAGTTCTCAGCCGGTTTCTATGCTGTGCTAAAGATAACGCTGGACAGTTGTATGCATATGTGCACGTGTAAACTGCATGCGTGCACATACATGTGTTACTGTGAACACACACTATGTGTGTGCGTGTGCGCGCGTGAGAGAGAGACAGAGAGAGAGAGCGACAGAGACAGACAGACAGACACAGAGGCAGACAAGAAAGACAGACAGACAGAGAGAGATACAGGGAAAGAGGCACACAGAGCAAAAAACACGAACAGACAGGTATGTAGCTCAAAGTGTATTTCGCAGAACCTCCATACAATTTCAAAGAAGCAAGAAGCAGAGAGCTTTCTTAACAAAAATGGGATTTAATCTGACTGTATATCCTAGACTTGTGCGATTAAATAAATTTCAAACTTCAAAAAAAAGTTATGCACTAATAATATTCTCCTTTCTTACCTTGCTCGCCTCTCCATAATAAAAACCCAGTAAAAATAAACACAAAACAACAACAACACCCCCCAAAGAAAGAATAACCGACCCAACAACAAACCAAAAACAAAAACAAAAAGAAAGACCTATCCAACCAACCCCCCCCCCCCCTTTTTTTTTATTGCATTCAAAGCTAAACCTGTTTTAAAATCTTCCCCACAGGACATTTCTTTTTGTTCCAGGAACAAATCAGGAGCTATCAAACATCGATCATTCCTTTGAAGAACGGGCACTGTACAGAAGGCAGCGGCGTTCTGATCTTTCCTGTCAGCTGGAAGGATTCACTGAAGCATAGCCAGGAGAGCTTAAGCGGATTCTCCGAGCCAAATCACGCAGACGAAGACCCCCTTCTGAGGCATTTCCAACCTGTCTAACTTGTTTTTTGTGCGCCTAGTCTACCTGTTCATCTGTTTTTATTGGCTATGAAAACCCCGCCCTTTGATAGGGGTGGTGAAGAGGTGAATGCAGTGAGGTACGGGGATTAGTGGAACTGAAGATGAAAGGAAGCCAGCAGACAGTACTAGGACAATGCTCATAGTCCTTCAAGAGTGCGCTTTTCTGTCTGTTTTTTCAATGCTACGTCTTCTTCGTGTAAGAGTTTTTGGGCGGAGCAACGGAGCAGCGAAATGTGCACACTAATCCATTTTCCTGTTCCGTTTTGGTTTGATAGGATGGAACAACTAGCTGCATGCGTTTATCCTTAAAAGCATTGACTTACTTTCAGTTTTAATTGCTTGAGTAAAATCTAACAGACGTTTGTATCTTCGTTTGAATACACACACAAAAAGCGAGAACAAAAACAGTAAACAGAAGATATGAAACACTGAAAAAAGCGACAGACAGAGGCATTTTCTATAACAGAATGCTAGAAATATACATCGAATCATCTCATATTACGACTATCACCATAAACATCCAAGAAGGATCACAGGCGCTGTAGGAACCTAACACTATTGACGTTGCAATTAGCTGTACCGGGAAAGAATGACAACGTACACGTGTGTTGATCCCCAGCAAAACATTTTGCTCAGAAATCCTTGACATGGATGCCAAATACAATCAGTGTCTTAGCAAATAGATCGAGTGTCCGTGTGGTAATTCCGTGGCTAGGTTATTTGACATGGCGTCAAAAGGCCTTAGCTGGTGATGCCCTGGGCTTGCTTCAATCCCATTAGGTGCTGTAGAAGGTAACTGAACTGATGCTGTAATCAACAACATCCAGAGACCTTGAAAAGGGATTTTGTCTTTTGTATCATACACATAGGCAGAAGGGGCTATACTGCATATACGCATTATGAAAATAGTGACTTTTGGGACTGGTCAGACATACTCATTCACCAACACAAAAGCAGGCCTATTCAAAAACAACGAGAGAGAGAGAGAGAGAGAGAGAGAGAGAGAGAGAGAGAGAGAGAGAGAGAGAGGAGAGAGAGAGAGAGAGAGAGAGAGAGAGAGAGAGATGTTAGTAACATCCATCACAACTTGAAAAAGATGAAGACACCAAATATTTGGACATGGAACTAAATTCTGACTAAGTATTTCGCAGAACATCCCAGTGATTAAGTCTTTCACAGAAAGACAGCGGTAAGTATCACAAGAACCATTTAATCTAAAAAACATATATCAGTTCCTACTTTTGCTAGGATTGGGAAGAACAATAGCCATCTTTTGATAAACGAAACATAAAGTACTCAACAACAGTACTCCTAACTGCGAATTAAACTGACAACGAAAATCATTCGCGCTCATATTGAGGGGACAGATCTTTCATCTCAATCAGAAGAATGCAGGGAAGCATGACCAGCAGTATGTCTGTCTGCATACTGTCGAATTAGCACAATCAGCCAAGGGACCCCCATGGCAGTGATCTCGGACCTGTAGAGACCTGTGTTCCTCTGTCTGCTGGCCATTTCATTGACTGCCCCAAACGGCTGCTTGACAGTCACTAGACACTGCTTTCAGGGGGTGAAGGTATTGTAGAGGGATCATTTCACATATACGGGGAAACAGATAGGGACAGAAGGTGTTTTTATAGGGCTTTTTCTGTTGTTGTCGTATCCAAAACATAAGAAAGGGTTAGCGTGTGGCCCCTAAGTAAAGAGGATTAGGGGTCCCATACAGTCCCCTTTTTCCCTAACGTTGTCAGCGAGATCTTTTGTGACCACAAGATCCCCGTGACCAAGGGATGGTATCAATACATACGAGTGGGAGGCGTGGAAATGGGGAGTGAAGTGTGTGTGTTTGAATGAGACACAGGGTTGGTTGTTTACTTATTTGGATGTGGATTTGGGAAGGTGGACATAGCTTATCTCCTCTTTACCTTTCGTGGGTCCTGTTGCTTGTAAACTTGTCAGTAATTGTAATTTTTTTTTCTCTCTTGACAATCTTGGGACCAATGGCCTGTGTGTGTGTGCGTGAAGTCAAGTCAAATTTTTATTTCCAGATGGTACAAAAAATTGACATGACCTCTCTCTCTCATACACACACACAAATACACACACATAAACACACAAATATATATATATATATAATTATTTATGTGTGTGTGTGCGTGTATGCGAGTATGTGTATGCGCGCACGTGTGTGTTTCTTTCTTTCTCTCGTTCGTTCTTTCTTTTAATTTCAGAAATGGAAGCAACCATGATATACGAGATAAATCTGGTCTTTGTCAATCAACATAATATCTTCATATCCCCTTTCAGAAAGAGAGAGAGAGGAGAGAGAGAGAGAGGAGAGAGAGAGAGAGAGAGAGAGAGAGAGAGAGAGAGAGAGAAGAAGACAGAAGACAGAAGAAGAGAGAGAGAAGAAGAGAGGGTAGCAGAGGGAGAAGAGGAAAGAGAAGGATATGAATGACAGAAAACAGGATGAAGAACTTCAATTCTGATATTCAAAGTTTTGTGAATAGCCTGAAGGATTCACCCTGTAAATGTTATGCACTGAAGATAAGAGACTGACAGAGAAGAGAACGAAAGAAACAGGAGAAGAAATTGGATGGGGAATAAAAGAAAAAGACATAAAAACAGCAACAGAGAATGAGAGTTAGAGCGAGGGAGGGAGGGAGAGAGAGAGAGAGAGAGAGAGAGAGAGAGAGAGAGAGAGAGAGAGAGAGAGAGAGAAAGAGAGAGAGAACTCAGAGACAGGTCAATGATCTAAGACACAAACAATCATAGAACAGACAGGGCAATGAACTGAAATTTTAACGCTTCAATATTCTACGCAAGGCCCTAGGGATCAACCTGTCCTACACTAAGCCACCCCACCAGGCATCGCATTGTTGCTGGTAATTAAAAGATCAGTTCTTATCTTTGCCACGATCCAGACAGAACAATGCTTGTCTCTCGACAAACTTCCTATACCGTGCTCAACACCAATGCTCCTTGCCTTGAGTCAAGCCTACAGTAAAAAAAACAACAACAAGTAGCGCTCATATTGAAGGAACCAGTCTTTCATTATCAGTCAGAAGGATGCACCGAAGCATGACCAGCTGTCTGTCTGCATATTGGGAGCAAGGTCAGGTAATGGACATCCCCCCGCCCCCCGCCCCCTTAACAGTGATTTTAGACCTGTAGAGACCTGTGTTCCTTTGTCTGGTCGTTTCTTCACTGCCCACAATTGCAGTCTGATATTCAATTTAGACAGCTTTCTAGGGTAAAAGTACTGTGGTGTATGGAGATCTCCCCCCATGAACATAATGAGGTGCACGCTATTCAGCGACCTGAGGAAGATTGTGTGACCAACGGAGATAACTCTGCAAACCAAGCTGTACGGCCCACGAGAGGAGCTGAAAAGGACTTGCCACTATTTCTCTCAAACACATCTGACAGTGTAAAAAGCGAACGAGAGAAGAAGAATGAGGGAAACAGATAATGATGAGTTTTGGTATGAGTGATTTGGTTGAAGGGGTGACCCAGACATATCAAAGCAAAGTGTGTAATCCTTGAACAATGTAGATTTGAGAGCTCGAAAATCTCTCCTTTTATTTGCCTTTTATGTGAACGTAATCTCCTGAGATCATACGATCCCCGGGAAAGAGAGATGGTCTAGATAAAAAGGATATGGTGGGAGCGAAGATGGGATATAGGTGTTAGGAGCTTAAAGTGCATTGTGTAATGTTTGGGATATAAAAGAACAGGGAGGACATTGCCTATCATCTGTTTATGTGATGTTTGTATAGTCCTGGTGCTGGTGAACTGTCTGCTGTTGTGATCTCTCTTTGATCAATAAGAAATTAATGCGCTCTCTCTGTCTGTCTGTCTGTCTCTCTCTCTCTTTCTCTCCGTGCCATCACCTCCTTTACCTTTTTACTCCCTATTCTCATCTTGCCTCTGCCGTTTGAGATGGACTTGTAACTGTTTTTCTTGTCCTTTTGCTTCGGTGAGGGATGGGCTCTGCCAGATTCAGCCTACCCAAGCTGAACCGCCTGAAAAACCCACTGCAGTGCACTAGGATTCCTCAAAGCATTGTGGAAGAGAAGTGAGGTTTGAAATCACTAAGGGGCGCGGGGGTGGGGTGGGTAGCCTAGTGGTTAGAGCGCTCTACTTGCCATTTGACAATCTGGGATTGAGCCCGGGTTCCAGTCACAATCAAGACCCTCGTTCAAGGGGATTTTTCACCTGGAGTTAACATCAGTACTGACTCCACTTCCCCCCCCCATCCCCCAAAGACCTTTAGATGTGACTATAAACCGAAGTCCTATGTGCATACGCCCTTCAGAACATCTTGCACACATGTTAAAACCCGTTCTGCCTTTCGGAAGAGTAGGCCATCCGTGCTGGTAAGAACGATGACCAAAACAAAATACCCCCCAAAACGCTGGTGTTGTGCTTAGATGTCATCCCTGAAGTTGGAATGTAGCTACCCTAATGCTGAGCCAAAACTGGCGCATACACAAAAATTGTATTTTATTTATTTATTTTATTATTTCATTTGAGGATAATAGAATAAGCACTTATGTGCTTTTTTACATCTAGTCCCCGTCTGTATGCGGTTTTGTCAATTCTGTCATCTGTTCCCACCGGCACACAATGGCCTGCTCTTACGAAAAGCGGAACAGGATTTAACGTGTGCGCAAGATGTTCTGCGTGCGTTCGCACATGGGGCCTCGGTTTATAGTCTCATCCGAAAAATCTCACCATGAGGGAACAAACAATCAAACTCTAGCCGAGAAACGAAACACAAATTGCCATCGACATTGTTTTTTCCAGTCAAATGGGTCTGACATAGTTATACTGTATTGAGAATAGGCTCAGTTATTATCATTGCAAACTGTGAAGGCACGAAAGCATGGTAGCTTGAAGCCACACGATTTCTTCTGTCTAACCTTCAGGAGAACTTGTCCTAACAATACAGGCCTATTTCTTCAAACATGTTTCCCTTCCCTCGATTTAGCTTTCACCAGCACATTAATAGACTGAGAAAGTTGATATCACACGTGTGTGAATGTCAATTTAATGTCACCAAATTTTTGTCTGCGTTTAATATAAGAGAGTTATAGATAAACGTAAAGGTAAAGTGTGCCCATAAACTATGCGGTCGTTGGGGAGCGAGAAGTCAGAGATCTCAGCTTCTTCAGTGGCCAGCATATTGAGGGCCGCACCCATCTCCTTTTCCCCTGGCTGCTTTTCCATTCCTGACTCTAAAATGAGCGGGTACTCATTTACTGGGGACTGTACTGAAGCCAAGGTGCGCAAACGGTCACTCACTCACTTAGCATTGACCATGGTTAGCAAGCTTGGGGAAAGCAAGTGCTCTGACCACAGACCTATCCCACCCCTCACATATAAACAGATATAACCGAAAAATTGCTTTTTATATCCCTAACGTGTCGCTGTCTGTCTGTTGATCTTACTATGCTCTCTCTCTCTCTCTCTCTCTCTCTCTCTCTCTCTCTCTCTCTCTCTCTTCTCTCTCTCTCCCTCTCTCTCTCTCCTGTATGTCTGTCTGTCTCTCTCTCCTTTCGTTTTCGGTCTTCCCTATCTAGGATTGTCTTGCTTATTTATCTTCTCTGTTTTGACATAAGCAAGAGAGAGAGAGAGAGAGAGAGAGAGAGAGAGAGAGAGAGAGAGAGAGAGAGAGAGAGAGAGAGAGGAGACAGCAGACAGACAAGAGAGAGAGAGAGGGGGGGGGCTAGGGTAAACTAATCTAATAACCAGGCCATTGACCCGAAGTTCTGATACTCCAAGTTTCGCCAACTGCCCGAAAGGTGCTCTTTGTAACTTAGTACTATAAACAGAAGGCGACGAGGTGAGAAAAGAAAAGAGAAACAAGAAAGAAAGAGGGAAATGGGATATATAGAAGAAACAGAGACAGACAGAGACAGAGAGAGTGAGACAGAGACAGGCAGATAGTAGATAGACAGAGATAAGACACAGACAGACAGAGACGGAGAGATAGAGACAGAATGAGAAAGAGACAGACAGAGAGAGAGAGAGACAGAGAGAGAGGCAGAGAGAGAGATACAGAGAGGGAGAGACAGAGACAGAGAGAAAGGTCATAATGAAAGACACATCTAATCTAGTGACAGAACAAGGAACTCACAAGTCTTAATACTATTTTGCAGTCTGCATACCTGCCCTGCAGATAACAGACTTACTGGTACCACACTCATGCGAAAACCAGACGTCCCACGTTCGAGTCCCTGTTTGATAAAGCTGTAACTGTTCCTCTATTTGATAGATAGACCATACGTATTGGGTGTTTCTTGCGCTAGTCTTACCGATGAGATGGGAAAAGAGTGTTCTCATGTTAAATTTGTCTTTCGAACATGGCGAAGAACTTAATGAGAGTGAAGTTGTCACAACATGTTGATTAAAACAAAATGTAAAGTCATTTTTTTTTTTTAATTATTCTTTTATATCGAGGATAATGGAATAAGCAATCATGTGCTTTTTTACATCATGTCCCCGTGTGTATCCAGTTTTGTAAATTCTGTCATCTGTTCCCACCGGCACACAATGGCTTACTTTTACGAACAGCGGAACAGGATTTAACGTGTGCGCAAGATGTTCAGCGTGCGTTTGCACATGGGGCCTCGGTTTATAGTCTGCACTGATGTTAACTCCAAGGAAAAATATCCCCTTGAACGGGAATCGAACCCGAGTCGTCAGATTGCGAGTGCAATGTTCTAACCACTAGGCTATCCCGTTCCCTCACAGGGAGTTAGACATGCATGCCAACAGGAAAGGCAAAGGGAATGATGTAGCACATGCAATTCCCCTTCCCTCTTCCACATCCCACCACCCGGGGGAGTGGGAAGACACCCCAAATTTCTTGCCAAGTAAACCAGCCTGAGTACAATGCTATCCAATACAATACAAAACATAAAAACGCAATACAATGTAATAAAAGACAAGACAACCCAATACAATACAACACAGCACATAGAACATCAAAATACAGTACAAAACAACGCAATGAATAGCACAACAATGTAATGCAATAACAAACAATAACATACACCAACATCACACACTCAGTAACCGGGCCGCCTAAAACCATAGCTCCGAAGAAACCAGATTCCATTTTGACTGCGTTCCTCAGAGCAATTTAATGGTATTCTACACTACACAGACCCCAACAGACAGTGTGTCACCTCATTGACAAAACGCTTAATATAACACACAAACAACCCAAGCACGAGCTCGGTGTGTCTTTTGATGAAACAGGATTACCATACATAGCAAGATGGGTTCCTTAGGACGATTTCAACCGCCAGAGAGAAAACAACGACGGTCACACTCAAAGACTGGCTCTTTTCCTGTCACTCAGAATCATCATTTAATAATAATAATAATAATAATGATAATAATAATAATAATAAATGGAACTTATATAGCGCTATATCTTGCAAAGACAAATCAAAGCGCATGCATTCAACCTAATCTTACACAGTCATACAGCCAATGACAAATAATCAATAGTTCAAACAGATATTACAAACATGGTACGCTGCAGACCAAATCTATGAAATAAAATTGCAATAGTCAAATGATTTTCAAAAGCACACACACACACACACACCAACACACACACACACACACACACACACACACACACACACACACACACACACACACACATCACACACACACAGGTCATATACTTTAGCAGGATGGACATGGGTTAGTGAAGGTGGGATCGTTCTGATATGAAACAGGAGGGGGGAAATCTTAGGTTTGAAATAAGTATGTCTTGAGGCTGGATTTAAAAGTGTCATAGCTAGGCTTCTGGCGAAGAGAGAGAGGGCCATGACGAGGAGACTGACAGTAGACCAGCCAGATAAGATAGACAAAGGACAACCCCCCCTCCCCCCTAAACCAATCGAGACTTGCACGGGCCTGTCTTCTGCCCGTTTTATTCATTACCAAGCAGTCACAGTTTTATATCTATCATATATGTCTTTTGATATTCAGAGTCCCATAGGGAGAATTTTCCATTCTAACCTGAAGAAGCCGTATTGTATTGTGTTGTGTTGTGTTTTTTGTATTGTATGTATTGTATTGTATCGAATACCACATTAAGTCACGGCAGATTTCTTTGCGAGAAATTCGGGCTGCTCTCCCCGGGAAGAGCGCGTCGCCACATGAGCAGCGCCATCTATCATTCTTTTCTCTTTTCCGGTTTGCAAGTGTGTTTGTTTCCCTATCAGATTGGCTTTGCTTTTTTCCTACAGTGGTGCTCGATAATGCCTCTTCAAGTTGGAGGTTTTTTGTTGTTTTTGCTGTTTGTTTTGTTTTTGTTTTGTGATTTTGTCTTTATATACAATGGTCTGCGTGTGGGGTCCTGTGGGTTTCCTTGCTCTATTTGATGATGTGTTCCATCACCCCATACAACAAGTGGACAATAATTGTTCTTATATGTCAGAAGTGCAGTGAAGCGATGATATAGGGTGTTAGAGAGAGATAGCGTTGTTCACATTGAACAAGTACATGCTGGCTTGTCTGAATGTACATGTATTGGGGACGGAGGTTTGGTCTCTCTAGTTTTCCTCTGCTGACCTCTCTCAATGTCCAGTGACGTGTGTCCAGTCAGTAAATGTGTCTGATATGATCTCTCAGATTCCGTAAAATAAAGGTACCAGGTTTCAAAAGTACACTGCTTTTCTCTTTGTTTCTTTCTGTGAAAATAACTGTTTGGGGAGGGCAAGGGGGTAAATCAGTGTGTTGTTCCTGTGGCTGTTGTTTGTGCGAGTTGGTGTACTTGTGGACAACTGGCTGGCTGTGCATACATTGAATACAAACACACACACACACACACACACACACACACACACACACACACACACGCACCCCCACACCCCCACACGCACAAAAACACACATACACACTCACGACCAAAACACACACACACAAACACTCACGCCCCCCCCCCCCCCCCCACACACACCGCGCGCGCGCACAAAAACACACACACTTCAAATCTATGCACTTTTACTTGTGTTTCTGCTTTAAATCTGTCAGCACAGTTTCCTATTGCTCTCATTTCAAATGACATTTTTACGTATTCTTCCAGATACGTAACTCATCACCAGCACCCAAACTTAATAAAAGTAGACATAAAAACTCTGTCTACTTTTTATATTTTGCCTCTTGTACATTTTGACTTTATTTTGCTTTGATTTTTTTTTGCAAGATAGAGTGCTATGTAAATTCCATTTATTATACTATTATTATTTATCATTAGTTCTTATCCTTTTCCCTACCCACGGTCTTTCTCTATGACACTCATTGTAAATCTATTTTCACAAATTCAATAGCTTTATTATAGTTTTGTCCTGATTTATTTAAGCTGTTATACTCCTTCTAGTGAAAATCACAAGAGCGTAACAGATATTTTCGGTCTCTGTACTTATTTCGCTGCGCACGCTGGATTAGCTCCATACAGTGTCTTTGCTTTCTTTTAAAGCTATGTGAATGAAGACATAGGCGACGAGAGCCATTTTAATCCCAAACCCTGTAAGGAACTACAGTTTGTCAAAAGACCAATTTCCAGAGGCTCATAGTGTCGTCTGAATGTCGCATTTTTGCTTCATTAGATATTTTCATTATTTGAGCAGCCTTGAAATTTCGGTCTGATGAAAGAAGAGCTGCGCTTTTTTTCCACCCCTGATTTTGCTTTTAATTGATATTGAAGGACTTAGTTTTTCTTGAGAGAGAGAGATGGGGGATATTTCCATTTTGTACTGATTAAAAACCTGAGCGCCAATATCTGGCCTATTGACCTGCCGGCGAAAGGCACACTCTCGGACCCCTGGAGGGCCTTCAAGCGCATGGCAGCACTTGTCAGGGCCTCAGGAGATGCTGTTTGAGCGTTCGACGAAGAAGAATAATTTCTGAATCCCTGTTTTCCCTTCATTAACCTCATACATGTTATTTGCCTCTTTCTAAAAGCCAAGTGATTCTAATCCCTCCCTGCAGGGATCTTCAATCAGTCCATCAAGCAATCAATACCCTGACGCTTTGGGGCTCAGTTCGATGTCAGATTATTTTGCGCTGCACTTGTGTGGCAGTATGGAGAACGTGGTCTGGTGAATGGAGTGTGTTGTGTTGAGCTTACTGCTTTTGCTTTTAGTTGATCGATCTCAAAGTGATTTTCTCTGGAGAGAGAGCGAGAGCGAGAGCAAGAGAAAGAGAGAGAGAGAGAGAGGAGAGAGAAGAGAGAGAGAGAGAGAGAGAGAGAGAGAGGGTGAGAGAGAGAGACAGACGGACAGAAAGGCAAGCAAGCAGGTAGGCAGGCAGGCAGGCAGGAAGACAGACAGATACACTTGGAGTCAGACAGAATGACATACTGAAGTTTTGGACCATACATTTTCTGATCCTGTACCTATTGTTTTGTATTTTCTATTTCAAAATGATCATCCTCCGTGCGGATACCAGGGATCTGTCAGTAGATTAGAGAGCATTTCTTCATGAAAATTGTGTGCTAGGAATTCCCTTTTTTCTAGCCCTCTCTTTCCCCCCTGCTTGTTCCATTTCTTCGTGTAGCCTCCTTTTTGTCTAGTTTCTGCCTTCTTGGTCCATTCTTCTGCCTTTTTAAATGTTCAGAAAGACTTACAGGATAGTCATGCTCTTCCATCCCGCGTCGGATATGCTGGGTCTTGACATATCAGGCGCTGAACGCAGCACAACTCAGTTTCGCTCAGATGACAGACAGCAGTAGTTGCTGTCTGAGAGAAGAAGAAGAAGAAGAAGAAGAAGAAGAAGAAGAAGAAGAAGAGAAGAAGAAGAAGAAGAAGAAGAAGAAAAGAAGAAGAAGAAGAAGAAGAAGAGAAGAAGAAGAAGAAGAAGAAGAAGAAGAAAAAAGAAGAAGAAGAAGAAGAAGAAGAAGAAGAGAGAAGAAGAAGAAGAAGAAGAAGAAGAAGAAGAAGAAGAAGAAGAAGAAGAAGAAGAAGAAGAAGAAGAAGAAGAAGAAGAAGGAGTAGAAGAAGAAGGAGGAGGAGGAGGAGAAAATGGGAACGCTCCCATGTTCACATGCTTTATACCTTTCTTATAAAATCCTAATCAAATAGATGGAACACAGCCATGAAAAAAGCCACACGAGCACAGCGGAGATCTTCCCTATACTGTACTGTCTTTCCTGGTCACCTTTCATTCACTTAGTACAGCCATTTTCTCTGCCTTCCATCAAAGCCAAGTCTCTAGGAGGACACAGCTGAGAAGGAATTTCAATCCTCTGTAGGGATCTGTCATTGGATCAATGCAGTGATATTGTCAGTATCGTCTTCGTAATTCATCACTTGGCTTCCTGCTTTTAGTGCGATAAATTAAAAAAAAAAGTGGTCTGTTGAAAGAAGTGTTGTGTTTAGCTTAACTTAATGCTTTTAGTTTTAGTTCTTATGAACGTGGCTTTCTCTGGAAACAGGGAGTGAGGGAGTGAGTGAGAGAGAAAGAGGGGGGGGGGGGGGAGAGAGAAAGAGTGTGTGCGCACGCGGGCGCGCGCGCGTATGTGTGTGTATGCCTGCGCGTATATACGTGTGTGTGTGGGGTGGGATTTCCAAATTTCCTTGCTTCATTTAAAATTATTCACGCACGCTTCATCAAATAGTGTTACATATTTTTCAATATTGCACTGCCCCACAAGGTACCAGTAAAGAATCTGGTGACACGATTACAATAATCAAATAACATAGTCTTGTGTGCATAGTTTCTTAACCTTTCCGTATCATTTCCCCCCTAAACAACACACATATCACATCTACTATCACATCTTTAAGAACTCTTCACGAATAGCCACGATCAAAATAGTCAAATCTCCATGCAGTAAAAAAACACAACAAAACAACAACAATCGAAAACCCCACAAGAGCACAAAAGCCCCACAACCATATTACTTCAATTGTATACTGCCTCACACACTTCATTAACTCTATGCATGTGCTATGCCCTTTTATTTATTGATTATTTAATCAAATGCAAGTCTATAAGAAGGCACAGCGAACAAGGGATTCTAAATCCCCTGCAGGGATCTTCGATCTGTCAAAGGATCAATTCCATACCACTGTCAGTATTGCTCTAATGGCAGATGATATGCTTCACTTGCTGGTTCTAGTGCAACAGCTTAGAACATGTCTGATCTGCTGGAAGAAGGGCGGTGTTGATTTTTTTTTTTTTTGGGGGGTGAGGGAGGGGTGGGGAAGGGAGGGGGTGAGGGTTGGCGACGGAGTGAGGGGGGTGGGGGTCTGCGTTTTGTTTTAGTTCGACTGAAAGCAGCTACCTTTGGAGAGAGAGAGAGAGAGAGAGAGAGAGAGAGAGAGAGGAGAGAGAGAGAGAGAGAGAGAGAGAGAGAGAGAGAGAGAGAGAGACAGAGAGAGAGACAGAGATAGAGAGAGTGTGTGTGTTATGTGAGTGTGTTTGTGTTTTTGTGTTGCAATGTCAATTCAAAGTTTTTCATAGTGCCATTTAAGATCATTATTAAACTTTGATAGCTTTATCTAAAACAAAAACATTCAAGTGTGTTTCATCAAGTAGTGTTACATGCCTCTCTATAAAGTACCACAAAGTGCCAGTAAAACAAAAATGGTGATACTATGACAATAGTCGAACAATGTAGTAGTGTGTGCATAGTTTCTTAACCGTTCCGTATCTTTTTCTCGCTGTTCAACACACATCACACATCGACTATCACATCTGTAAAATAAAGAAACCTTCAGGCATAGTCACGATCAAAATAGTCGGAGCTTCATCCAGTAAATAGAGAACAAACAAACCCCCCCTCAAAAAAAAACAACCAACAGCAACCCAACAACAACCCCCCCCCAAAAAAAAAAAACAACCCCACAACAACAACCCCAAAACGAACCAACTCACAAGAGCGCAAAAGCACCACAACCATATTACTTCAATTCTATACTGCCTCAAACACTTCACAATTCTATACTGTCTCACACACTTCATAAACTCTATCCATGTGCTATGCCTTTTAAAATCTTTTTTTCTTTCATCTAAGGCAAGTCTGTAAGAGGGCAGACACAGCAAACAAGGGATTCTAAATCCCCTGCAGGGATCTTCGATCTGTCAAAGGATCAATTGCTTACCACTGTCAGTATTGCTCTAATGTCAGATGATGTGCCTCATTTGCTGGTTCTAGTGCAACAGCTTAGAAAATGTCTGATCTGCTGGAAGAAGGATGGTGTTGATGTTTTGTTTTTTGGAGGAAGGGGTGCTAGGGGCGTGGGGGCGTGGGGGCGTGGGACGGTGGTGGCTGGCTGGAGTGGGGGGAGGGGCTGCTTTTAGTTTTAGTTCCTCTGAAAGCAGCTTTTCTTTGAAGAGAGAGAGAGGAGAGAGAGAGAGAGAGAGAGAGAGAGAGAGAAGAGAGAGAGAGAGGAAGAGAGAGAGGCGAGAAACAGAGAGAGATGAAAAGACAAGAGAAAAGACAGAGGACAGAGAAATCAAAAAGAGAGGAAGAGAAGAAGAGAAGACGAGACACAGACAGACAGAGACAGAGATGGCAAACAGACAACGAGAAGAGACAGATGGATCAGAAACACAACAAAAAGAGAGAAGAGAGATACAAAGAAGACAGAGACAAAGACAGACAGAGACAGAAGACAGACAGAGACGAAGAGGAAGAGAGAGACAGAACAACACAGACAGAGAGAAAGAGAGAGACAGAGAGACATAGCAAGAGACAGAAGAGAAAAAGAGAGACAGAGACAGATAAGACAGAGAGAGAGAGAGAGGAGACCGACAGCAGAAAGACAGACAGACAGACATACAGACAGACAATAGACGGACAGACAGATAAACAGACAGGGACAAAAGAATCATTCTAGCAGGACACATCTGGCAGGTGACTTTAATCCCCTGTAGGGATCTTCAGTCTCAACAGATGAACACACTGACACTGTCAATGTCACCTTCAGTCAGCTTGTTTGCCCTATGTGTCGCTTTTGTTTCCACAGCTTCGAACATTAATGGAATGGGTCTGTTCAAAGAGGTGTTTTCGAGTTTGATCTTTCTGGTTTTGCTTTGACTGGAACCTGAAAGTGCCTTTCTTTTATGAGAGAGAGAGAGAGAGAGAGAGAGAGAGAGAGAGAGAGAGAGTGAGAGAGAGAGAGAGAGAGAGAGAGAGAGAGAAGAGAGAGAGTCAGAGACAGACAGCAGACAGATAGACAGACAGATAGATATATTCTATTTATTTATTTATTTATTCTTTTATATCGAGTATAATGGAATAAGCACTCATTTGCTTTTTTACATCCAGTCCCCGTGTGTATGCGGTTTTGTAAATTTTGTCATCTGTTTCCACCGGTACACAATGGCCTACTCTTCCGAAAAGCGGAACAGGATTGAACGTGTGCGCAAGATGTTCTGCATGCGTTAGAACACGGGCCTCGGTTTATAGTCTCATCCAAAGGATATAGATAGATAGGTAGATAGATAGATAGATAGATAGATAGATAGATAGATAGAGAGAGAGATAAATAGACAGAGAGACAGATAGACAGACATACAGACAGACAGATAGATAGATAGATAGTGTGTGTAAGACAGACAGACAATCAGACAGAAAGACAGACAGACAGATCAACGTAGGGGCGTGGGTTGCTGAAGTATAGGAACGATCGAGAGAGATAGAGACAGAGAGACACAGAGAGACACAGATAGAGACGGGGAGACAGACAGACAGACTGGATAAAAACAACAACAAAAGAACGAATGAACCAGTGAATCAACGTTAAAAAGAAATAAAAACAAAACTGGAAAAAAGACTCATTAAATCCACGAACAGATCAATGAGCGAACAGATAACAAAATGTAAAGAATGATTAGATAAACACGAACGAATAATGAACTATTTGCTGAGACAGTGGATAACATCTTGAGGTATGGCTGTTTATTTTACAGATTACAGCTAGGATTTTCGAACTAAGATTTTGGCAAAGTTAGTTCTTCAGTTTAAATTTTAAAAAATCTTTCTTTTCAGAAAGGCTGAAATGACAGGACACTGTTTCATCGGGGGACGGGATAGCCTGGTGGTTAGAGTGATGCGCTCATGATCTGCTGACCCGGGTTTGAATCTCGTTCAAGGGGAATTTTCCTCTGAGTTAACATCCGTGCCGACGCCACTCCCCCAAAAAGTCCTTCTGATGAGACTATAAACCAAGGCCCCGTGTGCAAACGCACGCAGAACATCTTACGCACATGTTAAAACCCGTTCCACTTTTCGGAAGAGTTGGCCATTAAGTGCCGGTGGGAACGGATAACAAAATTTCCAAAACTGCATACACACGGGAACTGGATGTAAAAAGCACATGAGTGTTTATTCCATTATCCTCGAAATAAAAGGAAAAAGATTTTAAAAATTAACTATCAGCAGGCTTTTGGTTTTGTGAAGACCACTCCAAAAAGCTTGCCTGGAACTGGAAAATGACAGACGCAATGGCCGAGTGATTAAGACCGCTCCATTTCAACCCCGTGGTTCCTGAAGTCGATGGTTAATTAAGGGTGGGAACTTTTTACGATCTCCCAGCTAGGTCAATTTCAAAAGAAGACCCCCCAGTGCCTTAAGAAAGAAATAAAGTTTTAAAAAAAAGGAAGAAAGAAAAAAAGAAAGAAAGAAGAAAAATGATTCCAGAAGGAAGGAAGAAAGCAAGGGTTAGATAAAAAAAAGAAGTGCACGTTAAAGATCTCGTAATTCATATCAGCGTTGGATGCGTTACGGAAACAGGAACATACCCAGCAAACATCCTCGAAGTCGAATGCGACTACGTTCATGGTGAGCAAATTCAGTCGCATTCGCAAAATCTCACCATTGGTGAGCCTCAGAGCCCTATCCTAGGATCAAAAACAACACCAAAACACACACAAAAAAAAGAAACCTGGAAGAAAAGGTACACAGAAAGAAGGTGCTCTCGTTGGGCGTTCCCAATATGAACACCCTGGCTGGAGAGTCATCCAGAACATGCACTCTGTCTCACTCATCCAGCCTGGGAATCTCTCTTCTTCTTCTTCTTAGTCGAATGCTCAGACAGCAACTACTGTTGTCTGTCATATGACAGAAAATGCGTTGTGCTGCCAAGAAGTGCCTGACAAGTCTGGCCAAGCACATCCAACTTCAGTATAGGAGAGAATTGTAATCTTGTAAGTCTTTCTGGTGAAAAGGGCAAGAGAATGGACCAAGGAGGCAGAAAAATAGACAAGAAGGAGGTGACAGGAAGAAAAGGAACAAGGCAGAAGAAAAGAGGAGGCTAGAAAAGAGGGAAGTTCTAACACAGAATTTCCAGAAGGTGGGGATGCTATGTATACTGGCAGGATCCAGGCATCCCTACGGAGGGGGGTGGGGTGGGGGTGGGGTGGAGGAATCTCTGTAAGAGATCATAAGAACACACTACATGAGAAGTGTGTGGGTATGTATGTGTGTGTGTGTGTGTGTGTGTGTGTGTGTGTTAGTGTTAGTGTGTGTGTGTGTGTGTGTGTGTGTGTGTGTGTGTGTGTGTGTGTGTGTGTGTGTGTGTGTGTGTGTGTGTGTGTATGTAAGGCTGCAATCAGATATCTCGCCATAGAGCCAGACATGCTATAATTTTGTTCTTTCTCTCCTTAAAATTAGGTAGTACAGACTGCTGTGCTAAGGGCTGGTCAAAGATAAAGGCAATCTCAACATCACATTCTCCAGCGTAACAACACTTTCATCTAGACCTTGGCAGTTTGTTTACACCAACCAACAACTGCTAAAGCTTTTATAAGCCTGGGCCAAACAAGAGAGAGAACTGAAAATTATACTGGGGACAAATCAGGCAAAACCCCATTGCCAGTTCTTTGCACATCAGAATGGTTGAGAGAGAGAGAGAGAGAGAGAGAGAGAGAGAGAGAGAGAGAGAGAGAGAGGAGAGAGAGAGAGAGAGAGAGAGAGAGAGTAAATAGTATTATTGAAGCTTTTTGTTTTCAACAGTCTGCTGATTAATTAGTCGCGTGGAGAACTATATTGGGGTTAAAAAGGTTGGTTATCCGAATTTTCTTTTTCTTCTTAATTAAAAAAAAAATTCCTGAATTTTTTTGGCTTTTATTTCTTTCACGTTTTCTTTTTTCATCTGAATTTCTTTCTGTCCCTCTTTTTTCGTTTGTTACATCTTTTCGTTATTTTTCTTTCTATATCTCTTTTCGTTATTTTCATCTGTCTTTGTCTGTCTTTCTTCCTTCCTCTCATCCATCCTGCCTTTCAATCTTTATATGTTTATTCTAACTTTTTCTTTCGTTTTCCTTGCTTTAAACTGTTCTTTCTGTTTTCCTTTTCTCTTCTGTTTTCCTTTTCTTCTATGGGTTTTTTGTTTTTCTTTTCCTTGAAAATCCCTTTGACATTCCATGTAGTGATATTCTCAATTTTCCAGTTGAAAGAGCAACCCCATGCAGGCAAGACACTCGGCCCAGCGAGTTTTCTCCCCTGCTTTTCAGCACATCCATCTCATTTGTAGAGGTTAAAATAAAACCAACAAGAAAACATAACAACAACAAAAAACAGCAAAAAAAACCCCAACAAACAAAAAACAAAACAAAATAAAAAAAACCCAACAAACAAAAAGTCCTCCAAGCTGATTGCTGAAACTTAAGGAACAAGGTTCTTAGAAAAGGGACTCTTTCTTCATCGAACCCTCAGCAGCTCTTGTATATTCCGCTGCCATAAAGCCCCTAACAAACCAGGTCCAGTGCATCCGAATTCGGCATGGGAGAGAAGTGTTATCTTTCAAGTCTTTATGGAATAGCAATCAGGAGAATGGACTAAGAAGGCTTAAAAGCAGACAAGAAGAAGGTGACAAGAAGACACGGGACAAGGCCGAAACATAGAGAGGGATAGAAAAGAAGGAAATCCTAGCACAGAATTTCCAGAAGGTCGGAATGCTGTTTGTACTGACAGGACCCCGGTATCATCAATGGCGGGAAAAATGGAACAACTTTGTTGAAAATTGTAAAGTTTTTTTCTCTTTCATATTTTAGCTTGTAGAAATACGTAGAAAGCGCTGGTTATTTTGTTTACATTGGTAAGATGCAGTGAGGGTTAGATTACAAATATACTAAGGGAAATACACTCAAACCAGTTAAATCGTTTCTGGTTGTTTGCTTTTTAAAAAACAAAGAGGCAAGCCTGTAAACCTGTCTATCACCAACATACCTAGATGCCCAAAATCTAAATATCAAATTCCTAAGCAGAAATGTCTCCATGGAGTAAGTTTTAAATCTATTGATATTTTCCAAAAGAAAATCCATTCTACGTACGCTGCAATCAAAATTTTCAACAGTTTTATTTTTTAACCGAAATATTAATTAATGCCCTAAAGATGGTTTTATGATAGCAAAGCTTTCTGTTTAACACTCTGGAAAAGATGAAGAGATCTTGTGTATGAATGTACACTTACTTTTCTTCAGCACCATAAAGAAAGAAGGGACGTAAGACTGAACACAATATTCTTCCGAAAGATTGCCGCTCAAATCAGTATTGACATTTCTTGACCACTTTAGAAATATTGTGAGGTTGGCTCAAATCCAGCTACACGAAAACAACAACAACAACAACAACAATAACAACAACAACAACAACGAAAACTGTATGTTCATAAGAGAATGTATGATGAATCATAACCCACCCGTATGGAAAGCAAACGTTTGCTGTTTCATTTCTCGTCTGATGGTCCTTTTTTTCGCTACCCCAAAACCACTCGACCATGTGTGGTGGTCTGGGTATTAGTCTTTAGGGTAAGATGAAAAACTAAGTTTCTTTGCATAAGATAAATCAAGCGCACGTACCCTCCCCTCCCCACCCTCTCCTCTGCCCCCATCCGCCACATCCTGCAAAGCCCAGGGCAACAACAAGACTTTCCCTAGTAACATTCCGTCGAAAAAACCCATCCTTCTCATGGGAAAGAAATACACTTGCAGGCAACCTCCTTCCCTCCCCGTCCACCCCCACTCTCCCCCTCCCCAAAACAAAACAAACCAAACCACACCTAAAACAAAATGGAGGGCGCTGTTCTAGAGCCAATTTGTTCTGTCCAGACAGTGTAGCTATCGGTCGTAATGTTACTGTAACAGCGTAACCAACTTATTAAAAAAAACACACCACTCGCACCAAAATAGACTGTGTTGTGTGAATATGATATTTCAAGGAAAATTCCTGGAGATGGTTTTTTCCCCCATACTGTGTGAATATCGCATTTCCAGGACAATTCTTGGAGATGTTTTTCTGCCTTTTGTGAAAGTCAAAACCAATCAAAGGTACAGTTTTACATCCCGGGAGTATCGTATTAAGTAATTACGCCCTGCAGTTTTTTCCTGTTACCGATCAGGATTTTCCTCGTTGTTCCAGTTTCAAGCTGCTGAAGTCACGGGTGACCCTTAATGCTTGCGCGGGGGCACGCTATTCAAATACGCCTGACATTTAGAGCACAACGAAGTGAAAGAAACAATATACCATGCACTGTATGAGGAGGAGGAGAAGAAGAAGAAGAAGAAGAATTAAGAAGAAAGAAGAAGAAGAAGAAGAAGAAGAAGAAGAACAACAACAACAAACAACAACAACAACAAGAACAACAAGGAGAAGAAGAACAAGAACAAGAACAAATGGAATTTATATAGCGCTACATCTTGCAAAAAGAAATCAAAGTGCCAAAAAGAAGATGATGATGAAGAAGAAGAAGAAGAACAAGAACAAGTACAAGAACAAGAAGAAGAAGAAGAAGAAGAAGAAGAAGAAGAAGAAGAAGAAAAAGAAGAAGAAGAATTGCGAAGAAGAAGAAGAAGAAGAAGAAGAAGAAGAAGAAGAAGAAGAAGAAGAATTGCGAAGAAGAAGAAGAAGAATTGCGAAGAAGAAGAAGAAGAATTGCGAAGAATTGCGAAGAAGAAGAAGAAGAAGAAGAAGAAGAAGAAGAAGAAGAAGAAGAAGAAGAAGAAGAAGAAAGCGTTTTTAATTTGCGGGAAAAGAATAAACATGGCCAACGGCTTTTTTAAAATTTTAAATCCAACCCTCAAGAAACAAAAGACAGCGACAGACAAATAGACTGTCACACGCACAGACACACACACACACACACACACCACACACACACACACACACACACACACACACACACACACACACACACACACACACACACACACACACACACACCACACACACTACCCCACACGCCACCCACCCACATTCTGCCCGCCTCCCCCCCCCCCCCCCCCCCCCCCAACACAACACAACACACACAACACGTCACAACCGCGAAAGGAAGATGACAAGCCTCACGATGGTTAAACCTTGCCCCAGACACCTATTTCCATTCTGATAGAACCCAGACCTGTCCACATAGCCTCTGCCAGACCATCGCCCAGACCTTCCCTTCTGTCTTAGCAGGGACTTCAAGTCAAGTCAAGTCAAGTCAATTCATGTCAGGTCAAGTCCAAAATACCTTAATCAAGTCAAATCAAGTCAAAACATTTTCGTCATCCCATGAAGGGTAAATACAATACTGACAGGCACATCGACACGTCCTTCGGATGAGACTTATAAACCGTGGCCCCGTGTGCGAACGCATGCAGAACATCTTGCGCACACGTTAAATCCTGTTTCTCTTTTCGAAAGAGTAGGCCATTGTGTGCCGGTGGGAACAGATGACAAAATTTACAAAACCGCATACACACGGGGACTGGATGTAAAAAAAAGAACATGAGTATTTATTCCATTATCCTCGATATTATTACAAACAAAAGTCATCTGAGCGCTTTGATTTGTTGCTTTACAAGATTCAGCGCTATATAAATTCCATACATTCTTCTTCTTCTTCTTCTTCTTCTTCTTCTTACTACTACGTATAATTATCTCAAAAGACACAAGAAAATACATTTCAAATGGGTATGAACATTCCAAGGGCAGGGGTAACTGCAATACTGACAGGCACAGTATTGAGACGAATCATAATCTCGAAGAATTTGACTTCAGTCCACGGTGCCAGGTTAACAAAACTGAATGAATCCTTTGTCATACAGCAACTATTGTTGTCTGTCGTATGAGCAAAACTGCGTTACGTTACGTTGCCGTTTAAAGCGTCCTGACCTGTCAGGAGGCCCAGCACATCCGACTTCGGCTTGTGGAAGAGAACTGACATCTTAGAAGTCTTTGTTAAACAGAAAAGGCAAGAAAATGAACCAAGAAGGAAAAAAGTAGAAAAGAAGGAGGTAGCATGAAGAACAGGAACGAGGCAGAAACAAAGAGAGGGCTAGAAAAGAGGGGAATTCCTAGCACAGAATTTTCAGAGGGTGGGGATGCTATTCATACTGTCAGGCCCCCAGGCGTCCCTACGAGGGAGGTGAATGGAGAAAGAAGGAAAAGAAAACAGGGAAAAAGAAAGAAAGAAAGCAAGAAGGAAAAAGAAAACGAAAGAAAGTAAGAAAGAAAAAGGGAAAAGAAAAAAAGAAGAAAGGAAGAAAGAAAAAAAGAAAGAAAGAAGAAAAATGATTCGAGAAGGAAGGAAGAAAGCAAGGATTAGATTTTAAAAAAAAGAAAGAACTGGCTCGTTTTCACCCACCAGTGTTGGCTTTTTTTGTGTGGTTTGTTTGTTTTTTTCTTTTTGGTATGCTGGTTATGTAACATTCTAAGTGTATCGGTTTCTCACACTATCAAGTACAATAGAAGGTGTTCATACTTGTGCTAAGCTCATCAAAGTATCTGGACTCTGCTTCTTTCTCTCAAGGAGATCGTGGTAATGATGGTGGGGATAGGGAAGGTGCTGTTTGGTGGGGGCCAGGCTAGGATTTTTCCTTCGAAGTTAACATCAATGCCGACTCCATTCCTCCCAAAAGTCCTTCAGATGAGACTATAAACCAATGTCCCGTGTACGAATGCACGCAGAACATCTTGCGCACACGTTAAAACTCGTTCCGCTTTTCGGAAGAATGGGCCATTGTGTGCCGGTGGGAACGGTTGAAAAAATAGACAAACCTGCATAAACACGGGAACATGATGAAAAAAAGCACATGGATGCTTATTCTATTATCCTCGAAATAAAAGAATAATGATTTTGTTTAAATCGGGGTGATTGCTTTAACGGTCCCTCTGTCCGGCTTCACGACAAAGCTGTTAGTATCCTGCGACAAGGGGGATGGGGGTGTGGGAGGGGACAGAAGTTAGACAGGGGCTCATCTCTTGTCCTCCAGACTTCAGATCAGAACTGACAGCGCTGATCCACCAGCACAGCCAAGGGCGTCTCCGGCGGGTGGCCTTACGGCAGATATGACTTTGTGGATATGTGATACTTCAAATCAATGCGATAGGGGAGTTTTTGTGTCACTGGGTGCGGTGAGGAAGAGATAAGTGGTATGGGAAGAGTTGCACTGAGACTTCATTGAAGAAACGACCGAATCTAAAAGAAAGGTTGGTAATGTACTAAATTACAATGAAGTATCAATAAACTTGACATCTGACGCCAAAACAAGAGTCATAACACCACGTTAATGCCAATTACCACTGAAACAGTATTGCAAGGTTCGCATTGAACTAGATATTTTATCCCTTGCCATCTTACTAGTTAAGAAAAACACGTCTTGACTCTATTTCTTGTATTAACATAAAACGGCTCTGTTTTTTAAAACAAAAACAAAAGAAACAACAACACACGAATTACACACACACACACACACACACACACACACACACACACACACACACACCACACACACACACACACACAATTACTCACTCACTCGCGAGAGAGACAGAGACACAGAGACAGAGAGACAAACATATTCAGAGTTGAAAAGACACAGAGAGCCAAAGAGATAAAAACTCGGAGAAAGAGAGACTGAGAAATAGGCAGACAGACAAACAGATACAAAGACCAAACCACAGAAATAATAATCGATTAAATCCAACAAACAGAACAAACGTAATAACTACAAATTTGACCAGTTAATGCAAACAAACAAACTAGCCAAAATTAAAAACAAAAACGCAGAGACACACCACTCACCATCACTTACTACCTCGGCACTGAACTTCTCACCGCATACAACTTCAAAGTCGGTCTTGTAGAAGTAGGAAGGGAAAGAAAACACACAGGGTCTAGATCTTCTTCAATTCCTTCTGGTCTGTGCAGTCCCCAGGAGGGATGTGTTGTGATTTACTAGCGTGCAGTAATTAGACGGAAGACACCTGATCGCGCTTTGACCAATCAGCTCACAGCCTCGCTCTGGTCGTCCATTCACAGCGTGGCTGACACGCGATCCGACTTCAAGACGAATGTGTGCACTGCACTGTACTTTATGCCAGTGCCAAAGTCCATGAGTGAGAGAAGGGACTCAAGCTAGCGAGCTGTGTGAATTGTTTAAGAATGTGTCTCTCTTTATGGGATGGGACATTCGTTTAGTTTCTCTGTGCTGTCTTTCTTTACTCTTTCTCTCTTTGTTTGTCTGCTTGTCTGTCTATCTGTGTGTCTGTCTATGTGTATGTCTGTGTATGTGCCAGTGTGTGTTTGTTTGTCTGTCTGTCTCTGTCCCTCTCTCTCTCTTCCCCCTCTCTCTCTAGTCTCTGTTTCTCTCCCTGTCTCCTCTGTCTACTGTCCATCCTATCGTCCCTTTCTCTGTCTCTCTCGTCTCTTTCGTCTCATGCATGGAACAACAATATTTTTATAGTGCATCATTTTCTCATAGAACAGGTTTAGATCTAGTAGCGAATACAATTATGCTTTTTACTGTGTATTTTGACAGTAGTCACGAGTATTTGAAACAAGAAATGATACATTTGCAAAAACAAAGTGTAAAGTTAAAATATTCACGTATTAGAAAAAGGGTTGAATGAAATAATAGATGAAAAAACAGCAACAAAACAGCAGCAGCAACAACAACAACAGCAGCACACTAAGATTGAGAGCAGGAGAGTTGGAAAGCTGAATATATACGTGGCACTAACAAAGCAACTAAACTAAACTTACAAGCTAACAAATTAAATAAATAGCTAGCTAACTAGACAACCAGCCAACCAACCAACCAACTAACCAACAAACCAGATGGCTAACTAAATAATTACAACTAACGAGAGAGAGAGAGAATATACACGTAGAACTATAAAAAAAAAACAACTACAAATGTAGCTGGCAAACCAATCAACTAACCAAACAACCAGCTAACTAACTAACCAAATACCTACCTACCTACCTACTTACCTACCTACCTACCTACCAAACTCACCCACTTACCCACTTACTCACACAGTAACTCACTAGCTAACTAATGAGCTAGCAAACTAACTAAACACGGCTTATCAGGTTGCTAATCCTAATAATATATTATATAGCACATGGATGCCCTACCCGCAAGGCATCACGACTCGTCTGCCCCCCTCCATCCAGTTCATCAAATAATGGCACAAACAAAGACAGACAGAAAGACAATGAGAACGTTTGCTTTGTTCTTTGTTGACAGATGCAGGGCCTGCTGCCTGCAGGGGCCGTCTGGGGGCAGTTGTGGCTTCATGACCTTCGTCACGATGGAACGAAACAGCCCATCTGTGTGAGTGAGAGTGAGTGTTGTGTGTGTGGTGCGTGTAACATTTTGACTATCTGTATGTCTGTCTGTTCCTCTGTAAGCCTGTCTGTCTCTCACTCTTTGGGGGACGGGATAGCCTAGTGGTCAGAACATTGCGTTCGCAATCTGACGACCCGGGTTCGATTCCCGTTCAAGGGGATATTTTCCCCTGGATTTAACATCAGTGCAGACTCCACTCTCCCCCAACGTCCTTCGGATGAGACTATAAACCGAGACCCCGTGTGCGAACGCACGCAGAACATCTTGGGCACACGTTAAATCCTGTTCCGCTTTTCGTAAGAATAGGCCATTGTGTGCCAGTAGGAACAGATGACAGAATTGACAAAACCGCATTCACACGGGGATTGGATGTAAAAGAAAAAAGCACATGACTGCTTATTACATTATCCTCGATATAAAAGAATACGATATAAATATGAAAAAACACCTCTCTCCAAGTCACTCTTTGACTTTTCATCTCTCTACGTCTGTCCTGTCTTCTCATCTGTCTGTCTGTCTGTCCTGTCTTCACATCTGTGTCTGTCTGTCTGTTTCTGTCTTCTGTCTGTCGTCTTCCTCTGTCTCTTCGTTTCAGTCTGTCTGTCTGTCTGTCCATCTTCATGTCTGTCTGTCTGTCCTGTCTGTTCACATCTGTCGTCTGTCTGTCTCTGTCTTCACATCTGTCTGTCTGTCTGTCTTCTGTCTGTCTTCACGTCTGTCTGTCTGTCTGTCTGTTTCTGTCTGTCTGTCCTGTCCTGTCTTCACATCTGTCTGTCTGTCTGTCTGTCCTGTCTTCACATCTGTCTGTCTGTCTGTATGTCTGTCTGTCCTGTACTGTCTTCACTTCTGTCTGTCTGTCCTGTCTTCACATCTGTCTGTCTGTCTGTCTGTCTGTCTTCTGCTCTGTCTCTCTCTCTCTCTCTCTCTCTCTCTCTCTCTCTCTCTCTCTCTTCTTCTTCTTCTTCTTCTTCTTCTTCTTCTGCTGTTATTTAAATGAACTCCCTCCTCGCCATACATTTTTCTATTTTCCTTCACACGTCCACCGTTAGTATAGTACACTGTTCATCATGAGCGCGAGGCACAATTGTTTTTGAATGCTTCAGAGAGAGAGAGAGAGAGAGAGAGAGAGAGAGAGAAGAGAGAGAGAGAGAGAGAGAAGAGACAGAGACAGGACAGACAAAGAAACTGAACAGAGGGACAGAGAGAGAAACACAGAGAGAGAGAGAGAGAGAGAGAACAGAAGGAGAGAGAG
>CM054136.1:32031689-32036689 GCA_028751875.1 Rapana venosa
ATACAAATTGCATACACTTATTATGGAATTTCATACCGTAACAGGTTTTTTCAAAACAAAAGTATAATTTTGTGTTATAAATATATAAAACTATGATTTTGATTTGGCTCAGAATCTTTTTGTTATAATGGTATTATTATGCAGATGGTGTGCACTTATTATCGTATATCTGTCATCAAAGCATGATATCTGACGGGGCGTACCCACAGTCATCCATCAATTATCTTTATTGCCTGTAGGCATTGTGCAAATTCATCATCTGTTTTATCTTATAGCAGTCCAAACAAATCATTTGACCATCTCTTTTGGAACCTTTCTTTTTCTTTTTCGGAAAACATGTAGGTTTTTTTTTGCACTGTGTGTGGAATTTAGCATAAATGCGAATTTTTTTTTTAGAGTAGAGGGTTACTTTAAAATAAGCACTTTACAAGTTTTAAACATCATTACAACACACTTATTTCATTGCATTACAATTGAGAAAAGAGGCGAAATAGCGCTTTCTTTCCCCCCTACTCAATGAAAACGTATTGCCACAGTTATGTTTTGATAACATTTAAGTGCAAAATAGGATCTTGTTGTTGTTGTTGTTGTTGTTTTGCTCTGTCATCTGTGATATTCACTTCCTGCTGTTTCCACACTGCTCATTTCAGTCCCTCTGCCCCAGTTACACCCAACTTCGTGACGTCGCATCCTCAGGCCGGAAGTCCACAGGGAGCCCATCAATGTTGGGCCTCCGTCGGGTCACCAGCCAGAGGGGCCCTGCATTGCTGCCGGGTCACTTTGGTGGAGTTCAGTGGCGCCTGTTCTGAGCTAACATTTGAAAGACACCACCTATCAAGCCTCCTGCTGACAGCAGCAACAGCTCAGTCGCGGAGCCAGACTGAGTGAGACGCTTTTCTGGGGTTCCGACCAACACAACGTCCCTCCAACGACCTTCTCCAATGAAGATCTAGCCCCAAAGGCTTTGACACAAACTAACCACAGGAACAGAAGTGTATGGGAAAACCAAACTTGAGGTCACCATAAGACCAGAGCCTGTGTTTATAACGTTTTAAGTACAGATAGGATGTGATTCTGTGGCCATACCAACATAATCCCGACTCGTTATGTTATCTTTACTTTTTGGGGGCGCTGGTCTTGTGGTAAGACACTCTCTAAGGCAATATATTGAAGCCCAATCTTCAAGCAGAAAAATCTGCTTTGACTGAAAGTAGTATTCAATTCAATTCAGGCGCGAGATAGCCTAGTGGTTAAAGCATTCAGCTTGTGATCTGACGGTCAGGTGTTTAGCCACCACCCGTTTTAGGAGATTCCACCCGGGAGTTAACATCAGTACTGACTCCACTCCCTCAAAAGTCTTTCAGATGAGACTGCAAACCGAGGCTCTGTGTGAGCACGCTTGCAGAACATCTTGCGCACAGTTTGAAAACCCGTTTCTCCTTCTGGTAGGGTAGGCCATTGAGTGCCGGTAGGAACAGATACCAATTTTCTTTTTAAAAAACACATGCACGCTGGTGTCGTACTTAGACATTATCCTCGAAGACTAAATGCAGCTACCTTAATTGCGGGTAAAAACAGTCGCATACGCAAAATCGTGAACCTCGGAGCTCTAGCAAAGGAACGACCAAAAAATCAATTCAATCAATTCAATTTAGGTTAATTATCTCTCTTTATGCATGCATTTTATTTTAAGAAACAGTTACAATATGTAGGGGACATATTCATAGCACGAAGCTAATCTTTCATTGAACCCCTTCCCCCTACTGTAGGGATACCGGGGGCCTGTCAGTTGTAATAGCATTCCAAAATTTCTGGAATTTCTGTGCTAGGAATTCCTTTTTTCTGTCCCTCTCTTTGTTTCTCTCTTGTTCCTCCCCCCCCCCCCCCCCTTAATAGCATTCCAAAATTCTGGAATTTCTGTGCTAGGAATTCCTTTTTTCTGTCCCTCTCTTTGTTTCTCTCTTGTTCCTTTCCCCCCCCCCCCCCCTCCCCGTCACCTCCGTCTTGTCTATTGTCTGTCCTCTTGGCCCATTCTCCTGCCTTTTTCCAGAAAGACTTACATGATAACCATTAACATTGTTATTTCCCATGCTGAAGTGGGGTGCACTGGGTCTGATTCGTCAGGCGCTTAAAGCGCAACGCATTTTCGCTCATAATATGACAGACAACAATAGTAGCTGTCTGCGCGTTCGACGAAAGAGGAGACTGAATCCACCCAACAAACAAACAAACAAACAAACAAACAAACGCTATAGCAAACAAGAATAAATCAGTCAGAATTACAACAAAACCTGAACAACCTAAGTGACATGAATTGGCGAAGCAGCAGTTTGTCTCTGACGGGCAGGACAGTGCTATGGAGAAATGATGGCGCTTGATTTGATACACGATGGATCAAAGCATCAGTGTCTCCGATTGCAAAGAGGCAACGGGGCAGAAAAAACAAACCCTACAGCACGAGTGATTTACCTTCATTAAGGTGTCGATGCAATCCAATGCCTCCCTCCCTTCTTTCTTTCTTTCCAATCAGCTGTGACTGAAGGACAGGACAGGTTAATTGTGTGGGGCAGGACGATTCCTTTCATGGTAAACTGGTTTGGGGTTTTGTTGGGTTTGGGGGGGGGGGGGGGGGGGGGGGGGGGGGGGGGGGGGGTGGGGGGGGGGGGTATTTATAAAAAAACAATGCTGTTGTTTTGTTTGTTTGATGATTTTTTTTTGGGGGGGGGGGAGGGGAGGGGGGGGTGTTAAATGTCTGTTGCGTTTTTACTTGTTCAATGCTTGTGGTTGGGAGTGTGTGCGTGCGTAAGCGCGCGTCTGCCACAGATCTGAAAGATTTAAAGAGACTGCGTGGTAATATTAGTGTATGGATGCACGCGCGCACCCGCACACTCGCTCACTCACACAAACACACTCATGCTCACACTAACACACACTAGCACACACACACTAGCACACACTAACACTAGCACCCACACCAGCCAACCTACCCACAAACACACCCACCCACCCACCCACCCACACACACTCATCCCCGCCCATCCCTCCCCCCCTCCCCACACACACATACATCTACAGACCCAACCCAAAAATAGCAGGCATGGCACTTGGAGTATACACATCGGCAATACAGTAAGTAGAGCGCCACGCCTGTATCAGTTAACACAAAACTAAGTCACTGGGCTTTGCTTTTATTGGTGTCACATAATTATTGAGATGAAGCAGCTGGAAAAGGCACACGTCAACTGATGGCGTTATTACAAAGGGGGGGGGGGGGGGGGGGGGGGGGGGGGAGAGAGAGAGTGATTGAGTGAGTGAGCGTATTTATTTATTTATTCAATTTATTTCGAGGATAATGAAACAAGCACTCATGTTCTTTTTTTTACAACCTGTCTCCGTGTGCATGCTCTTTTGCAAATTTTGTCATCAGAGAAAGAGAGAGAGAGAGAGAGAGAGAGAGAGAGGAGAGAGAGAGAGAGAGAGAGAGAGAGAGAGAGAGAGAGAGAGAGAGTGTGTGTGTGTGTTTGTGTTTGTGTGTGCATGTGTGTGTGTGTGTGTGTGATTATGTGTGTGTCTGCCTATGTGTCTCTCTGTCTCTGTATTTCTCAGCCTCTTCCTACCTCTCTCTTCCCTTCCCCTATTTCTTTGTCTCGTCTCTGTCTTTATTTTTTCTCTCTCTGTCTTTGTGTGTCTGTCTGTCTGTTTGTCTGTCTGTCTGTGTGTCTCTCTGTCTTTCTCAGTCTCTTTCTACCTCTCTCTTCCATGTCCTCTATTTCTTTACTTTTTTTCTCTTGTAGCTTTCTCTCTGTCTCTGAGTGTGTTAACCTATCTGTATGTTTGTCTGTCTGTCTATGTGTCTGTCTGTCTGTCTCTCTCCCCACGTGTATGTGTGTGCGTGTGTGTGTGCAGTGATAGATATCACCACTTTCTCCTGGCACAAGAAGGAAGACTGCAGTGTAAGTGTCTCGTTCCTCGTACAGTGCAATGAGTCATTTTACCGAAATATATGCATTCTCTCTCTCTCTCTCTCTCTCTCTCCTCTCTCTCTTCTCTCTCTCTCTCTCTCTCTCTCTCTCTCTCTCTCTCTGTGCGTCTGTCTGTCTGTTTATCTCACTTTGTCTCTCTGTCTGTCTGTTTGTCTGTTGGTCTGTCTTTCTCTCTCTCTCTCTCAGACATTACATTATACACCAGCGCGCACTTAATACCAACTAATAAGTAGATAATTATTCAGAGTTTAACGTTCATTTCGAGCAACGACCATTTACAATTCACTGTCTATCCAGATACAGACACAAGACAGTATGTGAGGCAGTCTTTGGGAAAGGAATAAACGTGGCCAAGACCAATAGCTCTATCTGTTATTAATGTCAGTTAAGTGCCACGGCCTGTATTTTGTTATGCTCTTAAAATGTTACGTTGAGATTGTCTTGAGATCTTAGTGTAACAGCGGCCATCTTTGGTCAGTGTGGTGGAGCCAAGATATTTGAAGGAGTCTTCTTACTTCTTCAAGCTGCTGACCGTTCATAGTCATGATGATGCTGACTGTAACGTCATTGGTGCTGTTTGCCATAACCTTGCTCTTCTCTGCGCTGATGATCTCTTAACTACCTTGTCAGTTTTTAAAGTTTTTTATGAACTGCCTGCAAGTGGATCAGTATCATCAACAAACCGCAGATTGCAAATGGATGTGCCGACCAGAGATAAAATGCAAGTGGAGTGACATTCAGTGATAATGATACTGTGTCAAAACAATTAAGAGCCTGGGTGGATACAGTTTTGATCTAGAAACGAGAAGTTCACGGTTTGATAACAGTGATGATTAATTTTCTTTTGGTTTAAACGTATAATGTGGTTACAGTTCAACTCAAAACAATACAACACAACACAACGGAACAAACCAGAACTCACCAAAACAGAATAGAATAGAATGCAATATTATATGATGTTCCCGATGCAACGCAATACCATAGCATACGATACAACACTGGAAATATAATACAAAA
>CM054136.1:32041689-32061689 GCA_028751875.1 Rapana venosa
TTTGATGTTTAAGGGGTTTATTGTGTGTTATCGGTTGTGGTATTGTACTGAGCAGGACTGTGTATGTGTTTGTGTGTGTGTGTGTGTGAGTGTGTGTGCGTGTGCATGTACGTGCGTGCGTGCGTGTGTGTGTGTGTGTGTGAGTGTGTGTGTGTGTGCATGTACGGCGTGCGTGCGTGTGTGTGTGTGTGTGTGTGTGAGTGTGTGTGTGTGTGCATGTACGTGCGTGCGTGCGTGTGTGTGTGCGTGTGTGTGTGTGTGTGTGCGTGTGCATGTACGTGCGTTGCGTGCTGTGTGTTCTGCGTAATGCATGTGTGTATGTGTGTTGTTGCTCTTTTTCTAGATTTTCTTTAGTGTTGCTCTTGTTGTTGCTGTTTTATTCAGAATATCTTTATCCATGGTGATGTTGTGCTTAAAACAAAAACGAAATAAGTAGAAGAAAATGACACTGTAAAATATTTAACAATCTGTTCCTAATATTCAAAAACATATCTAGAAATGAATAACCTTAAGCCGTATAAGAGATTCTGGTTTATAACCAAGTGGAAAATACAAAATAATATAATTATTTGGAACCAGAATTTAAGATCCTTTATATGCAGAATTAAACAAAACACTCAAAACAATATGCTCACCAGATTCTGAATAAAATCAAGCCTATAACTTATGTTAAAAGTATTTGATTTTCCAAGAGCTTAAGGGCAAATCATAGATCAGATTTGAATGATATACCGGACAGGCCATTAATTCAATTTTATTCATAAAGTTTTTGTTTGGATACATGTGATTTTTCAATAAAGGAATTTATACATTTGTCAAACCAGTTCAAAATATGGCTGAGTGTTCTCTCCCCAACTTAACATCTTTACACGAACATGTCCAAACACACGCACTCTCTCTCTCTCTCTCTCTCTCTCTCTCTCCTCCTCTCCTCTCTCTCTCTCTCTCTCTCTCTCTCTCTCTCTCTCTCTCTCTCCTCCTCTCTCTCTTCTCTCTCTCTCTCTCCCCCCTCTCTTTCTTCTCTCTCTCTCTCTTCTCTCCACACACACACACCACTACATGGCACAATTACACACAAATATACAACTAAGTGATTGATTTCCACACATACCTATACACAAACATGCGTGTAGGGATACATGCGTACGTACAAGGACGCGCACACGCACAGCACACTACATACAACACACACACACACACACACACACACACACACCACACACACACACACCCACAACAACCACACACACACAACACCACACAAAATACACACAAACACGTGACAACCTCACTCACTTTGTCCAACTCCATCATCACCACCACCACTCCCACCTTCACTACCCCACACTTTGCAAAGTTGTTCAGCTGATGTAGTGTAGACAGAAAGAGAGGTGGTGCATTATTTCACTGTGTCATCGGGGAGTGGTGTCTGTCATTACATTCCATCCTCAGCCACCTCTGCTCCATCACTACTGTACTGGTCTCTGCTGAAGGTCAACAAACTTTAACCGCTGACAGACATCACGGTACACACAGATGGATAGCTAGAGAGACAGATAGGCAGACAGACAGACAGACAGACAGACAGAGGGATATACACTGTAGACAACACACACACACACACACACACACACACACACACACACACACACACACACACACACACACACACACACACACAGCATAAACAAAGAAACAAACACACATAACACACACAATGACATGCCCATTCACACACAACACACACAGACCACACACAACAATCACAAAGCACACACAACACAACACACACTTGACCACAACGCACAACATCACAACACACACAATACAACATAGACAGACATACAGACACACACACTACACACACACTACACACACACACACAAACACACACCACACACACACCACACACACCACACACACACACACACACACACACAACACACACCACATCAACACACATCACACACATATATTAGTTATATAATATATAAACAAATATATGTATACATATACATACATACATTACACATACAAACACACACGCAATCCCATCTCCCCCCCCCCTCCTACACACACGAACACAACAACTGATTCAATTGTCTCTAATTCATTAGCTAATCAACCATTTTGACGTGTGGGTGATAGCAGAAGAGGGAAATCAATAATGAACACCTGCACTTTGTCACCTCTCCTTACAACAGGGAGGGGGGGGGGGTAAGTTGTCAAAGTTCTATCAAGTGTGACAACTTTGAAAGCAGCATTGGTTTCTGCACACACACAACACACGCGCGCGCGCGTGCGCGCATACGCATGCACTCATGCATGAGTGCATGCGTGCATGCACTTTGTAAACCTTTGACAACTTACCCCCACACACGTGCACACACATTTTTACACATACGTGCACATATGAACTTGCACACACATAACACACACAACACACATGCATGCACACACACACACACATGCACGCACACAAACACACACACATAGAGGATAACCTGGTGGTTAATATGTTGCATCATTGCGCTTGTGATCTGCTGACCCGGGTTCAAATCTCTTCTAGGGAATTTTTCTCCTTCGAGTTAACATCAGTGCAGATTCCACTCCCCACCTCCCCCCCCCCCCCCCCCCAAAAAAAAAAAAAAAAGAAGAAGACAATCTTTCGGATATGGCTAAAAACCGAGGTAAAATAGATTAATGCTTTCAAAGCATCTTGCAGACATGTTAAAACCTGTTCTGCTCTTTGAAAGAGTAGGCCATTGTGTGCCATGGGAATGGGTGAAAAAATATTCATAAAACCGCATTCACGAGGGCACTGAAGCATGAGAGCTAATTCCACTATCCTTGAAATAAATCAATAAGGGAAGACATCAATCCACTCGCTAGTTCATGGACTCTCTGACTCACTTAGTTCAACTCCGCTACCATCACCACTACCCCCACCTCCAAAAGTACCCCCACCTCCAACACTACCCCCACCACTACCCCCACCACTACCTCCACCACTACCCTCACCTCCACACTACCCTCACCTCCACCATCATTACACAACTTTAAAAAAGTTGTTCAGCTGATGTAGTGTAGACAGAAAGAGAGGTGGTGCATTATTTCACTGTGTCATCGGGGAGTGGTGTCTGTCATTACATTCCCTCCTCAGCCACCTCTGCTCCATCCCTTCTGTACTGCTCTCTGCTGAAGGTCAACGAACTTTGACCACTGACAGACATCACGGTACACACAGATGGATAGTTAGATAGGCAGACAGACAGACAGACAGACAGGGGGGCATATACTACATAAAGACATACACCACACACGCACATACACATCACACGCGCACACACATGTACACACACAAACACACGCCTAAGCACACAAACACACACATATACACACACTTAACACTCACTTGTACAAACACACACACACACACACGCGGGTACTTTCTCATTTTTGTTTTTGTTAAAGTTTTTAGTACAATTATCATCATCATTATCATTGTTATCATTATCATGATTACTTTTCCGATTTATTTTTGCAACCTTTTATTTTTGCACGCATCCATTTGAACAGCAATCCAACATGTGCTTGATTACTAAAGAAGCGTGCGCTGTTCTGTGCCTTAATGATGATGCCCACATTAGTCAACTGTTGCTAACATTGTGAATTCATTGTCACGATGAATGTATGTTTATGATAATACTACTATAAGTTCACTTGTTGTCCTGTGAACGTTACTATGCGCTTGTGTTTTAGATACGCCTTCCTTGAATCACTTTCGGTTCAAACCAAGTGCAAAAAGCACGAACGATATCAGAAAGTATTCGTAGTCTGTGAACTTTGTACAATAGAAGCCACAAAAACCAGCATAAGCAACAGAGGCCAAGGCCAGAGTGTCTGCATCAACAGAAGCAGCAGCAGTAGCAACAACAGCAACAACACCAGTACAACAGAACTGAACCACACAGCAACAACAGCAAGAGTCGAAATCTTTGAGCAAATGACAGAAGCCATTGTAAATCTCCAGAGAAAGTTGAAGGAGTAATCGGATTAACAGGTCACGTGCTGTGACAACACACGCTCGCGGCCTTCACCTTCCGGATTTCGGGTTTCCACAGGGCTGGTTCCTCACCCCTTACATGTATGTACAGACACAGGTGTGCCTCAGTAATTGAATGTTCTGACTGTGTCTTTAAGAGTCAGACTTTAGGAAGTTTTTGCCCACCCAAGGTAACATACTCCGCTGCATACTGTAGACTGTTTCATGCTGTGAAATGAGAAGTTAGAGAGCTCAGCACAAATCAATGGTGAGTGAATGAGGGAATTCTTCTCTTCAGGTCGTTTACCTCGCGTTTGTTTTGGTTTAGGTTTTGGAGTTAATTTTGACTTGGTTTAGTTAAGCTTGATTTGATGAGGTTTTGGCTTGTTTCTGATTGTTTTTACTAGTCTGTTTAAGTCTGGATCATTTTGTGTTTGTCTTGTTTGTGTTGGTTGTTTTTTTGTTTTGGGCTTAGTCTAGTATGGTTTACATAATATAATTATTGGTCGAATTTTTAAAAATCATTATTCACTGTTTCTTTTTAATCTATATTGAAATCAAAGTGTAAAATTTTCATAGATAAAATTCCAGCACCTCCCTACCCCCATTTTTAAAGGAAAGACTGCATTACTGTTGCGCTAACACCCCTTTATTTTTCCTGGATAATTTTTTTCTGTGAATTTTGTCGGAAAGAACCCTGTGGTCGTCACAATTATGTTTTTCTTAAACATTCCACATGCACATTGCACAATAGGCTTAGTCGTAATGATTGTTTGGAAAACGAAGCTTACAGACCAGCACCAGCTGAGATGTTGAATGGAACGAGGGCCAAATTGGGTCTTCAGGAATTGAAGCCACTGACCTATCACCTCCTGGACGGGTCGATGACCTTTTGACCACCATTCCGTCCTACACATTTTAGCAGTTTGAGTTAGAATACTTCTGACTTCCCTCTCAGATTAGGAACTTCCAGGCTTATCTGAATTATTTTAAAATGAAATTAAATACTGAGGAAGACTTATAACTGCTATGATTAAATGCCATCTGTATCGTGGTGATCTATGCATCATTGATCTGACACCAAGGGATGTTATAGTTTGTTCATTATAGAACCTAATGCTTGGTATTAATGGGTTTTTACGATATGAAAAATGCTTTCAAATGGATAGTTTCCTTTTCCCTTGTAAACATAAGGGAAAGTTTGCAACATATCTTAAGTGACGGTGAAAAATTCAGCTTCTCTGAAACTTTAAGAGAATACTACTTTGAAGCTTACTGAACCACAAGTCTCAGTTCAAAACAAGACAGCACAAATGGCTATAACCCACAAGAAAACCATGCTCAATTATATCGAACTTATTCTAGAGAGCCATCAGAAAACCTTGCTCGATCGTGTTTAACGTATGTTTGGGGACATGTGTTTGTAAACTGTGTGCTATTCTGTTGACCACATTGGCCGATTTTGTCTTGTTGTTTCTACCATCTCACCCCAATACGCACGGGTCAACAAGGTCCAAGTGTTAGCAAGTAAACATCTGGTCACCCAGTACAGAGGAACCCCAGACTGCAGTAAACAGGCTGATCAATCAAAAGAACCCGTCTTCATTAGGATCTTAATTGCACCTCTTGTATGCCTGACCTGCAAACCTCATTAGCTCTGGCTATCCAATATCTGGACATGAGGTCTCTACTCTGTCTCTCTGCACTCTTCTCTCCTTTCCTTTATCACTGTCTGTCTCCAAACGACCGCATTCATCACCAGGACTGGACTGACAGCGCAGATGTGACATCCAAAGAGATAGAAGACTAGTGTATCAAGTAAAGACGTTGACTTGGGGCGGGCTTGGGTGCATTCTCCCTCACTGATCTGGCTGTAAACAACATGAACTGGGGTGTACTGTACTTGATTATAACAGGCTAAAGACAAACCTTTGTCTTCATCCCTTTTGTTTTTCTCTGCTCCTCTTTATCATGTATGCCTGACCTTTGTCTTTGCCATTAACTGTGTCTTTCTTCCTTGAATTCTTTTAAGTCTCAAGACTAGTAAATAACTATTCTCGTTATGAGCAATTTTCTTTTTTGGTCCTTAATTCGGTGGAGCTCTAAATAGCTTGGCAACCCCGTCACCTGCGAGTCAATGACCTTTTCGTGAAGAAACCATTCGAGCTGGAACTCGAGTTTGAGTCCTCGTTTCTGTATATATATATATATATATATATATATATATATATATATATATATATATATATATATATATATATATATATATATATATGTCTGTCTTTTGTCTCTCTCTTCTCTCTGTCTCTGTCTGTCTGTCTGCCTGTCTCTCTCTCTCTCTCTCTCTCTCTCTCTCTCTCTCTCTCTCCAAAGTATGTGTTTGTACAAAACTTTGCCAAAGACAATTTTGATGTTGATGCACTAATCTTTTACACCTATTTTGCTTGGTTAGGAGCCCAGGACTCGGAGAGAGCCAGAGAGAGAGAGAGAGAGAGAGAGGAAAACATCATTCTTGTTTTAACCTTATCGGGCCAAAGCGGCCCATCTAACTAGTTAACCCTTTCCCAGCGGTGCTTTCGGAGCTTTATCAGTTACAGATGTGATGTAGGAACAGGGCATTGTCTTTGGTGTGCATTGTCATGACTATCATCTCCATACTGCTAGAAAGATCTTTGGCAGTATTTTTGTTTGTGCCATACTGTGGTTGTGGGTTTGTTTGTTTGTTTTTTGTCAAGGGCTGTATGTGTGTGTGTTGTGTGTGTGTGTGTGTGGAGAGAGTGAGGGATGGAAGGGGTGGGTAGGGTTATTTAGTGTGTGTGTGTGTGTGTGTGTGTGAGAGTGTGTACAACTGTACATGTGCCTGCTGTGTGTGTGTTTGCATGTCATGCGTGTGTGCGTGCTCACGCGCTTGTGCGCGCGCATGTGTGTGTGTCCCATCCTTGGTGTGATCCCAATCCAACTAAGACAGAGGAGAGATTCGACCCCACACCGTCATTTTCCATCAGATTATGAGTAAATACTGTCTGTCCTCTAACCACTAGTCTATCCCCAACTCCAACCCCACCCCCACCACCACCCCACCCAGTCTTGCCCCGCCCCCAGGCAATAAATAACTTCCCATAAACAGAAATCCCCTTTACACTGTTACCAATCATTCGGCTTGGTTCCATTAACAACAACCCTTCACAAGATTTATCCCTGAGATTTCTGCCTGATCTGGAAACACGAGCTCATGTGGGGGCGGTGTTTAATAAATCAGACCCTTGCAAGTTTGTGGCGGTTTTTTTTATTGCGTGTATCGTCTCAACAGTCATTTTGATTACAGGCGGACAGATGCTGAAAGATTAGGGTGCATCGTTTAAAGGATTAATAATGGATTATGTGTGGTTACTGGTCGACATCCAACCCCTTTTCTTTGTTTCAGAATGCGTGAATGTAGGTGTGGTTGAGAACAGGGGGGAGGGTGGGGAAATGGGGGCAGTAAGGGAGAAAAGGTTGTGCAACAGTTAAAAGGTATTGTATCACCTGCCTTTAACTGAGGGTCACTGAAATGAGGAATAATAACAGGTTTGTGATTTAATCTTTTACCACCAATCCTATACCTTATTTACAGATACTTAAAGCTTTGCGGCGAAAAATGATGTAAGAACCCTGTCTGGTCTGATGTGTGGTAAAGTGTTTGTGGTAAAGTGGACAGGGTCTACGGGGACTCCTCCCTAGGTCTGGAAACTTCCTGTGGAAACTGACCTTCTCCTGTCCTTCACCAGGTGAGGCCTGCCAATACACAAACTGCACATTGCAAGACAAAAGATTTCAAATCTGACAATTCCTGTTGTCTTTGTGTCTTTTCAAGTGTTTGAATCTGGCAAAACAACAGATTTTCTGGAAAGTTAGGCAGTAATCGTTTTAACGTCTCCACTGAGATATTAGTTATGTCATACTGTTTTGTTGCCATCATTTTAGGTCGTGTCTTCGTCTATGTTGATGGAAAACTTTTTCTTCATTGTCAAACTCCCAGACAGCAACTATTGTCTGTCATGTCAGTGAAAATGCCCTGCGCTGCATTAACCACCTGATAAGTCAGGCCACGCGCATCCGACTTCGGCGTGGGAGAGAATTCATATCTCCTAAGTCTTTGTGGAAAAATAAAGCACGAAAATGGAACCAAGAAAGCAGAGAATAGATATGAAAATGATGGCAGAAGAAAAAAGAACAAGGTAGAAACAAAGAGAAGGATAGAAAGGAATGGATCCCTCGCACAGAATGTTTAGAAAGTGGGGATGCTATTTATACTGATATGTCCCTGGCATCCCCATGGGGAAGGATGGAAAACGATGTGCTAAACAGTTTTAAAACATAATCTCCAGCAATGCTAGGACCAGGTTTGCGCAGTTGAAGACCTCAATCCACTTAGCGATAAGAAATCCATTAAGGACACCACACAGTCATGTCCCTGTGTAATGGTGCGTGGCACATCAAAAGACAAGTGCAGACTGTGGCTGGATAGCCCTTATCGTCATTAATCTTCGACTCTTTACCAATGATACGCCATGGTTCAGTCATTGGACAAACCCTCATAGGCTTTAACAATCAGATACAGCAATTACAGAAACGAAGCAGTAATGCTTCCTAATGGTAGCAACTGTTCCAGGCTTTCTTTCTTCCTTTCTTTCTTTATCTTTTCTTTTATTTCGAGTATAAAAGAATAAGCACTCATATTCTTTTTACATCCAGTCCCCGTATGCATACGGTATTCTTGCAAATGTCATCCATTCCCACATGCACAAATTTATCAGCGTACTCTTCTGAAAGGTGGAACAGGTTTTAACATGTGCGCAAGATCTTTTGCATGTGTGATTGCACACAGGGCCCCGGTTCATAGTCTCGTCCAAAGGACTTTCTGGGGAGTGGAGTCAGTACTGATGTTAACCCCAAGGTGAAAAAAAACACCTGGAACAGACATCTGAGCGGAGACTCCAGCCTGATTGTTCAGCTGCTGGAGAAAGATTGACATCATAATCACCAGAGTATCCCATCCCCTCTCCCACCTCACGCATACCCCTTCCCCCTCCCACCCCCCTGCCAACGAAATGTGACAACAGCCAGTTTGATTGGAGGTGGCAGATGCAGACAGATGAGCTTGTATGGCTAATGGATAAGACCTTGTTATAGATTGTAACTGGATGCCAGTGTTCAGCTGTGTAGTGTGCCTGGTGAAGACATCGACCCTCGCACTCCCCCCTCCCCCCTGCCTGTGATGTAACACACGGCCTCAGGCAAGATCAATGACAGGTGATGACAGATTGTGGGGGCTAACATCAAAATCTGGAAACCAGAATAGAAAAATTCATTATAGGCTAACTATCTCCAATACGTGTCTAGATAACTAGTATCATTATGACACAATGGACACATAATATGATGAAATTCAACATAAGTTCACTGGTTACAGGATGTATAATAACTGGTATATGACACAGTGGACACACATGATGACATTTATTATAAGTTAGTTAACTCCAAGACGTGTTTAAATAATAATAATAATAATAATTATAATAAATGGAATTTATAGAGCGCTATAGCTTGCAATTACAAATCAGAGCGCTTAATAATAAAAATAATAATAACTAATAATATGATTTTAAAAAATCACATGATAAATGGTCTTTACTATAACACCCTGACCAAAGCAAGCATGCAGCGTTTATCTTTCAATCTTATTTTTCGTTGTCCTCGGCTAGAGCTCCGAGGTTCACCATGCTGAGATGTTGCCTATGCGATCGTTTTCACCCACCATTCAGATAGCCACATTCCAACTTTCAGAATGTTGCAATCATTTGAAATTGCTCAGGTGTAAAATGTTCAGCTGATAGGAAACAAAAAAGAAAAAAAGAAAAACTAAGATAAATGGATGTGTGACTGATTAAGTGAACAAACACACCATGCAGCCTCCAATTAATCATCCAGTCAGCTAGGTATCATTATTTACATTATATTCATAACCACCGATGTAAAGAATTGTTTGTGAGGTAAGATTGGAATGGCCTATCATTGAATATTAATAGCAATTTTTTCAGCAAAAAGAAAAGAAAAATAGAGAAAAAAGAAAACCCTCAGGAACACCACACAACATGCTAATAGTTACACAGCATCAGCAACAGCAGTAACTGCAGCAACGGCATGGGTTGAATGATGAGCAAAATCAGTATTATACCTTGATTGTTGTTCGTATGTTATTCATACTTTTAAACAAAAAGGCTCGCGTTATGTAACCAAGAAACCACAATAGTAGTTCTATTAATATATAATACTAATCAGTTTCGTTTGATACTTATTACTGCGGTTTGGGGTCAGTCTGTTTAAAAAGTCACTGTGTTTTAATTTGCAGTTATCATTTTTATATTGTGGCCAAAGGCCCATGTGCATTGAAATTGTTCAAGGCTCTCTCTCTCTCTCTCTCTCTCTCTCTCTCTCTCTCTCTCTTTTCTCGGGTGGCTTCCCTTGCTTGGCTGCCAGCAAGACATGTTCTCTCCAGCTCTGAGTAAGTTTTCCCTTTTCTTCAACTCTTTGTGTTCAAAATGCCAGTTGTGGGCCTCCCGGTAACCTTGGAGTGCATGTTGAACGCAGTGTTGCATGAACAGACGGTGTCTTCTTTCAAAGTGGATGGGCGAGAACATCAAACTGTTGTTGTGATTCCCTGGACAAATAACACTGCCAGCCATTCCCCTGTTACTCCAGTTCAACAGGCATAGTATCGCAAAAAGTGTCCCTCTCAGATGAGCAGAGACAACAGAAGATCTGAAATGTATAGAAAAAACAACAAGAAGAAAGTGAATGAAGAAGTTTCATCTCCCGCAGGTTTGTTTCTACCCACCCCGCCTAGTTTGTGCTATACTGCAGGCCATTCTGACAACAACACTGCTACAGACATGTTTGAGTATGAGACCCACTGCCCTCCTTCTTCAAGCCACTGTCAAGATGAACATAGTATTGACATGATACAGGATGACACAGACAGACAAACAGTGAAAATTTCATATGACAAAAATGTAAGAAATGAATCATGTGGTGAAAATGTGAATGTAGCAAAAGAGTGTGGTTGTAGTTATATAAATGGAATCAAAGATTTTGTCCATGATAACAGGAATGAAGAGAGTGATTGTGAAATGGGGAAGGAGGGTGTGGAAAATCATGAAAAACATAGGAAGAAAGGTTAGGATATGTGCAGAAAATGACAGAGAAGTGTGTGCAGAGAATGAGAGTGAGAAAGAGGGTGTAGAAGATGAGAGTGGGGAATGGTGTGGGGAGAATAAGAATGAGGAAGTGTGTGCAGAGAATGTAACAGGAGCTGAGTGTGCAGGGTATATAAAAGATGGGGATGAAAGCTGCGAAATGGAAGAGACTGTTACACTAGCAGATATAATGGAAAGATTGCAGGAATGTCAGAGAAAGCGGAAGATGTCCACTTCATGATATGTGACATGAGACAGTGCATTGCTAGGACCACTGCTCTACTGAAGGGAATTGTTCACAAAGATATTTCTTGATCAATGTGTTGTACACTTCCGGACTGACTTAAAGACATGAAGAAACTGGTCCGATGAATGACATCATACTTATACAGAACAATGATATGGAATCCATGGCATGAAGACTGTTTGGGCTTTCATTAATTAATTATGCTTTTCATTGATTCTGTGTTTTGTGCCCAGTCCCCATCCCACTGTCCCCTTGTGAATGGGCGTTAATGCATATCACAATAAACTGTTGTCATTGTCATTGCCTCTCTCTTTCTCTCACACACACACACACACACATTGAATATGCCCCCATTCTCGAACCCGCCTCTCTCTCTCCACTTATCCCACGCCTCTTCTTCATTACTGTCTGAACAGAGAATCCTGTACACAAAAGGAATTGTGAGACCAGTCCACCTACCACCCATGTCTTCAGCATTACTGCTCACCACAATGGAACAAGGACCCTGGCTTTATCTTCAATCGGCTCCATCTGTACTGGGCATGGACTTCATTTGGGGTTAATTGCTCATGCTCATGGTCACTATAGCTGTCAACATATGGCTTTAGGTTGCAGTTCAGGTTGGATGAGTACAATGGGTTGTTTCTTTTTTTTTTCTTTGTAAAGCCTGTAAAACGCCCATTTCTTAGGCTGGTTAGCTTACCTTACAGTATAACTGTCACAATGACTCTTTTATGGTGTGTAAGACAGACTTATTTCTGGAATATGAGCGTCCATTGTTGTGGCTTTGTGGTTGAAAGATTGAGCTGATCTTAAAGTTGCAGGCTGTTAAGGGCTAGTAACTTAAGTGGTATAAGGTTTTACAACAGTTTTGCTGAGTTAATGAGGTACACAGTTAGGTTTAAAGACTCTGCTTGAGAAAGGAGTAACCAGGCATGAAGTTGATGGCATCTTATCAAGCCTCCTAGGAGAAGACATTACACAATGGGTTAAACTTGTCCCGTCTTTAAGGAAACCAGTCGTTGTGCTTTAGCATAAAAATAAAACATCAAAGAGTAAGTTTATGTAAACACATTCACAGCTATAAAAAACCTGACCATTTTGGAAGAATTAAAAAAGTATCTGTAAAGGGAAACATACAGACACTCCTCTGAAGTCGGAGTATGATTGCCTATACGGCGATGTAATTTAACAGTACACGCAGTCTTCTCATCCAGTGTGTGCTTACAGTCTAAATGTGATTTCAAGGTGTGCTGTGTGAAAGAGTGCATTTTCTGGGCGACACCCAGGGTGTTCAACTGGAGAACGCCCAACACCAAATAACAATCTCAGGAAGACGTAATTGACACCATACAACAGAACTATATATTTTATTTCGAGGATAATGGAATAAGCGCTCAAGGGCTATTTTACACACAGTCCCCGTGTGTATGTAAATTGTGTCATCTGTTCCCACCGGCACACAAACTCCTTCTCTTCCAAAAAACGGAACAGCTTTTAACGTATGCGAAAACTGCTCTGCGTGCATTTGCACAGGGGACGTGGGTTTATTGTCTCCTCTGAAGGACTTTTGGGGAAATGGAGTCCAGACATGTGCGTGCGCGCGTGTGTGCGTGTGCTGAAACATTTATTCAGAAGAATCGAAAGATCACACACACAAACACTTGTACAATCATACACTTCCACACCAAAATCCAGGTTAACATCATAATTATATCGTGCTTTAGCAACCGATATTTGAGAGATAATTGTATTTACCTGAAAGTACCTGTCCACTGGTGCAACATCCAAACTAGTTGCATCTCTCATTCTTTCACTCTGGACTATTGCAATTCTCTTCTGGCTGGTCTACCAGCATCATATTCCCTTCAACGTATACAAAACTCTGCAGCTCGACTTGTCCTCAGAAAGACAAAATCTAAGCACATAACTCCTCTCTTGCAATCTCTCCACTGGCTGCCTGTGACACAGAGAGTTAACTATAAGATCAGTACCCTCTGTTACAAATGTCTCCACAAAACAGCTCCCCCCTACCTCTGTGACTGTCGTCATTTATACACTCCTTCTCGTTCCCTCCGCTCTGCTGCAGATACCTTGTGCTTACGAATACTGAGATTCAATCAATCCACTGTTGGCTGTAGCTCTTTCTCTATTTCTCGTCCAGTGATCTGGAATGACCTCCCCCTCTCCCTTCGCCAAAAGCCTACTTATGAAACTTTTGAATCCAGCCTCAAGACATATTTATTCCAAATCTGATTTTCCCCCTCTTGTTTCATCTCAAATTTATCCTTACCTAAAACAGCAAAAATCCCATCACCCTACCAAATTGTATAATCTGTGTGTGTGTGTGTGTGTGTGTGTGTGTGCCCTCGTGTATGTACATTTGAATTTGTTAACTCTGTTAATTGTTATTGGTTGTATGTGTAGGGGTGTGTTGAATGCAAGTGCTTTGATTTCTTTTTGCAAGATATGGCGCTATATAAATTCCATTTATTATTATTATTATTATCAATTATTATTATTATTATTAATTATTATAGATAATTGTATTTACTGTAAATACTTCAGTTATCTTATCCTTTACTTATTTGACGCAAATTTCTTCAGCTGCACCCTCTTCTCGCATATGTAAAGAGGTTAGAGTATTCATATAAGCAGTGCTTGTTGTACTCATTTCATGCATTGGTGCTATGTTGTTTCTGAACAAATAAATTTTGTTTTTACCAATAAAAAATGTATTTGGTGATTGATTAGATGACAAAATATATTTTCAAGGATATTCCTTACTTTAGATAATGTAATGAATGGGAGTCACCGACAAAATAGGGAAAGCAGATTTATATAACCAATATGACTGACCAACCTACTTACTGTCTGACTGCCTGACTGGCTGAATGACTCACTTGCTAGCTGACTCATTTTACTGACACGTTTGTGTGTGTGTGTGTGTGTGTGCGTGTGTGCACGTGTGTGTGTGTGTGTGTGTGTGTGTGTGTTCGTTCGTTTTAATGTCTATCCACTAGAAAGTGATTTTAGACAGACAGATTTCATGTGTGTGTGTGTGTGTGTGTGAGTGTGTGTGCGCTCTCTCTCTCTCTCTCTCTCTCCCATGATATCATCATGGTAAAAATGTCAGTTAAGGGATTCTCCTTGTCTGGCCGGGCAATTCCGTGTGTGACCTCGACCTTGGCTATGACCAGGTCAGCGTGTCAGGCGGAAGATACGTCGTCACTTACCGGAAGTGAGTTCACTTGTCTGCCGGAAACCTCCACACTCGAGATAATGAGACTGCAAGCCCAGTGAGTGGAGAGACTGAATGATGTGTTCGCGTGATCATTTACTGCTTCTGCAGTTGCTTGTTTATTCTATTTCTACTGCCTAGTCAAATCTTCTTCCCCCCCCCCCTCCCCTCCTACCCATCCTCATCACCTAGTTCGTTTCCCCTGTCGCATACTGTATGAAGATTTAAACAAAACAAAACAAAACAACACCTGTGCAGATTTAAACTAAAGAAAACAAAGTCAGTGCAGATTTAAACAAAACAAAACAACACTAGAGTATATATAGATAAAACAACTCTCGAATAAACGCCCTCCCCCCCCCCCCCTCCCCACCCCCTCCCCCGCCCCCCCTAAAAAAACACCAAACCAAAACCTCCAAGAAAACCCCACCACTAACGTTATTTTCATGTTTGTAGGCCCCCCTCCCCCCTTTTTGTTTGTTTGATGTGTGTGTGTGTGTGTGCGTGTGTGTGTTTGTGTGTGTGTGTGTGTGTGTGTGTGTGCGCGCGCGCGTGTGTTTGTGTGTGTGCGCGCGCGCGCGCGTGCGCCCATGCGCATGGATGGATGCACTTGGATGGATGGATGTCGCTGATTGTATCGACGAATGCTCTTTATTTATAAGTATAGAAAACGGTTTGCTGAAAACAGAAATATCAATTTTCGCTATTTTCTGTGACAATGTTTGCTTGTTGAGTGTTTCTAGCTATGACTCGTAAACCATAGAAATCTCTCATGTGTTTCAGATAACAAAGGTTTCGTATTTGAGCTGTGTCTGGTGAAAGGTGAAAATAGCAAAATTGTTCCATCTTCGCTCAGTTGACGTATAACCACACAAAAAAACCCAACAACAAAACTGAGCAGTGTGCAAAGGGAAACAACTGGCATAAAATCAGAAACGATAGCGATTCTTTCCCATGGTAGACTTTTTGGACAGACACCAGAAGCAAAGTGATGAACGACAAAATATTCTTATCAGAATCATATCTGATTTGCCAGTTGCCACACAGCTCTCTCTTTCTCTCTCTCTCTCTCTCTCTCTCTCTCTCTCTCTCTCTCTCTCTCTCTCTCTCTCTCTCTCACACACACATACACACACATGCTCGTGCGCACGCGTGCATGCAGAGAGAGAGAGAGAGAGAGAGAGAGAGAGAGAGAGAGACAGAGAGAGAGAGAGAGAGAGAGAGAGAGAGATGCCAGGGGAAATAACGTAGTTATCCTGTAGGAAGAGAAATGTCTGCTTCTTTCCCTTTAATGGGTTTCATTTGAAATTCCGTAACGACGAAGAAATGTACAAGAGGTATACATTTTTGTTAAATGTACAGGTATGACCGAGATAAGGATGATTCAGTTAAAAAGAACATTTAGAAAAGACACAGCCATACCCAAATATCTCAGAATTAAGATGGTCAAAACAATAATCTGGTCAATATTGCTGTATGGGTCAAAAGTCTGAACACTACGAACATTAGAAAGAGACCGAAAAACCCAGCCGAAATGTATGTGTGTGTGTGTGTGTGTGTGTGTGTGTGTGTGTGTGTGTGTGTGTGTGAGAGAGAGAGAGAGAGAGAGAGAGAGAGAGAGAGAGAGAGAGAGAGAGAGAGAGAGAGAGAGAGAGAGAATGATAATGACAAAGAGCAAAGACAAATGTTGGCTGAAGTTAACACGTGCAGACTGAAATCCATTGATCATGTAAACAGAAACACACAGACAAGTCTAATGACGACAGTTCTCCATGGTAAGGTTGAGGGTGAAAGGAAAACAGGCAGACCATCAACCTCCTACATTGCCAACATCACTGAGGTCAGTGGTCTGGGAGGAGGGCTACAGGAGATCTTAGACCTCAGCAGAGACAGAGAAAGATGGTGAACCCTGGTGGCATTGCGTGGCGCGCCCACTGATGACAGCGCGATGGAGACAGTTGAGTTGAGCTGATGCAGGAACTAAACAATGCAAATATTTTCTTTTTTTATATAAAAACTTTCAGCGTTGGCAAGGACAGCATATTTTTATATTATTCCTTAGGAGGAAGAAATCAGTAACAACAAAAACTTATTCTACTTTTTATATTTATTAAATTAATTTGCTACCTATCACGCAATGGCGAAGGTAACATCAAAGAATCGTAAATTTTATATAAAAGCACTAATGAGAACAAGGAGTACTTAGTACATTCTGTAGAAATGGACTATGGATGTGTAATCCTGCAGTCTCTTTTTTCGGTTGAGAAAGCAAGTGATGTGAGAACATGCATTTAGCGTACGTTAAAGAACACCGGGCAGCAAAAGAGCTGTTCCGGGCAAAAATATAAACTCAGCGCCTACTGCCTATTCCAATTACAAACACCTACATAGACAGACACACAGGCACACACACACACACACTCGAACGCACGCACGCACGCATGAACGCACGCACACACACACACACACACACGCACGCACGTACTCGCACACATATGAAGTTAAAGTTGACTTTAGTTACATTTAAAACGTTTTCATTCTCTTAAAACTTGGGTGTTTTGGGGGGCTACTTTTTTATTTGAATAACACACACACCATACACACATGCACACACACACGCATACACTCACAGACACACACACAAACACACGCATGTACACACGCAACCACATACTGTTCTGTTCACTGTTCACTGGTCCCGTAACCCGCCAGGGTCGTAGGGGCGCTGCATGGTGGACGAACGGTGGACCAGCTGGCTCCACTTAGCACGGTCGTGGGCGAGAGCCTGGGTGATACTGAAGTCCTCCCCTGTCCAATCACGGATGTCGTCGGCCCACTTTCTCCTCTGTCTGCCCCGCCTTCTCTTCCCCTGGACTGTTCCTTGCAGGATGGTCTTTGCAAGTCCTTCTGAGCGTGTTACGTGCCCATACCATCTGAGTTTCCTCTTTTTCGCCGTGGTCAGTAGGTCTTCATAGTCCCGCATGCATGTAAACTCGTACGTTCGTACGCACCCCCCCCCCCCTCCTCCCCCCCCCCCCCCACACAAACAAACAAACAAACAAACAAACACACAGATACTTCTATGTGTAGTTCTTGCTATGACTAATCCCAGTAATTGTAGCAATTATTTGCCACACTCAGATAATCATATCCAGCAAGTGCTCCAAGATCTACTTGCGTATTGGGTCACACACTCCGTGAAACATTTGCCAATAATTGCCTCTTGGCCACATACCCTACCATCTCTCTGTCTCTCTCCTTCTCTCTCTCTGTCTCTCTCTCTGTCTCTGTCTCTCTCTGTGTGTCTGTCTGTCTCTCTCTCAATATAGCCACCACCGAGAAGCCCGTCAAGGGTTTTTTCTCTTGGACTTAGCATCAGTACTGACTCAACTGTCCCCAAAAGTCCTTCGGATGAGACTGTAAACCGAAGTGTGTGAACGCACGCAGAATATCTTGCGCACATATTAAAGCCTGTCGGAAAATAAGGCCGTTGCATGCTTGCAGAATTTCATGACAAAATTTACGAAACTGCATGCCCATGGGTGCTTGATGCAATGAAGTGCATGAATGTTTATCCATTATACTTGAAATAAAAGAATTAAAAAACAACAACTTTAGTTATTGTTATAGCCTTATTAAAAAAAAATCTGTTGATACTGTTTTCATACATTAAAATGTAAGTCCTGGTGCCAAATTATGTAATTAATTGCATTTTTATGTTTCTTTGATGCATAGACCCATCAATTTGATGTTTCCAACGACTTTTTGATCATGGAATATAATGTATTAAATGTGTTTATTGTTGTTGTCTGTGCATGATATAGACTTTATGCGTGTTCAAGCTCTATGTGGTTGTTTTGTGTCGCTCAAATACATTGTCTGTTTCATGAATTGATTCACGTTACAACAAATTATTGTACGCTTTGAACCATTACATGGAATAGACTGGAAGCTACAATCAAAACACAATCATTACAGTCATGACAGAACTGCCATCAAAACAAAATGACCATGATTATAGATGATATTGAAATCTACCAATGAGCTGATCATTGTATGCTTTATATGTATATATCTCTGGAATTATTATGAATCAGCAAATACTCTTTCTGGGCTACATTTCTCACATTAATGGCGATTATTGAATGATCGTGATGATTATCATCTTGGAATATTAATTTGTGAATTAAAATGTTTATTATTTTCCTGTATAACTATTGTCTTGCATGAAGATTACTAAGCACAGCACTGCAATAAACTTAGAAGAAAATTTCACAGAATGATTTTCCATTGGAGATGTGATAATAGATCTATATAATTATGAAAATGACACTATCTTTTCTGATGGAGGGCTTAGTATTACACTGTGTTGGTGAAAACCACACACACGCATACACACACGTGCAAACACACACACACACACACACACACACACACACACACACACACACACACACACACACACACACACACACACACACACACACACACACACACACACACACACACACACACACACACACACACACACACACACACACACACCCTCCTCATACGTACCAGTGCACATGCAAGCGTGTGCATGTGTGTGTGTGTGTGTGTGTGTGTGTAGTTTTAGCTAAAACTATATATATATATATATATATATAGTTTTAGCTATATACCAATTCAGTTTTAGCTATAGCTTTTATATTAAAGCCATAATGTCAAATGTCGTGCCATTTTTGATACACTTTTTTCGTTCCATTATATATATATATACATATATGAATATATATATATATAATGGAACGAAAAAAGTGTATCAAAAATGGCACGACATTTGACATTATGGCTTTAATATCATGATTGTATTGCATGGCAAATAGCTACCCTATTTTGGGGGGTAGACTTTCTGTCCATTGACTCATGCAATAAAGAACGCCAAAATACAAAGATATGTTGACACAAATCGAGCAGGGAAAACTACCATGGGGGATATGCCTGTGTTGACTTTAATGTTCGTTCATCGACTAGAACTTCGGAGTTCACCACTAAAATGGATGGAGGAATTTGTGAACCGCTCTTCCAGTGCGTGCTCACAGTGCCTGTCATCATAGTCAAGGGAGAAGGAAGCAAAGCGTTATCTCTGTACTGGACATCAGATTGTTGGTATCATATATATCATTTTAAAGCTTAATATCATACTATTTCCTTTCTTCAATACTTTTCATTTTATATGTTCAATCGTAC
>CM054136.1:32066689-32071689 GCA_028751875.1 Rapana venosa
ATCGTAGTTTTGAAGGTAACTGCTTTGATTTTTACATGTAATGACCTAGTTAGTTTGAATGCACAATGGAAATAGAACTTTATGATCGGGCAAGTTTAGCATTTTGATTTCGGAGATAATCGCTTCTACTTGGTTTACTGCCTAGAAAGATACAGGCTGAGTGGTACGTCGAGAAGATATAGTTAGATATCATTTACTGCATGGATGTGATGGTTTTTAAAAAAAATATAGTTTTAACTACCCGACTTCGTGTTGGTAAAATTACCCGATCAAAATTGTGTACATCTACATTTTTTTTTACCTGGTTGAGAGTAAGCTACACTATATGGAGGGAAAACTAGAGTACAATCCGATCAGGTGATTTCAAATCTAAGTCGATCACAAGAGCATCACTAGCATTATCTTCATCGTCATCATCATCATCATCGATGATGATGCTATTTGGAAAAGAAATGTCATAGATTTTGGCCTTTCTTGCGGTGCTAGGGTTGTGATCATTGTTTTGCAATGCAACACTCTCTCCCGCATCCATACTTAGAATGAACAGTTAAAAATCTGAGGTCTTAAGGTTTGCCTAGAACTGTCTTTGGAGGGTCCAAGTAGATTGGTGGTCTAAAGGTAAGGCACCAGTCTAGATAACAAGAGACTGAGGTTTGGTTGTTGTTGGTTTTTGTGTGCTTTGTTTTGTTCCTCGGTTAGAGCTCCAAGGTTCACCAATGGTGAGATTTTTGCGTATGCAACATTTTTGTCTGCTGCCATTAAGGTAAGGTAGCTGCATTCCGACTTCTTTCTTCATTATTTCCATTACTGTATCTCCTTTCCTATCGAGCCCTTTGATTTGTTGCTTTACAAGATTCAGCGCTATATAAATTCCATACATCATTATTATTATTATCTAAAAAAAAATAATGTTTGCATTCTGTGTGCTGTCTTTTGTTTCTAAATTTCCTGTTTATCCTGTCTTGTTTTCCTTGATGATATATTTGAGTCCTTTTGGTTCGTTCCTGACCTGAAAATTGTAAATAACTGGTGTTGTGTATTGTTACATTACTACAGAAAACACAATCAGCGCTCTGAAACACATGACCATTTTTCATTATAATCAGGGCACACAATTGACAGATGTTTGTCAGCATCAAACCAAAGAGATGACACGCAGGCAGTAATGAGGGCGGAAAAGCCTCATGACTAGAACGTTACGTTAGTGGTATTATGGTACCCCAGCATGTGGGGTCGAGTCTTCAGCTGTATGTCCCATTTATGGGGGTAGGGGGGGTGAGTTTCCCCCTGAGACTTAGCATGTGTACTAACTTCACTTCCCTGAAAGTCTTTTGGATGAGACTATAACCCGAAATCCAGTGAGCATTAAAATGCATGCAGAGCATCTTGCACACAGGTTAATCCCTTATCTACCATTCTTCAGGCACCCAGTTGAGATCTTCTCCCTGGAGTAAACATCGGTACTGACTCCACTCCCCCGAGAGTTCTTCGGAGGAGACTATAAACCAAGACCCTGTGTGCGGACACACGCAGAACATTGTTCGCACACGTTAAAGCTCGCTCTACCTTTCGGAAGTAGGACATTCGTGCCTGTGAAAACGAAATGACTAACCCCCCCCCCCCCCCAAACCTGCAAGCACACTGGTTGTGTTTATACCTCATCCCCAAAGACGGAATGCGGATACCTTAAAGGTGGGCAAAACCAGTGGCACAGGCAAAAAAATCTCACAATTGGTGAACCTCTCAGCTTTGGCTGAAGAACACAAAAAATATAACAAACCCTCTCATCCAACCAGCCTTTGCGAAAGTGTAGGACAGTTATGGCCAGTGTTAAGGATGACAAGGACATACCCAGCATGCACCCTTCTACCTGGTGAGGGATGGGCTCCGCTAAGTTGAGCTTGCTCAAAACTCATTGCCTGAAAAAAAAAATTCAGCGCAATACTCCAATGACTCCTCAGAAGTCAAGAGAGTAGTCGGGTCAAAAGGCAAAATTTTATTTGACCCAGCGGCTCCTGTAATGCGTTTTCTGTGCGCTACGAGCGCGTGAAAGACACGACCTTTCAAAGTCCAGGGAGGTCAACTCGGTTATGGGGTAAAGGGCAGAAATTATGTTAAGGAAAGGTCAGAGGTCAAGTGTCATCATGCTGAACCTGTGACACCCCATGACTGCTCTTTTGCTTTTTACCGAAATAGAGCGAGCAGGTTTAGTGCTGCTCATGTACAGTCTGAACGAATAGGTTTAGTTTGAGGTAGCAGTGGTAGTGAGGTGGAGGGGGGAAGGGGGGTGAAGAGGGAGGGGGTATGAAAGAACAATCATTTTTTGGTGTGTGTTGTTTTCTTTCGTTTTGTTTTATTTTTAATGCTTCAATGCTAGAAGCAATTTGCTGAAGTTCTATGGCTGTAAGGGTTTTTCCCATCTCTGTTTCTGTCTTTCTTCTGTTTCAGTTGGGTTTGTCTCTCTCTGGTTCAGTGAGTGCACATGTCTGCCTGTGTGTCTGTATTTTCTCTGTCTTGATGTCTGCAACTGTTTCCCTCGGTTTTGTTGTTGTTTGTTTTGGTTTGGTTTGGGGGGGGGGGGGGGGGGGCGTAGGGGCTCTATTTCTGTTTGTCTTGTCTTTTTCTCTCTGTCTCAGTGTCTGTCTGTCTCTGTCTCTGTCTGTCTGCCTGTCTCTCTCCCACACACACACACTTACACACAAACACACACGCACACGCACTTATTCTGTCACTACTGGACCACCATCACTATGATAATTATACTTTTCACACTACGCCATCCAGACGCCAGAAGTGATTTGAACTCCAGCCTGCTTTAAACCCCCAATACTCATCCCTACTGCCTGTTATCAACATACATATTAATTTTGCATCATTAGAACTGACTGTACGATTTGACTTCTCTCGTAACTTCTTTAGAAGTCAAAGTAAGAGCTCGAAGTGAAATGTTCAGACTGTGTACCTTAGGTAAGTTGAACCTGACGGAGTCCATCCCTCTTCAGGTTCAGGATGCATGCTGGGTATGTTCGTGTCAGCCATCCCGCCATCATCAGTCATAAATGGACTACTTGCTGTTGGAATGCAAACTATTTGTTTGTTTTTTTACTTCATTCCACTGGCACAGCTAATGAGGCTCAGTAACGATGAGATTTTTGCGTGTGCGACCAATGTTTTACCCCACCACTGAGGTAGCCGCCTTCCGGCTTAGGAGATAAATCATGTCAAGTCAAGTTAGGTCAAGTGAAAATGATCTTTATTGAGGATAAAAGATAAAGTTTACACAACTTTGTTTTTCGTCCTGCCCTCACAAAAACATCAAGAAAATTGACTTATATAAAAGCATTCAAAAGGTAACATTAATCTTTGTTGAAAAGTCATGGGTTTTTTTGTGTGGTTTTGTCGAATTTAAACATTCCTTGTGAAACAAAAAAAATCTGAATTCTAACTTATTTCGCTTAAGGATTTTAGTGTTTTTGTCTGCCATATATTCTTAGGGGGTGGGGGTGGGGTGCTCATCTGTTATGTAATGTTCTTTGGTGGTTTGGGTGCTCTTCTGTTACCTTATGCGTCAAAGCTTGTGAGGACTCTATGCAATACACTACAAACCAGAACGAGGAGACAAGACTTTCTTTCTTCTAAATGGCTTTGCGCTGGTCCTGGGATGGACGGTCTTACTGGGACGGGCAGGCGGCTTGAATGATCTGCAGATAAATCGCTGTAATTGATAGTTGATCACAATACAATACATTACATTACAATATATACCATACAATACATTACGATACTATTTAATAGAAAACAGTATGATACAATACAATACGATATGATAGAATGGTAATTATGATAATTATAGCACGATACGATATAAACCAATTCAACACGATACGATGCAAAACGATGTGATACAATGCAATACAATATGGTATAAAATAAGACAATACATGTACAACATAGGACAATCAAAGTTAATATGATACAAAGTAGTACGGTAGAATACAAAACGATACAATACGGAACAATACATTACAATACAATGCAATACGATATAATACATCACAACACAATACAATACATATCCAGCACATTCAATCCACAGCAGTACAATACGATACAATACGATACGATACAACACAACACAACACAACATATCGCAATACACATATAACAAATATAATCCAGTACAACGCAACACAACACAACACAACATAATACATGCATATGCAACACAATCCAGTCCAGTACAACACAACACAGCACAACACAATACAAAACGATGCAATGCAACCCAATACAATCATCTAGCACATGTGTATGCTGATGTCATGAATATGCATGACGATAACTAGATTGGAAGCAAATAACTGGGACTCTGTGTCACTATTCGATGTGTACAAATACATAAGCCATGAATAACCATGCATGAACAAACTCACATAAGATAACACAAATATCAGGGTGCTGTCTCATAAGTACAAATGAGATGATCATGAATAAATATGACAGAACAGTAATAATGTCATATGAAACTAGGGCACCATTTCCAACATGATCGGCTGCGAGAATGGTTTGTAAGAAGAAGGAAAAGCAGAAACACACGTGTTGTGTTGTATGTCTGTGTATACCTGCGTGTATATGTGTGTAAGACGTGTACATTTATACACACACAGAACAAACAAAGATGCACACACACAAAGACAGACAAAGATAGACAGACAGACAGACAGACGGATAAACAGAGACAGAGGCAGAAATAGGGACTCAAGGGAAAAGAGACTACATGGGGGGAGATAATTATCTACATGCTTTTGTCTGTATGTGTGGTTGTCTGTAGTGATAACTACAATGAAATGTCATGAAAGAATTATCTAAAAACTCTATTAATGTAGTAAACTACACACGTCAGAGTAATGTCTTCGAAACGAAAAAGAAGAATCTGGAAGTGATGGATAAACAACGTTAGAAAGTAGCCCCATAAGAAAGCGATGTACACGCAAGTAAAA
>CM054136.1:32074189-32086689 GCA_028751875.1 Rapana venosa
AAAAGAAAAAGTAAATCAGTATACGAATAGGTAAACAAATAGATCAATCACAGTTTATTTCCAAAACAAGTTAACAGACAAACAAACAAACAAGCAAACCACAAAACACCCCAAAAAAACCAAACACCAAACACACCGACCAAACGGTAACAACACCAAGACCTCTCACAGATGCCAGCCTGAGCATCTGCAGCCTGGAGGATCCGCGGTGGAGCAGATGCCCCTGTGGCTACCTGTCACCTCCAGCGCCACCAACCTGACCTACTACAACAGGTACTGCTTCCTGTGCTCGGGGGACCTGGGACCTGCCTCCCCATGGGCCCTCAACGTCAGCTGCTCCCAGTGGCTGGACCTGCAGTCCCTCAGCACTGAGGCGGAGGTGTTGAGGGCCGCTGTGGACTCCGGGGTCTGCGCCCTCAATCTGCAGGTGGGCTGCCGTCATCTGGAAGTGGCGGTGCTGTCTGTGTTTCTGTGTCTGTGTGTCAGCTTTTGAAAAAGTGTGATGAATGGACTGGATTGTGTGTGTGTGTGTGTGTGTGTGTGTGTGTGTGTGTGTGTGTGTGTGTGTGTGTGTGTGTGTGTGTGTGTGTGTTATTTATTTATTTATCTATCTATTTATTCTTTTATAACGAGGATAATGGAATAAGCACTCATGTGCTTTTTTACATCTAGTCCCCGTGTGTATGCGGTTTTGTAAATTTTGTCATCTGTTCCCACCGGCACACAATGGCCTACTCTTACGAAAGGCGGAACAGGATTTAAACTGCGCGCAAGATGTTCTGCGTGCGTTCGCACACGGGGCCTCTGTGTGAAGGTGGGCGTGGGTGGGTGGGTGGGGGGAGGGGGGTTGGGGGAGGGGGTTAGTTGGGGGAGGAGTGTGTGTGTGTGTGTGTTGGGAAAGGTATGTGTGTGTGTGTGTATGTGTGTGTGTGTGTGTGTTTGGTGTTGGGAAAGGTGTGTGTGTGTGCGTGTGTGTGTGGGTGGGTGGGTGTTGGGGGGATGGGGTGTTGGGGGTTAGTTGGGGGAGGAGTGTGTGTGTGTGTGCGTGTGTGTGTGTGAAGGGTGCGTGCGTGCGTGCGTGTGTGAAGGGTGGTGTGTGTTTGTGTGGGTGTGTGTGTGTGTATGTTGTGTTGGGAAAAGTGTGTGTGTGTGTTGGGAAAGGTGTGTGTGTATGTGCGTGTGTGTTTCTATGAATACCAATGCCTTGATGAATATAGTTTAAACTTTTGTTCTGTTGATAATTTTGTCCAAAATATTTCGTATGGTTTATCTGGTGTTTCGACAGTTGTTTACATCAGTGTAATCTATTTTTCATGTTTATGATTACGAAAACAGTAGAGTTTTGTGTTATAATCAAGCTCCTTCTGAAAATGTCTGAACACTCATAAAATGTATAACTTTTCATTATCCTAATAGGCATATCTTTTATTACTGTTGGTTATCAATTATTTGAAATGTTATAGTCGCTACAGCCGAGTGGTTAAGACCTTTCGACTTGAACCCCATGAAGTCGTGGGCTCAAATCATGGTGTCTGGTGAATTAAGGGTGGGGATTTTTACGATCTGGAAGGTCAACTTTAAGTGCAGACTTGCCAGTGCCTTTCCTATATTCTTTTGTTCCTCGGCTTCAGCTCCGAGGTTCACCAATAGTGAGATTTTGTGTACGCAGCCGTTTTTGCCAACATGAAAGAAGCCGCATTCCGACTTCGGGGATGTATGTCAGGTATGTTCGTGCTTCTGAAACCCACCCAACACTGACATGAACGACGGGATCTTTAACGTGCATATTAATTTTGCTCTTCAGCATGTGTATAATTATAAGTATACGAAGAAAATTAAGGCACCAGCACTTGAAGTTGACCTGGAAGATCGTAAAAATCCCCACCCTTGATTCATCAGACACTACAGGGATTCGAACTCACGACTTCATGGAACATACCCATGGAATTGAAGTAAAAATTGAAATGCAGATACTTTTATGGTAGATAATAAACGACCACATTTGCAAAAATCCCTCACCATTGGTGAATTTCGGAGCTCTAGCCGAGGAACAAAAAAATAAATCAATGAATGTCCTCCCACCGTATAGAAAATTTTTGATTGCATCAATCAATGACAAGCTGCTGAAAAGTCTTTCTCTCACAGCACAGACATTCACACATGTATTCAAAGCGGGGGAGTGGATCAACTCTTTGACAAAACGTCTCCATTCATCTTCGTTCATTTTGCAGCCGCCTCCTCACGTGCATCCTCAAGGATGTGCAAGCGCTTCTCCGCCCAGTGGCCTATCGGAGGTCAACGCTGAGGGGTCCCCCCTCTCCATCCTCCTCCGCTTCCGGCACTGGGGGACACAGGACAGCGGGGAAGGGGAGGGGGAAGGGGATGGGGAGGGGGAGGGGGAGGAGGGAGGAAAAGGAAAGGAACCATTATCCTGCTCTGGCTTCGTGGTGCGCCAGTCTGGTGAGGTAGGTATTGTAATGTAATTATGTATGTATGTAGGGGTGGGGTAGGGTGGGTGAAAGGGAGTGGGGAGGGGAGATGAAGGACTGGGGATGTGTGTGGAAGACTACTTCTGTTAGTGCTTCTGCTAGTTGTTAGTAGTGGTAGTAGTGCTGCTATTACTGCTACTGCTACGATGATGATGATGATGATGATGGTGATGATAATGATGATGATGATGATGATGATGTCAAGTCAAGTCAAGTCAAAAACACGTTAATCATCCCATGAAGGGCAATTACAATACTGACAGGCAGATTGATACCTATAATTATCTCACCAGACACAAGAAAAATACATTTCAGATTGTTATAAACATTCCAAGATAGCTTTTAAAAAATTATCATACACAAACACAAACCCAGGTGCGCGCACACACACGCACTGCGTACACACACACACACACACACACACACACACACACACACACACACACACACACACACACACACACACACACACACACACACCATGTAGGAATACAATGTTGTAAATACCATGGATTGGAAAAGAAATTACTTTTTTTTTTAAATGCAGCTGATGATGATGATGATTTGAAGAAGAAGAAGAAGAAGAAGAAGAAGGAAAAAGAAAGAAAGGAAGAAAGAACGAAATAAAGTGAGAAAGAGAGAAAGAGAGAGGAGAGAATGAAAGAAAGAAAGAAAGAAGGAAGGAAAGAAAGAAGGAAAGAAAGGAAGAAAGAACGAAATAAAGAAAGAAAGAGAGAAAGAGAGAGAGAGAATGAAAGAAAGACAGAAAGAAAGAAAGAAGGAAAGAAAGAAGGAAAGAAAGAAAGAAAGAAGGAAGGAAAAGAAAGGAAGAAAGAATGAAATAAAGAAAAAAAGAAAGAAATAAAAAATGTTTGCTAGGTGCAGCATACTAGAGAGCCAGAAGAGGGACGAACAAACACAATGACCAGTATCATTTCTTTTTTTTATATATTATAACCTCACCACCACCACCACCACCACCACCACCTCCACCACCACCACCACCATCATCATCATCATCATCATCATCATCATCATCATCATCATCATCATCATTATTATTATTATCACTATTGTTGTTGTTATGGTTGTTGTTGCTATACCATTATTACTATCATCATCATTAGTTCTTACTCCTTTGTCCCCAGCAAACCTGCCTGCCCCTCAGCTGTGGCCCCGGCAAGCGGCTGAAGGCTGACCGGTGTCAGCCAGTGATTGACCGCTCCAGAGGTCTGCAGTACTCCCTCACCCTCCTCATCCACCTCTTCGTGCGCGGCAGTGACGTCATGGGGGGTGTGACGCCAGAATCTCTGGCGTCATTATGCTCCCTAGAGGAGCTGATCAAAGCGGGGGTGACGCAAAAAACGTCACAACTGCACAGCGAAGCCTACAATCTGACAGGGTGGATACTGTCCACTCACAAACACGCTGCTCTGTCTTCGGTGAACTCGCAGAAGGACAGCGCCAATGATCTCTACTTCGACGACTCGGCTTCGGTTTTGGAATACCAGGACGACTATCAGGACAACATGACGGTGACGGTGAAAGAGTTCCGGTTAGGGCAGGTGCTAGTCTGGTTCGATTTTCTCGTGACACGTGACACAGACCGGATGGAGGTGGAACAGACGGCAGTGCACATGACGGAAGATGACTGGCACGTGGTTTGCGGCAATGCTGTGGCTCGTCTGGCACCTGTGCGTAAACATCGTGAGGACTTGAGCGTGTTGAATGGTAGACGAGCCCGGAGAGCGACCAGGTGTTTCCTAAAGTGTTTGAGGAAAGCGTCATACACATTGACTATAAAACGATGTGGGATAAGAAGAACGCTGTTTCCATGACGGTATCTCCATTCCTTGTTTGCCCTTTCCTAACTTTTAATAACGAACAGTATTCGACCGAACCGTTTGCAGACAATTCCTCAACTGTGAATGTGACAGTGATGAGTGAAACACAAGCTGTTCAACGGGCGGACTTTGAAATAGACGAAGAAGGCAGCATGAAAATATGTAGACATACATTCCAAGAGAAATTCAGCCAGTTGTTGGTTGATAAAGAAACCACGCCGAACACGCCAGACCATGAGACATTCCGTTCTGGGTGTTGGTGGAGCATTACCTATCCCTTGTGTGCGTGTGTGTCTCCCTTGTCTGCTTGCTTTTGACCATAGTGACCTACAGCCTGTTTCGGAGTCTTACGTTCGATTCCAGGGCAGAACATCCTGGCGCTATGCTGCAACCTGTTCCTAGCGCAAGGCTCCCTGCAGTTCGGCGTGAACTGGCCAGAGCTGGGAGTAGGCTGCATCGCCCTGGGCATGGTGATTCACTACTTCTGGCTGTCCTCTATCCTGTGGATGAACGTCAGCTCCTTTCACATGTACCGGGTCTTCACGGCCAGGCATGCAGCCAGGATGAGCTCCACCAACAGCAGGTGCTGCACGCGCAGAGTGGTGGCCTACGCCGTGTACGCCCAGTGCGTGCCTCTGGTGGTGATCGGAGCAACCGTCTCCTCCTCCATCTTCATCTTCCAAGGGGAGCAGATCGGGTACGGAGGCGACGTGTGCTACCTCTCCATGCCCGTCCTGGTGGGAGCCTCCTTCGCCGCCCCTTTGGGCCTGGTCCTCATCCTCAACCTCATCTTCTTCCTGGGGGCGGTCGAGGGCCATCAGCAAGACAGAGCCCCCAGGATGGAGGCCAGCCTGCAGAACGGGCACAGGAACCCCGGCCCCAACCTCCTCACGGCCACGCCTTTCCCTGCTCCCTGGCGCCGAAACCTCAACGTCTGCATCCGTCTGTCTTCCCTCACCGGGCTCTTCTGGGCTCTGGGCTTGATCGCCGAGCTGCTGGACCAGCGGGTCCTGAAGATGGTGTCGGTGATGGTGAACGGGTCGCAGGGGGTGCTGATCGCCCTCTCCTACCTCCCCACTCGCCGCGTGCTGCGTCTGTACGCCCAGCTGTGTTGCACGTGCAGGAGACAGAGACAGCAGCCTTCCAGCGTGGCCTCCTACTCCGTTCCGGGGTCTTCGCCATCCAGTAACCTGGCGGCTACCATGACCACTTCTGCGCCGTGTGTTCCCAGACAAATCAGTAGGAATCACAACAGCGCAGACGCGTAGGAAGTAGCTGGACATTGTTTTTGATGTTTCCAGTAAGAATGGTAATTATAATAGTGTCATCTGCAAAAAAGAAAACTTAAGAACTTGAGTACGAAATAAGCAACACAACAATGCATCTCGGAACAGAAAGTTACTATATACATCTCCACCCACCCCCACCCTCAAATGAAGAAGAAAAATAGTGTATACAACATTATGGAGGAGAAGATTAGCTTGATAATTATCATGGCTCAGGCGACAAACTCATACACGCAAACTTCTCACCCTATGTACTATTTGGAAATAAAAAATTGACTTGACTTGACTTGGCTTGACTTCACTCACCCAGTGTGTACTACAGGCCTCAGAGTGCTATTCAGGCGGGGTAAGGGAGTCAGTGTGCATATCTGGTTGACCCTCAGTGTGTCAAACTGCCGAACACGAACAAAATACCACAAAAACCCCAAAACAACACTAACAACAAATGATAATGGTAGTTATAAACAGCCATGGAGTCTATTGAGGGTAAAAATGTCCATTTCCTTAAGTAGAGATTGGTTTTGTGACAGTTTTTTTTAATAGTACCATAAGCTGCATCTCTCCCCCCCCCCCCCCCCACCCTCAACTCACATACAAATACACATACACGCGCGCGCGCGCGCACACACACACACTCACACAACAACACACACACACACATACACACAACACACACACAACACACTCACACACACAACCACACACACACACACACCACACCACACACACACACACACACACACACACACACACACACACACACACACACACACACACACACACACTTACTAATACGCACGCTCGCGCTCGCCAAACGACATCATATCTCATAATAGAATAAAGAAAACCCGAAGAAGATGTATTTATTTGAGTACAATAAAGCAACAGTAGGAGACCAGGTTTTTCTTATCAAATAATAAACATAACGTTTCCTTGTCACATATTGACAAAAGTGCTTGCAGTTTATGTTGAAAGCAAAATATGGTATATAAACTAACCCATAGAAAAGTTTGAGATTATTTCCTTTGCTTTCTAATTGAGAGAGAGAGCACAAAACAATTAATTTGGTATTAACAGCTATGCATTTGTTTTCTGTCTTTCATTGTCTGTATTTCTGTATCTCTGTCTCTTTCTGTCTGTACGTGTGTTTTTTTCTTTCTGTATCTCTGTCTTTGTCTGTCCGTATGTTTTTTTCTGGCTGTCTATCTGTCTGTCTATTCCCCCATCCTCTCTCTCTCTCTCTCTCTCTCTCTCTCTCTCTCTCTCTCTCTCTCTCTCTCTCTCTCTCTCTCTCTCTCTCACTCTCTCCTGTATGTATTTGCCCACCGCCCACGTACCTACACATAAACACACACGCATATACACATATACATACACAAACATACACAAACACACAAAACACATATACTCACACATACATACACACATGCGGGCACGCGCGCGCATACAAACACATATATAGCCATATGTAAATACATACTCCCACGCACACATATACACAATATAAAGCACCCACCACACCACACCACACCACACCACACCACACCACGCCCCACCACACCACACCACACACATACACACACACACACACACACACACACACACACACACACACACACACACACACACACACACACACACACACACACACACACACACACACACACACAGAGATGACTTGATGGAAAAAAGCAAATGCATTGCTTATTCAATGTACCATCTGGAAATAAAATATGACTTGACTTGACTTGACTTCACACACACACACACACACACACACACACACACACACACACACACACACACACACACACACACACACACACACACACACACACACACACACACACACACACACACACACACACACGTACGCACGCACACACTCGTGTACACACCCCTCACACACACACACACACACACACACACACGCACGCACGCACGCACTAATATCACTAGAAGTGAACAGACGTAAAATTGAAGTCAACAACAACAACAACAACGCACGCACTCACTCACACAAAAACACACACACACACACACTCTCTCTCTCTCCACACCACCCCCTAACCCCACCCTTCCCCACACACACACACACACACCACCACCACACACATACACATGAAGATTTTTTTGTTTTTAATCAACGTTTATTTGTATGTTTCTCGAGATGGACGCAGTAACAAATTGTTCCATGAAACAAGGATCCGTGATGAAGCCCTCAGTGACCACAGACACGAACATCATTAATGCACTTTCAGCATCACCAATCCTCTGTCATAACAAGAACAGAAACATATAGTCATTGCAAAACAAAAGAAGAAAAAAAAGAGAGAAAAAAAACTTGGCATCTTTTTTCAATCTGTGTTCCAAATATTTATTATTATCATGATACACTTTGAAAACATGTTGAAAATAACTAGACAAAGTGTGTGAAACACAGAAAGCACTGAAGCTTGAAAAACAAACGGTGGTAAAGATTAAACAACAATATCATAATAGTGAAGGAGAGTGATGAATTCCAGTGAAAGTGATAGTAGCAGTAATAACTAAACAATATGTTAAACAAAAAAGTGAACAAAATTTGAATGAAACTCTCTTTTTAACGATGACACAACAGTATGTAAAAATAACAAAAGAAAACAAAAACAAACAACAAAAAGACCAGCAACTTATATATATAATATATATATATATATATATATATATATATATATATATATATATATATATATATATATATATATATATATATATCAGTATAAAGTATTTCTTTCGAGCCAGAAGGCCCATAGAGCCGGAGCTTATCCCGGTTTCTGTAGCGTTAAGCGAACTGATGGTTTTTCACCACCCCTGTGACAGGACGCTAGTCTGTCGCCAGATACTTCCCCAGCAGAGCTGGTACCCACTTGTACACCTGGGTGGAGTGAGAAAAATAGGAGTAAAGTGTCTTTCCCAAGGACACAACACCGTGACGAGCGGGGATCGAACCCGCGACCTCTCTCTCTCTATATATATATATAAAACAAAGAACCAAATAAACGACAGACATATATTGCTGTAACTTTTAGTACATTTCGTTTGAAAACAAACCCATAACAACATATAACAACATTTAGCCTAGGCAAAACGCAGATTCAATGATATCATGTTTATTAAACGACTTGCACGAAGAAATAACACAATTATGCAGAGGAAAGAAAAACCATTCTGTAACTTTCAACTGTCTTTGACATAGTTTATGTACACGTCCAAATGTGCGTAGTTGCATTTAAGCAGATCAAAGACACAGAAAAATATAATGATTAAAAATAATGAATAATTGAAATAATAACGAAAAATAATGAATAATGAAAAAGCTTTGGTATCAAGTCAACATAGCTGCTTCTGCTACGACTATTGCTGCAGCTGCTGCTTTTATACTACTACTACTACTACTACTACTACTACTACTACTACTACTACTACTACTACTACTACTACTACTACTACTACTACTACTACTACTACTACAACGACGACGTCGACTACTGCTACTACTTCGACAACCGCTACTACCTCTACTACTACTACTACTACTGCTGCTGCTACTACTACTACAACTACGACTACTACTACTACTGCTGCTGCTGCTGCTGCTGCTACGACGACGACGACGACGACGACGACTACTGCTGCTGCTGCTGCTGCTGCTGCTACTACTACTCCTGCTGCTGCTGCTGCTGCTGCCACTGCGGAAACTACTACTTTTTCAACTACCACTACTTCTGCTGCTGCTGCTACTACTACTACTACTAATGCTGCTGCTGCTTCTGCTGTTACTACTACTACTTCTGGTTTTAACGTGTGGGCAAGATGTTCTGCGTGTGTTCGCACACGGGACCTCGGTTTATAGTCTCATCTGAAGGACTCTCGGGGGAGTGGAGTCCCTGCTGATTTGAACTCCAGGGGAAAAATCCCCTCCAACGTTTACTGTGCTTCGGTGGTGCCTTGATCCCAAGCCGTCAGATCACGAGTTCAACACTCTAACCACTAGGCCATCCTGCCTGCTGGGTTTAGTTTTAAACTCTCCCACCTGAAACACTCGTGTGACAATGGAACTGGAACACATTTTAACTCCAGAAAAACGAAACCATTAGACAGACCACTCAAAGTGGACTCGCACCCGATCCCACAGATAACTTTAGATGATGAGTGCGTTGTTCTAACCATTGAACTACTATAACACTGACTAGACTTGACTTGACTTGACCTGACTTGACTTGACTTCTCCATTAACTCCTTGAGGAGTCACTAGGGGCACTGCACTCAATGTTTCAGCTAGGCGCTGTGTTTAGGGCATGTTTGTGGGGGCCTGTCTTTCCTTTCTTTTATTATATATCTTGAGTATTACCCAAAGTCGGACTGCAGCTACCTCTATGGTGAACCAAAGAGGTCGCATACGCAAAATCGTTGCATCAGCAACTATTCTGTGTAGAAGAGTGTCATTTTGGAAATATTACCCCCCAAAAAACCAGAGGAAATAATGGCTGAGGACAAAAAGTCGGAATGCAACAAATTTAATGGTGGGCCAAAAAAACCCCACCGGTCGTATACACGATATCTCACCGTTTGTGAACCTCAAATACCCCCCCCCCCCCTACCCCCCAACCAACCCCCCCCCCCAAACCACTCAAGGGCAATAAAAATCCAACCATTTAAGCAACAACAAGAACAACAACAGCAACAATACCGTTAACAGCAATATCAGCAAACATGCTTTCAGCACAACAATATTTTCCAACTGTGACAAGAAAATGAAAATCGAGCAAATAATTTTTATATTTGAATTTCTTTCAAGAAGAATGGTGCCAGAAAACAAAGTATTTGACAGATTGCAGTATAACCTCCGGTATACTTCGACCGAACATCAAGCAGTACAGACCACCAGCACTAAATAGTCGGCAAATTTGTGGAAAAAGGAAAAGAGAACGAAAGAATCAGAAAAGAAAGACAGATACACAGAAAGAAAGGAAAGAGGAGAGGAGAAAAGAAGACAGAGAGGGAGGGTAAAGAAAGAAAGAAAGAAGAGAAAGAAAGAAGAAAGGGAGGAAGAAAGAAAGAAAGAAAGAAAGGGGGTGAGAAAAAAGAGCTTAAATAGAGGAAAAAGAGAAAGAAAGAAAAGGGGAGACAGTGGTGAGGAGAGATGAGGAAGAAGAAGAAGGAGGAGGAGGAGATGGACAACAATAACAACAACAGCAACAAACAAAAGAAGAAGAAGAAGCAACAGCAACAACAATAAACAACAACTGCAATACAAACCAAAACAACAAGTCCATTAAATAAATAAACACAAACAACTACACTTCATAAACTTACCCTCAACTATTGAACCCTTTTGGAAAAAATCCTATCCATCTAAAAAGATATGGACAAAAGGTTGCCCTACAACAACTCAGTAATACAACACAATCATCTCCTACCGTGTACTTATTACCCCAGTGATCCCACAACATCTGTACCTGCCTGCTGCACCGGAATAGAAACAGTTTCCCTTGAATGACCCAGCTAGAGAAATTATCTCCCATCATGTACTCATTGCCCTTCTGTGCCCGTAACATTTTGTACTATAAACACACTGGAAACTTATGAGCAACGAGATAATTATTCTATCAAACCTAGTTTCTATGAAAAAAAATTGCAATGTTGAAAGTATGTTACTCTTAAATATAAACACACACATGCGCGCGCGTGCGCGCATGCCCGCATGCACATACACACACCAACATAAACACACACACTCACACACACTCACACACACACACACACACACACACACACACACACACACACACACACACACACACACACACACACACACATACGCACGCTTGCAAGGACACACATGGACGTACATGTGCATACACGCACAAGCAATTCCGTGCTCTTTTCTATGTATGTTCAGACGCACATAATTATGCACTCACGCACAAAGACACACATCCACATTTAGCCACTGTTGCATTTACAAAAAGAAAATGCTGTGTTATAATTCAAATCTTGATTCAAACCGTAGGTTGCTTTCCTTGCTTGGTGAACATGCTCTCAGATGTATCAGTAGCTAATTACCAACTAAAGAAAACCAACCAAAATATAAACATCTAAAGTAAGCAAACTCCACCACCACCATCCAGCACACAAAAATACTATAACCCCACACACCTGTATGTAAAATCGCGGACATAAGGAGCAGCAGCGTATTTAAACAGCACAGGTACACATACAAAAAAAAAGGAATTTAAATTCCAAGCTATTTGACAAACCCATGAAGGTCTAAAAACAACAATAACAACAACAGCAATGACAATAGAGTAAAAGCAAACAAGATTAAACCACATTTAAAAAAGAAGTCATTATTTCTCTTTCTATCTGCTTCCAGTTTTCCTGTGCATGTTAGCAAATGTAACAACAATATCCACACTCACTCACTCACTCTCTCTCTCTCTCTCTCTCTCTCTCTCTCTCTCTCTCTCTCTCTCTCTCACACACACACACACACACAAAGAAAAAAGCAGACGATAGAAACAGACAGGAAAGGGGTGGGGTGGCGATAGACTAGACTCGCCTAGACTCCTGTAAATGGCAAGAGCAGTGCCAGACTATTCAGTCTTCAGCACTTCTGTCATGTCAGTCAGACATCCATAGAGATTATGCACCGAATGCCATTTATATGTTAGAGTGGTCAAAACATATGCCATTTTATCATACTATTAGCAAATTTGATGTTTTTTATATATATACAAACAAACAGACACAGACACAAGCACAAAGAGACAGACACACGCATAGACAAAGAGACACGGAGACGAATAAACAGACAGAGAGAACAGCAAATAGGCAGA
>CM054136.1:32089189-32096689 GCA_028751875.1 Rapana venosa
CCCCCCCCCCCCCTCCTCCTCTGCACTCTCTCCCTGAACCACGAGGCCACAGTTTCAACCTCTCCAGCAAATCCACCCCGCACCCGTCTCGTCTCTTCTCTTTTCCATTCGTCCACCCCATTTTCAGGGCAGGTCACTCGGCACCAGATACCCTGGAAACTGATTGTCCATAAAAAAAAATTCCCACAAGAATCCAAGGTTTCTTTAGCCTCACAAGTTTACCCAAAAAAGAAAGCACCGGAAATAGAAGTGTAACACCGAAAATTACAAAAAATAGAATGTTGCGAATAATAAAACATAGACTATTTTCAAAAGAAATACACGTGACCTACGAGGCACAATCAGAAGCAGTGGTTGTGGACACTTTGGGATCAAAAGGAGTCGACACAGCATGACACCATCCCGCCAAACTTTCTTTTCTTTCCGAACGTTGACCTAGCTTACTTCCAAATCTTAAGTAATGCTAAACAAATCAATACAATAAAATAAAAAACAAGCCATGAAGCTGAAATGTGGCTACTTTAATTGTAGTCAAAAACGGTTTGTATTCGCAAAAATTTCGCCATTAGTAAATCTTGGAGCTCTTAGACGAGGGACGAAAAACAAAAAAGCAACAGCCCCCTCCCCCAAAAAGCCCCAACAACAACAACCAGCCCCAAACCAACAACCCCAAACAACCCACATATACACAAAAATACCCGGACCTCTCAAATAACAAGCAAACAAACAGTAACCAAAGTAACCCCCACTACAACAACTACCACATAAGAAATTATATTAAATTAAACAAGGCCTCCCCCCACCAGCCGTGAGGATGCTAGGTGCCTATTAGCATAAATAGCATATCCACCTTCTGGAAATTCTGTGCTAGGAATTCCCTCTTATCTATCCCTCTCTTTCTTTCTGTCTTGTCCCTTTCCTTCTTGTCACCTCCCTGTTGTCTATTTTCTGCCTTCTTGGTCCCTTCTCCTGTCTTTTTCCCGGAAAGACTTAAAAAAACACAAACAAATAATTTTCTTCTCACGCGGAAGTGGGATGCGCTGGGCCTGATTTGTCAGGTGCATAACGGCAGCGCAACGCACTTTTCGTTCATGTGACAGACTTCAGTAGTTGCTGTCTGAGCGTTCGACGACGCAGAAGAACCCCCTCCCCCCCCAACTAAATTAATGATAAAAATAACTAGATGGTTAAAGAGACTGTACTGGACGCGTGACTGGCTTAGTGGTTTTTATATTGCAATATTTGACGTCAATGATAGGTTGTATTGTGCTAACAAAAAAAAGATACCATAACCCATATTATTATTATTGTTATTTTATTATATTATTATCATTATTATTACCAATCTTGATTTCCTTCCAGAGTTTTGTCATAAAGCATACATAACATTGAACCCATCTTGGTGTCAGCAGATTTGAGGGAGCGAAATTACTGGGTAAAATGTAACACCGGCGTCATAATATTTTCCCCCCTGTCACAAGCAAGCGTAAAAGTCCAATCACAACACTCGCTTCAACAACTGGCCATCACAGTGTCCGACAATGTGCAACAACAATAACAAAAGTAAAAAACAACAACAACAAACTATCGATAACAAAATTAAAAGCACTGATAAACATCACGATTGGTTTCAACATCACAGATATCCTTAGCAACAACCAGATGATACCTTGCCAACTGGCGATGATATGCAAACAGTCAGTCCTTTCCACAATCGGGGATGCAGCTTGCTGTAGCCCAAGCAACAGAATATTTTCCTGGTTTGGAATAATTAAGCATTGCGCGTTACTGCTTCTCTAGCGTGAAAACTAGAAAGCCTTAATCTTGCTGACTACTTTACCAATATTCGCAACAGTTTATTCTGATCAACTTTCGCCAGTAGCTAGGCTGCTATCAGCAAATGTAACCAGAAATCTTCCAGGCCGAAACTCACAGCAAAATCTGATGAAAACACATTCTGTCACATGCAGTGTTTAGTCAGCTGGAGCTGACCCCGAAGACAGTGTTCATGTCAAAGTATCCCATGTCCATGATGCTAAGTGCAAAACCAACATTAATGCTCTCATCCAAACCCTTTCTTTACGTAAACATCTTCCAGATCGTCTTTTGACAGTGACGTACAACACTGCTTCATTTTTTTAAAGTGACTACCACATTCTGCAGTATCATTTCATGGCTTGGAGCTCTTAACTATTTGCAACATCACGGTTCTCTATAATACTTATTCACAAAGAAGTACAAAGTCTGCTACGACTCTGAAAACCGTTACATGTTTGTAGAAATGAAGGAGTGAATACATGAAGGCTGTACACAAAAACAAAGGAATCAGCATACCGGTAAGCGTGATAACAGCGTCATCTTCCGCCAACTTCGTGTGTCCTCCATAGACAGCCAAACACACAGGAAGCCTCTTTCGGTCGCCAAAACCTAGCTGTGTGCTCTAGGCTGCAAAGCATCTGTCCTTCGGATGTTGGTAACAAACTGCATTTGTAATGGCAACATGATTTTCTTGAGCAAGACTCCAACGTGTCAGCACTGATAGCCTCAAGCCTTAGCGTTGACCGACACAAGAAATAATGACGATAGCCGCAAAACTGTTTTGTTCCAAAACACAAGATTCAGGAATCAGAACCACATATTTCTTTATAACATTGAGCAAGCCACTAGACAATCACGATAATCTTCGAGGAAAAATTTTCAATAACAACATGCAGAAAAAAACATCCAAAGGTCAAATCGAACCCATAGCAGTAGAAGCTTTAAAACCAAAGATGTGTAACCAGTGATACATAGGGTTAAACTGTTCACGCACATACCTGATAGTGTTGAAGACATATTATACTATTTGGCTGTCAGCACCTGCTCAACCAAATATGATGAATAGCCCTAAGGTAATAAATGCCATTTAAAGGGGTTGCCATTGTAGTACTGTGGATATGTTCTGTTTACACAAATCACCCAGGCACCAAAACCCAAAGACCGAAGACATGTAACGTCTGCAGAAAGTGGACAGCCATGACATTCTCCAGATTTGTGAATCCATCGGTGAGTAACACCGGGCTGTTACACACCAGTCAGTGCCAGAATGCTGGCCAGTATTTATTTCTCAAGGTACTAAATGATCCACTGCTCTGGTAAAAACAAACAACAAAAAAGTACACATCGTAGTCACTGTCGTCTGATTTCGACCTGCACAAGTTTCGTAAAGCTCTTGTGACAAAGTGTTCTCTAAGGACCTTGCCTCATCTCTCTGAACATCGCTTTGTCCTTCATCAGTTCTATAATGTTCCTGCAAGCAATTGTTCTGGTCAGGATGTATTAATCTCCTAAACCAGTTTGTCCACCCTACAGCAAATATGCCGAGTTCCTGAAATGTCTTGTTCTGGTAAAGAGTCCATCCAACCTCCCGGACCACACCTCTGCACCGATCACAACTCCACAAAGGTGCTGTGTCCACAAGCCAGGTCCGGGTCGAAGTCTTCACTGTCTATCTGCAAGCTGTTGACGTCAGTAAGGCTCCGGGACTGCCGCCTCTGGCCGCCCTGAATCTTCCTTCCGGCCACCCCCTTGCCTGCCCGCAACACGCTCAGCAGGCCGTAAGTCAAGGAGGGAGCGTGGTGAACCCTGACCTGCTGGCTGTGGCCTGAGGACAGGGAGGTGTCGCTGAGGTTGTCCGGGGACTCACAGTCGCAGGTCAGGTCCGTGGAAGAACTCCCTCTGCCCGAAAGAGACAGGTTGGGCAGCAGGGGCTCCGAACCTCCGTGCGGCAACATTCGCCCAGCATCTTCCTCCTCCTCTTCTTCCTTCTCCTCCTTCTCCTTCTCCTCCCCGTCTCCTTTCTCCCTTCCTTCCTGTCCTTCCTCTGTCGGGACAAGGTCTGGAGACTCAGCGACTCCCCCTCACGAAGCTGAGACTGGCCAGGCTTCAGCCTGCCCTTGTGGACCTCTTTGCTGAAGATGCTGGGCATGGAGCGGTGAGCTTCCACATCCGAGGCCTCCGCGTTCTGTCGGCCGCTGGTCTTGGTGACCGGGGCGGTGTAAAGGCTGTCCTCGGGGTTGCAAGAGGGGGCTTCCATGGTCACGGACTCCGCCACTCCCAGGGTCAGGTTCTTGTCGGAGCTGTTGTTGTGGAACAGCTGGCACACGTGGACATCGGCCGAGGCGTTGAGGGTGGCCGAGGGGTGGCGAGGCATGCCATCCGGGGTGAGGTCCAGGCCTCGGCTGTCGTGCACGGACAGTCTGTGGGTGCCGAAAGGGGCCAGGTGGTCACTGATGCTAGGGAAAGAGAGAGAGAGACAAGAGAGAGAGAGAGAGAGAGGAGAGAAAGAAGGAGAGTGATATAGTGCATTTGAGGTCAGCTGAACATAAGAGAAGAGAGAGAGAGAGTGAGAGAGAGAAGAGAGAAGAGAGAGAGAGAGAGAGATTTGACAGTCTAAACATCAAATCCTCTGCCTTGTCTGTCTGTCTGTCTGCACAAACATACACACACATACACACACACGCGCGCGCACGCACGCACACACACACACACGCAAACACAACACATACACAACACATCACACACACACACACACATGCGCGCGCCACACACACACACACACACACACACACACACACACACACACACACACACACACACACACACACACACACACACACACACACACACACACACACACACACACACACACACACACACCTATCACCTCTAAAAGGGTCGCTTTTTTTTAGCATTCGTCTCCACATTAGCCAGACCGCGCAATTTTAAAATGTAATAAAGAGGTAGTGTGTTGTGATGTAATGTAATGATATGTAATACAATGCAATGCGATGCAATGTAATGTGATGCCATGCAATATAAACCATGATGTAGTATTGCCTCTGCGTATCATTTTGTATTGTATTGAGTTGTATGGTACTATATTGTATCATATTGTATTGTATTATATTGCACTGTATTGCATCTTGTTGCATGTGTTATTTTATTGCAGGTATTCTACTGTATTGTTATGTATAGTACTGATTGTATTGTTGTGGATCGGTGATCTAAATGTAACGCACTGCCTAGAAAGCGAAAAGTCCGCGTCGGAAGTGTGCATGGTTTTATTCCCCGTTTGGGACTGAAACTTTTCCCTTATCCACTAGACCGTGAGTGGTGGTCTGGGTGCTAGTCTTTCGGATGAGACGATAAACTGAGGTCCCGTTGTGCTACACAAAGTTATTTAACGCACGTAAATAAACCCACGGCAACAAGATAGTTATCCCTGACAAAATCCTGTAGAAAAAACCTCTCTAATACAGAAACAACTACAGTTGCAGACAGGAAAATAGAAAAATAATGGGTGGCGCTGCTCTTGTGGCGCAATACAATCTTCTCTTCTCTTCTTTTCTATTCTATTCTGTTCTATTCTATACTAATTTCTGTCAAGGCAGATTTCACACAGTAAAACTCCAGCTGCTGTTGCAAGGATAGTACGTACATTTTTCCTTGGTACAGAGCTACCAATTCAATTTTTTTTTAAACCTATCTGTTTGTGTATTTGTTTTCCTATAACGGTACCTTTTCCAACAACATTTTGTTGTGGACTCTTTCCCACAGAGAACCTCAAATTCTCGTCTCATCCGAAAGACTAGCACACAGACCGCCACGCAGGGACGAATACTTGGAAGAAGAGTCCCTTTTCAGACATGAAAATCTCCCTCGTGGGGATGCCGGGGACCTGTCAGTATAAATAGCAACCCCGCCTTCTGGAAATTCTGTGCTAGAAATTTTACTCTTTTTCTATCTTTGTTTCTGCCTTGTTCCTTTTGATCCTGTCACCTCCTTCTTGTCTATTTTCTGCCTTCTTGGTTCATTCTCCTGCCTTTTGCCAGAAAGACTTAAAAAAGATAACAATCTCTCTTAAGCCGAAGTCGGATGCGCTGGGCCTGACTTGTCAGGCGCTTAACGGCCGTCAGCGTGACGCATTTTCGCTTATATAACAGACAACGACAGTTACTATCTGAGCTTTCGACGACGAAAGAGAAGAAGAAGAAGAAGAAGAAGAAGAAGAAGAAGGAGGAGAGGAGGAGGAGGAGGAGGAGGAGGAGGAGGAGGAGGAGGAGGAGAATTGCGGAGAAGAAGAAGAAGAAGAAGAAGAAGAAGAAGAAGAGGAAGAGGAAGAAGAAGAAGAAGAAGAAGAAGAAGAAGAAGAAGAAGAAGAAGAAGAAGAGACGATGAAGAAGAAGAAGGAGGAGGAGGAGAAGGAGGAGGAGGACGACGACGACGACAAGAATCCAACCTTCCCTCTTTCGCTTTCACACTGGGTCCTTACTACCTCCATACCGCCAACCCCACCCACACGGATGGCTGGTATCAAGACTGGTAAAGAGTTCCCCAAGTTTCGGGACTCACCTGCCTTCAGAGTCTTGCTTGTAGAAGTCCTCGCTGACAGCCACGCTGAGGTCGATGTAGGACTGGGCTTTCTCCAGGGACCCTTCCAGACTGCTGCGGAGCTCCGTGAAGGTGGGTCTGTCTTCGGGTCTCGGGTGCCAGCAAGACAGCATCATCTTGTAGCTGTAACACCGTGTCGGTTACTGGTGGTTTTTGGTGGTGGTGGTCGGTGGTGGTGGTGTTGGTGGTTGGTGGTGGTTGTGGTGGTGGTGGTGGTGGTGGTGGTCGTGGTTGTGGTGGTCGGTGGTGTGGTTGTGGTGGTGGTGGTGGTGGTGGTTGGTGGTGGTGGTTGGTGGTGATGGTGGTGGTGGTTGTGGTGGTGGCTGGTGGTGGTGGTGGTGGTTGTGGTGTGGTGGTGGTGGTGGTGGTGGTTGTGGTGGTGGGTGGTTGTGGTGGTGGTGGTGGTGTGGTAGTGATGTGGGTGGTCGTTGTGTGGTGGTGGTGGTGGTGGTTGGTGGTGGTTGGTGTGGGGTTTGGTGTTGTTGTTGTTGGTGGTGGTGATAGTGATGGTAGTGTTGGTGGTGGTGGTGGTGGTGGTTTGGTGGTGGTGGTGATGGTGTTGGTGTTGGTGGTGTTGGTGGTCGGTGTTGGTGTTGGTGGTGATTTTGTTTGTGGTAGTGGTGGTGTTGCTTTGGTGATCGTCGTCGTTGGTGGTGTTGGTGGTGGTGTTGGTGGTGGTGGTGGTGTTGGTCATAGTGGTGGTATTGGTGATGGTGGTCGTGGTGCTGTTGTCACTGTTGCTCTTGCTTCTGCTGTTGTCATCTTGTAGTTGTAACACGGAATTGGTTACTGTTGTTGCTGCTGCTGCTGCTGTTGTTGGTGGTGGTGGTGGTGATGGTGGTAGTGGTGTTGTTGGTGAAGGTGCTGGTATTGCTGGTATTGTTTGTGTTGCTGTTGTTTTTGTTGTTGGTGGTGTTGTTGTTGTTGCTATTGTTGTTCTTTTTACAGTTGCTGTTGATGCGCGTTTTCCAGCTAAATATCTCGGGGGTCAGTCAACCAGAAGATGTACTCTGTCTCACTCATTCCACCTCACACTCTGACGGCACAAGATCGAGCCACCATCCTAAC
>CM054136.1:32106689-32126689 GCA_028751875.1 Rapana venosa
ACACACATACACACGCAAAGTCACGCAAGCACGAACACATTCATACACGCGCCCGGGCGCATCTCTTTACTTCAAGACTCTTCCCGTTTCATTTCTGCACCTCCCTCTTCCTCCCCCCATCGTTTAATATCACATAAAGTATACAGACGTAGAATTGAGCACCCCCCCCCTCTCCCCGCCATATATATACAACACACACACACACACACATACACACACACATACACACGCACATACACACGCACATACACACGCACGCACGTTTCTAATATCACTTAAAGTGACAAGACTTTAAATCAAAGAACGTGCGCGCCACACAACACACCCCCCCCCCCCACAAACGCAATTATCTATCTATCTATCTATCTATCTATCTATCTATCTATCTATTCTATCTATCTATCTAATCTATCTATCTATCTATCTATCTATCTATCTATCTTTCTTCTATCTATCTATCTATCTATCTATCTATCCCTCTCTCTCTCTCTTCTCTCTCTTATTATATATATATATATATATATATATCCTTCTCCCTATACCCTACACCAAACAATAGCAAAAAAACCCCACCAACCCCAACAATAACTAAAAACTCAAGAGTGTCCTAACAGAAAGCCGAGAGAGAGAGAGAGAGAGAGAGAAGAGAGAGAGAGAGAGAGAGAGAGAGAGAGAGAGAGAGAGAGACAGAGAGACAGAGAGACAGAGACAGAGAGAGAGAGACAGAGAGACAGAGACAGAGAGAGAGAGAGACAGAGACAGAGAGACAGAGAGACAGAGAGAGAGAGAGAGAAAGCCCCCACTGTTCAGCGAGCCAAAGCCTATAATAAACATGACCACATCCTCTCTCTCTCACTCACACTCACACGCACACTGGATACCTTTCAGCATCTTCACAGCCACAGTTTTGCTGCCAGAGGAACGACCGCCCACAGCAGAGATGGAGAAATCCAGTTCTCCTTTCAGCACCTTCCCGAAGGCTCCCTCTCCGATCGTTTCCGTGATGCGCAGTGCCGAAAATTCGATTTCGTATTCATCGGGCAAAAGCAGTGGCGAGTCGTCTGTCTCTTTGCTGACCGCACACTCGTAGATTGGGTTGATTTCCTGCAGGATCGGGAGGGTTGAGTTTGTGTGGGTTTGGGTTTGGGGTTGGTGTTTTGGTGTGTGTGTGTGTGTTTGTGTGTGGTGTGTGTGTGTGTGTGTGTGTGTGTTGTGTGTGTGTGTGTGTGTGTGTGTGTGTGTGGTGATCGTTTTGTTTTGTGTTTTGTTTTAGGTTGGGTTGAAGGTGTTGGTGAGTTTTGGTGTTGTTTTGTTTTGTTTTGTTTTGAGGTAAGGTTTGAAAGTGTTGGTGATTGGTGTTGTTGTTTGCTTTTTTGTTTCTAGTTATGTGTGATTTATTTTATAGATGCTTTTCGTGACTGTATTAGTCTTGTCTCTTTTCTGACTGTTATAGTTTCTGCCTGTCTATTAGTCTGTGTGTGTGGATGTTTACGTGTGTGTTTGGATACCTGGCTGTTTCTGTCTGTCTGTCCGTATGTGGATCTGCCTCTGTCTGTCTGTCTATGTCTTGTCTGTCTGTCTGTCTTTGTCTTTCTGTCAGTCTATCTGTATATATCTCTAGGTCTCCTTCTCTCTTTCTCTCTCTCACACATTAATTTTTCCTCCCCTGTCTCCTCTGCTATGCCATCAAATAGCACTACCCTTCCCCCCACTGCTTTAAGACAACTACCACTTCCACCACCGTCGCCAAAACACCTCTTCCCCTTCCCCCCGCCCCATCCACAATCTCCAACTGTCACAAAGGGCTGTAGAATTGACCTGAGACTAGATCTCAACCTTAACCTTAATTACGAGTCAATCTTTAAGTAATGACGGATTACCAACAGTTACCATTAAGTTACCATACTAATGAGCAAATTATTACGACACTGGATCAGTGACCTAGAGGTAACATACATGCCCAGAAAGCGAAAAGTCCCGGTTTGAATTGTGTGGCGGTTTGATCCCCGTTTGTGCCCGAAATTCACCCCCCCCCAAATCCATTTGAACATGAGTGGTTGTCAGGGTGCTAGTCTTTCGCCTGAGACGATAAACCGAGGTCTCATGTCTGACACATTTAGTGCACGTAAAAGATTCCATGGCAACAAGAGAGTTGCTCCTGGCAAAATTCTATAGAAGAAAAGTCGCTCTGACAAGGAAACAAATACACATGCAGGGCTGGGTAGTGCTGCTCTTGTGGCCACGCGCGCTCTCCCTTGGGGAGAGCAGCCCGAATTCCACGCAGATAATTTAACAGTGGCTTAAAAAGGGATAGACAATAAAATACAAAAAATTATTATACAAATCGATCCGTAGAAAATTAAAAAAGCGCTTTTCTACACATTAAATCCGACAACGTGTACACGGCAGCACACTGGAACACGATTTCAAAACAAGCCAAAGATTTAACAAATGTTCAAGAAGAGGATTTACACGATGACAACTTCATGAAGGTGATGTCAGTTTTACTTATAAGGTATGACAATACTTCTCATTTGAGGTGACCTACCCTTCCTTGCTCTCAGTTTTTCCACTTTATATATATATATATATATATATATATATATATATATATTATATATTTATTATTATATATATATATATATATATATATATAAGCATTTCTTGTTGCACTCATTTCATGTATTGGTGCTACGGTGTCCTGAACTACTAAAGATTTGTTAAAACCACTTGGCACCCAATCCTGCTACTAACTATATATGGATCGATGGTCTAGAGACAAGACACCTGCCTAGAAAGCGAAAACTCCGGGTCGGAAGTGTGCTGTGGTTTGATCCCCGTTTGGGCCCGAAACTCTCTCCTCCCCCCTCCCCCACCCCTCCAAGCATTCACAACGAGTGGTTATCTTTCGGATGAGACGATAAAACGAGGGCCCTTGTGTTACACATAATTATCTAGCGCGTGTCAACAAGAGAGTTGTCCATGGACAAATTCTGTAGAACAAAAACTCCACTCTGATAGGAAGCAAGATACACATGCAAGCAGGAAAAGGAAAGAAACAAAAAAAAGGGTGGCGCTGCTCTTGTGGGACTCGTTGTCCCTGGAGAGAGAAGCCCCAGTTTCACGCAGATAAATCTGCCCTGACATACAGTGGTATACAATACAATTTCCTCTGACAGGGAAACAAATACAGTTACAGACAGGAAAAAAAATCATAATGGGTGGCGTTGCTCTTGCGGCGCCGCGTGCTCTCTCTCTCCCCGGAGAGAGCAGCCTGAATTTCAGCAAGAGAAATCACCCATGACTTTAAAGTGGTATACAATAAAATAAAACACAATTGCTTAAAATAAAAATAAAGTTGGGACGGCATAGCTCAGCGGTCAGAGCACTCGCTTTACCCCCAAGCTAAGGTTAAGCAGCATGGAGCGTGGTTACCACTTGGATGGGTGACCGTTTGCGCGCCTTGGCTTCAGTACAGTCCCCCCAGTTCACCTAGCTGTAAATGGAATACCTGGCCTCTTTTAGGGTCAGGGAAGGTAAAGCAGCGAGGGAGAGGAGATGGGCGCCGCCCTCAATACGCTAGCCCATAGAGAAGCTGAGGTCTCTGACGCCTGGCTCCCCTACGACGACATAGGTCATGGGACACCTGCACCTTGAGCTCCTTCACTCAGCTGGTCTGTCCCTCACCTCTCTGCGCAGCGACTCTCCCAGGATGAGCGTCTTGGCGGAGTTGATCTTCCAGCGGTACAGCAGACACACCACCACCGCCATGATGCCCAGGATCACTGGCGCCGCTGCCGCATACAGCACTGCCTTGTCGTCGGACTCTGAAGACGTAATACGGTTGTCATTTGAAAGTGGGTTACATGGAAGGGGCGGGGGGAAGGGGGGGGGGGAGGATAGCTTAGTGGCTAGAACGTTATACTCGTGGTCTGTCTGTCTGTCTGTCTGTCTGTCTGTCTGTCTGTCTGTCTGTCTGTCTGTCTGTCTGTCTCTCTCTCTCTCTCTCTCTCTCTCTCTCTCTCTCTCTCTCTCTCTCTCTCTTCTCTTTCTCTCTCTAGTAAACTCAGTTTCCTGCATGCATAGATATTTGTAAATCTTGATGTCCTTTACTTGTGTTTATAAGCTTTTTTTAAAATAAAAAATAACTTTCATTGGTGTCACTTTTCTTGATATATGCATTCATGTGTCTGTAGACATTTATGCACCCCATGAAAATGGGCAGAGGGCTAAATTCATTAAACATTGTCATTGTCATTGTCATTGTCATTGTCATTCTCTCTCTCTCTCTCTCTCTCTCTCTCTCTCTCTCTCTCTCCTCTCTCTCTCTCTCTATGTTTCTTTCTCTCTTTAAAATTATTTCGAGGATAATGGAATAAGGACACTATGTTGTGTTTTTTCTTTACATCTAGTCCCCGCTCGTATACCGTTTTGTGAGTTTTGCCATCCGTTCCTGGCATCCGTTTATTTCTGGGTAGCACAGGGCACAGGTTTGATCGAGTCTCTGCTGTGGTGTCTGTTCTGATGGGATTATTTTTTTACCCTTGGGGTTAACATCGCTACTTCCCCCTGTGGGGATGCCTGGGGCCTGTCAGTATAAATACCATCCCCACCTTCTGGAAATTATGTGCTAGGAATTCCCTCTTTTCTATCCCTCTCTTTGTTTCTGCCTCGTTCCTCTTCTTCCTTTCACCTCTTTTTGTCTATTTTCTGCTTTCTTGATTCATCCTCCTTACTTTTTTCAGGAAAACTTAGAATATAACAATTATCTCCGAGCAAAAGTCGGATCCGCTGGACCCGACTTGTCAGGTGCTTAACGGCAGTGCAACGTTGATCATATGACAGACAACAATAGTTGTTGTCTTGAGCATTCGATGAAGAAGAAGACGAAGAAGATCGGTACTGACCTGACTTCTCTGAAAGTCTTTCAGATGAGACTAATAAGTAAGACCCATGTGGGAACACATGCAGAATGTCGTGCTCAGTTGTTAAACTCTCCTTCATCTTTCAGAGAAAGAGTCAGGCAGCTGTGGTTGGTTTGTATCTGTATCTTTCTGTATTTTTCAAGGGTAACAGAATAAACATTAGCATACTTTTTTCTCTCCATCCGGCGCTATAGGTAGAGTGGATGACATGAACATACCCAGCATGCAACTTGCTACCTAGAGAGAAATGGGCTCCGCCGGGTTCAATATGCTTATAAAAACAACAACACTGCCTTAAAATTTTAAATCTGTGCTGTAAAGATCCCTTATGGAGTTCAGACAGAAGATGTTTGAGTGTAAGGTCAGTCACAGATACTGCTTTATTGCATGTTTAGTTTTTATATAATTATCGGTATTTCATGTGATATGTTATTGGGTTGAGACTGTGGATGTATATACCGCGTGTTTGGAATGGTGTGTGCGTGTGTGCGTGCGTGCGTGTGAGTGTGTGTGTGTGTGTGTGTGTGTGTACAAACATGTTTTATTGTTCTTTCTTTTTCCTTTTTATTCTTCAATCATAGCTATAATTTGTCTTTGAAATCTAGATCTCAGTTTACAAATGCGTGATTCTAAAAGCCAAACACACTTCAATGTACTTACCGGACTCATTATTATCGTAATATTCAGCGTATCCGTTTCCTGAAAAAAAAATTGAAATAAACAGCACAAAAGTCAAAATATTAGAAAATAATAATCAATGTTAATTCTACAACATCTTTTTATGAAAGGTCAGTAATTAGATCATGTGTTAAAAAACAGAAGAGCAAAATAACAAGAGAAAACCGACAGTCTAGCGATACAAAAGCAGCAGCAACAGTTACAGCGTCAGCCCAACTACATGAGCAACAACAACAGCGCAAAAGATAAATTGGAACAGAAAAGTAAAATGAAGGAATAGAAGGAGACAATGGAAAAAAGAGGGAAGAGGGAGAAGATATGTTGAAGAAGAAGAAGAATTGCGAAGAAGAATTGAGAAAGAATTGCGAAAAGAAGAATTGCGAAGAAGAAGAAGAAAAGAAATTGCAAAAGAAGAATTGCGAAGAAGAAGAAGAAGAAGAAGAATTGCAAAGAAGAAGAATTGCGAAGAAGAAAATTGCGAAGAAGAAGAAGAAGAAGAAGAAGAAGGAAGAAGAAGAAGAAGAATTGCGAAGAAGAAGAAGAAGAAGAAGAAGAAGAAGAAAATTTCGAAGAATTGGGAAGAAGAAGAAGAAGAAGAAGAATTGTGAAGAATTGCGAAGAAGAAGAATTGCGAAGAAGACGAATTGCGAAGAAGAAGGATTGCGAAGAAGAAGAAGAATTGCAAAGAAGAAGAATTTCGAAGAATTGCGAAGAAGAAGAATTGCGAAGAATTGCGAAGAAGAAGAATTGAGAAGAATTGCGAAGATATGCGAAGAAGAAGAAGATTAAGAAGTTGTCCATATATTTTTCTAGGAAAGAAGAAAGCTTTTGATGGACTACAATGTAAAAACAATAAGTAATAAACAGTAACCCAATATACAAACAAACCAACAAACAAACAAACAAACGACAACAAATCTTGACGGATACGAAAAGGGAATGATGAAACAAGTCAAGGAAACAAACGACAATGAACAAGCAAGAAGACAGGTCAGCAAATAAGCAAACAAACAAGAAAAGTAGCAACTTAACCAACCAACCAACCAACCAATCAACCAACCAACCAACCAACCAATCAACCAACCAACTAACTAACTAACTAACTAATCAACCAATGAAGCAACCAACAGACCGTTTAACCTGCCAACCATCTGGCCGCCAACCCATCTACCCAAACCGATCAGTCAACAAGTCAACCAACCAACCAACCAACCAATAACTGCCCCGGTCATTCATTTACTTCACCCCCACTTCCATGTAGTACCTCTCGGCTCACCAACCGACCAATCTACCAACCACAAACTCAAGCAAATCATCACACCTAGCAGCCACCCAACCAAGCAATCAACAAAGCAGCCAATCAACCAACCCAAACCAACACGACCAAATGAACCGACCTATCAACCAGCCAGCCAGCCAGCCAGTCAAAATCCATCCACCCATCCACTCACCCAACTCAATCAACCAACCAACCAACCAACAAACAAAACAACAGCCAACCAACCAGCCAACCAGTCAACCAACCAATCACCCACCCATTCACCCACCGAAGTTAACCAACCAACCAGCCAATCAACTCACCAACCAACCAGCCATCCACCCATCCACCCAACCAACTAAACAATCACCCACACCCACCCACCCACCCACCCACCCAACCCACCAACCAAACAACCAACCAATTACCCACCCATCTACCCACCCAAGTTAACCCACCAACCATCCAATCAACTCACCAACCAACCAACCAGCCACCCACCCACCCATCCACCCAACCAACCAACCAATCACCCACCCCCACCCACCTACCTAACCATCCATCCCTCCAACCAACCAACCAACGAACCCAAGCAATCAACCAACCAACCCAACCCAACACAAGCAACCAGCCAACCAGCCACCCAACCCACCACTCAACCCACCAACCAACTATCCACCCAGCCACCCAGCCACTCAACCAACTATCCACCCAGCCACCCAGCCACTCAACCAACTATCCACCCAGCCACCCAGCCACTCAAACAACTATCCACCCAGCCACCCAGCCACTCAACCAACTATCCACCCAGCCACCCAGCCACTCAAACAACTATCCACCCAGCCACCCAGCCACTCAACCAACTATCCACCCCGCCAGGCAGCCCGGCGGGCCGGCAGTGCAGCCTACCCAGAACAATGCTGGAGGTGGCCTCGTCACTCTTGCCCCCTGTGGACTGTGCCCTGAGGGACACCTCGTAGATGCCGTCCCAGTGACAGTGCTTGATGGTGAAGTTGGTCGCCCACTGACAAACACAGCATCACCTTCATGAGGATGACGAGGATGATGACGACGACGACGACGACGACGACGATGATGATGATGATGAAGAGGATGACGACCATAATGTCGATAACGATGACGATGACAATGGTGACTATGATGACGACGACGATGATGACGATGAAGATGACGACGACGACAATGATGATGATGATGGTCATGATGAGGATGATGATGATGGTGGTGGTGGTGGTGGTGATGATGATGATGACGACAATGATGATGATGATGATCATGATGGTGGTGGTGGTGGTGGTGGTGGTGATGACGTCGACGACGATGATGATGATGATGACGACGATGGTGATGACGGTGATGACAATGGTGGTGATGGTTATGATGGTGACGGTGTTGATGATAATGATGATGATGGATGATGATAATGATTTTTTTCCCTTCCATGTGTTGGGCGTTCCCCAGCTAAATATTCTGAATGTCGCACAAAATGTGTTCACTTTCTCACACTCATTTCACCCGGGAGGGGGGGGGGAGGGAGAGGGTGAAGGGAGGGAATAACCGTGAGACATGAAGTATACACTGAATGAGAAACTTGCGTGCATGATTTTATTTTCAAAATAGCTGGCTAACAACAACAGCAGCCATACAAGGTTTAGCAGGTGGCGTCCTACCCATAGTGACTAGCTCAGAACACGGCACCACTCAGCTCAACTTCACTGAGAGGATGACCCGGCCGACAGCAGCGCAGGGTCAGTCTGGCTGGGGGCCTAACGGTGGCCTAACATTGGTAGGCACTTCCTGACGTTTCTGATCTGAAGGTTACGGATTGTTTAAAAAAGCCAGCCTTGGTATGGCTACAGCTTAAGATTAGATTGACCTGCCTGAAGTTAAGTGAATAAGAACGTCACAGAAGCTAAAGCAGCAAAACCAAAAAACCAAAAAAAAACCAATCAACAAAAATGAAACACACCCAGCCAACCACCCCCCCCCTTCCCCACACCTAGCCAACACACCTCACTAACTCCCCCACCCTCCAAACCAACCAGCCAATCAACCAACCTACCTAACCAACCCACCTGACTAACCCACCAACCCACCTAACCAAAACAACCAACCAGCTCACAACCCATCCTCCCACCCACTCCACCACCCACATACCTAACCAACACACCCAACCAACAAACCCAACCAATCCACCTAACTATCAAGCCAACCCACCCAACCCAATACACCTAACCAGCCCAACCCACCCAACCCACCTAACCAACCCACCTAACCAACCAACCAACCAACCCACCTAACCAACCAACCCAACCCACCTAACCAGCCCAACCCACCCAACCCACCTAACCAACCCACCTAAACAACCAGCCAACCCACCTAACCAACCAACCCAACCCAACCCACCTAACCAACCAACAAACCCACCCAACCCACCTAACCAACCCACCCAACCCACCTAACCAACCCACCTAACTAACCAACAAACCCACCCACCCAACCCACCCAAAACCCAACCTAACCAACAAACCCAACCCTCCTAACCAACCAGCCCAACCCACCAAACCCACCTAACCAACTCACCAACCCACGTAACCAATAAACTCAACCTAACCCATCCAACCCACCTAACCAACCAACCAACCCAACCCACCTAACCAATCAACCCAACCCACCTAACCAACCAACCCACCCACCTAACCAACCAACCCAACCCACCTAACCAGCCCAACCCACCCAACCCACCTAACCAACCCACCTAAACAACCAACCAACCCACCTAACCAACCAACCCAACCCAACCCACCTAACCAACCAACAAACCCACCCAACCCATCTAACCAACCCACCCAACCCACCTAACCAACCCACCTAACTAACCAACAAACCCACCCACCCAACCCACCCAAAACCCAACCTAACCAACAAACCCAACCCTCCTAACCAACCAGCCCAACCCACCAAACCCACCTAACCAACTCACCAACCCACGTAACCAATAAACTCAACCTAACCCATCCAACCCACCTAACCAACCAGCCCCCCCCCCACCCAACCAACCCAACCCATCCAACCAACCCAACCCAACCCAACCCAACCCAACCCAACCCAACCCACCAGACACCTGCCCTCCCCCACCAAGAAAACCCCCCACCCCAAAACAAACCCAACCACAACAACCCAACCTCAACACACCCCCCACCACCCAACAAACCCAAACAAACCCAACACACAAACACACAAACAACTCAACAAAGAAACAAGCAAACACAAAAACTCACGGCGGGCAAATGAAAGGAGCCCCTGTCGGGCTGGATGCTCTCGGCGTTCATGAGGTCCGGGGCTTTGCGGTAGGCCAGGGAGTAGTTGCTGATGAAGTTGCGGTAGCGACGGTACTTGGGCGGGTCCCAGGTGACCAGGATGTCGCACAGCTCCTGGTCCGTCTTGTTGGGGTTCGTGTAGGGCGCCGAGCTGCTCAGGTTCACGTTGGCCGGCTTTTCTGGAGCTGTTGGTGTTTGTAAAACAAAAAAATTAGTAGTAGTAGTAGTAGTAGTAGTAGTAGTTGTAGTAGTAGTAGTAGTTGTAGTTGTAGAAGTAGTAGTAGTAGTCGTAGTAGTAGTAGTAGTAGTAGTAGTAGTAGTAGTAGTAGTAGTAGAAGTAGTAGTAGTAGTAGTAGTAGTAGTAGTAGTAGTAGTAGTAGTAGTAGTAGTAGTAGAAGTAGTAGTAGTAGTGGTAGTAGTGGTAGTAGTAGTAGTAGTAGTATTGGTAGTAGTAGTAGTAGTAGTAGTAGTAGAAGTAGTAGTAGTAGTAGAAGTAGTAGTAGTAGTAGAAGTAGTAGTAGTAGTGGTAGTAGTAGTAGTAGTAGTGCTAGTAGTAGTAGTAGTAGTAGTGGTAGTAGTAGTAGTAGTAGTGCTAGTAGTAGTAGTAGTAGTAGTGGTAGTAGTAGTAGTAGTAGTAGTGGTAGTAGTAGTAGTAGTAGCAGTAGTAGTAGTAGTAGTAGTAGTAGTAGTAGTAGTATCATTATTGTTATTATTATCATTATTATTATTATTGTTATTACTACTATTGAAGTAAGTGAGTGGTTAAGGAGGAGAAGGAGGAGTTGGAGGAGGAGGAGGGGAGGGGGAGGGAGGGGGAGGAGGTGGAGCAGGTGGAGAGAGAGGAGAGAGGTGGAGGATGGGAGAGAGAGAGAGAGGGAGAGGAGGAGGAGGAGGGGAGGAGGGAGGAGGAGAGAGAGAGAGGAGGAGGAGGAGGAGGGAAGAGAGGGGAAAAGAGGACGAGGAGGAGAGAGAGAGGGAGGTTGGGAAGTTGGGAGGGAGAGAGAGGGAGAGGGAGAGAGGGAGAGAGAGAGGGAGATGGAGTAGGAGAGAGGGGAAGATGGAGGAAGAGATAGAGGGAGGAGGAGAGAGAGGGATGATGATGATAGAGAGGAGGAGGAGGTGAGAGAAGGAGGGGGAGGGGAGAAAGAGAGAGAGAGACAGAGAGAGAGAGAGATAGAGACAGAGAGAGAGAGAGACAGGCAGGCAGGGGGGAGAGAGACAGAGAGAAAGGATTGAGAGTGAGGGAGAGGATGTCAATTAATATTTTTTAATCTAAAATAAATATTCCACAAAACAAACAAAACAAAACTTGTCAAACTCAACCAAACCAAGCACAACAAAGCAAAACAAAGTAAAGTAAAGCAAAACATATTAAAAGATAAAATAAACAAAAAAACAACACAAAATCAAATCAACAAACAAAAGCAAACAAGGTCCCAAACCTCTCTAGTTAAACTAGTTGCAAAGAAAAAACAAACACACGGGACCCCCCTCCCCCTCCTCCCTCACCTAAAAAAAGATGACGCATGAATCACAAAAAAAAACCCATACAAAACAATCCTATCGTGAAAAACCGCCAAAAACAAAAACAGAAAGAGAAAACAAAAATCCCTTCATCTTCTTCTTCGTCGTCGTCGAACGCTCAGACAGCAATTATTGTTGTCTGTTATAAAGGAAAGGAGGTAAAGGAGTCCCATAACCTATAAGGTCGTAGGGGAGCGAGGCGTCAGAGACCTCACTTCTCTAGGGGCCAGCGTATTGAGGGCGGCGCCCATCTCCTCTCCCTCGCTGCTTTACCTTCCCTGACCCTAAAGAGGGCAGGTACCCATTTACAGCTGGGTGAACTGGGGGAACTGTACTGAAGCCAAGGCGCGCAAACGGTCACCCATCCAAGTGGTAACCACGCTCGACGCTGCTTAACCTTAGCTGGGGGAAAGCGAGTGCTCTGCTATATGAACAGAAAATGCTTTGCGCTGCCGTTAAAGTGCCTGGCAAGTCAGGCCCAGCACATCCCGACTTCAGCATGGGAGAAAATTGTTATCTTTTAAGTTTTTCTGGGTGAAAAAAACAACTGCAGGAGAATGGATCAAGAAGGCAGAAAATAGACAAAGAAAAGGTGACAGGAAGAAAAAGAACAAGGCAGAAGCAAAGGGAGTGATAAAAAAGAGGAAATTTCTAGCTCAGAATTTCCAGAATGTGGGGATGCTGTTTATACTGACAGGCCCACGGCATCCCCAAGGGGGAGAGAAAAAAACCCTCAACAAAAACCCCCAAAACCCAAACACAATAGAACAAAACTTCCAGCTAAGCACACACGTTTTGAGTAGTTATAGATCGCTAAGAAACAATTGCTGAGCGTGAAATAAACCAAGAAGTAACCACAGAAACAAACGAAGAAACAAGCTAACAAAAATGTCATTAAAAATAGCCGCTGAAAGCTCAACTTGTTATCAACATAGACTGGCAAGACACAGTAATGTTGAGGAGGGAAAAAGCAAGCCATTCAGTTGAAAAATCCCAGACAGAGTTGATAATACAGTTCCATAATCTATCAGAAGAACTAAACTAATCGCACATCTTGTTGTAGTCGCTTTTGAGTAGCGAGGAGACACTTGCTCAGGTATGGAGAAAAAAGTACGTCTCTAAGTATAGACCTGATGAGAACAGTAGATAAACACACTGCCAAAGAGACAAAACGCATATGCATTCCTGCCCACAGACACACACAAAAGCACGCACTCACGAAAGTATATACGCACACACATACACCACACACAAACACACGCGCACGCACGCACGTACGCATCCCCCCCCCCGCCCCCCCACACACATTCACACACTGTTCCTCCCCCCTGGCACACACACACACTCACCCCCCCCCCCCCCTCCTCCCCTGGGACCCACCCACCCACACACCCACACCAACACACCCACACACCCCCACACCCACACCCCCCCACACACACACCCCACACCCCACACCCCCCCACACACCCCCCACACACAAACACACACACACACACACAAACACCCCATACACAAACACACATACACTCCCCACCCACCCACCCGCCCACATTCACTCACAAACGTCCCCACCCATCCCCCACCCACCACACACACCAACATACACATACACACCACCCATCCCCCCACCCCACCCACCCCCCACACACATACAAACACACACACACACACACAGACAGACAAACCAAACTCACCACACAGATTGTAGTCGTAATGGGTGGCTCGGAGACAGCTGCTGAGCGTGGTGAAGGTGAGGTTGACGGGGTCACTGTGTCTCAGAAAGTTCTCGTCCGAATTGTACACTTGAATAGTATAGTTGTTGTTAAAGGTCAGCTCCTTCAGCTCGTATTTCAACTGACCCCAGTACTGCCAAAAACAACAACAAAAAACACATAATGAAAATGTAGACACTGATTACTTGAAGCGTCTCACTGTCGTTGAAACTCGGAGTTCTTCAGCCAAGGAACGAAAACTAAAAAAAAATACAGATGAAAAAATAAACCCCAAGTCAAGTCAAGTCAAAAACACTTTAATCATCCCATGAAGGGCAACTACCCCCAAACCTTTCACCGGTACGTTTGTATGCATGAGTGCTAGTTTTTTTTCCCATTACGATTATATTCATTTCCTACACTTATGCAACTCTCTCAAGCACACGTATGTCGTTCTTACTGATTAGTTCGTTCATTCAACCACCGTGCGTCTGTCCGTCTGCCCGTCCGTCCATCCATTCATCTATCCATCCTTCCATCCATTGATCTGTCTGTGTGTTCAATCGTCCCTCCATCCATCCGTCCATCTATCGATCTGACCACGGACCCATCAACCTATTCGTTCATCCACCTGTCAGTCCGCCCTTCCTTCAATCCATGCATCCATCCGACCATCCACCATCTACCTATTCATCCATCCATATGTCTGTTTGCCGCTCCACCCATCCAGCAATCCACCCATCCATCCACCCACCCAGCCACCTTTCAATCCATCCATGCATTCATCCATCCAGATGCTCACCCGTATCTCTCTCATTTCAAACGTTCCTTTGGGAGGCATGGAGTACAGTCGGAAGTAGCATCCTCCAGTAGCTGTATAAATCAATCAATCTTCAATCAATCATCAATCAACCAATCAATCAATCAATCGATCAATCAATTAATAAACCAACCAACCTGCTAACTAACCAGCCAGCCAACCAACAAACCTACCAAAAATATGTATGATTAACTAATGAGTTGATCAGGTCAAACTGTATATAGATAAGTAAACATTAATGAAACACACCACACAACACACAACACAAACACAACAACACACACATCACACACACACACACACAACACACACACACACACACACCACACACACACAACACACGCGCGTGAGCGCCGCGCAATCACGCACTCACTCACCACTCACGCACGCTCTCACGCACGCACCGCCAGCTGCCCGCCACCACACATCCCCCCCCTCTCTCTCTCTCTACTATCTATCTAATGACTATCTACTATCTATCTATCTATCTATCTATCTATCACTACCTTTCTACACTACACACTATCTACTATCTATCATCATATCTATCTATCTATCTATCTATCTATCTATCTACTCTATCTATCTATCTATCTACTCTATCTATCTATCTATCTACATCTACCTACACTACTATCTATCTATCATCTACATCTATCTATCTCTATCTATCTATCTATCTATCTATCTATCTATCTATCTATCTATCTATCTATCTATCTATCTATCTATCTATCTATCTATCTATCTATCTATCTATCTATCTATCTATCTATCTATCTATCTATCTATCTATCTATCTATCTATCTATCTATCTATCTATCTATCTCTATCTATCTATCTATCTATATCTACCTTTCTATCTATCTATCTATCTATCTATCTATCTATCTATCTATTTTTCTCTCTCTGTCTCTCTCTCATACTTTTGAACTGTTATACTCATTTTCTTATTTGATATCCTACTGTCCAAATATAAGAAAAAGCAACAATATTTGAACAATATTAGCAAGGAAATCGAAATTCAGAGAGAATATAGGAACAATCTTTATTGACATAAGAAACTTGTCTATTGATTTTAAGGGGCGCTTATGTTTATTCAGTTGTTTGGTTTGAAGGATTTGCGGGGAAGATGGAGGGGAGAGGAAGAGGGGGGTGGGGTGGAACTATTTTTCTAAAAATAAACTTTTTTCTTTTCTAAAACACACAAACAAAAGCCGCAAACAAACAATGCCACCCACACACAGCCACCACCACAACCACCACAAACCGCCAACACTAACAACAACAACAACAACAGCATAATAGCAGACTAATAACGACAGAAACAATGACTATAAAAAAACAAACCAACAACAATATCAGTGTACAACCAGATATGTTTCTATTCATATAGAACACACTGAACAAAAACAACATTAACGAAAACAAAGCAAAACAAACAACAACAAAGAAATAACAATGTCAAAGAAACCGACAAAATACTAAACATGAACAGTTACAGCCCCAGTAATAGCAGCAGGAGAGAGAGAGAGAGAGAGAGAGAGAGAGAGAGAGAGAGAGAGAGAGAGAGAGAGAGAGAGAGAGAGACAGACAGACAGACAGGCAGACAGACAGACAGAGACAGAGAGATAGAGCGACAGAGAGAGATAGAGAGCGAGAGAGAGAGACAGAGACAGAGAGAGAGCGCGAGAGAGAGACAGAGACAGAGACAGAGAGAGAGCGAGAGTGAGAGAGAGCGAGAGAGAGACAGAGAGAGACAGAGAGAGCGAGAGAGAGAAAGCGAGAGAGAGACAGAGACAGAGAGAGAGAGACAGAGAGAGCGAGAGAGAGAGAAAGCGAGAGAGAGACAGAGACAGAGAGACAGAGAGACAGAGAGAGGGGGGGAGAAAATAGAAAGAAAGAAAGAAAGAAAGAAGAAGAAAAATTGCGAAGAAGAAGAATTGCGAAGAAGAAGAATTGCGAAGAAGAATTGTGAAGAAGAAGAAATTGCGAAGAAGAAGATTGCAAGAAGAAGAAGAATTGCAAGGAGAATTGCGAAGAGAATTGCGAAGAAGAATTGCGAAGAAGAAGAAGAAGAAGAATTGCGAAGAAGAATAAGAAGAAGAAAGAAAGAAAGAAAGAAAGACATCAGAAAGAGCAACTGCATCATCACCAAAAACAGAATCAACAACAAATTCCACCCCTACCACCACCACCATCCAATCACCACCACCATCACCACGACTACCACCACCACCACGACACCACCACCACCACCTCCACCATCACCACCACAACCACCACCACCACCACCACCAACACCAACAATAATAGTACTAATACTCATAAACTACCCAACTACCACCACCACCACCACCAACTTCAACAACAGCAACACAAACAACAAACACACCACCAACCAACACGCAACAAACAACACAACAACAGCAACACAAACATACTAACACTCATAACACCAAAACCAAACAATGCCCCAGGAGGGCAAAGAGAGAAAACAAGCAAAAGAAAACAAACAACACACACACATACGCACACAACACTACACACACACTACACACCCACACACATGCACACACACACACAAAACACTACACACACTAGAAACACACAAAAACACAAACAACTTCTCACACACATACACTACACATACTACACTAACACACAAACACACAAAACACACACAACACACACTACACACACACTACTCCCGCCGCCCCCCCCCCCCCCCCCCCACACACACACACACACACACAACAAACACACACACACAACACACACACAACACACACACACACACACACACACACACACACACACAACACACACAACACACACACAACAGCAAACACACTAACACACACACACACACACACACACAAAACACACACACACACACAAAACACACAAAACACACACACAACACACACACACACACACACACACACACACACACACACACACACACACACACACACACACACGCACACAATTCGATCCCATTTATTCAGTTTTTGCAGGCCATAAGACCCATATGAACACAATATGAAAAAGCAACCATGGAGGGAATGGAGGTGATATATAATACAGTCAGCGTCAAACAGTTCCAACTCTGACCGTGGGATTTAGTTCAAGGGCCATAAATAAAGTACGCTAAGGTTTCTCTTCATCTTTCAGGCGAGCTGGAAACCCCACAACTGACTGTAAACAAACCGTCAACTCGACAGGTTTCTTCCCTAGCACATCATGGGCACGAAGCCTAGTGGGTAAAGAGGTCACAGTCTTTCCTTTCTTTTAAAAAAAAAAAATCGTTTCTGTGTTTTTGTTCTTGTTTTGCTTTGTTGCTTGTTTTCCCCCTCTTTTTTCGTGTGTTATTTTTCCCCCTTTTTTTTCGTGTCTTTGTTTTGTTTTTGTTTTGATGTGCTGTTTTGTTTTTCTTCTTCTTTTTTTGTTTAAAGTTTCATTGTTTCGTTTTTGTTTTGATTTGTTGTCTGTTTTGTTTTTCTTCTTTTTTTTTTAGGTGTCTTTGTTTTGTTATTGTTTTGATGTGTTGTTTTGTTTTGTTTGTTTTCTTTATTTTTGTTGTTGTTGTTGTTGTTTAGGCTAGTATTGCCAGTTTTATTTTGGACTGATTTTTGTTTGGGGTTTGGGGGGTTTTTGGTTTGTTTTTGATTGTTTTTTGCATTTCTTTTTGTGTGCATGCGACGTGTTTGTTTACTTCACGTGCTCAAGTTGTCGTTTTATTCTTAGTTGAGGGTCGGTGTTTTGAAACACGATACGCGCGTGCGTGTGTATGTGTGTGTGTTTTTTTGTTTTATTTTTGTTCAATGTCCATTCACTACTTGGTGATAAGGACACACCCGCATTCAAACCAACATCTCTCTCTCTGTCTATCTCTCTGTCTATCTATCTATCTATCCATCCATCCATCTATCTATCTGTCTATCTATCTCTAATGTATGTGTGTGTGTGCGTGCGTGTTTCTATTTTTTATTTATTTAATTCTTCTATATCGAGGATCGTGGAATAAGCTCTTATGTGCTTTTTTACATCCAGTCCTCTTGTGCATGCGGTTTTGTAAATTCTGTCATCTGTTCCCACCGGCACACAATGGCCTACTCTTACGTAAAGCGGACCAGGATTTTAACGTGTGTGCGCAAGGTGTTCTGCGTGCGTTCGCACACGGGGCCTCGGTTTATAGTCTCACCCGAAGAACTTTTGGAGGAGAGTGGAGTCTGCACTGATGTTAACTCCAGGGGAAAATATCCCCTTGAAAGAGAATCGAACCCGGGTCGTCAGATTGCGAACGCAATGTTCTAACCACTAGGCTATCACGTGTGTGTGTGTGTGTGTTTGCGCGCGCGCGCGCTCGCGTGCGTGCATGCGTGCACCTGTTTATTTGTGTGCATGTGAGCGTGCGTCTGTTTGTGTGTGTAAGTGCTCGCACGTGTGTGTGTGTGTGTGTGTGTGTTGTTTCACATTATCGGCCAATAATTGTTCAAATGACATTTGTGTGTGTGTGTGTGTGCGTGCGCGCGTGCGCGTGCATGCGCGTAATACATACACGGAGGCGCTCTCCAGGAAACCACAGCATGCAGATTGCCGGCTCGAATGTACTGGGCTCCTACTGTCAGATCCACCGGAGTCTGCAGCTTGTTCACAGCTGAAAACACAGAAAGAAAGGATGAATAAATGAATGAATGAATGAATAAACGAATGTACTGGGCTCCTACTGTCAGATCCACCGGAGTCTGCAGCTTGTTCACCGCTGAAAACACAGAAAGAAAGGATGAATGAATGAATGAACGAACGACTGAATGAATGAATGAATGAATGAATAAACGAATGTACTGGGCTCCTACTGTCAGATCCACCGGAGTCTGCAGCTTGTTCACCGCTGAAAACACAGAAAGAAAGGATGAATGAATGAATGAACGAACGACTGAATGAATGAATGAATGAATGAATGAATAAAGGAATGTACTGGGCCCCTACTGTCAGATCCACCGGAGTCTGCAGCTTGTTCACAGCTGAAAACACAGAAAGAAAGGATGAATGAATGAATGAACGAACGACTGAATGAATGAATGAATGAATGAATAAAGGAATGTACTGGGCTCCTACTGTCAGATCCACCGGAGTCTGCAGCTTGTTCACAGTTGAAAACACAGAAAGAAAGGATGAATGAATGAATGAATGAATGGATGAATAAATGAATAAATGAAAGAATAAAAGAATGAATGAATGAATGAATGAATAAGCGAACGAACGAATGAATGAATGATGAAGGAATGAATGAGCGAATGAATGAATGAATGAATGAATGAATGAATGAGCGATTGAATGAATGAATGAATGAATGAATGAAGGACGGAAGGAAAGAAGAGAGGGCTGATGAATAAATTGATACCAAGACACCGAAAGAGGGAATAATTGGATGAAGTACATAAAAATCGATGATTGAAACGAGCGTAGAGTGGGGAATGAATGAATAAATGATAAAGATCAGCAAACAAAGAAATACGTCATACTAAAGGAATGAATAATATAATAAAACTCAAGTCATGAAGAAATGGGATTGGCGAATAAAGTTATAAAGAAGTGAATACACAAACATTTTGAACTGTAAATATTTGAGCGAGCAAATGAGTGTTTGAAAATGAATTGAAAATTGACAAGATTTATAAAAATTAAAAAAGATATAGAGGTTACATCAATCTGTGTATGGATCAATGAAC
>CM054136.1:32129189-32149189 GCA_028751875.1 Rapana venosa
TGTGCTGCTGTCTGCCTCTGTCATTCTGTCTGTGTTCTGGTCTATATCTCTGTATCTCTGTGTCTGTCTGCCTGGCTGTCTGTCTGTCTCTCTGTCCGTCTGTCTCTCTGTCTGTCTGCATGTCTGTCTTCCTCTTTCTCTCTGACTCTGTCTCTGCATCTCTGTATCTTTGTCGCACTAGTTGTCTCTTTCTGTCTGTCTGTCTCTCTCTCTGTCTGTCTGTTAGACAAACAGACAGACAGAGAGACACTCTGTCTCTGTCTTTCTGTCTGTCTGTCTCTGTCTCTGTGTCTCTTACTCTGGCTCTGACCTCTCTGTCTTTCTCTGTCTCTGTCTCTCTCTGTCTTTGTCTCTGCGTCTCTCTGAAGAATGACATATTGTTACTTTGTATAATAATGAGCTCACTACACTTCATGACAATAAATCTCGTGTAATGGGTAACGGGTGCTGAGAGCTGTATAAAATGGGACTTATTGTTGCTTATTTCTTCTCTCCGATAAAAAAACAACAACGCTCATTCATCCTCTCTCTGTCTCTGTCTCTCTGTCTCTCTCTCTCTGTCTCTCTCTCTCTCTGTCTCTCTCTGTCTCCCTCTTTACCATCACCTCTCTCTTTATCTCTCCCCGTTATGTTTTCTTTAAATTTCTTTTAGCTCATGAGAAAACAAAGGGGACGATGGCGATATACAATATTAACCATAAGGTAAAGGTAAAGGTGTTCCCATAGCCTATGCTGTCCTAGGGAAACGAGGCGTCAGAGACTTCAGCTTCTCTAGGGGCCAGCAAATTGGTGGCAACACCCATCTCTCCCCCTCTCTCTCTCTCTCTCTCTCTCTCTCTCTCTCCCCCCCCTCTCTCTCTCTCTGCTTTACCTTCCCTATCCATAAAAGGGCAGATACCCAATTTGCAGCTGGGTAAATTGGAGGGCTGTACTGTTCCCCGCCACCCCCCCCCCCCCCCCCCCCCCTTAATATTTTGTTGGTTAATTCAGTTTCTCCTATTTTATAGTGCTGATACCGTTACCTTAATCATTGAAGTTTACACAACACACACACACACACACACACACACACACACACACACACACACACACACACACACACACACAACACGAAAGCACGCACGCACGCACCACGCACACACACACGCACACACCACACACACACCCCACTCTAATATCACTTCTGTGAATAGACGTTAAAACAAAACAACACACACACACACTACACAAACTCTCTCTCAGTTCTCAACTACAAACAGACACACCACACACACACAACACACACACACACACACATCACTCACCCCACACCACACACACACACACACACACACAACCACACACACAACACACACCAAAAGAGAGAGGAGAGGGAAACAAACAGACACGCAGACCAGAAAGACAGAAACAGAATTTTTAAAAAAAATGAAATAGAGACAGAGATAAAAAAAAAACCCAATAGAGATACGTAGAGACAGAGAACAGACAGATACACAAACAGATAGACAGAGAACAAACAAAAATCAAGATGCAAACACTCAACACCCCCCCCCCCCCCCCCGCCCCGAAAAAAAAAGTCCGGGCAAACCAAAACTGACAGGGAGGGGTAGTTATGGGGTCCGACACCGCCGAGCCACTGACGTAACCAGAGGCATGCACAGCCACCACTTTGAAAGCGTAGGTAGCATTGGGTTCCAGATGGCGCACAGGTATCACGCTGTAGTTGGTCTGCACACACACACACACACACACACACAGTGACAAATGAAAGCATCACTAATAATATTCCGGAAAAGAAGCAGAAGAATGTAGAAAGAATGCGAAAAAGAAGAATGAGAAGAAGAAGAATGCAAAGGAGAAGAAGAATGTGAAGAATGTGAAGAATGTAAAAAAGAAGAAGAAGAAGAAGAAGAAGAAGAAGAAGAAGAAGAAGAAGAAGAAGAAACACCAACTGAAAAATAAGAATGATTGAAAATGGTTTATACACCTGTTAAATCTGATAACTTCATATCCTGTCCTTGTAACATACTTATCATTAGGTTACATCAATGAGTTTCGTGCTTGTCCTTTAACTTCTTAGAAGTCTTTACTACCTGGTACTGAGGAGCTATTAAACGAATTCCTCCAAAGGTCACCTAAATGCCCAAATCTGGTTCCCTGGACATGGGCTTCCTGTCCAGTCTGTAACGCTCTCCGCGTCCATTGCCCTATCATTTTTTCTTGTTTTCTTCTTTTATTTTGGAGGGGGAGGTGGGGGGCGGGGGTGATGAGGTGGGGGGGGGGGGGAGGGCTGTGTCTCCATCTACCTCTTTGTCTCCCCTCCCCCCTTTACAAACATTCCCTGCAAACCAGTTTGAGCGATGTCAGAGAGCCTTGTGTCACACTCAAGAAGTTTTCTTTTCTTTGTCAATTCAGCAGATGTGGGTAAAAAAGTGATGTGCCGTATGACGGCCTGATAATTATGCTTGCTCGTTATTGATGATAAATTATGGTCAGTGCAAATGACATTTAGTATTCTTATGATGACATCTTATTTCAAAGCCTAGGAAACTAGGTGAAATAAATGTATAGTGCTTATCGGACGAAGACTGGGCGGGCGGACAAGACAGGTTTTTCTGTTTTCCTTCGTTCCTCAGATAGAGTTCAGAGGGTTTGAACTTCAGTCCTGTTTGTGTGTGTGTTGTGTGTGTGTGTGTGTGTGTGTGTGTGTGTGTGTGTGTGTGTGTGTGTGTGTGTACGTGACCCTCTGTGTGTGTGTCTCATCTGTGTGTGTGTGTACGTGACCCTCTGTGTGTGTGTGTGTGTCTCCTCTGTGTGTGTGTGTGTGTGTGTGTCTCCTCTGTGTGTGTGTGTCTCCTCTGTGTGTGTGTGTGTCTCCTCTCTGTGTGTGCGTGCGTGCGTGCGTATGACAACTACAAAAAAACAAACACAAGAAACTAAAGAAACCAAATAGCAGAAACAACAGAAACCAAACAACAGAAACCAACCCCAGCAGAAACTACAGAAGCCAAAAAGCAGAAACAACATAAACTAAACAACAGAAACAACAAAAACCAAACAGCAGCAGAAACAACAGAAACATCAAAACCAAACAGCAGAAACAACAAAATCAAACCCCAACAGAAACAACAGAAACCAAACAGCAGAAACAACAGAAACCAAAGAACAGCAGAAACAACAGAAACCAAAGAACAGCAGAAACAACAGAAACCAAACAGCAGCAGAAACAACAGAAACCAAAGAACAGCAGAAACAACAGAAACCAAAAAGCAGAAACAACATAAACTAAATAACAGGAACAACAGAAACCAAACAACAACAGAAACAACAGAAACCAAACAACAGCAGAAACAACAGAAACCAAAACAACAGCAGAAACAACATGAAACCAAAACAACAGCAGAAACAACATGAAACCAAACAACAGCAGAAACAACATGAAACCAAACAGCAAGAACACAACGACCAAACTAAAAGAACGAAAAGAAGCGACTTGCAGGCGGACACAGAACGAACAGCAAGAAAACAAACGACGGTTTCTTCCAGAAAGAAATGGATGTGTCTTCAGTTGGTAGGCAGGACACGATTCACAGACATGACAGCGATGAGGCGAACAGAGAATGTATGGGAGAAAAGGCAGATGAATTATAGCGGAAAGTAAAGAATTTATTTGGGGTTTTTGATTGGTTGGGTGGGGTTGGTTTTTTTGTGTCATTCGGGCGGAAGGAGGGATGGGTGGGATATTTTGCAAGTGTGAAAGAAATTTAAATCCCGTTTCAACAAAAAAAAGTATTAAAAAAACCCCCATAAACATTCATTCCCAAAGGTAAAAGCAACCAAACATATCTACATTACAGAACAATGAAAACGAATCTAGTCACAAAAACCAACCATCCAACCAGCCAAGCAACCAACGAATCAAACAATCCTTCCCCTCTCTCCCTCCCCCAACTTAATAAATAAAGAAATTCAAAAGAACAACAAAAGAAAAATATGAGCAAACAATATATTAAAAAAACACCCCAAACAAACAACACACACCAACCCCTCTCACACACACACAAAAAGAAACACAAACCACTTCTAACATTACAAAAACAAATCACTAAACAATAGCAACGATCTAAACCCTTTCCTCCTTCCCCCTCCTCCACACACACCCCCTCCCAACCCCTGCCCTCCCCCCTCTCCCCCCATCCCCCGGCTCCCTCCCCCTCCCCCCTCTCCTCACCGGCTTAGGGAAGAAACTCCACTGGGAGTTTTTGGAAGGACATTCTATGGCGTCATCTGCACATTTGGTGATGGCCACGATGAAGGACAAGGCAGCGGAAGTGGAATAGCTGGTGACGTCACGCACGTTCCAATACATGCGCACTAGCGACTTGGGGGTGGCGAATATGCGGAGGGAGGTGTAGGTGCAGATGGCGGTGGGTTTGGTGAGGGTGAGGTTTTTGTCGGCTCGGGACAGGTTCCACGCCTTCACGGAGGGCCCTGTTTGGTCTGTGGAGAAACGGGGTGTCCAGAGAGAGTGATGGATGGAGGGTCGTAGTTATCGTGATGGATGCTGTTTGTTTGTTTGGTTGGTTGGTTGTTTGTTTGTTTGTTTGTTTGTTGTTGTTGTTGTTGTGTGTGTGTGTTTGTGATTGGTTGTTTTTTTGTGTGCGTGCTTCGTGTTTTTTGTTTATTTAATTCACAACAGCATCAATTATTATCGTCAGCGTCATCATCATCATCATCGTCGTCGTCGTCGTAGTCGTCATCCTCCTCGTCGTGGTCGTGGTCGTCGTCGTTGTTGTCGTCGTGGTCGTCGTCGTCATCATCATCATCATCATCAGCAGCAGCAGCAGCAGCAGCAGCAGCAGCAGCAGCAGCAGCATCATCATCATCACCATCATCAGCAGCAGCAGCAGCAGCAGCAGCAGCAGCAGCGTTGTCATGGTCGTTGTCTTCATCATCATTATAATTATAAACTGTGGCATAACTCATCTGATGAGTGGCAAAAGAAGTCCTTGAAATCGCTTTCCAAGGCCTTTGTCTAAACGAGGAACAGGCATAACAACATTTGCGTTGATGATATTGATCAGTCACTGATTTTCAAATTGCACCTAATCATTGGCCCAAGTTCACGTAATAATATTTCAATTTCATCGCATCCATTCTATGACCAAACTTTGATATTCCAGCGATAAATCATCATTAATTAAAAACAGATCTGAATGTCATGTCTTGGGTTCCAAGATCAACTTAACGTCAGAACATAAAACCTGTCTCAGAGTCAATATTCGTCTTTTTTTTCCCTTCTCCATGACGACATCTTTGTGTGATAAGAAAGAAGGTGGCAGGATGGTTAAGATGTTCGCCTGCCAACAAGTAAACCGCGAGGTTGTGGGTTCGATTCCCAGCTTCGCCCTTTCTTCCCAGTTTGACCACAAAAAAAATCGAACTGAATGTCAAAGTCCTTCGGATGAGACTATAAACCGAGGCCCCGTGTTCGAACGCATGCAGAACATCTTACGCACACGTTAAATCCTGTTCCGCTTTTCGGAAGAGTAGGCCATTGTGTGCCGATGGAAACAGATGACAAAATTTACAAAACCGCATACACACGGGGACTGGATGTAAAAAAGCACATCAGCGCTTATTCTATTATCCTCGATATAAAAGAATAAATAAAAACAAACTAAAATAACGTCATACAGCCCAAACGGTCCACTCACGTATCTCCTCTAGGTAGGCGAAATGCAGGAACTGGCAGCTGTCTCGACATACCTCCGAACTCTGAAAAGAAATGAATTTGAAATGAGTACATCAAACTAAGTGACCAACGAACTAACAAGCTAACTAGTAAACCTAACTAGCCAGTTGGACTAGTAAGTAATCAGCCAACAATCAACCTCCTCACTAGCCTACCGAATGAATAACTAGATAAATACATGAATAAACAGTGAACGGTCTTTGAAATGCAGTGTTTTTATTTCTGATTGAAACAAAATGAATGTTTAGCAATGTCAGTTCCCGATCTAGTCGACACAAGGGCTGTTCTCCACGTAGAACGCTCCATCACTGAACACAGTACATGAAGAAAAGGGGCAATAACTGTCTCCTACTTTGATTGTGTGTCTTCATACGGTCAATAATTATTGTCTTGCATACCACTTTTGAGTCAGAGCAGATTTCGCTGTGTGAACTTCGAGCTGCTGGTCCCTCCATGGAAGAGCACGTCGCCACAAGAACAGCGCCACCTGCTGTTGTTTTTAAAAAAAATCTGCATGTGTATAATTCCCTGCAAGAGTGGGTTTTCTTTCTATGAATTTTGCCAGGGACAGCTCTCTTGTTGCCATGGGCTCTTTTACATGCCCTGAATGCTTGTTACGCATGGGACCTTGGTTTGCTAATGATAATGTACGGACATTTTTATAGCACCGAATCTTGTAAAATCAAACACATCAAAGCACTTTAGCGTCCCATCTGAAAGACTAGCACCCAAACTACCACTGCTGGTATAGTAAATAGGAAAGGGGGTGAGGGAGATAACTTTTGGGCCCGAACAGGAATCGAACCCTACACTTCTTGCTTTCTATGCGGGTATGTTACCTCTAGACCATCGATTTACCATAAGTAGAGCGTATGCTTCTGGGCCTTCATCCAAAAGGGTTGGCGGCTATCTCGTGGGGGCTTTCTCCTTGGTTGGTCTTTAGCCAGTCTAGTCTGAGCACTCCCAGAGATACCACCCCAAGTGCCGCCTCTGTACAGGACTCTGCCTTTTCTTGGTTGCCGTTAACATGTCAAGGACGTGTGTGTGTGTGTGTGTGTGTGTGTGTGTGTGTGTGTGTGTGTGTGTGTGTGCGTGTGTGTTTGCGTGTGTGTGTGCGTGTGTGTGTGTGTGTGCGTGCGTGCGTGCACATTTGGACTTGTTAGAACTATTAATTGTTACTGGTTGCATGACTGTGCAAGAATGAGTTGAGTGCAAGCGCTTTAATTTGTCTCTGCAATGTATGTTTGTTTTTTGTTTTGTTTTGTTTAATGTCTATTCACTACATGGTGATTTAGACACACCCGCATTCATATCAAAGTACCTATTATTACACACCCCATATATATCTCTCTCTCTCTCTATCTCTCTCTCTCCATCTCTCTCTCTCTCTCTCTCTCTCTCTCTCTCTCTCTCTCTCTCTCTCTCTCTCTCCTTACACGCACTCACACACACACACATAAGTATACACACACACACACACACACACATATATATATATATATAACTAATTACAGTAATGGTCTTACAGGTGAAGAATATATGACTTCAGCAACTGACATTATGAATTGCTGAGAGTCATATAAAATTTCTTGACTAGTGGCATATTTCTTATAAATATCTAGACCTCTTCTTTTATACATGTCAAAAAGAATTGGGCAATCAAACAACAAATGGTGGATTGAAATGGGAATAGAACAACAACATATTACATTTTTTAAATATTTAGTATTCCATGCATTTAATCTCAGTTTATGTGTAAGAATTTCTAATTTCCGTGGGCAAGGAAATTGCTGATAATGTTTTTTTTTTTTTAATATAATCTTTGAATGTAATATATAGCGCTATATAAATTCCATTTTTTATTATTATTATTTATTATTATTATTATTATTATTATTATTATTATTATTATTATCATCATTAATAGGACCTTAGCAGTTGTTTCGTGGGTAAGGGACGTTTTTGTTGCTTTTTGCTGTAGTTGGGGATGTGCGTGTATGTGTGTGTGTTTGTGTGTGTGTTTGGGGGGATGGTTTTTCTGTGTTTTTTTTTTATAAACCTTTCCAAGCTATCCTGTTTTCCATACCCTTTTCTCCATGAATATAGCTCGATCGTCTGCTTATTTCGATTTGTACAGAAGACGCCTCTTTCGTATAAGGTTGTTCATGAATATGAGGAGGTGGTGTGTGTTTATGTCATAAGTAAGATAACGAAAGTTTCTTCACTTTTGATGATCAGTGCTAGCGACAGTGAGAGTAGTCTCCTAACTGTTGATATTGTTATCGGGAAGGTAGGCCGCTCCGTAACTTGGTATGTGCACTAGACTGACGTATTGCCACGATTCCTGGCTCCATTGTCGAGGGGAAACAATCTTTATGGCAAGCCCTGCTGTATTATCATTTTGATATTCGCCCAGATTTAGAACACCTACATATCATAACTGAAATAATAAAAAAGGTAAGGTGTCCCATAACCTATAAGGTCGTAGGGGAGCGAGGCGTCAGAGACCTCACTTCTCTAGGGGCCAGCATATTGAGGGCGGCGCCCATCGCCTCTCCCTCGCTGCTTTACCTTCCCTGACCCTAAAGAGGGCAGGTACCCATTTACAGCTGGGTGAACTGGGGGACTGTACTGAAGCCAAGGCACGCAAACAGTCACCCATCCAACTGGTAACCACGCTCGATGCTGCTTAACCTTCACTAGGGGGGAAAGCGAGTGCTCCGACCACTGAGCTATCCCGTCCCCCATAACTGAAGTACAGATTCTTAAAAACAGCAAACGCATTAAAGAAAAAAAAAGAATTGAACTATTACCACCCACACAATACAAAAACATCAGAGAGTTGCAAGAGGCATGATTAACGCCGCACATTTACCGGGTTATTTTAAGCATTATCACCGTTCTAAAGACATTCAATAAATTGTCCTCGATTTTCTTTTTCGAAGCGGCCGTCATTCTAAACTGTTTTATAAGTATACTGCACTGAATTTGCAGCTTTCGTTTTTATTGCCCACAGTCATGTCTATGTGGATCAAAACGCAACGGTGAACAGAAAGATTTGGAAATGCTCCAGGGCAATGTTGAAGGTCTGGCAGCATCCTTCAGAGGGCTTTATGTAATTTTGGTCTTGACCCGGTGAGAGGTAGATACATGGGACAGGGGAAGATTGGTGGTGGTGGTGGTGGTGGTGGTGGAGGAGGAGGAGGAGGGAAGGAGGAGGAGGAGGAGGAGAAGGAGGAGGAGGAATGGAGAGAGTCTTTGGTTGAAAATTTTTGTTAGAAATAGCAGAAGCAGACAGACTTATATTGTCAGCATGACACCACACATCATTCCTCTTTTTTTCTCTGTTTTTATTTTATTTTATCGAGATGGACAAAGTGCTGGTATCGGCACTGGTATAGGTATTATCTCGTGATGTGTGCGGGGAGATGGATGTGTACTGCGCTGTGTTATTCTTCTGTGATCAATGGTTTTCCTATTCCCTTTCTTCTATGTACGGCTTATAACCCACATGCGTTGCTCTGTTTGTGAGATAATAAAGGAATAAATGATAATGATAATGATAATAGTAATTATGATAATTACAATACCAACAACAACAACAACAATAATGCTGCTGCTGCTGCTGATAATAATAATAATAATAATAATGATAATGATACTAGTAATAATAGTAATGATAATAAAAAATAGTAATAAAAGAAATGATAGTAATAATAGTAAATGGAATGTATATAGCGCTATATCTTGCAGAGACAAATCAGATCGCTTGCACTCAACTCATTCTTACAGTCATGCAACCAGTAACAATTAATAGTTCTAACAAGTACAAATGTGCACGCACACACGCGCGCGTGCGCACACACACCAAAACATACACACACAAACACACACACACACACACACGCACGCACGCACACACAAAGGTTATACACTTTGGCAGGGTGATATAATTTCGGCTGTTGAAGGCAGGGAAAGGCTATGAGATGAAACAGGAGAGGAAAATCTCAGGTTTGAAATAAATATGTCTTGAGACTGGATTTTAAAGAATCTTAAGAAGGCTTTAGGCGAAGAGAGAGAGAGAGAGAGAGAGAGAGAGAGAGAGAGAGAGAGAGAGAGAGAGAGAGAGAGAGAGAGAGAGAGAGAGAGAGGAGGAGTCATTCCAGATCGATGGACCAGAAATAGAGAAAGAGCGACGGCCGACGGTGGATTGGCTGAATCTAGGTATTCGAAAGCACAAGGAATCTGCAGCAGTGCGGAGGGAACGAGAAGGAGTGTACAGGTGAAGATCATTTAATTGATTGACTGATTAATGTGGTTTTATTTCAGACTATAAGTTTGTATTCCTCCTCCTCTCCTTCTCTGTCCCTGTTTTTGTTTGGATGGTTGGTTGTTGTTGTTGCTGTTGGTGGTGGTGGTGGTGGTGGTGGTTGGTGGTGGTGGGTCTTTTTGCATGTTTACCTCCGATTGTCCAGCTATCTGTTTAGTTACCTCCCGTCTCTAGCTACTCCCGTCTCCAGCTACTATCTTTGTCCTTTTCCTTTCATCCCGTCTCACTCTTTCTTTCTTTCTTTCTTTCTTTCTTTCTTTTTTCTTCCTCTTCTTTTTCTTTCTTTCTTTCTCTTTCTCTTTCGTGTTCTTTGTCCTGTTCTCTCCTCTCTCTCTGTGTGTTGCCTACCCTATTTCTTTCTATGTCCATCTGTTGTCTCTTCGTATATTATATTTGTCATACTATATATATCCTTTACATTTTATATACATATATATATACTATATTATATACTTATTATATATATATATATATAATATATATATATAATATATATTATATATATATTAGCGAGCGAGAGAGAGAAAATAGATAGATAGATATTTATATATGTGTATTTATTTATATATATATTTATCTCTGTGTGTGCGTGCGTGCGTGCGTGCGTGTGTGCATGTGTGTGTGTGTGTGTGTGTGTGTGTGTGTGTGTGTGTGTGACTCCCAGTAACTGGAAAGCGACAAATCTGGGCATGTATATGACGCCAGTAAAGATGGGCGGGCTGGGTGGTTTGAAGCAAACATATTTGCCCTCCTCCCCCATCCCCCCCCTCACACACATACACACACCGCTTCCCTATTTTTTATTTTTGGAAAATGTAAACTTCTATAAAGCAGACGATGCTTTATCGTCACGTCACAGGCACTTGAGGGTGCACTCATAAAGCCATGCACAGTTCACCTTCAATTTTCTGCACGAATTATTTTATGGGCGTTGTAATTACTGAAAAATGTAAACAGTCATCTTCGCTTTGTATCATGCAAAATGAAATACTCGATGTATATTAAGATAATAGGTGTGTTTGTGTGTGTGTGTGTGTGTGTGGTGTGTGTGTGTGTGTGTGTGTGTGTGTGTGTGCGCGCGTGCATGCACGCACACAGACATGCTTATTCACATGCATACAAGCACACAGACGCTCGCGCGTATACACACACTCACACACACACACTCGCACAAACACGTACGCAAACAAAAACACACATACACATGCAGGCACGCACGCACACAATGCAGTCACAAACCAAGAATGTACTCTTGCACACACACACACACACAAACACATATACACACATACACCCACAAGCACACGAATGTACTCTCTCACACACACACACATGCACACACACAAACACGCACGCGCGCAATCTTACTCACAAGCACACGAATGTACTCTCTCTCACACAATACACACATACACACATGCACTCAAAGCTACTCTCTCTCTCTCTCTCTCTCTCTCTCTCTCTCTCTCACACACATACAATACACACACATACACAAACAGAGTTTTAATCTGTCACACACATGTTTTTGCAGACATACGTAAAAACCTGAGCACTTACGTGCATTATCACGTTCATACGCTTAAATGCACACGTCACAGCAATCGCACACTGACACAGGATATTCTAGTCAAGGTATGTGTGTATGTGCGTGTGCGCGCGAGTCCGTGTGCGTGTGTGTGTATGTAAGTGTGTGCGTGCGCGCGCACTAATGCACCTCCGAAAAAAAAAGAATACTCGTTCATTTTCTCATGATAATGCCAAAAGCATTGTACCTTTTCTCAATATGATGACATATTAAGAATGCCTTTTTTGAAAAGTTCTTATTTATGCATAATTTTGCGGCGTTTATGTTACCGAAACATTTTAACGGTAGTACTTTATGAACATCTTCTATCGATTGTTGTTACCCCCCCCCCCCCCCCCCCCCCCCCTCCCTCTCCCCTACCTCTAACAGTCGGGCCAGATTACAGGTTTTGAGATATAGCTGCATGCAGTATTCAACGCTTTACCCAATGACCTCTAACGGAGTTTTGAAATAAACCTTGCCTTGCCAAGCCATGTAATTGTCCTGCCTTGCCCTGCCTTGCCCTGCCTTACCCTGCCTTGCCCTGCCTTACCCTGCCTTGCCTTGCCTTCTCCTGCCTTACCCTGCCTCTGCTTTGCCTTGTCCTGCCTTACCCTGCCTTGCCTTCTCCTGCCTTGCCCTGCCTTGCCTTGCCCTGCCTTGCCTTGAGTTACCCTGCCTCTGCTTTGCCTTGCCTTGTCCTGCCTTACCCTGCTTTGCCTTGTCCTGCCTTACCCTGCCTCTGCTTTGCCTTGTCCTGCCTTACCCTGCCTCGCCTTGCCTTGTCCTACCTTACCCTGCATTGCCTTGCTTTGCCTTGTCCTGCCTTACCCTGCCTCGCCTTGCCTTGTCCTACCTTACCCTGCCTTGCCTTGCTTTGCCTTGTCCTGCCTTACCCTGCCTTGCCTTGCTTTGCCTTGTCCTGCCTTACCCTGCCTTGCCTTGCCTTGTCCTACCTTACCCTGCCTTGCCTTGCCTTGTCCTGCCTTACCCTGCCTTGCTTTGCCTTGTCCTGCCTTACCCTGCCTTGCCTTGCTTTGCCTTGTCCTGCCTTACCCTGCCTCGCCTTGCCTTGTCCTGCCTTACCCTGCCTTGCCTTGCCTTGTCCTACCTTACCCTGCCTTGCCTTGTCCTGCCTTACCCTGCCTTGCCTTGCTTTGCCTTGTCCTACCTTGCCCTGCCTTACCCTGCCTTGCCTTGCCTTGTCCTGCCTTACCCTGCCTTGCCTTGCCTTGTCCTACCTTACCCTGCCTTGCCTTGCTTTGCCTTGTCCTGCCTTACCCTGCCTTGCCTTGCCTTGTCCTGCCTTACCCTGCCTCTGCTTTGCCTTGCCTTGTCCTACCTTACCCTGCCTTGCCTTGCCTTGCCTTGTCCTACCTTACCCTGCCTTGCCTTGCCTTGTCCTGCCTTACCCTGCCTTGCCTTGCCTTGCCTTGTCCTGCCTTACCCTGCCTTGCCTTGCTTTGCCTTGTCCTGCCTTACCCTGCCTTGCCTTGCCTTGTCCTACCTTACCCTGCCTTGCCTTGCCTTGTCCTGCCTTACCCTGCCTTGCCTTGCCTTGTCCTGCCTTACCCTGCCTTGCCTTGCCTTGTCCTGCCTTACCCTGCCTTGCCTTGCTTTGCCTTGTCCTGCCTTACCCTGCCTCGCCTTGCCTTGTCCTGCCTTACCCTGCCTTGCCTTGCTTTGCCTTGTCCTGCCTTACCCTGCCTTGCCTTGCCTTGTCCTACCTTACCCTGCCTTGCCTTGCCTTGTCCTACCTTACCCTGCCTTGCCTTGTCCTGCCTTACCCTGCCTTGCCTTGCCTTGTCCTACCTTACCCTGCCTTGCCTTGCCTTGTCCTGCCTTACCCTGCCTCGCCTTGCCTTGTCCTACCTTACCCTGCCTTGCCCTGCCTTACACTGCCTTGCCTTGCCCTGCCTTACCCTGCTTTGCCTTGCCCTGCCTTACCCTGTTTTGCCTTGCCTTGCCTTGCCTTGCTTTGCCGTGAATAAGCGTGCGATACTAATATTGTAGTTGTACTTGTACGTGATATTTACGATAAGCGGGCAAGCGCTTGTGGTTAAGCCTGTTTCACTTTAACCCCATCGATCTGTGATGTCGTGGGCTTGAATCTCGGTGGTGTATGGCGAAGTAAGGGGTGAAGATTGTTACGGATCTCCCAGGTCAACTTCAAGTACAGACCTGCTAGTGCCTTAATTCCCTGTCGCGTATATTATACACATGTAGACGATAAAAACAAAACATGCACGTAAAAATCCCGTAATTCATGTCAACGTCCAGAGTGCTACAGAAAACATGAACATTTCCAGCATAAATCCCCGAAGTCGGAATGCGGCTACCTTCGTGGCAGGCATGCCAAACAACAACAACACCAACATCAACAACAACAACAACAACAACAACAACAACAACAACAACAACAACAACAACGGTCGCATACGCAAAATCTCACCATTGGTGAGCCTCGGAGCTGTGGCTGAGGACCAACGACACAGAACATGCTCACAAGTATCGGGGTCTACAAGAGCGCCATCATCATGGTGGATCGGTGGATCTAGCGCTAACGCTCTTGTCTAGAAAGCCAAAAGTCCGGGTTCCAAGCGTGTGGTGGTTCGATCCACGTTTGGGCCCGAAACTTTTCCCCCCATCCACTAAACCGTGAGTGGTGGTCTGGGTGCTAGCCTTTTGGATGGGTGCTAAGTCTTTCGGTGTGGGTGCGAGTCTTTCGGATGAGACGATAAACCGAGGTATGAAACTCAATAAGTGCACGCAGAAGAACTCTTTGCAACAAGAGAATTTGTCCCTGGCAAAAGTCTGTAGAAAAATTGTCACTCTGATAGGAAGCCAAACACATACGCAGACAGGAAAAGAAAGAAAAATAATGGGTGGCGCTGCTTTATTGGCGATGCGCTCTCCCCCCGGGGAGAGCAACCCGAATTTCACGCAGAGAAATCTGCCGTGACTTAAAGTGGTATACAGTGCAATACACATACAATACAATACAATACAATACAATACAATACAATACCATTCATCACTCATATCACAGAGCGGAACCAACAACTCACACAGCTCTGACTGCAACTCTCTGGCTGGCTGTAGTCTCCGGCACACGCCTTGACACACTGCAACACACAAACATGGTCCATTAATTAAGCATCATCATCAGCATTATCATCCCGCGTTGTCCTGCATTGTCCTCGTTGTCATGATCATCTTTGTCGGTGTCTTTGTCGACGTCATCGTCATTGTCGTCGTTATCAACCTAAGTAGTTGATGTTGTTGTCATCGTCATTATCATCGTCGTCGTCGCCGTCGTCGTCAAAATCGTCGATGTTAATGCTGCTGCTGCTGTTAATCGTAATGTAAGTAGTTGTGACGGTGATGATCATGATGAGGATGATGATGATGATGGAGGTGGTGATGATGATGATGGTGATGATGATGATGATGATATGATGGTGGTGGTGGTGGTGATGGTGGTGATTATGATGAATATGATGATGATGATGATGATGATGATTTTAATGTGTGTAAGTGCACGTAGAATATCTTCCACACCTGTTTTTTTAAAAACCAAACCTGTTCCGCCTTTCTGAGGAGTAGGCATGTTGTGACGGTGGCAACAGATGAAAAAAACAACACAAAACCGTATACACACAAGTTTGATGTAAAAACGAAAGCACACAAAATGTTTAATCATTAATCTCGAAATCAAAGAATTAAGTATGATTTAGATAGATAGAAGTCAGCTTTGAAGTTGACATCAACTAACAGTTTAAAAAAAAGAGAGATCATAAACATAAGAAAATATGCACCCAAACCAGTGTGCTGATCGACAAGATACTGCCATAGGGAAGCATCTATAGCTTAGCTTGGAAGCATTTGTCATGTGAAGACATTCGCTGTAGATATATATATATATATATATATATATATATATATATATATATATATATATATATATATTATATGTATATATATATATATTTTTTATTTTAATTTTTTTTAAATAAATTATTGTTCTCTTGGCTAGAGCTCTGAAGCTCGCCAAAGGAGAGATGTTGAGTATGCGACCGTTTGCACATTATTAAGGTAGCCGCATTTCCACGTCAAGGATGGTGTCTAAACAGGACAGCAGTGTTAATACTTTTATTTTTTATTTTTTAAAATTTTTTCTTTTATATCGAAGATAATGGAATAAGCACTTATGTGCTTCTTTTTTTTACATCCAGTCCCCATGTTTATGCGGTTTCGTAAATTTTGTCATCCGTTCCAACCAGCACACAATGGCCTACTCTTACGAAAAGCGGAACAGGATTTAACGTGTGCGCAAGATGTTCTGCGTTCGTTCGCACACGGGGCCTCGGTTTATAGTCTCATCCGAAGGACTTTTGCGGAGAGTGGAGTCTGCACTGATGTTAACTCCAGGGGGAAATATCCCCTTGAACGGGATTCGAACCCGGGTCGTCAGATTGCGAGCGCAATTTTCTAACCACTAGATTATCCCGTCCCCCTTGAAAAGTATTGTCATCCGTGTCTGGCTTATTCTTCCGAAAAGTGGAACAGGTTCTAACGTGAGCGTGAGATGTTCTTCTACGTGCGTTTGCACATGGGACCTCGGTTTATATTGTTATCCGAAGGACTTTCGAGAAATTTAATTGGAGTCATTACTGATGTTAGGGGACGGGATAGCTCAGTTGTCGGAGCACTCGCTTTCCCCCAGCCAAGTTAAGCAGCATCGAGCGTGGTTACCACTTGGATGGGTGACCGTTTGCGCGCCTTGGCTTCAGTACAGTTCCCCCAGTTCACCCAGCTGTAAATGGGTACCTGCCCTCTTTAGGGTCAGGGAAGGTAAAGCAGCGAGGGAAAGGAGATGGGCGCCGCCCTCAATATGCTGGCCCTAGAGAAGTGAGGTCTCTGACGCCTCGCTCCCCTACAACCTTATAGGTTATGGGACTCCTTTTTACTGATGTTAACTCCTGGAGGTAAATTCCCTCGAGCAGGTGCCTGTTGACGACTAGCATACCAGTATATGTTTTTGTTTTGTTTTGTTTTGTTTTGTTTTATCATTAGTATTCGTGGTTACAAGTACTTAGGGAAAACGATTCCTAACAATTCATCAAGAAAAGGAATTCGTTTCTTAAAATGTAACGGGCTATTTGATATGGCTCCACCAAAATTACGTATTACTCTGTGTGTGTGTGTGTGTGTGTGTGTGTGTGTGTGTGTGTGTGTGTGTGTGTGCGCGCGCGTGTGCGTGCGTGTGTGTGTATGTATGGATGGATATGTGTATGTGTGCGTGTCTGTGTGCCTGTGTGTATGTGCACGTGTCAACGCATGTGTGTTTGTCTGTATGACTGTACGCGTGTACACACACACATGTGTGTGCGTGCGTGGGTGTGTGTGTGTGTGTGTTTGTGTGTGTGTGTGTGTGTGTGTGTGTGTGTGCGTGGGTGTGTGTGTGTGTGTGTGTGTGTGTGTGTGTGTGCGTGTATATGCTTGTGTGCGTGTGTGTATGTGTGCGTGCTTGTGTGCGTGTGTGTATGTGTATGTGTGTGTTTGCGTGTGTGTGTGTATGTATGTGTGTGTGCGTATGTGTGGTCAGAGTTAATGGGGGGGTACAGTGTCACGTAGTGTTGCTAAAAGGCGTGTTCATCTTCGTGCTCCCCTTATCCAGGTTAAAACCAGCAGTTCCTGTTTTCCTGCCCTCTGATGAATGCGAGTGTCTGTGCAGGGGATTTCTTCTTCACTGCCACCTTGTGCCGAGATGAATGTACCAGCAGCAGCAGCAGCAGCAGCAGTAGAAGAAGCAGCAGTAGAAGCAGCAGCAGTAGAAGCAGCAGCAGCAGTAATGGTGGTAGTAGTAGTAGTAGCAGTAGTAGTAGTAGTAGTAGTAGAAGTAGTAGTAGTAGAAGTAGTAGTAGTAGTAGTAGTAGTAGCAGTAGCAGTAGTAGTAGTAGTAGTAGTAGTAGTAGTAGAAGTAGTAGTAGTAGAAGAAGTAGTAGTAGAAGTAGTAGTAGTAGTAGTAGTGGGAGTAGTAGTAGTAGTAGTAGTAGTAGTAGCAGCAGCAGCAGCAGCAGCAGCAGTAGTAGTAGTAGTAGTAGTAGCAGCAGCAGCAGCAGCAGCAGTAGTAGTAGTAGTAGTAGTAGTAGTAGTAGTAGTAGTAGTAGTAGCAGTAGTAGTAGTAGTAGTAGTAGTAATAACAGCAGCAGCATTAGTAAAGGTAGTAGTTGTTGCAGTAGCAGCAGTAGCAGAATAGTAAAGGTAGAAGCTGTTGCAGTAACAGCAGCAACAACAACAACAGCAGCAGCAGCACTAGCAGCTGCAGAAGCATTGGAGTAGCTGTAGCTGCAATCTATGAAAGAAAAACTATATTAGGTCATTATTTTGGCGATTGCTAGGTGTGTGTGTGTGTGTGTGTGTGTGTGTGTGTGTGTGTGTGTGTGTGTTTATGCGTGTGTGTTTGTGTGTGTTTGTTTTGTTTTGTTTTGTTTAATGTCTATTCACTATATGGTGATTTAGACACACCCGCATTCATACCAAAGTACCTATTATTACACACCGCATCTCTCTCTCTTTCTCTCCCCTACATGCATCCACACACACACACATATATATATATATTATATATATATATATATATATATATATATATATATATATATATATATATATATATATATATATATATATATATATATAACTAATTACAGTAAAGGTCTTACAGGTGAAGAACATATGTCTATATGTGTATAATATATGTGTGTGTTTGTGTGTGTATGTAGGTGTGTTTATGTGTGTGTATGCGTGTGCACGAGCGTACGTGTGTGCTGTTTGTGTGAGTGTGCGTGCGTACGTGTGTGTGTGTGTGTGTGTGTGTGTGTGTGTGTGTGTGTGTGTGTGTGTGTGTGTTCGTGCATGTGTGTGTGTGTGTGCGCTCGCGTACGTATGTGTGTGTGAATTTATTTTATATTGTGAGCTTGTTTCTTTCTTTCTTTAAACTCTATCCTCTAATCTCTAAGAAAATAAAAAGTAAAATAAACGATTATGTCTTTGCTCGTGTTGTAACTTTTCTTTTTCGTGTTTTGAAGCCGTTCATAGGAATATAACTGTGCTTTATACGATTATGTTATTTTTGTCTTTTTGTTTTTCCGTTGTTTGTTTCATTTGTTAGCGTTTGTTTCTTTTATTTCTTCATTTGTCTGGGGTTTGCGTGCTATCACTTGTTAGTTTGCAAATTGTCTCTGTTTTTTTGTTTGTTTGTTTGTTTGATTGTTTGCTTGTTTGTTCAGCTTGGCTCCTGCTTTCTGTCTTTCTGTGTCTCTTGTTTTTTTTCCTACTTTGTTTTCTTTGTTGATTTTTTTCCCCATTTTTCTGTATGCAGTCTGTCTTTTGGGGAGGGTTTAAAAATGCTAACTATTTTACTTGTTTGTTTTACGACTGTCGTTTTACTGTGAATGTGCGCTTTGCTTTGTTGCTTTACAAGATTCAGCGCTATATAAATTGCATACATTATTATTATTATCATTATTATTATTATTATTATTATTGTTATTATTATTATTATTATTATTATTATTATTATTATTATTATTATTATTATTATATTATTATTATTATTATTATTATTATTATTATTATTATTATAAATGTGTATGCCTGCTTTAGTTTTTAGTTGCTTGTTTCTGAGTTTATGAAATAGTGTTGTGTGTCTTTTTCTTTTTGTTTTTTTTCTTTCCTCCATTTTTTTTCTTTCTCTCTCTCCTCTTTTCTTCTTTTCTGTCTGTCTTTCTTTCTTCCTTGTTCCTTCTTTCTCTCTGTCTGTCTGTCTGTCTGTCTTTCTTTCTTTCTTCCTAGTTCCTTCTGTCTGTGTGTCTGTCTGTCTTTCTTTCTTCATAGTTCCTTCTTTCTTTCTGTCTGTCTGTCTTTCTTTCTTTCTGTCTGTCTTTCTTTCTTTCTTTCTTTCTTCCTAGTTCCTTCTTTCTTTCTGTCTGTCTGTCTGTCTTTCTTTCTTTCTTTCTTTCTTTCTTCCTAGTTCCTTCTTTCTTTCTGTATGTCTGTCTGTCTTTCTTTCTTTCTTTCTTTCTTCCTAGTTCCTTCTTTCTTTCTGTATGTCTGTCTTTCTTTCTTTCTTCCTAGTTCCTTCTTTCTTTCTGTATGTCTGTCTGTCTTTCTTTCTTCCTAGTTCCTTCTTTCTTTCTGTATGTCTGTCTGTCTTTCTTTCTTCCTAGTTCCTTCTTTCTTTCTGTATGTCTGTCTTTCTTTCTTTCTTTCTTTCTTCGTAGTTCCTTCTTTCTTTCTGTATGTCTTTCTTTCTTTCTTTCTTCCTAGTTCCTTCTTTCTTT
>CM054136.1:32154189-32161689 GCA_028751875.1 Rapana venosa
CTTCATCTTCGTAGTCATTATTGTCGTTGTCAATGTTGTTGTTCTTGTTGTTGTTATTACCACCATCACCACCACTATTATTATCACTGTGATCGTCCTCTTTTTCCCTGCATCAATTAGTAACCCTCCAACTACTAACTTCCACAACCACTACCACCACCACCATCATCATCACAATCATCATCATCACCATCATCATTATCATCACCATCATCATCATCATCATTACCATCATTATCATCACTGCCACCACCATCACCATCATCATCTCATCATCACCACCAGCATCACCACCACCACCATCATCATCTCATCATCACCACCAGCACCACCAGCACCACCAGCACCACCAGCACCAGCACCACCACCACCACCACCACACCACCACCACCACCATCATCATCATCATCATCATCATCATCATCATCATCATCATCATCATCATCATCATCATCACCACCATCATCATCATCACCGTCATCCTCATCACCAACATCATCACCACTACCATCATCACCACACCACCACCACCATCATCATCACCGTCATCCTCATCACCACCATCATCTCCACTACCATTATTATCATCACCACCACCATCATCATCACCGTCATCATCATCATCATCAACATCATATCCAGGGTCATCAGTCTTCAGTGACAGCAGTAGTTTATCAGCAAAAGTCCCTGCAGTGATCCCCAATCTCGCACAAGACACACTGTAATTTCACCAATGTTGTTATTGTTGATGCTGCTGCTGCTGCTGTTGTTGCTTCTGATAATGTTGCTGTTTTAATTATGCTTTTGCTGCTGCGTTTATCTGTGATATGGTCATTTTCAAGATAATTTTTCAAGAAAGATAATCGGTACATGCCAAAAATATTTTCCAAGAAACACATTCGGACACCAGTTCCTTCAACACACCTACTTAAAACAAACGTTTAACCGACCACACATATCAATACGCTGTTCAACCTTCGAGAGCATACCATAATATTCCTGCACTCAAACAACCCACCCCCATCCACCCATCTACCACCACCACCACCATCCAAATTAAAACTCGGTCAATTTGAATCGCGGAAATCTTCAGCGCGCATAAGTCATCAGTATGCCTTAGACACGCGAAAGGGAATAAAACGTCCCGGATATGTCCCCGCTCATGAACTGACGTGGTACATCGTGACGATCCCGACCTTAAATCTTCTTGGCGCCGTCAAGGCTCGAACTTAGGACCCCAAAAAGCTGTGGGGGTTAGAAAGTCAGAGGTCATGCCCGCCCGGTCGGTCTGCTATGGAAGTGGCAGAGGCTGCGGCTGTCAAAGATGTTTTTTTCTTTGTTTTTTTCTTTTTCTTTTTCTTTTTTGTGTGTGGACATTTTGTCTGTCGTTGTCTTTTTCTTTGTCTGCCTGTCTGTTTGAGTTGTGTGCCTGCCTTTTTTTTGGTGTGTGTGTCTGTTTCTATTGGGGGGGGGGTGGGGTGGGGTGGGTGGGGGGGGGGGTAAAAGTGTGTGTGTGTGCTTGTGTGTGTGTGTGTGTTAGTGTGTGTGTGTTTAGGTGTGTGTGTTGTGTGTAGGTGTGTGTGTGTGTGTTGTGTGTGTGTGTGTTGTGTGTGTGTGTTTGGTGTAGGTGTGTGTAGAGTGTGTGTGTTGTGTGTGCGCGCGTGCGTGTGTGTGTGTGGTCTTGTCTTGTCTCTGTCTATCTCTCTGTCTGCCTGCCAGTCTCTCTGTCACTCTGTCTCTCTTTCTCTGTCTGAGTCTCTGCCTGTCTCTGTCTCTGATTGTTTGTCTGATTGTCTCTCTCTAACTCCCTCTCTCTTTCTCCCTCTCTTCCTCCCTTCTCTCCATCACACCCTCTCTCATTCACCACCCCCTCTCTCTCTTCCTCTCTCTCTCCTTACCTACTCTCTCTCTCTCTCTCTCCCTCTCGCTCTCTCTCCCTCCCTCTCTCCTCTCCTCTCTCTGTCTCTTTCCCTCTCTCTTTCTCTCTCACACACAACTTCATCTCGCTCTGTCCACTCCTCCCCCACCCCCCTTTCTCGTTTCTAAAAGAGGGTAACGGTAAACAAGCCAATGATATAAATAATAATGATAATAATAAATGGAACTTATATAGCGCTATCTCTTGCAAAGACAAATCAAAGCGCATGCATTCAACATAATCGTACACAGTCATGCAACCAATGACGAACAATCAATAGTTTCAAACAAACATATATTACAAACTTGGTACGCTGCAGACCAAAATCTATGAAATAAAATTTCAATAGTCAAATGTTTTTCAAAAGCACACACACACACACACACACACACACACACACACACACACACACACACACACACACACACACACACACACACACACACACACACACACACACACACACACACACACACACACACACACACACAAGCACGCACGCACGCACGCACACGTCATAATTATACTTTAGCAGGGTGATGGGACATGGGTTAATGAAGGTGGGACAGTTTTGGGGTAAAATCTCAGTATTACAAGTAAACAAACAAAACACACAAAAAAGAAATAAAAGCGTACGCAGACACTACGAATTAAAAAAAAAAAAAGCAAGATAGTCAGGGAGGTAGACGAATAGAAGAGAATGAATAAGAATGGTGGAATATAGCCTGTGGAGAGAAAGTGTGTGTGTGGGGGGGGGGGGGGGGGGGAAGGGGGGTAGGGGGGGTGGGGGGGGGGGGGGTGCAGGGGGGGGGGGGGAAGGAGGGAGGCACTGGGAAAAGTTGAAAAAGGGCAATGAGGTGTCCTGACCTTTCGTTCTTGAAGTGTGTATCTGGAGCAAATTGGAAACTGAGAAATTGGTCTAATATATCAATTTCTTTTTCTCTTTTCAATCTTTAAAAAAAAAAAAAAATTTAAAAAACCCAGTACAACACACTTAAATGCAAGTAGGAAATTTTGTTTTCCCTTGTCTGTGTGTCTGCCTGTCTGTCTGTCTGTGTCTCTCTGTATCTGTCTCCCTCTCTGTGTCTCTGTGGCTCTCAATCTATCTTTGACTCTGAATATCTCTGTCTGTCTGTCTTGTCTGTCTGTCTGTCTTTTAGGTACATCGGTGGTCTAGAGGTAACGCGCCTGTCTAAAAAGCGAAAAGTCCAGGTTGGAAGTGTGCGGTGGTTCGAATCCCGTTTTGGCCCGAAACTTTTCCCCCATCCACTAGACCACGTTGGGGGTCTAGGTGCTAGTTTTTCGGATGAGACATAAACCGAGGTCCCGTGAGTTACACAAAATCATTTAGCGCACGTAAAAGAACCCACAACAAGAGAGTTGTCCCTGGCAAGATTATGTAGAAAAACAGCCGCTCTGATAGAAACAAATACAGTCGCAGACAGAAAAACAAAACAAAACTGGGTGGCGCTGCTCTTGTGGCGACGCGCTCTCCCTTGGGATAGCAGCCCGAATTTCACGCAGAGAAATCTGCCGTGATTTAAAGTGGTATAAATTAAAAATAAATAAATAAATAAAACTTTGTTTTGGTCTGTCTGCGTGTCTGTCTTTATGTCTGTGTGACTGTGTGTCTGTGTGCCTCTCTCTCTCTCTGTCTCTCTCTCTCCGTGTCTCTCTCTCTCTTTATAGATATATAAATATATATACAATATATATATCGATATATCTATTTAGATAGCTAGCTAGCTAGCTAGATAGATAGATATTTAGAGATAGATAGATAGATAGATATACAGACAGAGAGAGAGAGTGAGAGAACTCTGAACAGGTTTAATATACATTGGCCTTTGGCCACAATACATACAGTGAGCAAGGCAAAAAGGCAAGTGAAGGAAACAAAATGCAAAAAGAGATCGTTACATTTTCCATCTAAGCCAGCTCTCCTGGTGGCATCACACCAAGTACATCTGAAGAGAGAGAGAGAGAGAGAGAGAGAGAGAGAGAGAGAGAGAGAGAGAGAGAGAGAGAGAGAGAGAGAGAGAGAGAGAGAGAGAGAGAGAGAGAGAGAGAGAGAACAACAAAAATTGATTTTTTTTGTTTTGCTTCATAAACATGACTTAGAGCAATTCGATAGTGTTAGACAATATGATCTCCCTATGAAGAAGTTTCGCTTGGCAATTAGTTTCCTTTGTTTAGAGTTCCCCTTTTCTGACACGCTCAAAAAAACATCTACCGTTAGAGCAAATCCCATGCTATCGTGTTTCTCATCGTGGCCATCTTTTCTTCTTCTTCTTCGCAATTCTTCTTCTCAATTCTTTTCTTTTTCTTCTTCTTCTCTTTCATTCTTCTTTTCTTCTTCTTCTTCTTCTTCTTCTTCTTCTTTGCAATTCTCTTCTTCTTTTCGCAATTCTTCTTCTCAATTTTGTTTGTTGTTGTTGTTGTTCTTCTTCTTCTCAATAGTTATTGTTGTTGTTGTTCTTCTTCTTCTTCTTGTTCGCAATTCTTCTATTTTGCAATTCTTCTTGTCCAGCAGTTTGTCTTCGCAGTTCTTCGTAATTATTCTTCGCAATTCTTCTTCCTCGTTTTTTTTAATTTTTTATCAAGCGGGTATGAGTTATCGTACCTTGTCGTGAGAGCAGTAACAGAACGATCAGCCCGTAGTTTAGTGGAGAGACTTGTTCACGAGAGGGTATTCATCACGTACATCGTCTGCGCGCTGGTCGTGTGAAGTCAGTCGTTTTCTTCATTGACTGCATTTCTCTGTCTGGAACTTTTCTATATGTGTCTGTACTGTGGTCCTGGTTGCTTGTTCTCTGTATGTTCCCTTCTGTAAAAATGCTGGGAGAGATAGCAGCCTTCAGTCTCGGAAGACTGTGGAGTTGCGCTCTAAGGTATTCATTCTGGTTCAGCGTCGGGTGTGGCTGGCAAGTCCGACACGGGAATGACAGACAGTCCCTATGGCAGAGGAAGGCACAGATGAAGTCTGACAATGCTGGTCTGTCTGTCTGCCTGGGCTGCAGCCTTTCTTCTCGTTCTCTTTGCCTCGTGCTGCTGAGCAAGTGTCTCTGTATCTTCTCCTCTGGGGGGGAGGGGGGGGGGGGGGGGAGTCGATACCAGGGGGTGGATGTTAGTATAAGCAACATCCCCACCTTCTAAAAAAAATTATGTGCTAGGAATGTTCCTCTCTTTTGTTCCTCGCTTTGCTTTAGTCTTGTTCTCTTTTTTCCTTGTCACCTTCGTTTTACCTGTTGTTTTCTGCCTTCTTGGCCCATTCTCCTGCTTATTTTTTTCCAGAGAGATTTAGAATAGAACAGTTCTGGCCTGCGTTGAAGTTGGATGCGCTGGGCCTAACTTGTCAGGAGCTCTGTGTGTGCGTGAGTGCGTGTGTGTTTGCGTGAGTGTTTGTATGTGTGTGCGTGTGTGCGCGTGTGCTCGTCTATATCTATTATGTGTGAGTGCCTGTGCATATGCGCCTACACACTTGCAAGCAACTATGGATGCATGCGTATTGGTCTTCGTCATGATTATATCCTCTTTCCATTTTACAACTATGTTTTAATAGGCCTAAATGTCTCGTTCACACGAGTTTTTATTGGCCATTATTGGGCTACTAGTCGCCATCGTGCTTCGCTTTTCCTCTCATTACTGTGTCGATATCTATCTCAGGATTGTTTTCCCGTATTTCTGACATCTTCCGGCATCTCCAGACTGTACCGTGCAACGATGATGGAATAAGAAAAGCATCAAAATGGTTTATAGAGAGTGATTCTCTGTGAAAAATTGCGAATCGGATGCTGGATATATGTGTGTTGGTCATTTTTATTTTCGCCATTATACCCGTATCTTCTGTTTGATGTGTTAGTATGGTTTTGTATTGGATTGGATTGCGTGTTATGGTACTGGACTGGATGAGATTGGATTGGATTGATTTGCGTTGTGTAATGCTGTATTGTCATGTATTGAAGTGTGGTTATTGGATGGCATTATTGTGTTTTGTTGAACAGTGTGGTGGTCTATGCTATATATTGTGCTACATTGTGTTGGGGGTGCAATGTATTTTGTAATGCTGTGTTGTTATTGTGCTGTGGTGAATTTGTGTGTAACGTTTCGTTGCGTTGTAGAGTATTGTCTTGTATTATATCGTATTGTATTGTACTTTGTTGTAAAGTGTTGTTTTTATTTGTATTGTTTTGTATTGCTATTGCATTGTATTGCATTCAATGTACTGCATTATTGGTACATTGTGTTGCTTAGTGTTGTTCTGCTTTGCTTTGGATCATTATGAATTACATGAATCGCATTGCGTTGCATTTATTTTGTCTTGCTTTATATTTCATTGTGTTTTGTTGTGCGTTTGACATTATTATTTTATACAGCACCGAATTGCACCAAATTGCATCCCATTCCCACTTTTAAATCTCACAACCGCATGTGTGCGTGCGTGCGTGCGTGCGTGCGTGCGTGTGTGTGTGTGTGTGTGTGTGTGTTTGTGTTTGAGTGTTTGAACAAGAAAACTTTCAAAATCCTTTAAAAGTTATGTAACATAGAACAAACACACACACACACACACAAACACACACACACACACACACACACACACACACACACACACACACACACACACACACACACACACACACACACACACACACACACACACACACACACACACACACACACACACACACACAGACTGGGACTCCTTCCAGAGCTCCATTCTATCTCTCTCTCTCTCTCTCTCTCTCTCCTCTTCTCTCTCTCACTTTCCTCTCACACCACACTTTGACTTTGACTTTCACACACACACACACGCACAACACAACACAACACAACACACAACACACGTACACACATGCCAGAACTCCTTCCAGAACTCCATTCTTTCCTCTGCCGAGATGGTACCGATATGTATCTTGTGTTGCTGAATTGGCCAGCAGCTGACCCCCTCCACCCCACCCCACCCCCGGCACAACACTACACAGCTTGCACTTGTCTGTACTGAGGAAACACACGGGGTTTCTCACAAATTGCCCGCTGGGGGTATCGTGTGGTGGTGGTGGCGATGTTTGTGGTGGCGTGGACATGAAGTGTGTTGGTGGCGTTGCAGACAGGACCAGATTTGGCAAAAAGAAAACCTCCTACTTTCTCCATTCCCCCCCCCCCCCCCCCCCCCCCCATCCCCACTTGCCCAGAACTAGGGATTGGTTGTTTGTTGTTGTTGTTGTTTGTTGTTGTTGTTGTTGTGCGTGGAATGAGGTGAACTGTGCGAGTGAAAGATGGGCTTGGGACGTGTGGTAGTCTTGGTGGTAGTGTGTGTGTGTGTTGTTGTTTGTTTGTGTGCGCGGGCGCGCGGGCGTGTATGTGTATGTATGCATAAGTGTGTTAAAAACACCTTTTTGACACATTTTTGAGTGACGTATTTAAATTCAGAGCCCCAAAATCTGGACAGTTACATAGAAAACCAAAAACACCTCAGCACCCTCCCCTCACACACACACACACACACACTCACACAGAGTCTCTCTCTCTCTCACACATTCACACATACCTCAACACCCTCCCTCGGCCCCCTCCCCCCCCCC
>CM054136.1:32166689-32171689 GCA_028751875.1 Rapana venosa
TCTGAAAGACTAGCGCCCAGACCACTACTCATGGTCTAATGGATGGGGGGAAAGTTTCTGGCCCCAACACGGGAATCGAACCACCACACACTTCAGACCCGGACTTTTCGCTTTCTAGGCAGGTACATTACGTCTAGACCACCGATACAGTTGGTTTTAGACTCAGTGTTGTACTGTCCGCACAGTTTTGATATGAGCTTTGAACCATTGGATCGGTGGCTTAGAGGTAACGCCCCTATCTAGAAAGCGAGAAATTCGGGTTCAATCCACCCTTTTGTGTCCCGAACTTCCCCCACCACACCCTACCCCCATCCCTCCTCCCCCGGGGAGGGACAGAGAAGTTAGTGTTCATCTGACTGTTTGGCTGTGTTTAAAGCTGCACAGTTTAACATCTGTGTTGGGGTTTTTTACCCCACTAACCGAGATAACAACCCTGACATGGTTTCTGTGGTCGGCTGGGCTGTAAGCAAAATGACTGGGCTGGATTCTGCTCTTTTTCAGTTATGTATGGATTTGCGGTGCAAAAGCGTATTGGAAATTAACTCCACAAGAATGGCATGGCTCTCTGCGTAAAAATGTAGACTGCCCTCCTTCGGAGGAGCATGTTGTCACCTTTAGTGCAAAACCATCCCAGTTTCTGAAATGCGTGTGTATTTGCATCTTTTTTAGAGCGACTTTACCCCCACATCATTGTGTGAGAGCTAGAGACAGCTAACTCTCTTGTTATTGGTGTGTGTTTTAGTACGTGCGTTAAATGCATATAGTACACGGGGCTTTAGATTATTATCTCATCCGAAAGGCTAGCACCCAGACCCACTTGTGATATTCTTGTAAATGGAAGGAAAATCTGGCTTCAGGGCGAATGGAAACTGTCAATTTTCGCTTTCTGGATGTACGGGTAGGTTACCACTAGACTGCCGCCGACACAGCCTTTGAAAACTTATTTCAGGTCTGAAAATGGAATACCGGAGATCGGGTTGCATGGAGACTGCTAGAGATCTGGTTGTGTGTATCGTATTACCTGGTATACAGCTGATGTGACGACGTGACATGTCTGTTTGAAATACAGTACAACAGCTGACAGCCTCTGCTTGGCACTATGAAACTGAACCATTCGCCATCTCTAGTTACTCTACACCCCCTCAGCCTTTCAGCCAGATACTTGATGCTCGAATCCCTGACTATCTGTATCGTATTGTATTGTATTATTGTATTGTATTGTATTATATTGTATTGTATTGTATACCACTTTAAGTCACGGAAGATATATCTGCGTGACATTTGAGCTGCTCTTCCCGGAGAGAGCGAGAGAGAGAGAGAGCGTCGCCACAAGAGCAGCGCCACCCATCATTTGTTCTTTTCCTGTCAACACATGTATTTGATTTCCTATCTGTACCCTAAAGGTAAGCGCTAAGTATTCTATACAAAGGTGTCTCATAACCTATGCCATCCTCTGGACGATGGGGGAGGGATGGGGGGGGGGTGGGGGGGGGGGGGGGGGGGGGGGGGGGCAAAGGGTCAGAACCCTCAGTTTTTTCTTGGGGGCCAATACACAAGAGGGGTTCCGTTTTCCTCTCCCCGCGTTTTTTAACCCTTCCCTGTCCCTTCAAAGGGCAGGTACGAGATATAGACAAGCGGCAAACCCAAACAGCAGCCCTCTGGAAGGACGAGAACTTCGCCGTCAGCCTCAAAGTCAGCTGAGGGTTTCGGGTCACGCCCCATAAGATTAGGGTTAACCCGTTTTTCGCAAAAAGCCGAAAAAAGAAAATTTTGACCAGAACCATTAACACCCCCCGCGGGTTGAAAAACACGTTTACGAAGCATGACACATTGAACAAAAAAAAAAAAAAGAGAGAGAAAGAGAGAGAGAGAAAAAAGAAAAAGAGAGAGAGAGAAAAGAGAGAGAGAGAGAAGAGAGAGAAGAGAAGAGAAGAGAGAGAGAGAGAGAGAAGAAAGAGAGAAAGGAGAAAACCACTTAAGGGACAGTTAACATTCTTTCAAAAGGTATTCAGAACTTTTTTTTCCCATACAGATCAACAATATTTTAATAATGGAATGTAATCACCTTAATGACAATATAAAGACTTCATCTTTTTTGGGGGGTGGCGGGGGTGGTAACAAACCCCTAGAAATCATCAACCAAAATTTCTGACTAGGGCAGTGGGAGACTGTGCCCCCTTTCGCTTTTCCCCCGCATCCATTAACAATGAACAGGGGAGCAGTCAATTTCAGTTTTTGGGTACCCACAATGGGCTTTACACAGTTCTTGTTTAAACCTTGACGCTGGGGGCAACACAAGGGAGAGGCTGATGCCCATGGCTTTTCCCACTCATGGAAATTTCCATTTTACAGCTTAGTCTTTAGTGATCGCTATACTCTCGCCGGGGGTTTTGACTCGCAAGTCCTTATGTGCTGCAGCCCGGGGGGTGTTGGCCTTTGGAAACATCCCCAAACCTGACTGTCCTTATCCCCATTTGGCCAGAGATGGGGATGTCTTGGGCAAGGCCTCCTTTTTAATCAAATTTTTGCCCAGTTTTCCAAAAAGCAACTGCCTCCTCTCTTTTTGGACATCGTCGGACACGACGAAAAAATACATATAAAAGACAACCCCGCATCCCTTAGTGTAGGCATCAGTCAATTTATTGGGGGGGAGGTAAAAAAGAAAAACGCCGCTTTTTCGTCTCTGTCTCGGGCCCGTCTGCTGTCTGCTGTCTTCTTGTCTTTGTCCCGTCTTCTTCCCCTCCTCTCCCTCTCTCCTCTTCCCCTTCTCCCCCTCTCTCCTCTCTCTCTCTCTCTCCCCTCTCTTTTCCCCCGTTTAACGAAGCGGGCAGCCAAAAAAAAAAAAAAAGAAAGAAAGAAAAAGAGAAAAACAAAAGCAAACAAAAACCCCCAAAAAAACCACGCTGTTTCCGTTTCTTTCTCTTCAATAAAGAAAGTTTTTTCTTCACCCCCCTACCCACCACCCCCAACCCTCCCTCTTATTTTCCCCCCCCTCCCCCCCTTTTTTCCCCTTTTTTTTCTCTTTTCTCCCTTTCCCCTCCCCCCCCCCTTAAACCCCTTTTCCACTCCTCTCCTCCCTCCGCCCCCTCCTTCCCCCCCTCCCCCTTTTCCCCTCCTTCCCTCCTTTCCCCCTCCTCTCCTTTCCCTTTTCCCCTTCCCTTCCCCCCCCCTCCTCTTTTCCCCTTCGTCTTTCCCCCCCCACACCACCCCCCCCCCCCCCTCCCCTCCACCCCCCCCCCCCACCCCCCCCCCCCCTTACCCCTTTTTTCCCCCGGAAGGGTATCCCCTTTTCCCCAGCCAAAACGATGCTAATCCCCCCGTCGTGAACAGGGAAACAATCATCCCAGCCTTTTCCCATAAACATTGCCTCTGACTTTTCCTGCACTCTAATTAGTTCTTTTTTTTTTTAACCTTTTTCGTGATAGAGGTGGTGGGGGGGGGAATTTTCTAGAGGCACTGAAAAGAGAGAGGGGAGGAGAGAAAAAGAGAGAGAGAAGAGAGAGAGGGGAGAGAGAGAAGAGAGGAGGGAGAGAGAAGAGACAGGAAAGAGGGGAAAAGAAGAAAGAAAGAAGAGAGAGAGACGGAAGAAAAAAGGGAAAAAAAGGGACAAAACAAAAAAAAAAAAAAAAAAAAAAAAAAAAACAAAAAAAAAAAAAAAAAAAAAAAAAAAAACAAAAAAAGGGAGAGAAAAAAAAAAAAACAGAAAAAGAAGGAAAGAAGAAGGGAGAAAAAGACAAAGAGAAGAGAAAAAAAACAGAATAAAATAAATAAAAAAATAAAAACAACAAAACAACAACACACAACAAAACCAAACACAAAACACATACACACTAAACATTTTTTCTATACCTTTTAAAGTGAACAGGCAAAAAAAAAACACACCACCACCAACCATACATCCACCACAAACCCAAAAACAAAACAACAAAAAACAACAAAACCTCTTCCCCCCAAAAAAAACAATTTTCCGGGCGCCGCGTCCGCTGCGCTGCTCTCTCTTCTCTCCCTCTCACATAAAATAAAAAAAAATAAAATAAAAGAAAAAGGAAAGGGAAAATCAAGGGCACCCACCTTTTATCCATCCAACAAACACCCCCACATACAACCAAAAACACAAATTTCAACCCCACACCCCCCCCACCAAAAACACACCCCCCCCCCCCCCACCCACCCCCCCCCCCCACAAAAAAAAAAAAAAAAAGAAACCAGACACAATCATATGGAAAACTCAAAGCCCCGAGGGGAACCAGAAAAAAACCACCGCAACAGGCGAGGGCTGCTGAAACTGCTTGACCCAAAAGAAGGCCAAAGAAAACCAACAGACATAGGGTTTTTTTGGGGGGGGGGAAAAAGGGGGATTTTCTTTTTTCTTTTTTTATCAATGTTCACTACACGCAATAAACAGGGTCTTTAGGAACCATCAAGCCCTCTGGAAAAATTAAAAAAGTCTCGAGTGTTTTTTCCCCTTTTTGGGAAAATAAACTTCTCCCCCCCCTCCCCACCCCTTTCCCCTTTTCTGCCACATAACACAACACACACACACACACACACACACACACCCCAACCAAAACACCACCACACACACACACACACACACACACCAAAACACACCCAAAAACACACACAACACACACACACACACACACAACATGCAAACACATGCACACACACACAAGCACACACACACATGCAACACACACACGCGCGCGCACGCACGCATACACACACATATGCACACACGCACGCAAACACATACACACATACCCACAACCCCCCCCCCCCCCCCCCCCCCCACACCACACACACATCCCCTGCCCCCCCCCCCCTCCCACACACACACACACCAAGACCTTGAGTGATAATTAGGTAAAAAGGTAAAGGTAAAGGAGTCCCATAACCTATAAGGTCGTAGGGGAGCGAGGCATCAGAGACCTCACTTCCCTAGGGCAGCATATTGAGGGCGGCGCCCATCTCCTCTCCCTCGCTGCTTTACCTTCCCT
>CM054136.1:32174189-32176689 GCA_028751875.1 Rapana venosa
TTCATGTGCATGTCACAATTATCGACACATCAAGTGTGAAAAACTACATCTATTTATGGACAGGCTAATTGAATATAATAGAAGCCATTTTTCCGTGTGTGTGTGTGTGTGTGTGTGTGTGTGTGTGTGTGTGTGTGTGTGTGTGTGGTGTGTGTGTGTGTGTGTGTGTGTGTGTGTGCTGTCTGTCTGTCTGTGTGTGTGTGTTGTCGTGTCATGTTGTCTGTGTCTGTGCGTGTGTGTCTGTGTGTGTAGTGTGGTTGTGTGTGTTGCGTGCGTGCTTTCGTCTGTGTGTGTGTGTAGTGCGTGCGTGTGTGTTGTTGGTGTGCTGTAATGTGCAGCTGTTGCTGCTAGTGTGCGTGCATGTTAGTTGTTGGTGTTGTTTTTCTGAATAAATACAGAGCATGTCCATTCATGGCAATGTCATGGTGTTGTGGTTGTTGACATGCTGAGGTTTGTGGAGTCGTGTCAAGTCAGTCGTGTCATGTAATGTCAGATGTGACTTCTGTTATCGTGACTGTGTGACGTGTGATGGTTGTGCGTGTTGTCAGCTTGTGTGTGTGTGCAAGTCAAAACAAATAATCATGGCAGTAGTGTTTGAATGTTGGGTTTTGTGTGTGTGTGTGTGTGTGCAGCATTTTCGTTCTGTTGTTTGAAGCTTAGTCTGTGCAGTGTATTTGGTAACGAAATGTAGTGTGTGTGGGTTGTGTGTGTGTTGTGTGTGTGTGTGTCTGTGTGTGTGTGTGTGTGTGTGTTGTGTGGTGTGGGTGTGTGTGTGTGTGTGTATGTGTGTGTGTCTGTTGTGTGTGTGTTGTGTTGTGTGTGTGTTTGTGGTGTGTCTGTGTGTGTGTCTGTGTGTGTGTGTCTGTGGTGTGTGGGTGTGTTGTGTGTGTGTGGTGTGTCGTGTGTGTGTGTGTGGGGGTGTGGGGGGTGTGAGTGTGTTGTGTGTGTGTGGGTGTGTGGTGTGGTGTGTGATGTGTGTGTGGTTTGTTTGTTTGGTTGGTTGGTTGGTTGGTAGTTGGGGTTTTAGGGTGTTTTTCTTTTTTTGTTGTTCTTCTTTTGGGGGGTGGGGTGGGGGTGAAAGCGTGTGTGTGAAAATGTGTCTTTTCTTTTTTCTTTTATTCTTTAATATCGAGGATAATGGAATAAGCACTTATGTGCTTTTTTACATCCAGTCCCCGTGTGTATGCGGTTTTGTAAATTCTGTTATCTGTTCCCACCGGCACACAATGGCCTACTCTTATGAAAAGCGGAACAGGATTTAACGTGTGCGCAAGATGTCCTGCGTGTGTGTGTTAATGTGTGTGTTAGTGTGTTAGTGTGTGTTGTGTGTTGTGTGAAAGTGAGTGTGTGTTGTGTGTGTGTAAGTGGTGTGTGTGTGTGTGAAAGTGGTGTGTGTTGTGTTGTTAAGTTTGTAGTGTGTGTTGTTGTGTTAGTGGTGTGTGTTGTGGTAGTGTGTGTGTTATGTGTTAGTGTGTGTGTGTGTGTTAGTGTTAGTGTGTGTGTGTGTGTGTGTGTGGTGTGTGTGGTTGCTGCATGTGCACTTCGATACAAGCATCTTTTCCGTTGTTTGAAATTCTCTTAGAGAATCAGACTCGCAGAGCCAAAAGCAGGCGATTCAATATGACAGTTAGAACATCAGGGTAATGAGACTGCCACGTTAATCTTAAGGATGCTTCAGATCGTAAGGAGAATGATGATTAAGAACAGCTTATGAAGGAAGCAGCCAACGAATTTATAAAATATCAAAAGTTTTACGTGTCCCAAGCCAAAAATAATAGCCCACAAAAAAACCAACAAAAGAATATATATGTATACATAAACACAGACGATCATCCGCGCGCGCACGTGCAAATGCACATACACACACGCATGCACGCTCTCTCTCTCTCTCTCTCTCTCTCTCTCTCTCTCTCCGCTATCCTACTCTCACACCATACAAACACACACACACACATACACACACACACACACGTGCGCGCACTCGCCAGAGAGAGACAGAGAGAGACAGAAAGAGAGAGACAGAGACAGACAGACAACCAGAAAGACACAAACAGGGTCTGTTTCTAACTTAATTTAACTTGATTTTTTTCCCCTTTTTAAAAAAAAAACCTTTCCTTTATTTTCCCTTTTCCTTTCTTTCAGCCTTCATTTCCTTGTTTGTTTGTTTGGTTGGTTGGTTTTCTTCTTCTTTTTTCTTTCGTTCTTTCCTTTTCCTCCATATTCTCTTACGGAAAACCGTGGGTGTTTTTTTTTTTATTATTCATTCTTTTCTTTTTTCTTCTAGTGTCTCCTTTTGAAGTAAACAAAGGCCAGTCTTGTCTTTTTCTGCCTGGTGACCACTGACTCAATGAGGTTTTACGTGGCTATGGTCTGTGACGTACAAGCCACACAATACCTCTTTTAATACCTCCATCCCTAACCCCTCACCCCCACCCCTACCCTGACTATGTTCCTCCCTCTCCTCTCTCTAACTCTCTCTCTCCCCTCCTCCCCTCCTCTC
>CM054136.1:32181689-32184189 GCA_028751875.1 Rapana venosa
CTGTAAATGGGTACCTGACCTCTTTAGGGTCAGGGAAGCAGCGAGGAAGAGAGGAGATGGGCGCCGCCCTCAATATGCTGGCCCCTGGAGAAACTGAGGTCTCTGATGCTTCGCTCCCCTACGACTACATAGGTTTTGGAACACCTTTATTATTTATTTTGTTTTAACCTAGTCTGATATATAGTGTCTTTAAAAAGAAATAAAACAAACTTTACATGTTTCTATTTCAGAATAAAAACGAACACACAATTCTCAACGAAAAATAAGCATATAAGATGTAGGCGCCCACAAGTTCAAATAAACACACGCAATTTAAAAAAAACAACAACTGAAAATTCTAAACCAATCTAATTACTTCACAACAAAAGACACAGCCAACCCCATTAAAATACAGAACAGACAGCGTTTGAATAAAATAGAGACGCAAAATGTAAAAGAAAACAAGTGAACACATTAATGAACATTCTTTTAAACACCCCCCCCTCCCCGCTTCTCCCTACCCCCTACCCCCCCCCCCCCTCAACCACCCACCCACTCCAAACAAACAAAAATAAAAAACAAAACAAAAACTACCTTGAAATGTTTCAAAGCCACTCATTATCTCAAAACGAAGACTCACCTAAACATAATATTATAGACTTTAAAACTTCATCTGAGAGACAAACGAGGAAAAAGAGGATGAATAGATCAAAAGGAAAGCATACAAGACACAGAATGAAATTAAGAAAGAAAGAAAGAGAGAAAGAAAGAAAGAAAGACAGAAAGAAAGAAAGAAAAAAAGAAAGAAAAAAAAGAATAGCAGAGAGAGAGAGAGAGAGAGAGAGAGAGAGAGAGAGAGAGAGAGAGAGAGAGAGAGAGAGAGAGAGAGAGAGAGAGAGAGAGAGAGAGAGAGAGAGAGAGAGAGAGAACAAACGAACGGAAGAAGAAAGAAAGAAAGAAAGAAAAAGAAAGAAAGTAGAACAAAAAAATGAAAGAATGAAAAGATTGAGAGAAGGGGAAAGAATGATAAGAAAGAAAGAAAGAAAACGAAGGAAGGAAGGAAGGAGGGAAGGAAGGAAGGAAGGAAGGAGGGAAGGAAGGAAGGAATGGTAGATCGAAGGTTAAGAGGTAACGCACCTGCCTAAAAATAAAAACGTCCGGTTTTCAAGTGTGTGGTGGTTCGATCCCCGTTTTGTGCCCGAAACTTTCCCCCCATCCATTAGACCATGAGTGGTGGTCTGGGTGCTAGTTTTTCAGATAACACCTTAAACCGAGGTCCTGTGTACAATACTCATTTAGTGCATACATATAGATAGATAGATGGATAAATGGATAGATGGATAGATAGATGGATGGATAGATAGATAGATAGATAGCAGATAATAGATAGATAGAAGATAGATAGATAGATAGATAGATAGATAGATAGATAGATAGATAGATAGATAGATGGACCGACAGACTGAGAGAAAGACAGACAGAAAACAGACAGACAGACAGACAGACAGATAGATAGATAGATAGATAGATAGATAAACAGATAGATAGACAGATAGATAGACAGATAGACAGATAGATAGATAGATAGACAGATAGATAGACAGATAGATAGATGATAGATAGATAGAAAGAAAAGAAAGATAGACAGATGGATAGATAGACAGACAGATAGACAGATAGACAAATAGACAAATAGACAAATAGATAGATCAATAGATAGATAGATAGATTAGACGGATAAGTAGATGGGAAGATGAAAAAAAGAAGAAGAAGAACGAAAGAACATAGGCATATACAAAGAAAAAACACAGAAAAACAAAACGAGAGAAAAGGACGAATATAACATGAAAACGAAAAACGTAAAAGAAAAAATTCTAAAACCCAGATTTTAAAAAAAATTACAAAGTAAAACAGAAAAATAAATCCCATATCAAAACAGAACTAAGCAACAAGAACAAATAAACCAACGAAAACAACAAGAATGAAAAAAAAAAAAGAAGAATGTATATTAAGAGCAAACGCATAAAACATACTCAACAAACAAACAAACAAACAAACAAACGAACGAACAAACACAAGCCTATAGCACTTTATGTCCATTTGCAATTAATGCTTCGATTCTCCAAGGCAAAAGCTAACGCGTCTGTGGAGTTCGAAGAAGGAAACGTGTCTGTTTATCTAGGCCTTCCACTGCTTTGTCCACGCAGCAATATTGCTGAAACAAGAGCTACGGCCCAAATGGACGACAGCAAATCCCGTGAAGAGCCAAAACTAGTTCTTCAGTGTGGTCCAGAAAGAGAGAGTGGCGTGGAGTGGTGGAAGAGGATGCGATCGAGGAGGAGGAGGAGGAGGAAGAGGATGTAGAGGAGGAAGAGGAGGGAGGATGCGGACGAGGACGAAAGAGATGGGTGTGTGGGAGAGGGGAAAGAGACAGGAGGGGGAGGGGGGGGGGGGGGGCAGGGGAAGCAGACGGACAGACAGACAGATTCAAACAAACAGACAAATAGACGGACGGAAGTTA
>CM054136.1:32186689-32199189 GCA_028751875.1 Rapana venosa
ATTATGTGGTAGAAGGGGTAGGGAAAGTTGTGGGTGGGAGAGAAGAGTAGGAGAAGACAGGTGAATGTCGGGGGGATGGGGGGGGGGGGGGGGGGGGGGATGGAGAGAAGGCGGGGGGGGTGGGGGGGGGGGGCGGGGGAAGTAAAAGGGGTGGGTTGTGGTGGAAAATAACAAGATACTTGATCCTGATGTCTGTCTTTTCTTTCTTTTTCGTTGTTTGGCTTTTCGTTTTGTTCTGTTTTGTTTGTCTGTCTTGTCTGTTTATTTTGTCTGTCAGTTTGGCTGCTGTCTGTTCATAGTTGTTGTTGTTGTTGTTGTTTTTTATTATTAGATCTCAGATGCTTTTGTTTTCTGAATATCTGTAAAAGGTATAGGTATTCCATAACCTATGTGGTCGTAGGTAAGCGAGGCATCAGAGACCTCAACTTCTCTAGGGGCCAGCATATTGAGGGCGGCGCCCATCTCCTCTCTATCGCTGTTTTACCTTCCCTGACCCTAAAGAGGGCAGGTAGCTATTTACAGCTGGGCGAACTGGGGGACTGTACTGAAGCCAAGGCGCACAAACGGTCACCCATCCAAGAGGTAACCACGCTCAATGCCGCTTAACCTTGGCTGGGGGAAAGCGAGTGCTCTGACCGCTGAGCTATCCCATCCTCTATAATATCAATAACACTGGTTTATTTACTTCCTTGATTCGATTTATTCTTTAAGTTTGTGGATGATGTAGAAGAAGCACTCATGTGCCTTGTTTTTTTAAGAGTTGTTGTTTTTTACATACAGTCCTCGTGTGCATGTCATTTTTGAAAATGTTGTCTTCCGTACCCACTGGCGCAAAAGTCCTGCTAACTCTTTCGAAAAGCGGAACAGGTTTTAACGTGTGTGCAAGAGATTTGCTTGCGTTTACACACAGGACTTCAGAAGTGAGGTCTCTGACGCCTCCCCCCCTTCCGACCTTATAGGTTATGGGACTCCTTTACCTTTACACACAGGACTTCAGTTTATTGTCTCATCCGGAGGAGTTGTGTGTGTGTGTGTGTGTGTGTGTGTGTGTGTGTGTGTGTGTGTCTGTGTGTGTGTGTGTGTGTGTGTGTGTGTGTGCATCTCTGTCTCTGTTTCTATTTCTCTCGGTCTCTGTCTGTCGGTCTGTCTGTCTGTCTGTCTGTCTCTCCCTGTCTCTCTCTCTCTCTGTTTCTCTCTCTCTCTGTCTCTATGTCTCTGTCTCTCTCTACCTCTCTCTCTCCCTCCCTCTCTCTCTCTCTCTCTCTCTCTCTCTCTCTCTCTCTCTGTGTCTAAATGTCTTGTGTCAGGAAAAATCTGGCTGGCAGGGGAACTAATCTGTTTGTCATGAGTTATTCTGTCGGGTTGTCTGCTCCTTGTCCTTTCTTTTCCTCCTTTCGTGAAGACTGAGGGAAGGAGGGGGTGATATGGGATGCTGGTAGGGGGGGGAGGGGGGGGGGCAGGAGTGGCTGGAGGTGGGAGGGCACATAGCAACGTGAGTGATAGAAAATTTACATGCTTTCGTGATAGGCCAGGTCTCTGGCAAAAGATACTTGTCAGTGACAGACACAGAGAGTGAGAGAGAGAGAGAGACAGAGACAGAGATGGAAGCAGAGAGACAGACAGACAGACAGACAGACAGACAGAAAGAAAGAAAGAAAGAAGGAAAGAAAGAAAGAAAGAAAGAAATAAAGAAGAAAAGAAAGAAAAAAGAAAGAAAGAAACAAACAAACAAAAGAAAGACAAGAAAGAAAGAAAGAAAGAAAGAAAAAAAAACCTAAAGAACAAAAAAAGATAAAGTAGATCAGGAAAAAAACCCACTAGACAGAACAGACGTACAGACAGACAGACGAACAGACAGACAGAACAAAACAATAAACACACGAATGGGAAAAAGAAGCAAAGAAAGAAAATATAAAAATGAATAGAAAGACAGACAAGACAAGACGATACGAGAAGATGATAAATGAGAGAAGGAAGAAATAAAAAACAATAAACGAACACACACACACACACACACACCACACGCACACGCACACGCACACACACACACACACACACACACACACACACACACACACACACACACCACCACCACCACCACCAACAACAACAACCGAAAGAAAGAAAAGGAAAGAAAGAAAGTAGAAACAGAAAACCCACGAAAAAGAAAACACTCCCCCCATTCCTCCAGTAGCCCCCCCCCTCACCCCCGCCCATTCCCCTTCCCCCATTCCCCCCCCCCCCCCCCCCCCACTATCCTCCTACACCCCCCCCCCCCACCCCTACCCCCCGAAAAGTAAGATAAATACGAAGCGTTAGATGAACAGGAAGTTTCTTCTCATGCCACAATATATATTTTCTCTCTCTCTCTCTCTCTCTCTCTCTCTCTCTCTCTCTCTCTCTCTCTCTCTCTCTCTCTCTCTCTCTCTCTGTCTTTTTCTGTGCTCAGTCTGCTTTCTCATCTCAAATACTTCAGACATTTATTGGACATATACAACACAACCGAGGTCAGTGTGTGGGGTAAGAAGGGGGGGGGGGAGGGGGGGGTTAGGGGGTAGGGGGTAGGAGGTAGGGGAGGAGGAGAGTGAGGAGGTGCGGGGGAGGAGGGATGGATAGTCGTGGGTGGCTTTTTATGGGCTGAAGTGTATCCACAACATGCATCACATACGCACGCGCGCGCGCGCGCACACACACACACTTACATACATACATACGTGCATGCATGGGTACATGCATACATACATGCACACATGCACACATGCACACATACACACATACGTACATGCATACATACGTGCACACGCACCTGTCCGCACACGCTCGCACACACACACATACTTGTGCGTGCACACACACATTCACACACTCGACACACACACACACACCACACACACACACACACACACACACACACACACACACACACACACACACACACACACACACACACACACACACAACACACACACACACACACACTGCAAACTGCAAAAAAACCCGAATAATTTTATGTACAAAGTAATACTCAGCGGACAGCAGGAAAGGTCGTGGGGAGGTGAAGTTGGCCAAGCAGAATTACAGTATTTTCTTGGCGTTAAAAGTAAACTTCTTGTTTTGCAAAAGCATCAAGGCTCTGGGCAACAGCTTCATCACTTCTCGACGATATACCTGAACTTGTGCAGGGAAAACGTCCCACAGGCAGACCACAGCTGCGATTCAAAGACGTGGGCAAGAGGGACTTAAAGCCCTGAACATGGACCAGAACAAACTGGGAAGCAACAGCCCTCGAACGGTCAGCCTGGAGACAGACTGTGCAGAAAGGTCTCTCCGAGTTTGAAGAGACACTTGCTCAGCAGAATGAGGCAAAGAGAGCGAGAAGAAAGGCTGCAGCCCAGACAGACAGACAGACCAGCGTCAGACTTCATCTGTGCCCTCTGCCGTAGATACTGTCATTCCCGTGTCGGACTGGCCAGCCATACCCGATTCTATTCCAGAATTAAACACCTTAGAGCACCACTCAGAAGGCTTCCGTGGTTTTGTTGTGTGTGTGTGTGTGTGTGTGTGTGTGTGTGTGTGTGTGTGTGTGTGTGTGTGTGTGTGTGTTGTGTGTGTGTGTTGTGTGTGTGTGTGTGTGTGTGTGTGTTGTGTGTAACTGCATCACTGTACTTTCAGGAAAAAATAATATTAGTAAGCAAGCGAGAAAAGGGTTGAGGTTTCCTTCAAGTGAAGTGTGTTCCAAATATCTTATTTGTTTATCTAATCGTTTGTTACTTTGTTTATCTGTCCACTAATTCATTTGTTTATTTATGTTTTGTTTGGCATCTCTTTTTGCTTTGGTTTGAATTTTATTGTTTTTTTTTTCTTGTTTCGTGGTTTTAAAAAAAAAAATTTTGATTTCTTTTATTCTTTTATATCGAGGATAATAGAATAAGCACTTGTGTGCTTTTTTACATCCAGTCCCCGTGTGTATGCGGTTTTTAAATTCTGTCATCTGTTCCCACCGGCACTCAATGGCCTACTCTTACGAAAAGCGGAACAGGATTTAACGTATGCGCAAGATGTTCTGCGTGCGTTCGCACACGGGGCCTCGGTTTATAGTCTCATCCGAAGGACTTTTGGGGAGAGTGGAGTCTGCACTGATATTAACTCCAGGGGAAAATATCCCCTTGAATGGGATTCGAACCCGGGTCGTCAGATTGCGAGCGCAATATTTTAACCACTAGGCTATCCCACAGTTTTGAACTGTGTGCCAGTTTTATCCTAAAGGTAAAGGTAAAGGTGTCCCATAACCTATAAAGTCGTAGGGGAGCGAGGCGTCAGAGACCTCACTTCTCTAGGGGCCAGCATATTGAGGGCGGCGCCCATCTCCTCTCCCTCGCTGCTTTACCTTCCCTGACCCTAAAGAGGGCAGGTACCCATTTACAGCTGGGTGAACTGGGGGACTGTACTGAAGCCAAGGCGCGCAAACGGTCACCCATCCAAGTGGTAACCACGCTCGACGCTGCTTAACTTGGCTGGGGGAAAGCGAGTGCTCCGACCACTGAGCTATCCCGTCCCCCTTATCCTATCTTGTCGTAATTAATATGCAAACAAACATGATGATTTTAGCGGTAATTTCTGCAGCGTCATATATATTTCCACAATACATTTTTTCCTTTTCTTTCGTTGTTGTTATTGTTGCTTTTTTTCCTTCGATTTTCTCGGGATTTTTTTCAGACTAGCAATTCCCTGTTTAAAACAAATTGTTTTATTGTTCTGTGTAGAATCCTAAAGTGTTTGTTCTAATCGATCGTGTTGTTTTATTTCATTAACGCATGCATTCGACAGCTTGTGTATTCAAATGAACATACATGTGTTTTATGTCCACGCGTGTATGTATGTATGTATGTATGTATGTATGTATGTATGTATGTATGTATGTATGTATGTATGTATGTATATATGTATGTATGTAGGTATGTATGTATGTATGTATGTATGCATGTATGTATGTATGTATGTATGTATGTATGTATCTATGTATGTATGTGTGTCTGTCTATGACTGTGCTTGTGTCTCTGTCTATGTCTATGTCTGTGTCCATGTATATCTGCGCAATGTGTCCGTGTGTGTCCGCGTTTGTGTGTGTGCGTGCATGCTTGTATATGCATGCATGCAAGCGTGGGTCTGTACGCACCTGTGATTCTTCATACAAACCTACGTTCATAGATACATCATTAGTTTGTCCAACAAACGCACGAAGACCCACGGTACCAAAAACCTCATTTCTGGCTTATACTGACACAAGCAACTTCTTGCTGAAGCATGCTCCCGAGCTTAAAACCTCCTGGGGTGGTCACCAAGAATACATTATGCACTCTGACTTCTTCATCACAACTGAGAATCGCTGGGGACCCTAAGGGACCCTAAGTGCACACTGAAAGAAGCAAGCGCGTATGACCGTTTTCAAATATGTTGCCATAAAAAAAGCGCTTTGATTTGTTGCTTTACAAGATTCAGCACTATATAAATTCCATACATTATTATTATCATTATTAATATTATTATTATTATTATTATTATTATTATTATTATTATTATTATATACTCTACACAGCCACAAACCGACTTAAGGGGTTTTAATTTTTTTTCTCTTCTTCAGAAGGAGAGAGTACAAGTTGTTAAGCTTAGACTGTTATCGTGGATGACCACAATCTCAACCTAACATTTTGTAAAGTACGACGATATTTCCACGTAGGCCTTACCATTCAAACCACACCAACGCCGGACAAAGCTTTTAACCTAGGGCATACTTCAAGTCGGATGTGCTGGGCCTGATTTGTCAGGCACTTAACGGCAGCGAAACGCATTTTCGCTCAATTGACAGACAATATTAGTTGCTGTCTGAGTGTTTGACGAAGAGGGCGATACTCCATTAATTTAAATTACTCGCTAATGGCATGTACAAAAACAAAGACTGTGTTTGTGTTTGTCTCTGTCTATCAGCCCGTCCGTCTGTCCCTTCGTCCGTCTGTATTATTGTATGTGTGATTGACATTCCGCACTCCTAGGTCATATTGTTCTAGACACAATGACGCAGTTTCTAAACTTATACGAAGTCCATTAGTTAAATAAAGGATTGAGAGTTTCTAGTAGATAAGTAACAAAAGAAAGATTGTTTTCTTGGGTATTTTTTTGTTTGGATGGTTGGTTGTTCATGTGTGGATAATAGTAGGGAAGGAGAGAGAGAGTGCGTGTGTGTCTTGGGGAGCGGTATTTCAATTTTAGTCATTTTTTTTCTTTTTCTCTTTTTTTTGTTTCCATTTGTATATTGGTTGCTCTTAGTTTTTATTAGTTTTTAAAAATGAAGTGGATTATTTTTTCTGACATCGATTTTACACTAATTTGTTGGGTGAGAGAGAGAGAGACACAGGGCAGACAGATAGAGAGACAGAGGACAGACAGAGACAGACAGAGACAAACAGACAGACAGACACAGACACACAGACTTGCAGACACACAGACAGACGTAGAGAGAGAGGCAGAGAGATAGACAGACAGGCAAACACACAGATAGAGACAGAGAGACAGGAGAGAGAGACAGACAGAGACAGACAAACAGACAGACAGACGCTTAACGCTTGAACCCTTTAACGACAATTCTTTGTCATTGCCTAGCTGGTCTTTTTGGACAAGACAGGTAGCCTAGTACTAACATCTTTTGTGAAAACACACCCACACACGTGCACACACGACCACACACTACCACACACACACACACGCGCGACGCACCACCACCACCACACACAGACACACACAAACACACACCCACACACACACACACACACACACACACACACACACACACACACACACACACACACACACACACACACATAACGTTAACAGTTGGATGAGACCATAGACCGAGGTCACGTGCGTGAATGAACGCCGTAGGACATCTTGCGCACACATTAAAACCTATTCAGCTTTTTGCAAGAGTAGGCCATTGCGTGCCGGTAGGAATGGATGACAAAATTTACAAAACTGCATACACACAGGGGTTGGATGTAAAAAAAAAACACATGAGTGATTATTCTATTATCGTTGAAATAAAGAATAAAATAAAATAAAACACAACACCACACACACACACAACACACACACACACACACACACACACACACACACACACACACACCCCATCAATCTAGCATCATCACAAAAAAAAGCTCTGCTGTGGTTTTCAATGCTGATTTTTTTCTCCATTGTATAATGCAAAGGGGACGGGATAGCTCAGTGGTCAGAGCACTCGCTTTCGCCCAGACCAGGTCAAGCTGCACTGAGCGTGGTTACCACTTGGATGGGTGACCGTGTGCGCGCCTTGGCTTCGGTACAGTCCTCCGGTTAACCCATCTGTAAATAGGTTCCTGCCTTCTTTAGGGTCAGGGAAGGTAAAGCAGCGAGGGAGAGGAGATGGGCGCTGCCCTCAAGATGCTGGCCCCTAGAAAAGTTGAGGTCTTTGACGCCTCGCACCCCTACGACCTTATAGGTTTTGGGACACCTTTACCTTTGCAATACAAAACCATTCATTATCCACACAGCAAAGCCTCATACCACATTGTCAGGTGCTCCCAGCCAACAATTTGGGACATTCAGACCTGGTGTGTGTGTGCCTCTCTCTCTCTCCAGAGAACATACAACTTATGCAATCAAGATGTCTGGAAACAAATACAGTTGCATATTAGGAAAAGACAGCAAAAGAACAAAAATAATGGGTGGCGCTGCCCTTGTGTGATGCGTAGTACCTCAGACCACAATACAATTTACCTCATACCTGCATATAAATCCAAACTAAAAAACTGATCCTATTGTGAAAAAACGAGTGAAAGTGTGGACGCATGAGTGTGTGGAAGAGTTGAAAGGCTGCTTTGAGTGTACCTGACTGGAATGTGTTCTTTGACTTGAGTGAGAATGTTGATGAAGTGAGTGATGCTGTGCATGCCTATTTTTCTTTCTGTTAAAATCTTATAGTTCCACAAAAAACTGTACAGATCTAGCCTTGGGTGACAAAACCATTAACATCCTCTCTGAACAAAAAGAAAGTAATGTTTCAGAGCGGCAATAAAATGGCCTGCAAAACAATTCAAAAGAAACTCCAAAAAGAAATTCGAGAGTGTAAAAGATCTTCCAAAGAGAAAGTTGAAGAACAGTTTCAGAAGAGTCATTTGGCAAATGCATGGAAAGGTTTAAAGATACTTTCAGGGCGAGTAAACTCAAAGATGTCAACACAGTCAATGCCACTAGAGGAACAAAAAGCTTTTGCTAATGAACTAAATGATTTCTATTGCCGCTTTGAGCGTGAAGATCATAAACATAAGTTTGAATCTGTTCTTTTTAACCTGCAAAAAAGTGTCAGTGATAATGATCCAGATGATGAAGATTTTAGGGTTCATTCTACAGATGTGAAATCATTATTTAAAACATTGCTTGTGAGGAAGGCTGTGGGTGTGGATATTATTTGAGGGAGGCTTTTAAAATCTTGTGCGGAACAGCTGTGTAATGTTTTTTTATAGTGATTTTGTTTTCTCTGTCTTTGAAAGAATGCCATGTTCCAAGCCTCTGGAAAAATCCATAATTTGTCCTGTTCCAAAAAATAATCACCCCAAATCTTTAAATGATTACGGACCAGTAGCTCTTACCCCAATAGTAATGAAATGTTTTGAACGAATCATTCTGAAACGGCTTCTTTTCTTTACTTCTTCATATCTAGATCCTCTTCAGTTTGCATACAAAGTCAACAGAAGCACACATGATGCTACAATTACCTTGCTGCATTATACCTATTCCCACCTAGAAAAATCTTACTGTTTTGTTAGTATACTTTCCATTGACTTCTCTTCTGCATTTAATACCATTCAGTCCCATCTCTCAGCTCTCAAACTGCTCTCAAATGTCTGTCCTCGACTTATTCTCTGGATAATGAGCTTTTTGACAGACCGGACACAGTTTGTTCGAATTCAAAAAGCCATATCTACTCAAAGATCAAGTTCCACACATTCTCGCCAAGGCACTGTTCTGTCCCCCATCCTTTTCACCCTTTATACTAATGACTGCACTGGCTCTGATCTTATACCGTTAATCAAATATTCTAATGACTCTGCTCTAGAAGATCTGTCTAATTCTCATGTCATATATTTTAAACAAGTTGAGGAGAACTCCTCCTGGTGCAAACAGAACTGTCTTGACCTTAACGTTAAAAAATCCAATAAGATGGTTATTGATTTTCGCAAAAATCCTCAGCCCCTATCAAATCTTTACATTGATGATGTAATGGTAGAACGTATACATGAACACAAATACCTAGGTACTGGTATAGATAATAAACTAAACTTTAATGCTGATACGGATCTTGTCAATAGAAAATGCCATTCTCGCATCTTTTTCCTTAAAAAACTCCGGAGTCTTAAAGTGAATGCTTAAGTTTTACAGAATTTCTACCTATGCTTTATCGAGTCTGTCCTTTCCTTCTCCTTAACTTGTTGGTACAGGGGCCTGACTGTCAAAACAAAACCGTAGTCAACAAAATTGTGGCCCCTCCCTCCCTGCTCGGCCCACACACCATGCGTGTGTGTGTTATTATTTTAGACTGTGTTCAATGTCTTAATAGAACAGAGTACTCATTTAATTGATATTTGTCTTATACAATATGTTATAATAATTTTGGCGTATGTCATAAAATGTGTGTGCATGTGTGCGAATGTGTGCAGTGTGTGTGTGCGTGCGTGCGTGCGTGCGTGCGTGTGTGTGGTGTGTGTGTGTGTGTGTGTGTGTGTTTTGTAAGTGAGTGTAAGTGTGCGGATGCATGGGTTTACTGGTGCGCACATGAGTATTAGTGATTTTACTCGGGTGAGTTTATGACTGGCTGATGTATTGCTGATTTGTGGGTGCTTTTTTATATTGTGATGGGTGCATGCTGGGTAGTGTGTTTGGGGGTGTGTGTGTTTTATATCATATTTACATGTTTATTGTTTTTATGTATGGCTCATGACCCACCGGAATTTCTCTGTCTCTAAGATAATAACGTTTTTGAAATTGAATTTGACGAGCTCTCCCCGGGGAGAGCAGCCCGAATTTCACACAGAGAAATCTGCGTGACTTTAAGTGATATAAAATTAATAATAAAAACAAATGATAAATCATATTATGCTGGAACGGGTTCAATGAAAATTCAGACTTCCAAACAAGGAGGGTGAGGGTGGGAAGGACGTCGGAGGAGGAGGAGGAGGTGGGAGGGGGAGGGAGGGGAGGAAGAGAGAGAAGGGGGAAGGGTGAGAGGGCAGAGGTGACAGGAGCGAGATGGACTGGGTGTATACCTTTTGAGTGCATGAAAGCAAACTGTGAGAGGAAGTGAGGATGTTGGGTTTCTTTTTTCTGTGGTCTTTCATATTTGTTGTTTGTTGTTTTGCGTCATATTATGATTACAATTGTAAAGAGCTTAAGCAAGTACGATTTTTACATACACGCGTGCACAAGTATGCGTGCACTTCCTTTACCCACCCAACTCCTATCAACACAGACACAGACACACACACACACATACACACACACAAAGATACAAACACTAACACACATACACATAGAGTTACTCACACGCACATACATACACCGCGCACACTCACACACACGCCGCGCGCACGCCACCACACACACACCACACAACACACACATATTATCATCATCACCATCCTCCTCCCCTCCCTCCTCCTCCTCCTCATCATCACCATCATCAAAAGTTCTCCCCATAGCTCCCAAGAATAATTGATAGAGCAAGAGGGAGATATACAAATATGCCGAGGGGAAAGAAAGAAAATGTAAGTGGTGTCACAAAATAGAAGACGCGTATCACTTGCTTGATGATTGTAAATTATATGACGATAAAAGAAAGAATTTTGTTTATCTAATGTTAAAAATAAACAAATAAATGTAATGAATAACAAAGAGAATGTGAGTAAGTTTTCTTTAACAACGAGGACTATCTGTTAGACATGATCAAATATGCGCATGATTTTTTTTTCCAGAAGAGCCAGAGTATAGACAAGAATACATAAATCTAAGAATCTACATCTTTTTAGGAAATGTTGACTATGTTTATTATGTTTGGTGTCAAACAAGTCTTGTTCTGACATAACGGCAATCAAGGTTTTTATTCTTGATTCTGTTTTTTTCAGGAGAAAAGAAAATTAAATTTCAATCTCCTGTGCAACCACTGTCCACTCACTCAAGACTATAGCATAATGTAACAGCACACTTTTAGTCAACCAATTGCGCCGCATTCTCTGTAACCTTAGAGCACAAACACCAGCATTTGTCTATCGGTACCCTGGGGGCTGACTAGTATCTTAGACACAAAGACAAGGGGATGGGAGAGGTGTGTGGGCGGAGGGGGCGTAGGGTGGGGGTGGAGGAGGAGAAAGGAAGAGGGAAAGAAGGTGGGGGGGGGGGGTGGTCCACTATGGCTACGCGGGTGCAGACTACACGGGTTTCGTTTTGTCTGTAGTCATCTGATGGCGAGACAGGTGGGTTTAATGTTGCATTGAATCACTTCACGTAATTCGAAACTGCTGTTTACACACACACACACCCCACACACACATATATACACACCACACAGACACACACACATACAACACACAACACAAACACACATACACACAGCACAAAACAGACACACACACATACAACACACAACACACACACAACACAAACACACACACACATACACATGAAAGCTGCTTTTTTTGCGCAGCACGTATGAAAACGTCGAAATGCAAAATTCAAAACCCAAAAAGTCCACTCTGATGTGTTGTGTGTAAATGTAATGGCTTTTTTGCCTAGATTTATGAGCACCACAGGCTATAAGATGCAATCTAGGTAATGTGCTGAAAGTGTGGATTCGCTTTACTGTGTCTTGTCTCTCGTTTAGTGGGGGATGGGATAGCTCAGAGGTCACAGCACTTGTTCTCCCTAAGCTACTCAGGTTGAGCGGTGTTGAGTGTGGTTGCATCTAGGACCGGTGACCGTTCGTGCGCTTTGGCTTCAGGACAGTCCCCCAGTTCACCCAGCTGTAAATGGGGGGACCTTCCCTCTTTAGGGTCAGGGAAGGTAGAGCAGCGAGGGAGAGAAGGTGGGCGCTGCCATGAAAATGCTGGCTCCTAGAGAAGCTGAGGTCTCTGACGCCTCGCTCCCTACATTGGTTATGGGAGCACTTTTGCCCTCATTTGTGCATTGGTGCACAGTGTGTATGAGTGTGTGTGTGTGTGTGTGTGTGTGTGCGTGCGCGCGAATAGCACAATATTTGCAGTGATGTAATGAAACTCCAAAAGCACAAGTCTGGATGATGGAAGATAGAAAAAAAAATCATGCAAAATGTGCAGTTTGTATTCATGCATCGAAAGTAGACGAAACACCCTTCCCATCTGCTCTCCCTACCCCCCCCCCCTTCTCTCTCTCATCTCTCT
>CM054136.1:32204189-32209189 GCA_028751875.1 Rapana venosa
GGATAGAGAGATAGATAGATAGACAGACAGACAGACAGACAGATCGACACGCATAATTCTTCCCTTTTTTATGATTTTAATGTGGTTTGTTATGTTGTCGTTGGCGGTGCTGGATACTTTTTGTCGTGTGGTTTGGTTGTCCTTTTTTTTCTGTATGTCTGTCTGTAGTCTGTCTATGCTGGGCCTGATTTATCAGTCGCTTAACGGCAGCGCCACGCATTTTCTCTCATAATTATGACAACAATGTTCATCAATGAGTTGCTGTGTGAGTGATCCAGGAAGAAGAAGCGCCTCCTCTTCCTCCTCTTCCTCCTCCTCCTCCTCTTCCTCCTCCTCCTCTACCTCTTCCTCCTCCTCCTCCTCCTCCTCCTCCTACTACTACTACTACTACTACTACTACTACTTCTACTACTACTACTACTACTACTACTACTACTACTACCACTACTGCTACTACTACTACTACTACTTCCACTACTGCTACTACTACTCTCTACTACTACTACTGCTACTACTACTGCTACTACTACTACTACTACTACTACTACTACTACTACTACTACTACTACTACTACCACTACTGCTACTACTACTACTACTACTACGACGACGATGACGACGACTACTACACTCACTCCTACTTCGACTACTCCTACTCCGACTACTCCTCCTACTTCTTCTACTACCAATAATACTGGTGTTTTAGGTTTGATAATAGATAATCCAAGTCATTAAGTTTTATGTGCGTAATTTCCTCCCCCCCCTCCCCCCCACCCCCCCACCCCCCCAAACCCCCCAACAAAGCACTAAAGCGCTTTACAGATGGCACAAAGAGTGTGCCTACTTACAAGCCCACGATACACAACATGCAAATCTAGCATAACCAAGTCAAGCGACGAAGGTCCAGTGCTGTAACTAGGCTAGTACATCAAGTCCAACACTGTGGTCAGTTTCTGCTATAATTAGCACCAGCTGGGATGGGATGGGATGGGATGGGATGGGATGGAATGGACAGCAGCTGAGAGCAGCTGAAAGTGGGGGAAACTGACAGCAGTGCGTGGCGATGCTACCCCGAGGAAGAGGATCAGAATGATCAAAGGCATGGATGGCTTCCACAGGCACACCCGGCTTTGATCAGTCGTGTCAGCACGAAAGCGACATGGATCTGCAGCCTACATCTGCAGCAACCTTCCCAAGAGCAGTGGGACGCTGACGCATGAGTGGTATCAAGCTACGTCGCTGTGTTGACGGATAGGGTCCGTGCAGCGCGCGCAGGTTTCGTCTGTTTTGTCTGTCTTGTCTAAGTAGATAGGGACTCTCAGAGAAGAGGAAAGAAGGAAACGAAGCCTTGTATGACTTACTTGTGCTGACCTTTCATTTGATCTTGTCGAGAGCGTTATGTATTTGTGTTGTTAAAAGAGAAATGTTTTGGTTCGTTGTTAAAGAGATTGGTATTATTTCCGATCGAAAGTTATTGCGCATTCTTAGCTTTTACGCGTTTTCTTTGTAAAGAAAAATGTAGAAGTTGTGTGTGGAAAAAAAAGTTGTATCCCTAAATTTAGTGTATTTGTTACTGTTGTCACCTGTTATGTTTGTCAATAGTAGAAATATGTGTGTGTGCGTGCGCGCGTGTGTGTGTGTGCGCGCGCGCACGCGCGCGCGTGTGTGTAGTGTGTGTGTCTGTGTATGATGGCATGAAATGGAGGTCTCTGTGTTTATGGCGGTTTACGTCCATCTATTTTCAGTCTCTTTTCCTGCATAACAATTTTTACTGTTATCGTACAATATTTTTCATTTTCCTGCATGCAGAATTGGTATGGTACAAGTAATGCTGAGCTTTTATTTAATTGTGTTACATGACAGAAAAGAACAGAACATCCATGGAAAAAAAATAGTACTCTGTTAGTTTTGAAATTTAGTATACGGACTGGGACTTCGTTCAGAGGAAACAAAATGTATACACACCCCAAGAACATGCTTACGTTTTAGCGTAACTTTTCTTCACGTAATTTTCCATTCGTTTTCAATTCATTTATCCTTTGTGAATATCTTATATAATTATCATAATTAGGCAAACTATCACTGAAACAAACCAAACTTATGTCACAAACTCAATAATCCATGGGTCATGTTGCGCACCAACGTAAATATGCATAAAAGCATTGCCTTGCTAAGTGTTTTGAAAATTCATGCATGATTTGTACTGATGGCAATTGTCAAAATATCTGAATGCCTTTTCGTTTCTAATTATACGATTTCTGGCTGTTAAATGTGAAATCTTTGTGGGCAGACATGCGGCGAGAAATATATTAGCTGGTTGTTTCCTTTGTTATTATTGTTATTATTATTATCATTAATATTATTATTATTATTCTTGTTGCTGTTATCATCATCATTATCAGTAGTAGTAGTAGTAGTAGTAGTAGTAGTAGTGTTGTTGTTATTATTATTATTATTATTATTGTTATTATTATCATTATCATCATCATCATTATTATTATTATTATTATTATTATTCAACAGCTACTGGCAAGGTCTGAAGCAGCATGAATCATAACAACTACATAATTAACGGATAAAATACAAGCAGCATGAATCATAACAACTGCATAATTAACGGATATAATACAAGCCACGACAACAAAACAAAACGCATACCTGCTGAATTTCTCACGGCAATATATTATGCAAAGTGACGTGACAGGCAAATGGTGCCAAATTTATAGGAAAATGTCTTGAAATGTATTTTTTTAAAACTCGCAGATGTTAAAATTGGGGGAGAAAAGTAGTGATTTATCTTTCCGCCTGTCTTTATTTTCTCTCTCTCTCTCTCTCTCTCTCTCTCTCTCTCTCTCTCTCTCTCTCTCTCTCTCTCTCTCCTCTCTCTCTCTCTCTCTCTCTCTCTCTCTCTCTCTCTCTCTCTCTCTCCTCTCTCTCTCTCTCGCTCGCTCTCGCTCTCGCTCTCGCTCTCGCCCTGTTCATGTGTGCGCGTGCGTGCGTGCGTGCGTGTGTGTGCGTGAGTGCGTGTGTATATGTGTGTGTGCGTGTGTGCGTGCGTGCTTGCGTGTGTGTGTGTGTGTGTGTGTGTGCGTGCGTGCTTGCGTGTGTGTATGTGTGTGTGTGCGTGCGTGCGTGTGTGCGTGCGTGCTTGCGTGTGTGTGTTGTGTGTGTGTGCGTGCGTGCTTGCGTGTGTGTGTGTGTGTGTGTGTGTGTGTGCGTGCGTGCGTGTGTGCGTGCGTGCGCACGCGTGCAAGTAACAAGACGCAAGATAACAAGATACAATTTGTATTGACGCTAACAAACTGGCGCGGACGCTGAAATTAGTTCATTGTGATTGACATTACAACCCTATTGGCACTGTCCCCCTGTAAGGAGCAGAATGAAAAAAGACCTCGGAAGCGGGATTACGGCTGCCTATGTGGCAAACAGGCAAGCTTCTCATCCAGCGTACACATACAGTCATCAGTCTGACAGTGATTACTGGGAGTGGGGTGAGTGAATCAGGGAACATAATACGGGAGAACATCCTCGGCTTGGGGGAAACGAACAACAACAGCGCAACAACGCTGCAACAGCAGTGTAACAGCAACAACAAAACAACAACAGTGAAACAAAAGCGCAAACAGCGAAAACAGCAGCGGAAAACAACAACAGTGCAACAGCAGGACAACAACAGTGCAACAGCAGGACAACAACAGTGCAACAGCAGCATTACAACAGTGCAAAAATAGTCCGACAGCGGAGCAACAACAACAGCGCAACAACAACGCAACAACAGCGCTACAACAACTGTGCATCAACAACAGTACAACAACAGCGCAACAACTGCGCATCAACAACAGTACAACAACAGCGCTACAACACCTGTGCATCAACAACAGTACAACAACAGCGCTACAACAACTGTGCATCAACAACAGTACAACAACAGTGCTACAACAACTGCACATCAACAACGAAACAACAGTGCAACAACAACAGGGCAACAACTGTTGCGCAACAACAGCAAGACTGTTCCAATCCCTCCACCTCCCTCTCCCCCACCCCTACCCCCCACTCCTCACTCTTCTGTTCCGCTATATATTTGAGATTCATGCAAGCAGACATTTAAAAAAAATTATATTAATGCTTTTTTAATAAAAATTCTAGAATCTAACCGGCAAAGGTCAAAGCCTAGAGCTGTGTGATTCATAACACCAACATAATAACAGCAGTCTTCATGCCGGAACGACAGAGACACGACCCATTCTAAATCCCAAGGCAACAACGAGGCACAAGTTCTGTCCTATGCAAATGACTTCACAATTTACGATATAAAAACGTCTTAGAAGATAACGTTTATCCGATGCTTCATGTTTCCAGAATGGGGTGAACATTAAATTATGTATTTTTCTCTATGCGTGCGTGCGTGCGCGCGTGCGCGCGCGTGTGTGTGTGTGTGTGTGTGTGTGTGTGTGTGTGTGTGTTTGTGTTTGTGTTTGTGTGTGTATGTCTGCTTGTGTGTGTATGTCTGTCTGTCTGTTTGCCTGTTTGCCTGTTTGTCTCTGTCTCTACCTGTCTCTCTGTCTCTGTCTCTGTCTCCGTCTCCACACGCACGCGCGCGCGCACACACACACTTATTCAATGTACCATCTGGAAACACAAATTTGACTGACTTTGACTCACACACACATACAAACAACAACCACCAAACAGCAAATAAATAATCAAAGATCTTAAAGAAAATCAGTCACACAGTAATATCAATGCACACATAGCACAGAGAGAGAGGGAGAGAGCGAGCAAGAGGCAGACAGACAGACAGATAGACAGACAGACAGACAGACAGAGATAGAGACAGAGACAGGCAGGCAGACAAACACAGAGAGAGGCAAACAGACACAAAGACACACACATTCAAGGAGAGACAGAGACACAGAAATATAAACAGAGAGACTGAGACAGACAGACAGAGGGACAGACAGACAGATTCGCAGACAGAGGGACAAACATACAGAGAG
>CM054136.1:32214189-32219189 GCA_028751875.1 Rapana venosa
CCCTCAATGTGCCTTGTAGGATTGTTTTAGCAAGACCAGAGGAGCGTGTGACATGACCAAACCACTTCAGTTTTCGTTATCTGACGAACGTTTGAAGGTCAGTATAGGGCCCGATGTCATTGCGGATGCGTCTCTTGACTTCTTCATTCGTGATGTGGTCTTTGTACGAGATGCCTAAGAGTCTTCGGAAGCACCTCATTTCTACAGCTCTTATTCTTCTCTCTAAGTCCGCTGTGAGGGTTCATGATTCACATGCATAAGAAGATTGACATGACCAGAGAGCACATCAGTCTGATTTTGAAACTGATGGCGATGTTTCTGTTGCTCCAGAAAGGTTTGAGCTTGGTCATTGCGGCTGTGGTCTGGGCACGTCTTGACAGTATTTCTGGTTTTGATCCCTCGTCTGTCACGATAGATCCCAAATATTTGAATCTGTGAACATTTTCAAGTTTCTGGCCTTTGATTTTGATTTCTGATGTGAAGTTGCTGTTTGTCATCACTTTTGCTTTTTCCCCGCTGATTTCCATACCAAATTTTGATGATTTTTCTTCTATGCGGTTCACTAAGTCTGTTAGTTCTTGCTCGTGACCAGCTAATCCGTCAATATCATCAGCGAAGCGCAAGTTTTTGATTGTTCGCCCTCCAATACTCACTGTTCCTTCATGTTCTTCTAGTGCTTCTTCCATGATTCTCTCAAGAAATAGATTGAAGAGAGAAGTGGAGAGCAGACAGCCCTGGCGCACACCGACCGTCGTCTGAAACCAATCACCTATGTTGTTGTTGGAAACACTGCACTTGTTGCATTCTCATAGAGGCTCTGTACGACTTTGATTAGGTTGGCATTGATGTTGTAGAAGTTCATAGTTGCCCACAGTGCAGGTGCCAAACTCTGTCGAATGCTTTCTTAAAATCGATAAAGACATGGTAGAGGTCCTGTTGATGGTGGAGATATTTTTCCATTATGAGTCTTATGTTGAAGATCTGCTCTGTTGTACTACGTCCAGGTCTGAAGCTAGCTTGTTCTTCTGCGATGATTCTTTCAGCCTGTGGTTTGAGCCTGTTCAGTAAGATCTTCAGCAACACTTTGCTTGGGTGACTGATGAGACTAATGGTGCTGTAGTTCTGGCATTGTTGGAGGTTGCCTTTTTTAGGAAGTGTTATTATAAGGGATTGTGTCCACGCTTTTGGGCAAAAGAGGCAACGTTGCACTCTGTTCCCAAATGTATTATTTTTAAAGCTTACGGTTGATTATGTTTTCGCTGCTCATCAGCCTATGCTTACACTTTCTGCTGCTGATCAGCCTATGCTTTACTTGTTTCTGCAAATCAGCCTATGCTTACACTTGTTGCTGCAAATCACCCTGTGCTAATACTTGTTGCTGCAAATCACCCTGTGCTAATCCTTGTTGCTGCAAATCACCCTTGTATCCATGTTGCTGCAAATCAGCCTATGCTACACTTGTTGCTGCAAATCACCCTGTGCTAATACTTGTTGCTGCAAATCACCCTGTGCTAATACTTGTTGCTGCAAATCACCCTGTGCTAATACTTGTTGCTGCAAATCACCCTGTGCTAATCCTTGTGGCTGCAAATCAGCCTATGCCTACACTTGTTGCTGCAAATCACCCTGTGCTAATACTTGTTGCTGCAAATCACCCTGTGCTAATACTTGTTGCTGCAAATCACCCTGTGCTAATCCTTGTGGCTGCAAATCAGCCTATGCCTACACTTGTTGCTGCAAATCACCCTGTGCTAATCCTTATGGCTGCAAATCACCCTGTGCTAATCCTTGTGGCTGCAAATCACCCTGTGCTAATCCTTGTGGCTGCAAATCACCCTTTGCTAATCCTTGTGGCTGCAAATCACCCTTTGCTAATCCTTGCTGCTGCAAATTACCCTGTGCTAATCCTCGTTGCTGCAAATCAGCCTATGCTTACACTTGTTACTGCAAATCACCCTGTACTACTACTTACTGCTGCAAATCTGTCTATAATTTTATTAGTTTTTTTTATAAAAAAGGGGAGTTGGGCGAACATTTTGCTCAGCTAATTTGATATTGATTGTGGACACTGTTGATAACAACAGCCACCTTGCTCTCTTCAATGTGAGTGTAGCTGTTAACTCCATCGACCGTGCACTGATCTTGAACAGAATGATGTAGCTCTGAATCATTATTCCATTTCAAATGCACTGTTTTGATCAAGTTTCGTTACATTATGAGAAAGATGAATACCGATATATTGAGATCAGCATCAAGAAATGTGAAAGGGTGCTTCCAGAAATTAAGAAATGGATGAAAGGCGACACATTGAAATGTTAGAATAAAAAAGTTTAAGTTCTCTTTGCATGCCACTTTAGAGATGAAAACACTACCCCCTACTCAGCCTTTGTTGATTCAAGATGAATGCCACTTTATGAAACACGACATTAGCCCAGGCCAAAGGTCGAGTCAGTTATTGATACGCGCAAAGTGTCAAGGCATGCAACACATTCATGTTGTTCTGCTTTCAAATGCTATGCTAAGATTGTTTCGTCTGTGATAAAAGTCTTTTTGCACAATAACCTGCATTCATTCTCCATTAAAGGAGAGAAAAATCCTTTGAAGTCTATGGATGTTCGTTATGCGAGATATAAATAAATAAATAAATATATAATAATGATGATAATAATAATAATGATAATAATAATGATGATGATGATAATAATAGTAATAATAATAGCCATACACATAATAGAATCTTCTAATTCAATGTGTGGTTAGTTAGGCTACCGTCTCGGTGTGATTCCTTGATGTAAAGAAAGAGACAGAGAGCATATTCTGGGTGACTCCCAAGGCGTTAAACTGTGGAACACCCAACAACAACAACAACAACTTACACTGCGTAGGTTTCATGCATTCATCACTGTATTCCATCATTTCGTGTATTTGTGTACCAGACATGAGCACGTAGAGTACATCAGTCAAAACAGAAATCAAAGCCCTAGAAATTCGATGCTATCACAAAATATTTAAAAGTTACCGACCCTGGGCACAACACCAAACAACAAATCCACAAAAACCATCAAAAGAGAGCACTAATCCAAACAAAGATGACATTTTACACCAGTTCTAAAGCACTCAGACGGGATAACTCATTGGTCAGAGCACTCGCTCTCCCCAAGCTTAAGGTTAAGCGGCGTTGAGCTCGGTTACCTTCTGAATCGGTGACTGTTTGCGCGCCTTGACTTCAGCACAGTCCCCCAGTTCACCCAGCTGTAAATGGGTACCTACCTGCCTTCTCTAGGGACAGGGGAAGGTAAAGCAGCGAGGGAGAGGAGATGGGCCCCGCCCTCAAGATGCTGGACCCTGGAGAAGCTGGGGTCTCTGGACACCTCGCTCCCCAACGACTGCCCAGGTTATGGGAACACCGTCACCTCTTTTTCTTTTTGACAAACTATGCCGGTGTGGTCACTCAACAAGATCCCAGCTAGAACAGTTCTTTTGAGGAATTTGCAGGAAGGAAGGAAAGAAAGAAAGAAAGGAAAGAAAGAATGAAAAGGAAGAAAGAAAGAAAAGAAAGAAAGAAAAAAGAAACAAAGAAAGAATGAAAACAAAGAAAGAAAAGAAAGAAAGAAAGAAGGAGAGAAAGAAAGGAAGGAAGGAAGGAAGGAAGGAAGCAGCCTGGCAAATGACTCTGTAGGGACAAGATAATGACAATGACCTCTGTCCATCAAGCTGACCCTCTCCACAAGCTGCCCTTCCAAACAGATACTGGTCACGACCGATAGACCAATAGCCTGGACATCTAGCTTAATGGCACTCTTGGGGACTCTGAGGTCCACTAACAGCTTTTATCAGGGCCATTTTCCTTGTCCACTTTGAGAGTCATGAAAATATAAAAGAGGGAAGAATTTTTTTGTTTTGTTTGTTTTTTTTGTTTTTTTTGCTGCCTCATCTTCTGACGATCCCCCGTCCTACTGCTCCCACACCGCTCATCTCCATCTCCCCGCCACAGCCACACCCAGATTCACTGTGTCTCATCCTCAGGGTCGGAAGTCCACAGGGAGCCCATCACTATCAGGCCGCCGTGGGGCCACCAGCCAGAGGGGCCCTGCACTGCTGCTGGGTCACTTTGGTGGTGTTCAGTGGTGCCTGTTCTGAGCTAACATACGCAGGACACCACCTACTAAGCCCCCTACTAACGACAGTATTAGCTCAGTCGCAGAGCCAGACTGAGTGAGTTGCCCACCCGAGGTGGCAACTACCACAACGTCCCTCCAACGACCGTCCCCCGCGAACCTCCAACCCCAAAGGCTTTGACACAAACTCACCACAGGCACAGAAGTGTATGGGCAAACCGAATCTGAGGTCACCATGAGACCAGAGAAACCGGGACCACCGAATCAGAGGCTTTTTTTTTTTTTTTAATGCATGATGATCAATGACAATGAGGATGACGTAATGATGCTGCTGTGGAAGTGCATATACTTTGAGACTACTTGACAGGGTTGTACTCTACGCTTACTATCATAATATATCCCGGCGTCAACCGGGCCCGAGAGATACAAACACCTGCAGTGCTGGTCAGGTAATTTGAGCAACACTCTCAAACTCGCATCCGTTAAGTGGATGAAGCTCGACTGTGTGGTCCCAGTCTTTCCACTGAGCCCACAGCACACTCACTCTGGGTAGGAGCCGGCCGGAGTCCGAAAAATCCCTATGACTCTTATGGGAATCGAACCCGCGACCTTCCAGTCCGTAACCCAAGGCGCTAACCACTGCGCCATGGCGGCTGGTTCGAGGGAAGAAATATGGTAGTGGTGGTGGTGGTGGTGGCGGCGGTGGCGGCGGCGGCGGCGGCGGTGGTGGTGGTGGTGGTGGGGGTGGTAGGGGTGGTAACAAAGGACAAGAAGAAGAAGAAGAAGATGAAGAAGAAGAAGAAACAACAACAGCAACATTAATAACAGCCACAGTTTTGGTTTTGTTTGTTTGCTTGCTTTTGATCGAGTTTACTTTTTGCT
>CM054136.1:32226689-32234189 GCA_028751875.1 Rapana venosa
ACACACACACACTACGCACACACACACACACATGATGACAAAAACAGACACGGAGACACACACACATACACCACACACACACTACCACACACACACACACACACACACACACACACACACACACACACACACACACACACACACACACACACACCACACACACACACACACACACCACACACACACACACACTACACACACACTACACACACACACAACACAGATGGTGAAAAACACAGACACGGAGACACACACACACACACCACACTACACTCACACTACACACACACACACACACACACACACACAGTGGTTACCTGTTACATGTTTTTAGTGTACATCACTTTTAGCCAAAAAGGATAATAATTATAATTGATGTTTTGTTGTTGTGTCAAATAAGTCTACATGACTTAAATGGCAATAAAATATTCTGAATCTGAATCTCTCCTCACACACACACACACACACACACCACACACACACACACACACACACACACACACACACACACACACACACACACACACACACACACCACACACACACACACACACACACACACACACACACACACACACACACACACACACACACACACACACACACACACACACAGAAACAATGCAACAAATCTTTAAGCCAAACTCGCTGTCTGATAAAGGGTGTGATTCTTTTTCGGGCATCTCAGACCATCCTGGCGACCTTGACAAAGTGTCAGGGACTAATGGAAAGGGGGAGACAGCTCAGAAGGAGACGGAGGCAGGGGTGGTGGTGGTGGAGATAGAGACAGACAGACAGACAGACAAACAGGCAAAAAGACAGGCAGAGAGAGGGAGGGGAGATGGGAAGCGAGAGAGAGAGACGCTTTTAACGTAATGAAAACAAAAAACCCCAAAAATGAGCTCTTTATGAACGGATACGACTTTAAGCTCTGACGTAAACTCAGTTTCAAACTGAACACAAAGTAATAACAAGGATGAACAATAGGAACCAATAAGCAATAACTAAAATAATAAAAAGAACATTCTAGAATGCTATATTAGACCATCCATTGAAATTGTATGTGAAATTTTCAAAGAGGAGAGAGAGAGAGAAGAGAGAGAGAGAGAGAGAGAGAAGAAGAGAGAGAAGAAGAAAGGAGAGAGAGGAGAGAGGAGAGAGAGAGAAGAGAGAAGAGAGAGAAAGAGAGAGGAGAGAGAGAGAGGAGAGAGAGAGAGAGAGAGAGAGACGAGACAGAGACAGACAGAAGACAGACAGAAGAGGGAGGGGAGGAAGAAGAGAGAGGGGTAAAGAGAGGAGAGAGGAGAGAAAGAGAAGGGAGAGGAGAGATAAGAGAGAGAGGGAGGGGAAAAGAAAGAGAAAGAGGGAAGGAGAAGATACGTGAGACAGAGAGAGAGACGAGGAGAGAGAGAAAGAGGGGGACAGAAAGAAAGAGAAAGGAAGAGAGAGGAGGGGAGAGAAGAGAAGAGAGGGAGAGAGGGGAGAGAGAGAGAGAGAGAGGGGGGGGGGGGGGGTACAGAAAGAAAGAGAAAAGAGAAGGAGAGAGATGGGAGACGGAGAGGGAGAGGGAGGAGGAGGGGAGAGAGGAGGAGAGAGAGAGAGAGAGAGAGAGGGAGAGAGAGAGAGAGACAGAAGAAGAGGAGAAAGAAGAGATATGGTGAGACAGAGGGGGGGGAGAGGGGGGAGAGAGAGAGAGAGAGAGGGGGGGGGGGGGAAAGAAAGAAGAGAAAATGAGAAGGAGAGGAAGGTGAGAGGAGAAGAGAGAGAGAGAGAGAGAGGAGAGGAGAGAGGAAGATGAAGAAGAGGGAAGAGAGAGAGAGAGAGGAGAGAGAGAGAGAGAATGAACGAACGAATGAATGAATGAGACAGAGAGAGATAGAGAGAGAGAGAGAGAGAGAGAGAATGAATGAATGAATGAATGAATGAATGAATGAATGAGACAGATAGAGAGAGATAGAGAGAAACCCCAATGAATAAACAAACGAACAAACGAATGAATGAATGAATGAATGAATGAATGAATGAATGAATGATCTGTTGTGTCAAAAAATAATGAGTTTTGGCCAAACCTACCCTCACAACATGTCGCAAAAGCAGTCAGTATATCTTTTCTATGTCCATAGTTATGTAATCATGCAGCTTTATAGACACACACACACTACACACACACTTCACACACTACACACACTGCAAACACACTACACAAAAAACATCACACACACACACACTACACACAAACACTACACACACAGCACTTCACCACACACAAACCACACACAGACTACACACTCCATTGCACACACCACACACACTACACACACACTACACACACTACACACACACACACTACACACAACACAACACTACACACTACACATAGCGCAACACTACACCCCACCACACCACACTACACTACACTACACCACACTACACCACACTACACTACACTACACCACACCACACTACACTATACCACACCACACCCCACCCACCACACTACACCTCACCCCACCCCACCACACTACACCACACCACACCACACCACACCACACTACACTACACTACACCACACTACACCTCACCACACCACACCACACCACACCACACTACACTACACTACACTACACACTTCTCAACTTGTCAGGACAACTTTTCTGCCGACAAACTAATGCCTGTGTCACAGAGTTCCAGACATAGAAGATTCAACTGCTTCGTCAAGTGCCTGTTTCCGGATCAGCGTTCTGGAACCGTCTCCAGAGAGGTCCCTGTGCCTGTGCCTGTTCACAGCCTGTCTAGATGATGGAGTCTATCATTGTCTCAGACTGCAGGGGGTAGGGCAGTGGGGGAGAGGGGAGGGGGGGATTCACAAAGACAGAGACGGGAAGAGTGGAGAAGAGGGAGGCAGGACAGTAAAGAAGAAGAAGACAAAGGAGGAGGAGGAGGAGGAGGAGGAGGAGGAGGAGAAGGAAGGGGAGAATGAGGAGGAGAGGAGGGGGAGGAGAGGATGAGGAGAAGGAGGAGGAGAAGAAGGAGGAGGAGGAGGAGAAGGAGGAGGAGGAGAGGAGGAGGAAAAGGAAGAGGAAGAGGAGAAGGAGGAGGAGAAGGATGAGGAGAGGAGGAGGAGGAGAAGAAGGAGGAGGAGGAGAAGAGGAGGAGAAGGAGGAGAAGAGGAGGAGAAGAGGAGAGGGGGGGCAGTAAAGACGAGAGAGAGAGAGACAGACAGACAGACAGAGACAAAGACAGAGACAGTGAGACAGACAGAGAGAGACAGAGGGAGAGAAAGAGAGTGAGAGACAGAGACGGAGAACATTTTTGTTTCTTTTATCTTATGGTGTTGTTTGAAGGAAAATATGTGCTTGTTTACATCCAGTTCCCGTGTGTCTGCGGTTGGTTTTGGAAATGTTGTTATCTGTACCCTCCAGCACACAATGGCCTACCCTTCCACAAAGCTGAACAGGTTTAAACGTATGCGCGCGATGGTCTACGTGTGTTCGCACACAGGGCGTCTGTTTATAGTCTCATCCAAATAACTTTTGAGGGGAATGGAGTTGGTACTGATGCTAACTCCACGGGGAAATGTGCGCTTGAAGGGATTCCACAGGGAGGGAGAGAGAGAGAGTAAGTTTTTATTTATTTATTTAGTTTACTCTTTTATTTCGAGGATAATGGAATAAGCACTCATGTGCTTTTTGTCATCTAGTCCCCGTGTGTAAGCAGTTTTGTAAATGTTGTCATCCGTTCCCACCGGCACACAATGACCTACTCTTACAAAAAGCGGAACAGGATTCAACGTGTGCGCAAGATGTTCTGCGTGCGTTCGGACACGGGACCTCGGTTTATAGTCTGATCCGAAGGACTTTTGGGGAGAGTGGAGTCTGTACTGACGTTAACTCCAGGAGAAAATATCCCCCTTGAACGGGAATCGAACCCGGGTCGTCAGATTACGAGCGCAATGTTCTGACCACTAGGCTATCCCGTTCCCGAGAGAGAGAGAGAGAGAGAGAGAGAGAGAGGAGAGAGAGAGAGAGAGGAGAGAGAGAGAGAGAGGAGAGAGAGAGAGAGAGAGCAAATTCTGTTATTTCGAGGATAATGTATAAACACTCGTGCTTTATCACACACACACAGAGATAGAGATTGGTTGATTGATTGATCGATTAATTGATAGATATATGGATGGATGGATGCATGCATGCATGCATTGATTGATTGATTGATTTATTGATTGATAATCTTTATTCCCAAGGGTTAGATATAAGTATTGACGTAATTTTTTTTTCATCCGGAGAGAGAGAGGCCAACAGACATACAGACAAATAGAAACTGAGAGAGAAAAAAAAAAGAATGAAAACCAACCCCCCCCCCCAAAAAAAAAACAACAACAAAAAAACAAAAACAACAACAAAAAAACAACAACCAAAAAACAACCCTACCAACAACAACCCTAGTTAAGTGGAAGAAAATCAAGAACCATACATGATAGTCTTTATCTGACATCTTCTCCTCTTCCACTGAAATCAGAACAGAACGTAACGAAATAACAACACATAACACTGCAGCACATCTGTCATTCTCTGACACTGAGCTGCTTGAAAAGACGTGGAAATAAGGAGAGGGAAGCAGAGATGAAAAAAAAACCGAATTCTAATTGATTCTCCAAAAGACGTTTATATAATTATGCTTTAATTAAACCCTTTGATCGCATCGAGAACATAGCTGTTTTGCGTTGGCTTTTTTTTCCATCTTGTCTCTGAAAATTATAGCCAATTTGTTGATTTTGAGTTAAGTGTGTGTGTGGGGGTTGTTGTTTTTTTCGTTTGTTTTTTTTCTTTGGAGGGGGGGGAGGAGGGTGTGTGTATATGTGTGTGTGTGTGTGGGTGGGGTGTATGTGTGTGTGTGAGTGTGTAGTGTGTGTGAGTGTGTGTGTGTGTGTGTGGAAGGTGTGTGTGTATGTGTTTGTCTATGTGTGTGTTTGTCTGTGTGTGTGTGTGTATGTGTGTCTGTTGTCTGTCTGTGTCTGTGTCTCTGTGTTTGTCTCTGTGTGTGTCTGTCTCCTATTCCGTTCCTCCTTTCTCTTCCATTCATAACCCCCCCCCCATCCACCACCACCCTGCCTCTCCTCTTCTCTCTCTCCCCTCTCTCGTCTCTCTCTCTCTCTCTCTCTCTCTCTCCTCTCTCTTCTCTCTCTCTCTCTCTCTCTCTCCTCTCTCTCTCCCTTCTCTCTCTCTCTCTCTTTTCCCCTCCGTTGACCTACAAGACACATTTCAGACAACAGCCGTATGGAACGGAGTTCAAGAGGGATGTAAAGAGTAGCGGACTGAAGGTTAATCTAAAGTGCATCATTTGTCATTTCTGTTCTTAGGCTGAAGACCTTGCGTACGAGATGGTTTGCTCGCAAAACATAGGTTCCATAAACAAACAGAGGGAAAAAGAGAGTAGAGGAGGGAAGGAAGGAAGAAAAAAAGGGAGGAAGGAAGGAAAAAAGGAAGAAAGAAAGAAAGAAAGAAAGAAAGAAAAAAAGGAAGAAAGAAAGACAGACACACAAACAGACAAACAGACAGAAAATAAAAGAAAGAAAGAAAGAAATAAAGAAAGAAAGAAAATAAAAGAAAAGAAAAGAAAGAAAAGAAACCAACTGTTTTTAAAAGAAATTCTGGATGAGACTATAAACCGAGACCCTATGTGTGAAACGCATCCACAACATCTTGCGCACACGTTAAAAAAACAAAAAAACCTGTTCCACCTTTCGGAACAATAGGCCATTACGTGAATGTGGGAACGGATAACAAAATTAACCCCAAAACTGCATACACACAAGGACTGGATGTAATGGATTAAAAAAAACACACCTGAGTACTTGATTCCATGATTCGCGAAAGAAAAGAACAACAAATAAAAAAAAACGCTCTAAGATTCACTATTTATTTTTGAGGATGACATTTTATGCTTTCTTCGAGTGTCTGTGGAAGACGTTTGCACCCGCTTTTACGTCTTCCTAGGGTATGGGGTCTCTGAAAAGTACCCTACACTTTAAACGGCTGACACGAGAACACCCAGCACAGCAGACCCTACAACTCCTTCTGAAGTAAAGGGCGGGGTTCTCTGCCACAATCACTGAATTCAGTACAGTGCCGGCCTCCCAAACGCATCCTCAGGGAATCAATGATCATGATGGGGTAAAACGTCACTCAAGCCATGCCCAGGCCTGGCCACCGAGCCATCTCTGTCCTCAGTACGGGGTAAGGGCGGGGTGTGTTGCCTAATCATGTCTGGCCCATGGTGAACTCTTCATCCCAAAATAATATGGTTAGCGGTGCTGGATCCCTTTCGGCTGGGTGGCCTCATAGCTAGCGCGCGTGTGCGCGCGGCTTGAGCTTGATTTTGCCTCCTACACTGCAGATGGCTGGCTCCTGACAGAGCAGCTAACGAAGATGCAAAGAAAGAAACGAAATAGACCTTAAAGAAGAAAGAAACGAAATAGACCTTAAGGAAGATAGAAACAATACAGGGGTAAAACAAAAAGAAATAAAGATGAGAGGAGGTTTAAACAAAACAAAAAAACAAAAACCCAGGAAAGGTGAACCGTAGAAAGAAAGGAAAAAGAAAGAGACAAAAAAAAAAAAGAAGAATCATAGACATGTATCAGGCGAAATACGACAGAAGGAAAGACAGTAGGAAGGAAGTGAAAAGGAATTGAAGGAAGGAGAAGAAAAAAAGATAGAGGAAGTAAAAAGATAGATAGAAAAAAAAAAAGAAAGAAAGAAAGCATGAAAGACAGACAGACAGACAGACAGCCAGAAAGAAAAGAAAGAAAGAAAGAAAAAAAGAAAAAAAGAAAGAAAGATAAAGACAGACAGACAGACAGACAGAAAGTAAGAAGGAAATACAGAAAGAAAAATAGGAAAGAAAGAAAAAAAGACAGACAGAAAGAAAGAAAGAAAGAAAAGAAAAGAAAAGAAAAGAAAGAAAATACAATCTCAACAGAAATGAAATGGAAGATATATAATTGCTCAAGTGGACACGAGAGTATCTCTATACATGAATTTATGCACCCGCATAAGCATGCATCATGCTAGTGTGTGCGTGCGTGCGTGCGTCCTAACATGCTTGCCTCAGATCAAAACAGCATATCGGCCACGAGAGAAAGAGAAGGAATCCAAGATAGTAACTTAAGGCACAAAGATAGCTAATGGACAAACACACACACAGAAGATTAGGCATCAACTTTCTGTTCAGGGACCAAGAGAATAGCAGAGTAGGGGTGGGAAAGGGACAAGTAAGTCTTGTGGTTAGAGTGGACAGCTCCTACTCTTACGATATCTTAGGGTGAAGGGTCACGTTTTTATCGAGGCTCCAGTTTAAGGCTCTCTCTCTCTCTCTCTCTCTCTCTCTCTCTCTCTCTCTCTCTCTCTCTCTCTCTCTCTCTCTCTCTCTCTCTCTCTCTCTCTCTCTCCTCTCTCTCTCTCTCTCTCTCTCTCTCTCTCTCCTTCGGAGTCCTTCGAT
>CM054136.1:32244189-32246689 GCA_028751875.1 Rapana venosa
CACACAAACAAGCACCTTTCTGATTAACAGTAAGAATTTTATGTTTGTTTGGTTTCTTTAAATTAGACACATAAAAGCAACCATATATAAGAACAAACAGCATCAGAAAGAAGATCAAAATCAAGGACAAGAACAAAGGAACGAAACAAAAATGAACAAGAAAAAAAAAACCTAAAAGAAAAAAACCAAACACACCCACAAGAAAACAGAAACACTCGATAAAGAAACTGATAAAAACCACCAACACCACCACCACCAACAACAAAAACCTTAAAACCTAAGATGCCAAGAATATCCAAAAGCCAAAGACAAGATCAGCAACCAGCCTGATAATGTGCCGACAAACGCACAGTCATGAACAAGCGACATATCGTAGCTTTGTTGTTGTTGTTTTTCGTATTGTTTTTGTGTTTGCATAATGCAGCCTCAGGGAACAATACACGACGTAAATAAACCCACAATGCACCCTGCCTGGTGTGGGCTGCCCTAATCCTCACGCCCCACCAGAATTCCTCCCTCCCCATGCCATCTTAAATATCCAAATATTACATACAACAGCCAAAAAAAGAAAAACCAAAAAGAAAGAAAGAAAAATCGGCATCCACAGCAAAAAAAGACAATTCACAACCCTTGTTAAGCTGAACAAATCGATTTGACAATGATGCCCAGCCAAATGTGAAAGAAAAAAGTCCTGAAGGTAAATTTGTGTTGTTGTTTTTGTTGTTGTTGTTGTTCTTCTTTTTTGAGAGAGAGGCGGTAGGGGTGGGGTATGGGGGTGAGGGGGGGGGGGGGGGGGGGGGGAGACAAAACGGATAATATTGTCAGAAGGAGGAAGTGCGTATTTTATCATTATTTTAACGTTCTTTTTCTGATGATCCCCTATAATTTTGTGATGTAAAGGGAGATTAGCCAGTGTGGGGGTGTTATCTTCTTTGTGTGGCAAAGTTAATATCTGTGACGTCGCCTCCTTTTTGTGCTATCGTTGCGGATTGTGTGTGTGTGTGTGTGTGTGTGTGTGTGTGTGTGTGTGTGTGTGTGTGTGTGTGTGTGTGTGTGTGTGTGTGTGTGTGTTTGTGTGTTTAAATGTCTTTGTTTGTGTTCGAACACTTGGTTGTTGAAGCAAGACATATAAAGGGAGGGGGTGTGGAGAATTAAAACAAAAGAAAGAAAGAGCAAAAATAAAAATAAACGACGTCAGTAAGAAAATAGAAGAAGGAAAAGGAAAACAAAAGAAAAATGACAAGAAAAGAAAAAGTAACAGAGAAAGAAACAGAAAATATGTTTTAAAAAATATCTGTGTGGACGAAAAGCTTTGAAAGAGAGAATGAACGAAATAGACACAGAAACAAAAAGCAAAAACAACAGAAAATAAAACAGGAAGCATGAACAAAACATCATAAAAAAGCCAGAAAAAAACCAAAACAAACAAACAACCATAACAAAACAAACAAACAAAGAAAGACACAAACAATAAAGAAACCTGCAAAACAAGGACAAAAGTTAGTTCCATTTTCATTCAAATGGAAAGTGCGAAGACTTCACCGGCATTGAACCTCAACAAACAAAGTATAAAATCAGTAGGTAGAAAAACAACAACAGAAAAGTATCATCACTCGTACCATCGCCCCCCCCCCCCACCTTTCACACACACACACACACACACACACACACACACACACACACACACACACACACACACACACACACACACACACACACACACACACACACACACACACACACACACACACACTCACACTCAAACACACACACACACACACACACACACACACACACACACACACACACACACACACACACACACACACACACTTCGGATGAGACTATAAACCGAAGTCTCGTGTTCGAACGCACGCAGAACATCTTGCGCACAGGTCAATACCCGTTCTGTTTTTCGGAAGAGTAGGCAATTATGTGCCGGTGGAAATGAGATGATAAAATTTACAAAAACCGCATACACACAGGGACTTAATATAAAAAAAGCCCACATTAATGCTTATTCCATTATCCTCGAAATAAAAGAATAAAACCAAAAATAAATACATAAATACACAGACATACACACACAGAGCCTACCTTCCACACATCACACACACACACACACACACACACAACACACACACACACACACCACACACACACACACACACACACTACATACCACACACACACACACACACACACACACACACACACACACACACACAACACACACACACACACACACAACACAACACACACACACACACACACATTAATGCTTACTTCATCGTCCTCGACATAACCGAACAAAAAATAAAAATAACAACCACATGCACATAGAGAGAGAGACAGACAAACAGAGAGACAGAGAGACAGACAGTCAGAGACAGACAGACATACAGACAGACAAACAGACAGAGAAAGAGAGAGATGTAGCAGCAACGGTTGCAGCGACAACAGTAACAACGGTAGTAGCAACAACAACAACAACAAACAC
>CM054136.1:32249189-32254189 GCA_028751875.1 Rapana venosa
TCTCTTCCCCCTTCTTTCAAAACTTAATATTATTAAATCTGTTGCTGTTGGGATTTTTTAAAAAGAAAAAAATGCTTACGGTTTACTTTTTTATTTCAAAGTTTTCTTATTTCGAGGGTAATAAAATAAGCACTGAATGTCTCTTTTTTCATATTCAGTCCTCGTGTGCATGTGGTTGTGTAAAAAATCCTGCCATTCGCTTACCTCCGGCACAATCTAAAACGAACATACTGTTAAAGTTTGAAGAACTTCATGAAATCTGAAATAACTGTATCTTTAAAAGTATGAAGTTGTTTAAGTTTTGTATGCCCCTGCCACCCCCCCCCCCCCAACTCTCTCTCCACCTCTCCAAAAGGCGTACAGGCTCCAACGTGTGCTGAGATGTGTGAGTGTGAGTGTGTGTGTGTGTGTGTGTGTGTGTGTGTGTGTGTGTGAGTGTGTGCGCGCGCGTGTGTGCGTGCGTGCGTACGTGGTTGTGCGTGTGTGTATGAAGTTAAATTTCAAGTCAAATTTTTATTTCCAGATGGTACATTGAATAAGCAATGCATTTTCTTTTTATCAGTGTGTGTGTGTGTGTGTGTGTGTGTGTGTGTGTGTGTGTGTGTGTGTGTGTGTGTGTGTGTGTGTGTGTGTGTGTGTGTCTGTGTGTGTGTGTGTGTATGTGCGTGTGAAGTTACATTTCAAATCCAATTTTTCTTTCCAGATGGTACATTGAATAAGCAATGCATTTTCCTTTTTTCTTCATCAGTGTCTGTATGTATGTGCACGCGCGTGCGTGCATGTTTGTGTGTGTGTATGAAGAAGAAGAAGAAGAAGAAGAAGAAGAAGAAGAACAACAACAACAACAACAACAAGAACAACAACAACAACACCAACAACAACAACAACAATAACAACAACAACCACAACAAGAACAAGAACAAGAAGAACAAGAAGAAGAAGAAGAACAACAACAACAATAGCAACAACAACAACAACCACAAGAAGAAGAAGAAGAAGAAGAAGAAGAAGAAGAAGAAGAAGAAGAAGAAGAAGAAGAAGAAGAAGAAGAAGAAGAAGAAGAAGAAGAAGAAGAAGAAGGACAACAACAACAAGACAAGAACACAAACAACAACAACAACAACAACAACAACAACTTGCATAGGAATGGATCAGGACCCAACGCAAACTCCAGGAAAAATCCTCAGCGGAGACTCGACCCCTCTCCCCTCCCCCACCCAAGCCGTCAGGTCACGAGATGGGCGTTGTAACCACTAGGCCACACTACCCCGTGGATATTACGAGGCTGGTAAAAGTTGACAGAAAGAGGATCAAAGGCTCTTTAATCTAAAGTCTGTCTTCCAACAAGATAAGGTTATATACCTACTCCCCTTACCCCCCCCCCCCCCCCACTTTACCTTCCAACCCCTCCTGTTTGTACAGTGCGTGAGTACTGGCAATTACTTGAACGTCCTAATTAACTGGGGGTGGTGGATGGTGGTGGTGGTGGTGTGTGGGGGGGGGGGGGGATCTATTTCAGTCTTGCTGATAATTTGTTTTTTCTTTGTTTTTATGTTTGTTTTTGTTTTCTATGTCAAGTTTTGCTGATAACTTTCTTCCGCTTTTTTTTCTTTAGCTTTTTATCTATATCAAGTTTAATGATAATTTTATATTTCTTTGTAATTTTGCCCTTATGTTTCTGGTTGGGTTTTTTCTTATTAAGAATTAGTGTTTGATTATCGTACTTACAACGTTTCGGTGGAGGAAGTAGGGGGGGGGGAGGTTGTTATTTTCCTGAATCTTAGCATAATGCTTATATATATATATATATATATATATATATATATATATATATATATATATATATATATATATAAGAGAGAGAGAGAGAGAGAGAGAGAGAGAGAGAGAGAGAGAGAGAGAGAGAGAGAGAGAAGAGAGAGGAGAGAGAGAGAGAGAGAGATACGTATATATCAATTCTTCTTTACAAAGTGTGAAGAAACTTCGTGAAATCTTTTCTATGGTTTGTACCTTTAAAATATGACAAGTGTGTTTACTCGTCTCACCACGTAACTGAATACATTTCTTCCTCACAGGTTTTCTTGAGTGTTAGATATTTTGGGGGGCTGCTTTTCTTTTCTTTTGGTCTTTTTGTTTGTTTTTTGTTTTATGGTTTAAGATATGCGAATGTTGTCTGGTAGAGACAGACAAGAGAACAATGTAACACGTTGCGTACCGGCGTTTGTTAACCCTCCTTCACTCTCCTACCTCATAGCGCTGACTTTGAAAGTTACAGATGAAGACATGAACGGCTCTTTGTCAGAAGGCTTCAAGTGCTGTCTGTGGTCTACCTTTACCACCTGCATGGTTCTGGCCTTCAGTCATAGTTACCTGTCTGCCTGTCTGCCTGTCTGCCAGGCCCTCTCCAGGCTAAATAAAAGTGGCAGGCTGATGGATGATCACCCTTTTCCAGCGGATAAGGCCAAAGCTTCCTAGTTTGTTTGTTTGTTTGTTTTCTGAAGGCTCTCAATTTCTAGGGTTGCATGGCGTCGTGAATGAAGAACATCTTCGAAGTCGGAATGCGGCTACATACATTTGGGGAACGAGAGGGGTGGGGGTGTGGGGGCGGTGGGGGGGGGGGGGGGGGGGAGAGGGGAGGGGCAGGTCGCGTATGCAAGAAGATAAGATCACTATTTGTGAAGCTTGAAGGTTTAAGAGGAGTAAGGAAAAAAGAAAAGAAAAGAGAACAGAATCAAGTGTGAGTGTGTTTGCTTTTATGCAGTCTCCCAGTACAGGAACTTGCACAAATCTTCTTGTCTGGTTTTTGGATTTGTTGGGTTGTTTGTTTGTTTGCGATCTTCCAAGTGTGGAGGGGGTCATACAATTTTTTTTGTGCAGGTTTTTTTTTAAAAGTCTTCTAGTGCTGGTATGTTTACGAGCTTCCATCGCGATGATTTTTTTTCAGTCTTCCAGTGCGGGGGTGGGGGGCGGGGAGGGAGGGCGTTATACAATATTTCTCCGTAGATATATTTTTTTTACAATCTTCAAGTGCAGGGATTTTGTTGTTGTTGTTGCAATCTTTCACCCCAAAGATTTCTACAATTTTCCAAGATTGAAGATATGCTAAGACCTTCCAGTGCAGGAATTTTTACAATTTTCCAAGGCGGGGGATTTTTTTAAAAACAATCTAGTTCCAGGACATTTTTTTAAAATAAATTTCCAGAGCAGGGAGTTTTGTTGTACATTTTTTCCAGTGCGGGGATTTAAAAAATCTTCCAGATCAACACGTGTGCATACCTGCCACTACCCTACTCCCTCTACCATACTCTGTCTGTCTGTCTGTCTGTCTGTCTGTCTCTCTCTCTCTCTCTCTCTCTCTCTCTCTCTCTCTCTCTCTACACACACACACACACACACACACACACACACACACACACACACACACACACACACACACACACACACACACACACACAGAGTGTCCTAGTGTTGTTGTTCCTGCTGCTGCTGTTGCTGCTGTTGACGCTGTTGCTGTTGCTGCTGTTGTTGTTGATACTGTTTTCTTGTTGATGTTGCTGTTGCTGCTGTTGTTGTTGATACTGTTTTCTTGTTGATGTTGCTGTTGCTGCTGTTGTTGTTGTGTCGTTATTGTTGGGCGTTTACTCAGCTGAAGCACCCTGAAGGGTACTACAAATACTGGAATCAGGGTCGTTGTGACCAAGTGTCGTCGTGACGAAAAATAATGTGTCGTTGTGACCAAGTGTCGTTCTGATTAGATGCCCTTGTGACCACATGTCATTGTGACCACATGTCATTGTGACCACATGCCCTTATGACCACATGCCATTATGGCCACATGCCATTCTGACCACATGCCATTGTGACCACATGCCATTGTGACCACATGCCATTCTGACCACATGCCATTTTGACCACATGCCATTGTGACCACATGCCATTCTGACCACATGCCATTGTGACCACATGCCATTCTGACCACATGCCATTGTGACCACATGCCATTGTGACCACATGCCATTCTGACCACATGCCATTCTGACCACATGCCATTGTGACCACATGCCATTCTGACCACATGTCATTGTGACCACATGCCGTTGTGACCACATGCCGTTGTAACCACATGCCATTGTGACCACATGCCATTGTGACCACATGCCGTTGTGACCACATGCCGTTGTAACCACATGCCATTGTGACCACATGCCGTTGTGACCACATGCCGTTGTGACCACATAGCGTTGTCACCCCTATGACCACGTGCACGTGCTCATAATGACACGGAGTCACAACAGCGCGTGTCACAGCGGCGTGTCACCTACCATGTCTTGGCATTCTGTTACGTGAAAACGTGGGCAACACTTTTGGCCCAAGCTGAGAATTGTACAGCTTGAAAATAGACCATTCTTCTCAAGCCATGACACCTTTAGAGCAACACTAGGCAAACGAACCAAATCAATCTAATCAACCACCCAACATATAAAACAAACAAACCAACAAACCAACAAACAAATCTGGCTTCTCCACGGGCGAAAACATGTCTATTCAAACCAAGTGGGTGAAGTTTGCATCTTTTCCTGTTTAACTAACGGCGTCTCCAAATTAAAGGCCGAGAGAAGTTAAAAAGTGGAACAAAGACAACACCTCTACATACAATTTACGCGTAAACAAATGTGTCTCATCACTCAGAAAGGGGCCCAAACCCTGCTCTCAAAGGGAGGTAATTTCTCAACACCGTTCCTGAAAATCAACACGGGGAGAAAAGATCACAGATATATCTTGTAAACCCATTTCCTTTCCTTAATGCCTCGGGGGGTCTTTCCTTTCAGCTTTATATTCATTCTCGCTGCAATGCTAACAACAAAACCCTGCGAAAATAATGCCCAAATATAGACGAGCTTATGCCACCGGCGTGTGTGGAAGCTATAACTCTCTTCACTCTTCAAAAGTGTCGCCTAACACGCAACGTATGTTTGTTTATTACTTTTCTCGTGTTCGTG
>CM054136.1:32266689-32269189 GCA_028751875.1 Rapana venosa
GGGATGAGTTGTTAACGTGTGCGTGAGTTTGCACGCAGGACATTGATTTATAGTCTCATTCGAAGGATTTTTTTTTTTAAATTGGGGGGGGGGGGAGGATGGGGTGGTAGCCGTTAGCGTGCGTATCTGCGTGTACGTGTGTGTTTACGCGTGTCTGTGCGCTGTTTTGTTTTTTCGGAAGTTTTTTTCTTTTGTGGTGTGTGTGTGTGTGTGTGTGTTTATTTCAAAAGAGTTACAAGGTGTATTGTACAGTTGTTTATGTCACGATAGTTTCACGATTAAAGCTTCTTTGTCTGGTGGCTGTAACTGTCATTTCCATTTCCCAAACTGCATTTGAAGTTTACTTTTTTGTTGTTGTTGTTTTTTTACTCATTGGATACAGACTGCAGGGGATTAGACGACAGGGGGAGGGTGGGAGGGTGGGGGGAGGTGGTGTTGGATAAAAGGAGAAGTTATTGAACTAGTGTCTTTTCCTTGACCCAGAATTTGGAAGACAAATAGTGAACAAAGATTAAGAAAAAAAACCCCACATAAAATAAGTTGGAAAGAAACAACAACTCTAACAACAGCAAAAAACATTCTTCCTTTTCTTTTCATCTTTCCGTCTGACTGATTTTCCTTTAGGGTCTTTTAAATTTCTTGTTTCCATTGGTTAAGGGTGGGGTTTTTTTTTCAAGTTTTATCTATTGTTTTTCACTTCTTGTATTCTTACATGTATTTTTCCTTGTTTTCCTTTCTTTGGTTTTGTCTTTCTAACTTGTTCTCTTTATTGTTTGTGTCTTTCTCTTTTTTTCCTTTTAAAAAAAAAATTCTTGTTGTCCTTTGTTTCTAGTTTTTCTTTCCTTTGTTCCCTCCCTCTTTATTTCTTCCTGTCTTTCTTTCTGAAGCTTTTCCATTATACATGGGGTGGGTTTGGGTTTTTTTTGTTGTTATCAGCGTTCCTCTTCTTTGGACGTTCTCTCATGTTAACCAGTACAAGAGCCCTCCAGCAGCAGACGTGATACAGAGCCCATTAACTAGCCTGGCTGGAGTTGCTGCGTGCTTTCTATTTTAAAAAAATATCAGCCTATATATACATACTCTAGGCTTTCTCAATGCTCTAGAATAGGTCAGCACATATATACATACTCTAGGGTTTCTCAATGCTCTAGAATAGGTCAGCACATATATACATACTCTAGGGTTTCTCAATGTTTTAGAGTAGGTCAGCACATATATACATACACTAGGGTTTATCAATGTTTTAGAGTAGGTCAGCACATATATACATACACTAGGGTTTCTCAATGCTTTAGAGTAGGTCAGCACATATATACATACTCTAGGGTTTATCAATGCTCTTAGAGTAGGTCAGCACATATATACATACACTAGGGTTTCTCAATGCTTTAGAGTAGGTCAGCACATATATACATACTCTAGGTTTCTCAATGCTTTACAGTATGGTACTGCGTGCTGTCTATAAAATCACAGTTCATATATACATACTCAGGTTTTAACAATGCTTCAGAGTAGGCTCCTGCGTGCTTTCTATAAAAATAACAGCCCATATATTCAATTCAATTCAATTATAACACGCACCTGTCATAAATATAAATACACCACAAATCAGCAATATCTGAGCCATGTTATAAACTCACCCAGTAAAATCGGGTCAAACTCGTGTGCACAATATATACATACTCTGGGTTTATCAACGCTTTAGAGCTGAGCACTTTTGTGCTTTCTATTTTAAAAAAAAACAAGCCATATTACTATTATATAGCGTCTGGGCTTAATACAATACTTTTAGATTTAGGTTAGTCGCTATACTTTCTGTTTAAATAATGCTCAGCCCATATATACATACCTGGGTTTATCAATGCTTTTAGATTCGGCTGCAGTGCTTCTAAAAAAAATTCCAACAGCCAGTAGTCACACATAGACTCCAGGGTTTATCAATGCTTTAGATTCAGCTTCATACTGGGTTTTTGTTTAAAAAAATATAATCCAGGTTCCATGTTTTATATATCGAATATATATATAATAGTTAATCAATTTTTAGTATCAGTATATATTATATATATTCTCAATGTTATATCAATATATACTCCAGGTTTATAGTTGCTTTCCAAAGGTACTCGTAAATGAAAAAAATCACAGTTCATATATACATACTCAGGTTTTAACAATGCTTCAGAGTAGGCTCCTGCGTGCTTTCTATAAAAATAACAGCCCATATATTCAATTCAATTCAATTAAAACACGCACCCATCACAATATAAAAAGCACCCACAAAATCAGCAATATCTCAGCCAGTTATAAACTCACCCAAGTAAAATCGCAAACACTCGTGTGCACAATTATTACATACTCTGGGTTTTATCAACGCTTTAGAGCTGGCTGCTTTGTGCTTTCTATTTTAAAAAAACAAAGCCCATATAATATATATACGCTCTGGGCTTATCAATGCTTTAGATTAGGTTGCTGCGTACTTTCTTTAAAAATCTCAGCCCATATA
>CM054136.1:32274189-32286689 GCA_028751875.1 Rapana venosa
GTGAGTGTGTGAGCCATTCTCTATGCAGCTACACTTAGGATCTCGGTTAATAGTCTTATCTGGAAAAACAAACTCCAGGGGTAATGGAATCAGTACGTATTCTGTAAACTCAGAGGTGGGGGGGGGGGGGGGGGTGAGGGGGGGGAGATATCACCTCTTCACGGGCATCTCCGCGGAGACTCGATCGTGCGTGCGTGCGTGTGTGTGTATGTGTGTGTGTGTGTGTGTATGTGTATGTGTGTGTGCGTATGTGCGTATGTTCGTGCGTGCGTACGTGCGTGCGTGCGTGTGTGTGTGTGTGTGTGTGTGCGTGTGCGTGTGCGTGCGTGCGCGCGCGTGTGTGTGTGGGTGGGTGAGCGCGCGCGCGTGTGTGTGTTTGTGTGTGTGAGTATGTATTGTGTGTGTGTGTGTTAATATGTGCGTGTGCGTGTTTGTGTGCAATCGCGCGCCTGTGCGCGTGTGTTTGTGAATGCGTAGCTCTCAGTTACCGTCAGATCACGAGCATGATTGTCTAAGCTCTCCTACCCCCTCATCCCCTACTCCCACCCCACCCCCCACCCCCACCCCCCTACCACTCTCCTGCTGCCTTCAGGTCGTGTCATTCGGAAGCTTAGCGAGATAAAGCCTACACCACCAAGACTGGACCAGGCCGAGGACATAGGGAGGGACATGCAAGGGTACCCTACACGTCAGCACGCATCCTTAGTTAAGCCAACGCAGACTCACTGCTTCCTCCACACTTCAGACTTCAGATTTCCGCCCTCGCTCACGCTTTCACGCTAGTTTTGTTGTTGTTATTGTTGTTGGATTTGTTGTTGTTGTTGTTGTTGTTTTTGCTTGGTTGGTTTTTTGTTTCGGGTTGTGGGGTTTTTTTTGGGGGGGGGGGGGTTACATTCCTCCACTCTTCCCCCCCCCCCCCCTCCCTCCACAAACTTTCTTTCTCTGTGTCACTATCTGTGTCTATATGTTTGTCTGTCTGTCTGTCTGTCTGTCTGTCTGCCTGTCTCTCTATCTGTCTGTCAAAATATTAAGATATATATTTTTTAAAAGTACCCACAAAAGGATAATCGTCCTTTGCAAGCACCAGAAACTACAAGACCAATCCTAAGCTGTTTCTCTTCCTCCTGCTCCTCTTCCTCCGCCCCCTTCCCACCTAACCCCCTCTCCCCATCCTTCTTCCTTTCTTCAAATAGAAAAAAAACAAAACAGGGACAGGTTCTATAACTAAAGAAATCGATAGACAAAAGAATAAATAACTTAAGCTTTGCAGTTGAAAAAAGTAGGTCTAGAGTACCTTTTATCTACGTGGAAGGAGACAGTAAATAGTGGATTTCAGAAGGGAGAGTTTCGCAGTTGTGGTGTGTTGCAGGGAAAGGCTCTACTATGCCCACAGGCATTTCTCGTGACGCTACACAGACGAAACAGACGAAAGTCTCTGGAGAAGTGGAGCTTTGTGGGAATTTTGAAAGAAGCCAGAAAGTCTTGCTCCAAAAGTCGGAGCGAATCTTCGTAAACAAGTAGGGATAGGGAGTTACAAGTTTGTGTTTAATACCCGCTTGCACAGACAGCCATTGAAGTCAGTAGAGGAATGGCTGAATACGAATATGTTGTTTTTTTGTTGTTGGTTTTTTTGGGGTTTTTTTTTGGGGGGGGGGTTGTAGCTGTAAGCGTAACTTGTGTTGCTGCTTTCTGAACTTCTTAAAATTTGAGAAGGATATACCTGTAGACAGCTGGCTAAAAAGTATACTGCTCTTGTTCAGATTTGAAAAAGAAGAAAATCACAGGCGTCAGTATCAGTGGACTCAGCGGTATAAAGTTACAAGGTAAATGACACTGATGAAAAAACAAATATGTCTGATGAACAACTGATTTATAATACATGCTAACCAATAAACTTTCATAAGATATCACATAGCATGAGTCTTTTTTTTTTTACAGAAGGAACGAAACACAAGATATAATTATCTGAATCTGCAGACATGTTGGTTTGGACTCGTGACAAAAAAAGGAAACCTAGCAATGTATGATGGCGGAATTAGGAAAGCTTAAGTTTTGTTATCAAGGAGTTTCAGCTATTACTCGTTTTGCAACATGTCCATGCGAGTTTCCCTCGTTTCTACCTTGGGTTGTATCTTTTTCTTTCTTTTTTTTCTTCTTTTTTTTTTTTTTGGGGGGGGGGGGGGGGGCGGCGCGCGCCTCGGCAAGAGCTCCGAGGTTCACCAATTGTGAGATTTTGGCGTATGCCACAGTGTCTTTTTTCCTACCATGAAGCTATCTGCATTCCGACTTCGGGGGAGGGTTGTCTATGACCACGAGGCTTGGCATCCCTTCCTAACTTCTCTTTTAACTCACTGATAACAATAACAGCAGTAGCAATAATAACAACAACAAGGAGAAGAACAACAACAATAACAATAACAGTAACAGTAACATCATCAACAACTTGAACCTGAGGGGGCCCGTCCCTCTTCAACAGACAGCAGCAGCAGTCAAAGAAGCGTGTGTCAACAGCATCAGGCCTCAAGAGCGTTCCAGTTGCCGCACCTGCCGAAAGGCCACGTCAACGGCAGAAGCGCCAAGGCCAAAGCACTAACAGGAATGTCTGTAGCAGCCAGGAAAATCAGATAATAGGGTACAGCAGCAACAGCAGCAGCATGAGAAGAAGAATGCGAAGAAGAAGAATGCGAAGAAGAAGAATGCGAAGAAGAAGAAGAAGAAAGAAGAAGAAGAAGAAGAAAGAAGAAGAAGAAGAAGAAGAAGAAGAAAGAAGAAGAAGAAGAAGAGAGAAGAAAGAAGAAGAAGAAGAAGAATGCGAAGAAGAAGAATGCGAAGAAGAAGAAGAATGCGAAGAAGAAGAAGAATGCGAAGAAGAAGAAGAATGCGAAGAATGCGGAAGAAGAAGAAGAAGAAGAAGAAGGAGAAGAAAGAAGAAGAAGAAGAAGAAGAAGAAGAAGAAGAAGAAGAAGAAAGAAGAAGAAGAAGAGAAGAAGAAAAAATTGCGAAGAAGAATTGCGAAGAAGAATTGCGAAGAAGAAGAAGGATTGCGAAGAAGAAGAAGAATTGCGAAGAAGAAGAAGAAGAAGAATGAAGGATGATCATCACCATCGCCATCATCATGAAAACCACGACAATAACAACATTAAGAACAACAACACCGCCAAAAATAAAATAAGCAGCAACGACAGCATCATAAACAACATAATAATAATAATAATAATTAATAATAATAACAACAACAACAATAATAATAATAATAATAATAATAATGATAATAATAATACAAAGAAGAACGATGAACAGGAACAACATCGTCATCATCCCACACCCCACTCTCTCAACGTACACACACACACACACAACACACACACACACACACACACACACACACACACACACAACACACACACAAACTCACACACACACACACAAACTTCACACACACACACACACACCACACACACACGCGCGCGCGCGCGCACACACACACGATTTATTCATACACAGGCAAAAGCCCCTCTTAAGAAGAACTGACATGCGCGAACTGGATGCAATAACTGGAACACACACACACACACACACCACACATAACACACACACACGCGCGCGCGCGCGCAGCACTCTTACGAAATACTTCAACATTACTTTAGTTCACAACCAACTTTGTACAGTACTTTTGCCGCTGCACCTTTAGCGCTTATTGTGGCTATAAACCTACAGCCGTCTCTAAAATTAACTCATTAGCATCAGCTAACAAAAGATCAAGCAGTTCTTCTTCTTCTTCATCCCCATCGAACACTCAGACAAAGACTATTGTTGTCTGTCATATGAACGAAGCAGCTTTGCGCTAACGAAAGCGATTATTCAAGAGAAGCACCATTGATTACAAAGCTCTAGGTGTTTTATTATTTTGTTTAACAACTTTTCTACAGCTAACTCATTCATGATTCAACGGACAGACACAACAAAGCGCGACTGAAAGCAGCACTACCCTGCTTTAACCCTAACAGTACTGTGAATGTCAGTTGTTACACAGAGAGAGAGAGAGAGAGAGAGAGAGAGAAAAGAGAGAGAGAGGAGAGAGAGAGAGAGAGAGACAGACAGACAACAAATAAGTGATAGAGGCCAAATTTGACCCACACAGTGCCACAAAGTTCCCAGACATACTCAGCAACCTCTTAGCCTCAATACAGAACCCCCACCCCACCCCCCACCCCACCCCCACACACACACACACCAAAGCCTACCGAAACCGACAGGAAGCAAAAAAAAAAAAAAAAAAAAAAAAAAAGAGTACTCTCTGCTTCGCCTCCTCCTCCTCCTCTTCTTCTTCCTCCTCCTCCTCCTCTTCCTCTTCCTCAGCACTCTTCCTGGTCCGTTCCAATATTTCAATGTCCTAGTCTCCGAGAGCTCATTTATTTTAAAACAAAGAGACAAAAGAAAGAGAGAGAGAGAGTAATGCGAGAAACAGAAAGAGAAGGTTGTTTGCAGGGAGGAGAGTGCGGGGGGAAGGGGGAAAGGGAGGTGGTTGGTGGGGTGGGGATGGTTGGGTGGGTAGTGAGGGTAAGTGGGTGGGTGAGGGGTGGGGGGCAGAGGGGGGGTAGACGGGTGAGACGCTTTGGGGATGCCGGGCACATAACTCTCGTTCTTTTGAGGTGTTCTGGGCTGCTAAGGGAGCGAATTCACTGTAGACCAATGAGCGGCTTTGTAAACAGTCTATGGTGTCTGTCTGATGGAAATAGATTTTGATTTTTTTTGTTTGGTTTGGTTTTTGTTGGGGTGGGTTTTTTGTTGTTGTTGTTTGTTGTTGTTAGTTAGTTTCGTTTGGGTTGGTGTCTTTTTGTTTTTGTTCTTTGCTTCTTTGGGTTGCTTTTTTTTTCTTTTTTACAGTAAGCAGAATTCTTCGCTGGGGGGTTATTTTTTATATTTTGGGGGGGGTTTGGTTGATTGGCTGATTTGTCGGTTTATTGGTTGTGTGTGTGTGTGTGTGTGTGTGTGTGTGTGTGTGTGTGGTGTGTGTATGTGTGTGTGTGTGTGTTGTGTGTGTGTGTGTGTGTGTGTGTGTGTGGTTGGGGTGGGAATGGGGATGCTGTTTGTTTGTTTTTTTGGGATTGTATTGTTGTTGCTATTGTTTAAGTATTGGGGGATTTTGTTTTGTTTGGTTTTGTTTTGTTTGGGTTATATTGCTTCTTCACTCGTTTCTCTCTTTTACTTCGTTATGATTTCGCAGGTACCGCATGCTTTTAAACACCCAGATTCAAACAATCCGCTGTCGACCGTAGTTCTTTATTTCTACTTCATCCATCTGGAATGACTTCTCTCTCTCTCTCTCCTCCTCTCTCTCTCTCTCTCTCTCTCTCTTCTCTCTCTCTCTCTCTCTCTCTTCGCCAAAAGCGTAGAGTTGATACTTTCGATTCCAGCTCTAAAGACCCACTTATTTCTGACCTACGATCTTTCCCTCTGGTTTCACCTGTTCTCTGTTCCTGCTTTCAACAGACATCTTCATAACCATCGCCCTCCCTAGGCGTGGCGTGTCGTGTCGTGTCGTGTCGTGTCGTGTGTGTGTGTGTGTGGTGTGTGTGTGTGTGTGTGTGTGTGCTTGTGAGTGTCTAAATTTAAAATCTGTTAGTGGGGTTTTTTGTGAACGGTTGCATGTGTGTGAATGATTCGAATGCAAGCGTTTTAGTTTTGTTTGCTTTATAAGATTCAGTGCTCGAAAAATCATTAGTAGTAGTAGCAGCAGCAGCAGCAGCAGCAGCAGTAGCAGCAGGAGTAGTAGTAGTAGTAGTAGTAGTAGTCAGCAGCAGCAGCAGCAGCAGCAGCAGCAGCTAGTAGTAGTAGTAGTAGTAGTAGTAGTACTAGTAGTAGCAGTAGTAGTAGTAGTAGTAGTAGTAGTTGTAGTTGTAGTTGTAGTTGTAACAGCACCAGCAGGAGGGGAAGGAGGAGTTTCTTCTTCTTCTTCTTCTTCTTCTTCTTCTTCTTATAATTTGCTTGCTTATCTGTTGAGTAGGATGGCTAGTTGATTGATAGGTGGGTTAGTTGGTTGGCTTTCTGGCTGCTTGCTTGCTTGCTTTCTTGGTTGGCTCGCTGGTTGGTTGGCTGTGAGGCTGGTTGGCTGGTAGCCTAACCGTTTGACTGATTGCTTACTTGGTAGGTAGGTGGGTAGAATGATAGGTTGGCTGGTTGCTTCGTTGGCTAGATATGTCTGGTTGATTTCCATGTAGTTGGTCAGTAAGTTTATGTTATTGAATGGCTTCTGAAAATAAATACTGCGTTGTAATCAGTGTTCTGTGTTTATTTCAGCTGTGTGACACTGTGGGCGATTAGCTACTGGTTGTTTTCTCCTGGGTTTCTGTGTGTGTGTGTGTGTGTGTGTGTGTGTGTGCGCGCGCGCGACACCTCTTATGTGATCATGTTTTTTGCAACGTGAGAGGAAGGAAGAGAATGTCATCTATTCGTTCGCTTTTTTCTTTCTCCTTCTCCCGTTCCCATTGTCCTGGTTTCTACGCACGTCTTGCTCTCACTCCCTTATTCTCTCATTGTCTCTACGTCTGTCTCCCTGCCTCTGTGTGTGTGTGTGTGTGTGTGTCGTTGTTTGTCTCTGGTATCTCTGTTGTTTTCTGTCTTCTCTTCGTGTCTCTGTTTCCCTTGTCTCTAAGCACCGTCTTTGTCTCTCATTCCTCTCTCTCTCTCTCTCATTTCGTCTCTTCTTCGTCTCTCTCTCTGTCTCTGTCTCTCTTCTTCTTCTTCGCCTTCTTCTTCTTCCTCTCTTCTTCTTTTGCTTCTTTTAATTTTATTTTGAAGTGCTTTGATTTGTTTCCTTACATAGATTTAGCACTATACAAATTCCATATATTATTATTTCTCTTCCTCTTCTTTTTTTCTTTTTTCTGCTCCTTCTCTCTTCTTCTTCTTTCTTTTCTTCGTCGTCGTCGTCGTCGTCTTCGTCGTCTTCTTCTTCTTCTTCTCCTCCTCCTTCTTCTTCCCCTATATCTTTCTCACCCTACTTTTCTCTCTTTCCTTCTCCTTACGTGACACATGTGCATTTCTATATTTTCTTTTCCATGTCATATTGCTACAATTCACTTTCGGAGCATTTGATTTTCATAGATTTTTACCACAATGTCCCCATTGGGAATATCACAATCAGATTCAGATTTCCTCGCATGAAGGCCGTTGTGTGTATAAATAAAGAATATGGTTGGCGTTGATTGCCTCAAGCTGTGACGTTTTCGTCAAGATGACGTATGCATTAATGACGATGTAAACATAACAAGAATAGTTTTGTCAATGAAAGAAAAGTAGGAAAAGCTTTTTTTTTTGCTTTGGTTTGCTTGATGTCTCTGTCTGTCTGTATGTCTATCTGTATGTCTGTTTCTGTCTCTGTCTGCCTCTCTCTCTGTCGTCTCTGTCTCTCTGTTCTGTTCTGTCTCTCTCTCCTCTCTCTCTCCTCTCTCTCTCTCTCACTCTCTCTCCTTATCTTTTCATTCCTGAATAATGACAGACTTATCGGCTTTCACCATCAGTTCACATATGCTGTAGTAAAGACGTTGTATCACTCATCATGTGAGATTGTTGCTAAACCAGCTTCCCCTCTACTCGCTGTTTTCACACAAAATACGAACAAAACCGCCCACCAAATCCCAACCCAACCATGCCACCCACAACGGGATCAACAAACATCATACCAAACAAACCAACCAAGCATTCCAAACCACCAACCAACCAGGCACAGCCAATGCAACTAGGTAACACCAGACCAGCCCCCACCCGGAAACCTGAATGGCAGCACCTCAGCCACCGATCACACAGTTTTTGCACTTGATTTGAGACCATGAAACGTGCATGGTTTCTGCTCTGCAGTGTGTGCAATGTCAAAACGAGACCGAATCTTACCATTCCCCTTTAATGGGTTGGCAAGCCAAAAAGAAAAAACAACAAAAAAGGAAAGAACAACCAACAACAACAGCAACAACAACTAGAGGATGGTTGCAAGACGGGTTGAAATGTCCCCGAAAACAAAGTGCCAGCGACCTGTGTCATTTGACACGCAAATGTGGGATTGTGGTAGAACTAGCTACCAAAACATTTTTTTGAAAGAAAATTAAGGACAGAAAGAAAAGAAAAAAAGAAAAAAATGGAGGTGGATGTGAGGGGGGGGGTGGGGAGTGGGTGTTAGAGAAATGAGAGAAGGAAAAGGAAGAAGAAGAGAAAGAGGAAAAAGACAAGAAAAAAAAAAAAGACAGAAGAGAAAGAGATACGGAAATAAACACAGAAAGATAAAAATGGAAGAAGGAAGGAAGATGGAAAAAAAAGAAAAAAAAGGGAGGGAGGGGGAAAAAGGAAACAAGAAAGAGAAATAGATAAAGACAAAACAGAAGAAAACTACAGATAAGAGCAAGAGAGATGGATAGGAAAATAAAGGAAAGAAAAAACAGAAAGAGAAAGAAAGAAACACAGACAGACAGACAGACAGACAGAAGAAAGAAAGAAAGAAAGGAGGAGATAGAAAGAAAGAGAGAGAGAGAGAGGAGAAAGGAAAGAAGAGAACGAAGTGAGACAATAAGAAAGAAGAGAGAAAGAAAGAGAGAGAGAGAGAGAGAGGAGAGAGTGAGGAGAGAGAGGAGAGAGAGAGAGAGAGAAGAGAGAGAGAGAGAGAGAGAGAGAGAGAGAGAGAGAGAGAGAGAAGAAAGAAAGAAAGAAAGAAACGAAGGAGTGGAAAAGAAAGAAATACAAAAAGAAAGAACAGAAAAAAGAAGTTAAAAAATATTAATAAATGACGGAGGAGTGGAAAAAACTCTTCTATAAATTATACAGCTGGCATGTTTACGCAAGTGTGGATGCATAACACACATGTACGTGGAGAGTTTGCCTGTGTATGCAATGACTCTCTCTCTCCTTCTCTCTCTCTCTTCTCTCTCTCTCTCTCTCTCTCTCTCTCTCTCTCTCTCTCTCTCTCTCTCTCTCTCTCTCTCATATATATATATCTCTCTCTCTGTTTGTTTGTTTTGTTTATTTGTTTGCTGTCTGTCTGTCTGTCTGTCTGTCTCTCCCTCTCTCTCACTCTCTCTCTCTCTCTCTCACCTACATGATATATACTCCCATAAAAAAAAAGCATAACAACTGCAAAAAAACAACAACAACAGTAGCGGCAATAACAACAACAGTGACAACAGCAACAACTATCCCTGCTTTACTCGTGCAATAACTATAATATTGACAACACATCATCAGCATCAACAACAACAATCCTAGACAACACCATCTACAATAAGAGCAGTAATAACAAAACAAAGCATAAACAAAACAAACAAGCGACAACAATTACAGCAACACCAACAACTAAGTATAGATAGATGTGGTAACTCCTGTTCACAGAATACTTATTTTTCTGCATATATATTTTTCATTAGAAAAGACAAGATGTACAAAAGCAGCCGTTCAGAGATAGCGAGGTGGGGGGGGGGGGAGGAGAGAGAGAGGGTGGAGAGAGAGAGAGTGAGGGGTGGAGTGAGAGAGGGGGGAAGGGAGAGAGAGAGAGAGAGAGTGAGGGGGGTAAACAAACAGACAGATAGACAGATAGACAGACAGGAGAAGACAGACAAGGAGGCAGACAGAGAGACAGACCAGGCAGACAGAGAGACACAGAGAGAGTGAGACAGACAGACCGACAGGCAGACAAGAGACGAGAGAGAGACAGAGACAGACAAAGACGATGCAAAGACAGAAACAGAGAAAGAGAGACAGCGACAGAGAGACAGAGACAAAGACAGATACAGAGAGAGACCGAGGCAGACAGAGACAGAGGCAGAAAGAGACAGACAAAGACAGACAGACAGACACAGACAGACAGACACAGACAGACAGACAGACAGATAGATAGATAGATAGAAAGATAGATAGATAGATAGATAGATAGATAGATAGATAGATAGATAGATAGACAGACAGACACACAGACAGACAGAGGAGACAGACCGATAGACAGACAAAGAGAGACTGCAGGACAGACAGACAGACATCCCTGTCCTAATTGTGTAACTGCAGGGCGCCTTATCAAGTCTTCCTCAACTCTCACCCCCTAGTGCCGCTTGCGTTCGATCATCACACGAGACACGAGTGGAGTGACCAGTCATCAGCCTGTGGGGTCTACTCCGTTCAGTGGCCTCATGGCGGCCTGATATTATTGGCCATCAGATCTCACAGCATGCAACCGAAGGTCACAACAGGAAGGGCAACATTAAGAAGAAGGAGGAGTAGGAAAAAGAAGGAGGTGGAGGAAGAGGAGGAGGAGGAGGAAGAGGAGGAAGAAGGAGGAGGAGGAGAAGAAGGAGGAAGAGAAGGAGGAGGAAGAGGAGGAGGAGAAGGGAGAGGAGGAGAAGAGGAGGAGGAGAAGGGGGAGGAGGAGGAGGAGGGGGAGGAGGATAATTCAAAGAAGAAGAAGCATTCAAAGAAGAAGCATTCAAAGAAGAAGCATTCAAAGAAGAAGCATTCAAAGAAGAAGAAGCATTCAAAGAAGAAGCATTCAAAGAAGAAGAAGAAGAAGCATTCAAAGAAGAAGCATTCAAAAGAAGAAGAAGAAGAAGAAGAAGAAGAAGAAGAAGAAGAAGAAGATAAGAGGAACAACAACAACAACAACAACAACCACAAACAACAAACACAAAAGACAAGAACAAAAGAATCAGACACCACGAACAACAACAACAACAACAACAACAACACAACGAAAGCTGAAGAACAACAACAAAACAGGTGGAGGAAGATCAGAAGAGGACGAAGAAGAGGATTAATTTTATTCCCTCTGTATTCATAAGCATATAATTTGTTTCAGTTATGCATTTGAAACCGAAGACATGTCATGAATAAATTCTATTTTAGAATGTGAATGGTAATCATCTATAGCAAACACCCTGCTGACCTTGCTATACAATATGATGACGATGACAACGGTGGTGGTGGTGGTGGTGGTGGATGATATAAGGGTGGTGGCGGTGGTGGTGGTGGTGGGGTGGTGGCGGTGGTGGTGGTGGTGGTGGTGGTGGATGATATAATTGTGGTGGCACTGCTGCTGCTGCTGCTGCTTCTGGTAGTGATGATGATGATGATGATGATGATGATGATGATGATGATGATGATAAGGACGCCGAGGACGACAAGAACAATGACAGTTACATTGACAATGACGGTGATAATGCATGATGACGACGATGACATCGACGACGGTAACGTAACGACGACAATGCTGCTGATGATGTTTACGACGACAGCTCACACACACGGGCGGCCGCATGCGTGCGCACGCACGCACGCACGTATGCACTCACTCTCTCTCTCAATCTCTCTCTCCACATTTTGCAATGGGTTTGTTTTTTATTGCTGTAAATTATTTTGTTAACGACAAATTTATTCATGGGTTTATGCCGCCAGCAAGGTGTTTAAAAAAAGAGAGAAAAGAATAGATAGATAGATAGATAGATAGATAGATAGAAAGATAGAAAGATAGAGAGATAGAGATAGATAGATAGATGGATAGATAGCTAGTTAGTTAGATAGATAGATAGATAGATAGATAGATAGATAGAGAGAGAGAGAGATAGATAGATAGATAGATAGATAGATAGATAGATAGATAGATAGATAGATAGATAGATAGATAGATAGATAGATAGATAGATAGATAGATAGGTAGATAGGTAGGTAGGTAGGTAGAACTCGAACTCGAACTGTTTATTGAGAGTAAATGGATAAGCTCAGGGCTTTTTTACACCATACTCTCAAAAACACCCCACAACAACAACAAAGAAAACCCAACAACAAACAAAACAAACCCCCCCCCCCCCCAAACAAACCCGCAAACAATCATTATCAACAGTTTTAAAGACACCGAAATGAAAATTCAAATTGATTATTATAAGCAACACTATAAATGAGAACTAGATACAATGACGATGAATGTCATACAAGGGAAACAATGGAGAAGGAAAGAAAAGCAAACAACAAAGAAACACAGACAAACAAGTATATATAAAGAAAACAATTTTTTTAAAACACCGACTCAAAAACCACATTACAGAGAGAGACAGAAAGAGACAAGAGACAGACAGGCAGACGGACATACAGACAGCGGCAAAACAGCAAAGGACATAGAGAGTGAGGGGAGGGGGGGGGGGGTAGATAGATAGGTAGGTAGATAGATAGATAGATAGATAGATAGATAGATAGATAGATAGATAGATAGATAGATAGATAGATAGATAGATAGATAGATAGATAGATAGATAGACAGACAGACAATGACAAATTCTTTTATTTCGAGGATAATGAATAAGCACTCATGTGCTATTTTACATCCAGTCCCCGCTAGATAGATAGATAGGTAGGTAGGTACATCGATAGATAGATAGATAGATAGATAGATAGATAGATAGATAGATAGATAGAGATATATAGACAGACAGACAGACAGACAGGCAGATAAAGAGATAGAGATAGATAGATAGATA
>CM054136.1:32299189-32306689 GCA_028751875.1 Rapana venosa
AAAAAAAAAACCCCCCTTTCCCCTTTTTAAAACTGTCAAACGCCCCAGAGTTGGGGGGGGTTTCTTTTTAAAAGACAAACCCAAACATAAAAAAATTTTGAAAACATTTGGTTTGAATATCGGGATCACAGTGCATTTCTATTGTTTCCCAATCTGTAAAAGTTTTAATTCATATCCCCTCCAAATATTAAGCCTCACAAAAAAATTGAATTTAATATTCCCTTCCCATGAAAGTCCACGAGAAATTGAAATATGTATTGCCGGGAAATTAAAAATTTTGTATTCCCTGGCATTTTAAATTTCACGAAAAAATTGAAGAATGTTTTTATTTTTGTTGGGGGTTTGGTTGTTTTTTTTTTTGTTGCCCCAAATTTAAAGGGAAATTGATTAGCATTTTAAAGGATTATGTAATCAAAAAAAAACTTTAAATATTACTGAAATTCTTTGTTATGGGTTCCCTTTGTTAAAGCCCCCAACTTATATAAAAGGTTTCAGATGTTTTAGTGTTTTTTGTTTTAAGTATTAAAAATAAAAGGAAAGGGGGGTTTTTTTCCGTAAGAAGTAGTGGTTAAAGGAACAGTAGGAGAATAAAAAGGGGGGAAAAAAAAGTTTCTCTCCTCTCTCTCTCTTTTCTCTCTCTTCTCTCTCTTTTCTCTCTCTCTCTCCCTCTCTCTTCTCTCTTTTCCAACACCAACACAACCCCACACACAACAAAATTTTTACACACCCACACACACACAAAACACCCACACACCAACAACCCAACACAACACACACCAACCCAAAACACACAAAACCAACACCCGCACGGGGGGCTTTGTCAAAAGGGCTTTCATCTGAAGGACTTTCAGGGACTGCGTCAGTCCCAATACTTCTTCGTTTAAAACGCTCGACAGAAATTTATTGTTGTCTGAAGTATGAGCCAAAAATGCTTTGCACTGCCGTTGGGTCGCAGAAAAAATCAACCCTGGCATCGAATTTGCACAGAAAAAAAAATTGTTATCTTTTAAGTCTTTCTGGGGGGGGGGGGGGGGGGATTGGGGAAAAAAGGGGAAAAAATTGGGCACCAAAAAAGGCCCGAAAAATAGATAAAAAAGAATTGCCCGGGAAAAAAGGAAAACATGGCGGGAAACCCAAAGGAGGGATAGAAAAGAGGGAATTCCTGGCACAGGATGCCCCAAGAAGGTGGGGTGTTTTGATACTGCAGGCCCCGGCCCATCTCATGGGGGGGGGGTTATCCCTTTTAAAAATTTCTTTTTTTCCCCTGTACCCCCTTTACGGTACGGGGGATTTTCCCCCCAAAATTAATGACCCAAACCCCTGTGAAAAACATAAATGCCCCAAAGTAAATGGTTTTGAACCCCTAATTTTGAACAAAAATTGTTGTTTACACATATCAAACTCTTGGAAAAAAATTTTAAAGGGTTTTATTTTTTGTGCACTAATCTTTTTAAACAACTTTAGCGAATTTTTTTTTGCTAGAAAAAAAGGTTGTTATCCTTCAAAGTGTAAAAATTTGTTTAGCGTAATTTTTTCGGTAAACTTTTTTAACGAGTTTCGTGAAAATTGGACAAAATAAAAAGGTAATAAAATTCGCCCCAATACCCACTACTGCTTTTCGTACGTATCTTTATGTCTTCAAATTTCCCTTAAAAACGGGGGATTTTAAAATAGGCGATTTTTATTATTTGTCCCAAAAACTTTTCAAAAATTTTCCCCCTCCAAAAAAAGAAAAAATCTCCAAAGGTTTTTCAGCAGACTGGAACCCTTGTCCCTTAAATATCTTCGATCAAAAAGCGAATATTTAAACCCAAAGGCCCCCTCCCCTCCCCCCCCCCCCCCATCCCCCCCTAAGGAAAAACCCCATGCCCCCCAACTGGTGCGTTACTTGGGAAACCGCCCTTACCTGCGTATCTGCTGACCCTTCCCCCCCTCGGCCAGGCTGCAGAGTGATGAATGCCCCTTCACCTCATCCCCTCACTTCACCCCCCTTTCATCAGGCCAGGTTCCCTCCTATCCCCTTTTGACCCCAAAGGAAAAAAAAAAAGGGGAAAATTGTTGTTGGGCAACGAAAAAAGGGAAAGGGTGCGTGGGGGGAAAGGGGGTTGGGGGGGTAGGGGTGGGGGTGGTGGTGGTGGTGGGTGGTATTGGGGGGGGGGGCGCTTGTTTCTGTTATGTTGATTTTGTGTACCCTAGTTGCAAAATTGCCATTGAGTCGGGTGGGATAGGTAAGAAGTAGATTCGATAGTGGGGGGAGGGGGGAAGGGAAAAGGGGGGGACTGTCCTGTGCCCCTTTAAAACTTTGGGGGGGGAAAGACTTTTATTTTTTTTTTTTATAAAGGGGGGGGGGGAAGTGGTCCGGTTTTTTTTTTTTGGGGGGGCCCGGGGGGGGGGGGGGGGGGGGGGGGGGGGGGAGTGGTTTTTTCAGGGTATGTTTTTAAAGCCTAGTGGTAAAAACGTCTAATTATTCATGATCGTTGGTAAGTGAGAGCATTTTTTTAAAAATCTTCACATTTTTTTATTACAAAAGATTTTTTCGTAAACAGTGGTATTGACTCCACCCCTCTTAAGGTCTCCCAAAAAACCACTATTAGTTCCCACGCGGTGCAATCCCAGCTAGCAGAACAATCTTTAAAAACCCTTTAAACTCCACTATCCGTCACAGCTTGAAGACGCCAGCTATTATTTGGGGGGATGGATGACGTGAACAACCCCGCATGCACCTTTCTACCCGGAGGGGGGGTGGGCTCTGCCCCGATTTGTCAGTCACATATCCATGACAAGATGTTTGTGAGGTTTGCATACCGCACTTTTTCTACTCTCATTTGCGTGATTTTTTTGAGGAGTGGAAAATCCCAGGCCACCCTTTTTTCCCCCCCTAACGGCATCCCTGACCCCCAAAATCGTGCGTTAGAGGAAAGCCTGCCTTATCCCGTTGTTCGCGGAACCCTTCCCCCTAGGCCCGGGTGCAGAGTGATGAATGACCCCCACCTCACCTCACCTCCCCACCTCACCCCCCTCACCCCCCCTCACCTCACCTCCCCCTTCCCCCACTCCCCCCACCCCACCTTTCTTTTTAGGCCAAGATTTCCCTCCTATTCACCTTTTGACCAACAAGAAGAGAAAAGGGGAAAATTATTTTTGAGCAAAGAGGAAAGGAAAAGGGGTTTGTGGGAGGGGGAAAAGGGGTGTGGGGGGGGTGGTGGTGGTGGTGGGTGGTGGGTGGTGGGGGGTTAGTGGGGGGGGGGGCAGCTTTTTCTGTTCATGTTGAGTTTTGTGTACCCTAGTTGCAGATTGCCATTGAGTGCGGGTGGGATAGTGTAAGATAGTAGATTCGATAGTGATAGGAGGGATGGGTGGAAGGAAGGGGACGTGTCTCTGTGCACCTTAACTTTGGTGGGGGAGGATCTTTTTCATGTTATAATTATTTTGTGTACCTTAGTGGTACAACAACGGCTTTTTTTTTCTTTTCATGGTATGTTTTGTGTGCCCTAGTGGTAGAGTACCATGGGAGGGAGAGGGGGGGGGGAGTGGTTTTCATGGTATGTTTTGTGTGCCCTAGTGGTAGAGTACCATGGGAGGGAGAGGGGGGGGGAGTGGTTTTCATGGTATGTTTTGTGAAGCCTAGTGGTAGAACGTCATAATTATTCGTGATCCGTTGGTAAGTGAGAGCATAGGTTAAAATCTCTTCACAGGACTCCACTCCCTCTTAAGCTCTCTCTGAATAAACCTACATATCTAGTTCCCGCGCGTGTGTGCAATCGCGTGCAGAACAGTCTTGCACACACCTTCAAACTCCATCTATCCGTCACAGCATGAAGACTAGACTAGCTATGATTGGTGGGATGGATGACACGAACATACCCAGCATGCAAACATCCTGCTATCTGGAGAAGGATAGGCTCCCCCAAGTTTGACTTCTCCGTAACAAGATGTTCTGCGTGGGAACCTTTGTCTACAGTCTCATTTGCATGGTTTTCAGAGGAGTGGAGTCAGTACCAGTGTATTGCTAAAATCGGAATCCGGCAACCTTAATGGTTGGTGAACTGTTGCATAATCAAAAATCCACCATCAATTAGACCATGAGTGCTAGTCTTTCGGGTGCTAGTCTTTCGGGTGCTAGTCTTTCGGGTAAGGCAATATACCGAGGTCCTGTGTGTTACACATACGTAGAAGAACCCATGGCAACAAGAGAGTTGTCCCTGGCAAAATTCTGTTTAAAAAAAAAATAGCCACTCTGATAGGGAAACAAATACAGTTGCAGAAAGGAACATAACAATAATAATGGGTGGCGCTGCTCTTGTGGCGACGCGCTCTCCCTTAGGAGAGCAGCCCGAATGTCACGCAGAGAAACCTGCCGTGACTTACAGTCATATACAAATAAAAATAATGATAAAATAGAACCATTAATGCACAAAGGAGCTCTAGCCAAGGAGCGAAAACAAAAGTACCGATGTTAACTCCAGGGAATTTATTTTTTATTTTATTTTTATTTTATACCACTTTAAGTCACGAGATTTCTCTGCGTGAAATTCGGGCTGCTCTCCCCGGGGAGAGTGCGTCGCCACAAGAGCAGCGCCACCCTTTTTTTTTTTTTTTTTTTTGGTCTGCAACTGTATTTGTTTCCCTATCAGAGTGGCTTTTTTCTAAGAATTTTGCCAGGGACAACTCCCTTGTTGCCGTGGGTTCTTTTACGTGCGCTGAAAATTTTGTGTAACACACGGGACCTCGGTTTATCGTCTCATCCGAAAGACTAGCGCCCAGACCACCACTCATGGTCTAATGGATGGGGAAAAATTTCGGGCCCAAACGGGGTACGAACCACGCACACACCCGACCCGGACTTTTCGCATTCTAGACAGGCGCGTTACCTCTAGACCACCGATCCACAAGAACAAGGAAGAACATCCCCCTCAAACAAACTCCTCAATCAAGATTCAAACCCCTACCTTTAAAAAAACAAAACAACCACCATCAGCTCACTTACTCACGGCTCTCTGACCACTAGGCTACTTCAACACCTAATGGACAAGTAAGTACCCGAACATCGTGAGTAAATAGCCTGGCCTTTGCCGGGGGAGAAGTGAGGAGGGGGGCGGGGAGGGGGAGGGGTATTTCTGACCTAGCTATCCATCCCTGAGGACAAGCAGCACATAGGATGACCTCAACTTAACATAGCCGCGATTCTCCGCTATCATCTTCTGGGGCAAAAAAAAACCCCAAAGAAAGAACAAAGAAAAGTTAGTTCCGAGGCAGGACAGAAGTGGGTAAGGGGTTGAGGGTTGGGGGTGAGGGCGGGGTGCATTTTCTTTTTCCTATTCTGTAATTTCATCCGCTCCCATTGGCACAGTATATGGCCTACTCCTCCTAAAATAAAAAGGGGGGGAACAAGGGTTTGACGTGTGTGCAAGATGTTCTGCATGTATTCTCAAACGGGATCTCAGTTTAAGATATAGTCTAATCTTAATGGCTTGTATGCAGATGCGTGCAGAACTTCTTGCACACACAGAATCCTCGAAATAAAAGAAAGAAATAAAATAAATAGATAGATAAATAAATAAATCCTATTCGTATGTGGCAATAAAGTAAGTCCGCTACAGCTGTCGCGTCGGGATTTATGATCTGAACATACCCAGCATGCATCCTGCTACATGAAGAAGGATGGGCTCCAACAAGTTAAACTTCTCCGTGACACACTACCCGAGATAAAAAAAAAAAAACAACTCGAACCAGATCACCAAATGACTTCCCAAGAAGTTAAAGAACAAGACCAGTCAGGTCAGGTCAATCCGTAAGGACCAGGAAGTCAGACTATGACGTCACCTTATCATGGCCTAGAGACTTCCTGTAATCATTTAACGGGAGGTAAAAAAAAAAAAAAGCCACAACAAAAACGGTTGTCTAGAAAACGGGGCAAGGGGTGAGAGGCAGGTGTGGGCGAGGGGGGGGGGGGGGGGGGGGGGGGAAGGGGGTATTTCTGCTGATGTTATGATCTGTGTGGCACAATCTGTTGTCAGTTATTGCTCGGGATTCGTTTTCGTTGTGGGACTCGTATTCGTGTAACTGTGGACAGTTTATTACTCGTTGAGAGAAGGTTAAGCACGAGAAAAAAAAGAAAGAAAGGAATGAAAGAAAAAAGAAAGAAAGAAAGAAAGAAACAAGGAAAGAAAGAAAGAGAGCAGAAAAGAAAGAAAGAAAACAAAAAAAAAGAAAGAAAGTGCAGAGTGCAAGAAAGAAAGAGAGAAAGATAAAAAAGAAAGAATTAAAGAAAGAAAGACAGAAAAAGACAAGAAAAGAAAAAAGAATAAAAAGAAAGAAAGAAAGAATAAACCATTTTAAAAATAAGTGACCTATATCTAAAGGCAGGAGGGGAGGTAGGGGAGAGAAAGAAAAAGAACCCAAAACAAACAGAGACAAGGAGAAAAGAAAAACAAAAGAAACACACTCACACACACACACACACACACACACACACATACACCCACCCACAAACACACACACACACACACACACACACACACACACGCACGCACCCACCACCACACCACACACACACACACAACACACACACACACACACACACGACTCCATAAGAACAAACAAGCCGGCTTTTCAGGAGACAATTATATGAACATTGTCTGCAAAGCGTGACACGCTTGATCATTTTCTTGGGCTTAACTTCCCCTGCGGGGCAAGCGATCGCACCATTACAGCCAAGTTGTTGCCGCCTGATTCCTCACTAACCCAGCCTAGTGGTTCTCCTTCCTTTTGTTTTCAATTCTGTGTATTTCCAGGATAATGGAATAAGCACTCGTGTGCTGCTTTTTTTTTTTTTACATCCAGTTTCCGTGTGTATACAGTTTTGTCAATTTTGTCATCCGTTCCTACCAGCACACAATAGCCTACTCTTCCGAAAAGTGGAACAGGTTATAACATGTGCAGAATATGTTCTGCGTGCGTTCACACACGAGACCTGGGTTTGTAGTCTCATCTGAAGGACTTTTGGGGGAGAGTGGAGTCGGTACTGATGTTAACTCCTGAGAAAAAATCCCCTTGAACAAGATTCGAACTCAGGTCAACAGATCAAGAGCGCAGTGTGCATATCACTCTAACCACCAAGCTACCCATCCCCCACCCCATCCTAGTGGATGTTCAGTGGATATGAGAGTCCATGAAGGTGTGGGTTCGAATCCCGCCAGCGAGCATCCGCAAGCACCCAACTAGGAGTAAAAACATGACTGTGTTACTTCTAAACTGACTCGTAACCATGTTACTTCTAGGTGACCTTGTAACCACACGAAACGGTCGCATTCGCAAAACAATCTCACCATTTGGTGAACTTCGAAGCTGAAGACGAGGAACGCAAACAAAATCGAACAACAGTTTTCCATCAACAGATTTTTTTGTCAAAGTTGTTTTATTCAGTTGTTGTTTTTTTACAATGCACAGTTATAAATATACAAAACATATAAACAATTTTTGGAGAGAAAGAGAGAGAGA
>CM054136.1:32314189-32329189 GCA_028751875.1 Rapana venosa
CTCTGTTTTCCAGCCTGGTCGTTCCTTCCTTCTGTCTCTGGCCATTGCACTTGTCTGAGGTGAGAGATAACAACAGTCTTTTCTTGCCTTGCTACGCGTCCATTACGAACTGTTTGTGGCTTGGTTTGAAGTACTCAAGGGGGCATGCGGGATATATATAGCCTAGTGGTTAGAGCGTCGCGCTCGTGGTCTGATGGAGAGTTAGAGAGTGTGGGGTTCCAGTCTTCATTTAGTTGTCCGTGCTAAATTTTTAAGAATGCGTGTTGTTATATATATAAATATATATCTATATATATATATATATATATATATATATATATATATATATATATATATATATATATATATATATATATAGTATATAAATATATGTGTGTGTGTGTGTGTGGTATGTGTGTGTGTGTGTGTGTGTGTGGTGTGTGTGTGTGTGTGGTGTGTGTGTGTGTGTGTTGTGGTGCATGTGTGTGTGTGGTGTGTGTGTATCGTTTAAAGTATGTTGTGTGATCTTAAAATGCCACTCATCATTTCTCTATTGAGATAATAAAGCATTCTTGAGTATTGAGTACGAAGAGGTTTTTTTCCCCTGGAGTACTAGGAATTCCTTCTTTTCTATCCCTCTCTTTGTTTTTCTGCTGTTTTTTTCCTTTTTCTTTCCTGTCACCTCCTTCTTGTCTATTCTCTGCCGTCTTAGTTCATTCTCCTGCTGGTTTTTTTCCCCTGGAAAGATGCCAAAGTCAGATATGCTGGGCCTGACCTGTCAGGTGTTTAACAGCAGCGAGACGCATGTTCATTCGTATGGCAGAAAACAGTAGTTGCTGTCTCAGCGTTCGAAGAAGAAGAACTTTCTTGAAGAAAAACCAAACAGTCAGTTGTATAGCCGTAACCACTCCTCAGGGGATGACTGCAGAAGTCAAGTCAAGTCAAGCCAAGGATTCAAGACAGCAAAATCTGTTGTTTCTTGTAGCGAAGTATTGAACGCTTTCTTTCTTCTATTAGTTAGAAGAAAAGGCTTTCTTCTTCGTGACAATCCCCCTAACAAAATGTCAGCCAGATAGATGGAGAAAAAAGCAAGGAAGACAGAAATACAAGAAAGAAAAAAAGAAAGAAAGAAAGACAGACATACAGACAGACAAGCAGACAGAAAGAAAAGAAAAAGAAAAAAAGAAAAGAAAGAAAAAGAAGAAAAGAAAAAAAAGAAAAAAGAAGGGAGGGAGAAACAAATCAAGCATGCTTAAAGGCCCTGACGACCACAGGAAAAGAAGAATGAAGAAGGAGAAGGAGAAGAAGAAGAAGAAGAAGAAGAAGAAAGAAGAAGAAGAAGAGGAAGAGAAGAAGTAAGAAGAGAAGAAGAGAAGAAGAAGAGAAGAAGAGAAGAGAAAAGAAGAACAAAGAACAAACAACAACAACAACACACCACAAAACAAAAAAATCCCAGCACATTACAATAGCAATACACCCAGAAGCACAAAAATACAACACAGAGACTGTAAAAATGAACAACGACTCTAAGACAAAAAAATTACCACAGAGAAAACAAACCACGACATTTCACAGTCTTATCCAAAAGCCATCAGCCCACAAAGACTACACGGCAAAGATGTATGTGGCAATTTCCTCAAGATGGCATACGACAGAAGGTATCACGTTGGGATTTGGAGTGTTCTTTGGCGCATTCACCATAGACCTTCTTACAGATTCAGCCATCAACATCAGAAAATGACGACCCTAGCCACATCCATTTCGCAGTTAGCGAAAACCAACATCGAAATATCTATTTAGCTCGCTTAGTATCAGCGCACATTAATTGAAAACTTTAAGATTCATTGAACAAAAAAGTTGAAGAAACTAATAAGACACCAAGACTAATGGTAAACATTAGAAGATGAGGATATGAAATAGAAGAAGATGCGAGAGGAAAATTGCGAAGAAAAGAATTGCGAAGAAGAAGATTGCGAAAAAAGAAGAAATTGCGAAGAAGAAGGAGGAGTAGAGAAGGAGTAGGAGGAGGAAGAGTAGGAGGGTGAGGAGAAAAAGGGAGAGGAGGGGAGACGGAGGAGGAGAAGGGGGAAGAGTAGGAGGAGGAGGAAAAGGGGGGGAGGAGGAGACCAGAAAATATTAACTCCTTTGATCACAACATTTAAGACGTTTTGCAGTGTAAACAAAAATTAGGTCCCCTGACCTGATACACGAGTTTCCTCCCCTGGATTAGCCTTCTTAGTCAGAGGTCTGTCTCAGTTAACATACAGAGGCTACTTTTGCTTGTGCAAGCTTCAAACTGGATTTTGTTTTTAAGCTGGCTGTGCCACCTAGGGCTTATTAACAAACCCTCTGGCACATCATACAAAATCTTCAGTGGTGCCCCAATGGTCTACTACACTACGGGATAGATGAGGGATATTCTACCTTAGAGGGTGGCGTAGCCTCGTGGTTAGAGTGTTGTATACGCCATCTTACGGTTACTAGAACACAAGTTCGGGCCTCTGCTCAGGTGCTCATTGGAAGGATTTGTCTATGGAGTTCACGCTTGAGCTGACTCCACCTCACCCAGTAATGTTAGCACGAGGCTCTTAACCGAGGTTCTAGAATTTTCGAAAGAAAGAAGAAAATGTGACGCATTAGTTATAACGTTCGTGGGATGGTTGAGATGAGTACACCCAGCATGCGCCCTGTTATCTGTAGAGAATAAGCTCCAGAAGGTTCAGACTACCCACGATACTGCCAGGAAAATTCATTGCAGTGCCTAAATCACTGCTTTCAGGAGTGAAGGGAGAAGAGAAAGAAGTCAAATCAAGTCATATTATTCCATCGTCTTGCATAATTATGATGCTCAGGATGCATACATGCTATACGTTTTCTTGAAACAAACCCAAGGCCATGTTCGTACAAACTAGTTATCAGGCACACTGAGAAGATCACGCGTGTGAACTAATGTGCCACACCAGCAAACATTGCACCCGTCCTCATAAACGTCGGCTGACACAAATAAAAGAAACGTAATGTACATTGGTAAGGTCACGTAACAGCACCCAGTGGCCCTGCCCTGCTGAGTTAATGACTAAAATAGCTTTTGATGGGAAAAGTGTCGTGAGGATTGGTTGAAAGGGGAAGAAGAAGAAGGAGGAGAAGAAGAAGAAGAAGAAGAAGAAAGAGAGAAGAAGAAGAAAAAACCGCTAACGCAAGAAACATTGCAAAAAGAACAGGAAAAACCACTTCCAGAAATTTAAACTTGACGATAAACCACTGCCAGAAATTTAGACTTTGACATAAACTAGAAAAATATATTGAGAAATGTGATCATCTGCTCTTGAATCCTACGTTTCAGTGACTTTAGAAAGCAACAAGTTCCATTTTTCAACCTCAGTCTTTTGTAACCCAATGCTTCACCCAGAATTAAAGCACCCTCAAGCCCCTCTTCCCCTCCTCCCTCCCTCCCTCCCCTTTTCGTGACAACTTGCCGCGTAACGGCGATTTAATGGTGCCCCTAGGCAATAGCTGCTGTTCCTTATCATTATGATCGAGAATAAAGAAAAGGATGTGGAATAAATAACGTGAAAACCATTTTCTTTTCCATTGATATCATCATGATCGACAGAGGGTTTTAATGTGTCCTTGTGCACAACTAGGCTATTCAAAAGGATATGAAAGTGATGAAAAGTATCCTATTTAAAATATCTGATTGAATGTATTTTTTCAGGGTTTTTTTATTTTTTAATTTTCGTTTGGTTCTAATTCAAATCAAAAACAAATTAAATGGAAAGGTAGCATTTGTTGCAGAGAGTTGTAAAACTAAATGAATGGAAATAGAATTCTAATTAAAAGATAAAGGGGAAAAAATCAAAAAGAAAAGGAAACTAATCATCCTCATCAATTTCATCATGATCGTCGTCATCATCATAACCAGCAGCAGCAGCAGCAGTAGCAGCAGCAGCAACAACAATAACAACAACAAAAAACACTAAAAAATATTTTTAAAGCCCACCATCACCAACACCGCACCCACACCCACCACCACCACACAACACCAGATTATCGGGGTGGGGGTGGAATGTTGTGCAAGGGACTAATGCTCTAATGGTCGTAATGGTAATAAGGTATACATTAGCCAATATTTATTGCTACACAGCAAAACCTTTTTACGATCAGCAGCCCATAGAATTAAATGGCTGTAAATGGGTACCTGCCTCTTTAGAGGTCAGGGAGTGTAAAGCAGCGAAGGAGAGGAGATAGGTACCGCCCTCAATATCTCGGCCCCTTGAGAAGCTGAGGTCTCTGACGCCTCGCTCCCCTATGCCCACATAGGTTAAGGGACACCTTTATCTTTCATTTGCCATAGCCTGACAGGTCGTCACTAAATCATGACGTCGTTATCTGTGATTTCGTCATCATCGGCGTGCTGTTTAAGAAGGGATTTTCTGTCTCTGTATCATTTTGTCTGTATGTGTGTCTATTTTGGGTCTGTCTTGTCTGTGTTAGTGTGTCTGTGTGTCTGTCTGCTCTCTCTCTCTCTCTCTCTCTCTCTCTCTTCGTCTTCTCTCTCTCTCTCTCTCTCTCTCTCGTTCTCTCTCTGTCTTCTTCTCGTCTCTCTGTCTGCTCTCTCTCTCTCCTCTCTCATCTCTCTCCTCTCCTCTCTCTCCCTCTCTCTCTCTCTCCCCCTCTCTTCTCTCTCTGTATTGCGCACACAGACAGACCACACACCACGCGCGAACATACACACCCACACACACACCACATCACACACACACATTGACCCCCTCCCCCCCCCCCCCCCACCACACACACAACCCGTCCCCCCTCCGCACACACACACACCCACGCACCCACACCCTACACACACACCCCACCCACACACCCACACACTAACTACCCCCCCCCTCACACATACACCCCACAAACACACTACCCCCCCCCCCCACACACACACACAACACACACCCCACACACATACACACACACACACACACTGACCCCTCCCCCCCACACATACACCCCACACACACACACTACCCCCCCCCCCCCCACAGACACACACACATACACACGCACCCCCCCCCCCCCACAACACACACACACCCACACATTGACCCCCCCCCCCCACACACACACACACCCACACATTGAACCCCTCCCCCCCCACACACACACCACCACACACACACTACCCCCCGTCCCCCCCACACACACACCACACATACACACGCACCCCCCCCTCCTATACACACACCCCACCCACACCCTCACACACTGACCCCCCCCCTCACACAACAACACCCCACACACACACTACTCCCCCTCCCCCCCCCCCCCCACACACACACATACACACGCACAACCACCCCACCCCCACCCCACACACACACCCACACATTGACCCCCCCCCCCCCCACACACACACCACACCCCACACACACACTAACCCGTCCCCCCTCCGCACACACACACACACCCACGCACCCACACCCTACACACACACACCCCACCCACACACCCACACACTGACCCCTCCCCCTCACACATACACCCCCACACACACACTACCCCCCCCCCCCCACACACACACACACCACACACACACACACACACACACAACACACACACGCACACACACCACACACACATACACACACACACACACACACACACACACACACACCACACACACACACACACAGCTAGAAACATCTCGCGCATCAATTACAGCAAGCGAAGGTCAAAGGTAGCGGCAAAAAACTGGCCAACGAAAAAAAAAAAAAAAAAAAAACCCCAAAAAACCCCAGGGTTGCAGGGGGGAGGGGGGAGGGAAGGGAGGTAGCAGGGGCAGGGAAGGGGTGGCGGGGGGGGTGGGGGGGGGGGGGGGGGGGGGGTGGAGGGGGGTGCTCCTGTCGATCATTATCGTCATCAGCTCATTTTCTCACACGGCAACCTTTCGCCCCTTGAGGCCAACTGTCCGGCGAGAGGAGATAGGCATCGTGCGTTCTGCTTTACTGCATGCCCTGCAGAACACACTGCCTCTCTCTGTCTCCGTCTGTCTGTCTCTGTCTGTCTGTCTGTCTGTCTGTTTGTCTCTGTCTGTTTCTCTTTCTCTATGTGTCTCTGTCTCTCTTTGTCTGTCTCTCTTTCTCTTTGTCTCTCTCTGTCTGTCTCAGTCTGTGTCTGTCTGTCTCTGTCTCTTTTCTCTATGTGTCTCTCTCTTTGTCTGTCTGTCTCAGTGTCTGTGTCTGTCTCTGTCTCTTTTTCTCTATGTGTCTCTCTCTTTGTCTGTCTGACTGTGTCTGTCTGTCTGTCTGTGTCTGTCTCTCTCTGTCTGTTCTCTCTCTCTCTCTCTCTCTCTCTCTCTCTCTCTGTCTCTCTCTCTGTCTCCTTCTGTATGTCTGTCTGTCTCTCTGTGTCTGGCTCTCTCTCTGTCTCTCTCTGTCTCTCTGTGTCTGTTTCTCTCTATGTCTCTCTCTTTGTCTGCTTGTCTCTCTCTTTGTCTGTCTGTCTCTCTCTGTCTGCCTCTCGCTCTCTCTCTGTCTTTTTCTCTGTCTGTCTCTCTCTTTATCTGTCTGTCTCTGTCTGTCTGTCTGTCTCTCTGTCTCCTTCTGTCTGTCTGTCCTTCTGTCTGTCTCTCTGTCTGTCTCTGTCTCTGTCTGTCTGTCTGTCTGTCTCTCTCTCTCTTCTCTCTCTCTCTCTCTCTCTCTCTCTCTCTCTCTCTCTCTCTCCTCTCTCTCTCTCCTCCTCTCTCTCTCTCCCCTCCCTCTGTGTGTGTGTGTGTGTGTGATTGTGTGTGTGTGGGGGGGGAGGGGGGGTCAGTGGTGTGTGTGTGTGTGTGTGTGTGTGTGTGTGGGGTGTGTGGTGTGTGTGTGTGTGTGTGGTGTGTGTCAGTGTACGTGTGTGTGTGTGTGTGGGGGGGGGGGGGGTTGTGTTGTGTTGTGTATGTGAGTGTGTGTTTTATGAGTGTTTGTGTGTGTTCGTGTGGTGGGGCGGAGTGTGTATGTGTTGTGTGTGTATGTGTCAGTGTGTGTGTGTCAGTGTTTGTGTGTGTGTGTGCGTGTAGTAGTATGTGTGTGTGTGATATGCAGACGTTCTACTGTCCCCTAAAGGTGATGTATTATGACTTTGCGTGTGCGAGTTACGGGGTTAAAAGGGTTTTGCTCAAATAAAAAAGAGAGAAAGAGAGAGAGAGAAACAAGGGTTACATTTACACACTCAAAAATGAATTAAATGGGTTTTAAATGGTGGTTGCGTGTTTTTTTTTTCATTTCTAAGTAAATAGATAGATAGATAGATAGATAGATAGATAGATAGATAATAGACAGATAGACAGATAGATAGATAGATAGATAGACAGACAGCCAGCCAGACAGACAAACAGAAACACAGTCAGACTAGCATATGTGTCACTCTTAGACAGTTTAATTTGTTGACAGGCTGACTGACAGACAGACAGACAGACAGACAGACAAACAAACAGTCAGAGAGACAATTTTGTCACTCCTTAACAATTATTATGTTCACACAAAAAAATTCTCTCAGCTGGCGTGTTTGTTCCACGTCTGATCTTAATCAGCACGTAACAATATGCCTTCCAAATCGCTGACATGACTAACAAGTAGAGAAGACAGGCCGAAAATTTACACACACATAAAAAAATCAGCGAAATGACCAGTAATTCACAGCATTGTGAAAATGAATAGCCTCTGATTATCAACAGCAGCTGCACAGAAAGAAAACAAACAACGGGAAAAACCACAGAGCAGACGAAACATCACGCACAAAGAAATTAATATGTAGTTATTTGGATTGACTTTTAAGCAAGCAAACTGAAGCTGAGGGTTTGACGTGGCAAGTAAAAATGTCATCAAGTCTTTTTGCGTTTAGCTGAGCTCATGCCGCACACGATAGATTTTGCGTATTGCTTTTAAGTCACGACAGATTTCCCAGAGTGAAATTGCGTATTGCTTTTAAGTCACGACAGATTTCCCAGAGTGAAATTGCGTATTGCTTTTAAGTCACGACAGATTTCCCAGAGTGAAATTGTGTATTGCTTCTAAGTCACGACAGATTTCCCAGAGTGAAATTGTGTATTGCTTTTAAGTCACGACAGATTTCCCAGAGTGAAATTCCTGCTATCTCTCCCCTGGTGAGAGAGCGTCGCCATAAGAGCAGTACCACCCAGTTTTATTTTCTTTTTCCTGTCTGCATATGTTGTCGGGTTTTTTTAAAAATATGAATGACCTATTTCTACAGAAGTTTTCAAGGAACAACTCTCTTGTGGCTGTGGGTTTGGGGTGGTTTTTTACGTGTGCTGGATGCATGCTGCACACGGGGATTCGGTTTGTCGTCTGATCCCAAAGACTAAGGTCTAGTGGAAAAAGCAGTGAAATAGATTCCAACGGGATGCAAACAAAACCAAAATTACGTTTATTTTATGCATATGGCTGTAACGTTACCCATGTCCTGTAGTATCCATTCTGGATATTTTCCCGCGGGCAGGAAGCTGTCTCCGTGTGTTCAATCCTGCCATTACCGTCCACCACCCTTTACCCCATTTGAATTCGGCCTGAGGGAAATTCTGTTAGGCGACCAGTTTCGCCCTGTCATAGACACATTCATGGCGTGTGGCTGCATCGTTAAGATGCTGATGGCGCTGTTCTTCTCCTATGGCACCATAGGTGCTTCAAAAGACAGGTTTTCTTAGTCTATGGAAAGCTTTGAATATACTTCAAAACAGTTTGGAAGAAAAATGTGGGAATGAATGCGAGGGGGTAGACAAACCTTAGCTTTTCCTTCTTGTGCCTTCAGCGCCTGGGCTTTATATTATCACAGTTCTTGATGAAACTATTGACGCTGGGGCAAACAGCAACGTGAGAGGCTGAATGTATGATCAGTGGCTTTCACACTCATGAAAATCCACTGTATAGCTTAGTCTTCCGGTGATAGACTATGACTGTCTGACTAGGAGGCTTGACAAGCACAGTCCTTGTGTGCTGCAGCCCTGGGGGCTGGTTGGCCTTTGGAGAACATCTCCAACGCTGACTGTCCGTATGCCTTCTTGGCCAAGACAGTGGGGATGTGCTGTGGGCAAGACATCTCCACTATAATCAAATTTCTGCCCGATTTTCGAAACAGCAGTTGCCTCCTCTGCTGTTTTAGAGGTCATCGTCGAACACGACGGACAAACATACAACACAAACACTGAACATGCGAAAACGGAATGTCTTCAACCCTTTCAAATCTGCTCTTCCCTTCATTAATCACCACCTACTCCGTAGTCTTGTAGATCGTCGGAGCATCACTGAATATTTTGCAACCAGCTTCCTCCTTTCCTCGCGGCTATAGACACATCATCAATAAAGAAGACACCTAAAAGGCAGCAAAAACGCCAGTATACCATAACCAACAGGTACTTTCGATCTGCTCGTGTGAAAAGCGACAATGTATTGAGTGCCACTGAGTTTTACTGACACAGACAACACGGTTTGACTTGACGTGACTTCTGCCTTAACTTCTTAAGGAGTTGCCAAGGCACAGCCCCGAAACTTTTCGGGCAGTGTATCTAGCGCCAAATGAAAGGTGCTGGATCGGAGTCCACCCCTCTCCAAGTAGCAGGTGCATGCTGAATATGTTCGTGTCTATCCCAGGGGCAAGAATAGCCTGTCTGATCTCCTGTGATAAGCAGATGTGGGGTTCCATATGCGTGTGTGTGTGTGTGTGTGTGTGTGTGTGTTGTGTGTGTGTGTGTGTGTGTGTGTTTTGTGTGTGTGTGTGTGTGCGTGCGTGCGTGCGTGCGCGCGCTTGTGTGTGTGTGTGTGTGTGTGTGTGTAGGTGCAAGATGTTCTGTTTGCATTTGCACGTGGGAAATTGGTTTGTAATCTCATCCGAAGGACTCACTGGGGAGTCTTCTTCTCTCGCTTGCTTTACACCGTCAGATATGCCTGGGGAAAATAACGGCATGTACATGTCCTTTCCAGCTCCTCTCGTGGGTCGTACAGCTTGGTTTGCAGGGTTATCTCTGTCAGCCACATAATCTTCCTCAGGTCGCTGTTTAGCATGTACTGAAGGATGTGTTCTCCAGTCTGGTTTTCTTTGCCCCAGGCACACAAGGGAGAAGAGGGAACAAGTCTCAGATTTGTGGACATGACTGCAGTGATTTAGCCTGTTGTGCCCAGTACCAAGTCTTAGAATCATGACTTGGGTGTGTTTTTTTCTGGGGAATGAAATAAGTAAAGGAGGAGGTAAGGTAAAGGTGTCCCATAACCTATAAGGTCGTAGGGGAGCGAGGCGTCAGAGACCTCACTTCTCTAGGGCCAGCATATTGAGGGCGGCGCCCATCTCCTCTCCCTCGCTGCTTTACCTTCCCTGACCCTAAAGAGGGCAGGTACCCATTTACAGCTGGGTGAACTGGGGGAACTGTATTGAAGCCAAGGCGCGCAAACGGTCACCCATCCAAGTGGTAACCACGCTCGACGCTGCTTAACTTGGCTGGGGGAAAGCGAGTGCTCCGACCACTGAGCTATCCCGTCCCCCCAATGAAATGAGTAGCAACAATTATCACCACCCTCAGGGATTTTTTTTTTTTTTAAAAGAAAGAAAAAAATAAGAAACCTAAGGAAATGATCCTTCAGCAGAGACTGGACAACTACGTCCTCCATTGTTTGTCAGATCAAGAGAGTGATGCTTCAAACACTGGAGTGCATACTTTTCCGCCCCCTCCACCCCCCCCCCCCCCCCCCCCCCCCCCAGTTTGGATACTAATATCACCAACGTTTGGATACTAATATCACCAACGTTTTGATACTAGTATCACCAACGTTTTGATACTAATATCACCAACGTTTTGATACTAATATCACCAACGTTTGGATACTAATATCACCAACGTTTTGATACTAATATCACCAACGTTTTGATACTAATATCATCAACGTTTGGATACTAATATCATCAACGTTTAAATACTAATATCATCAACGTTTGGATACCAATATCACCAACGTTTAAATACTAATATCATCAACGTTTGGATACCAATATCACCAACGTTTAAATACTAATATCACCAACGTTTAAATACTAATATCACCAACGTTTAAATACTAATATCACCAACGTTTGGATACTAATGTCATCAACGTTTGGATACTAATATCATCAACATGTGGATATTAATATCAACGACAACAACAACAACATCAGCAACACTTGAGTGCATATTCTGGATGACTCCCCCCCCCCCCCCCCCCCCCCCCCAATCTAGTTTGGATACTAATATCATGAACGTTTGGATACTAATATCACCAACGTTTGGAAACTAATATCATCAACGACAACAACAGCAACAACAACAGCAACACTTGAGTGCATATTCTGGGTGACCCACCCCAGTTTTGGGGATATCATCAAAAGACAACATCATCAACAACAATAGCGACAACAACAGCGACAACAACATGGACGAATGACCATAACAACAGATAACAACGTCCTGGGGGTAGTCTGCAGTCAAGTGGTTAAGTGCCCGCCTGAAGGTGGGTCAAGGCTAGGTCGCCATGCCGTGTGGAGGGGTGTATTCCTGATCCGACGATAACGAGGGAAGGATGGATCAGATTAGACCTAAGTGGGCCAGCAGTGGGTTTCCCTTCCCCCCTCCATCCCCGCCCACCTCCACCCTATGCACCACCACCCTCTCACCCTGCGTCCCCATTTACCTTCACTTTCACCCATCCCTCGTAGGCTAAGCTCTATCAAATGGCCGTGAAGGATGAACGGTGACCTAGAAATCGCACGAAGTATCCTAGGTCGCGAGTTGTTGGAAAGAGGATGAGAACTGGGTTGTTGTGTGTCGTGTTACAGTGTCAAACTGCACTTGGCTCAGAATTCTTTAGCGGGTCAAAAACGTATTCCAGTCAAATTGTTGGACTTATATATATATATTTGTGTTTTATCCAGCTTGAGGTCAAGAATGAAGAATAAAGATAAACTTGCATCGTTATTTCACATCATCATCATCATCATCATCATCACATCATCGTCGTCGTCGTCGTCGTCGTCGTCGTTGTTGTTGTTATTGTTGTCATTCTCATCCTCATCTCACTGTCATTATCACCATCACCATGAGTCTAAGATCTTTGGTACTGATGTAACAACTGCGCATACCAGTTTTGCAAATGTCTCTTGTTTGAACCCCAATTCAGTCATGTAAGGTACGTACGGAGCAGCCTAAATCCGTTGTACTTTTCTAGGTTGTGTGACAAACGAACACGTTGTATCGATCTTCTCTGCCGTGCCGTTATGTAAGACCCTTGCAACCTCCATAACCACGCGGTGTTTGCTGAACAAACCAATCAACCGATCAGATGCTCAAGTACTGACAGGGCGCCAAAACACTGTGGCGAAATGGTTAAGCTAACAAGCCGGAAGGTCGGAGGTTCCATTTCCTAGCGCAGAGGCAATGTACGTCCTCCCGCTGGCTTCAGTCTAAAGATGCGTTTGCTGCCTGCTGAGAAGGAATCACAGGGACCACACACTACCTGGGCAGTGTCATCAGTAAAGATGGGGGAACAGATGAAGACATCAAGTGCCGAATCAACAAAGCCCGTCACGCCTTCAACACCCTTCGGCCAATTTGGAGGTCAACAGCCCTCTCATTTCAAAATAAGCTTCGGATCTACACAATGTCAAATCGGTCCTACTTTATGGCTCAGAAACCTGGCGGGTAACAAAAACCAACACCCACAAACTCCAGTCTTTTACCAACAAATGCCTCAGGTACATCCTCAACATCAGGTGGCCGGAAGTCATATCCAACAAACAACTGTGGGACAGGACCAGACAAACCCCAATCGAGTCCATCATTAAACAAAGGAAGTGGGGATGGATCGGCCATACACTCCGCAAGCCTGCGTCAAATGTCACCAGACAGGCCCTTGACTGGAATCCACAAGGGAAGCGGAAAGTTGGTCGACCAAAGCAGACCTGGCGCAGAAGTGTTGACGAAGAAACGAAGGCAGCCGGAATGACATGGGCCGAGCTGAAGAGGATCTCCCAAAACCGAGTTCGTTGGAGGGGTGTTGTTGCAGCCCTATGTTCCCCAAGGAACCAAGAGGCATAAGTCAAGTCACTTTGTAGATGCAGTTTTGAGAGTGTTACTGCTGCAAGCGCTTGAGCAACGCAGCATGTAGTTCTCGGAGCGTGGTGGATGCCACGATCCTATGATGAACACTTGTAGATGTTGAGTGTTGAGGTTTATGGAATCTTGAATGTACCTCGGCGTGACTTATATTTATCACTTTCATCCTCATTGTTATCATTTTCATCCTCATTGTTATTTTCATCCTATTTGTTATCATTTTCAGCATCATTCTTCTCATTTTCAGCATCATTCTTCTCATATTCATTTTTTTAAAAATCATTTTCGGCATCATTGTTATCCGTGTCATCATCAATTTTATCATTTTCATTATCATTGTTATCTTTCTATCATCATTTAATCGTTTTTCATCATCCTTGTTATCATTGTCATCATCACTGTTATCATTGTCATCATCACTGTTATCATTGTCATCATCATTTTCGTCATCACTGTTATCATTGTCATCATCACTATTATTATTGTCATCATCACCATTATCCTTGTCATCATCACTATTATTCTTGTCATCATCACCATTATCCTTGTCATCATCACCGTTATCACTGCCATCATCACCGTTATCATTGTCACCATCACTGTTATCATCGTCATCATCATCATCACTGTTCTTAATGAATCGAGGAAATCTCTCCCTATTCCTGTACAGTCATTGTCGCACACTCCCAATTCCAGCTTTCTCCTTCCTGACAAGGCTGTGTTCGGCTGGTAATGACAGCTTTCAGCTCAGATTCTAGACATCCTAATGCAATAATCATTGTCTGTCACCCACAAACAAGGGGGCCAAACCAGCAGACAGTGTATCGATCCATGCCAAGACATGATGACACCAGTTCATTAACAGAAAGCCACCTACGTTCGTTTGGCCATCATTCAAGATCTGTTTTCTCTTTCCCCTGGTACAATTTGAGGTTCACCAATAGTAAGAGTTTGCCTCTGTGGTCGTTTTTTTGTGTCCAACATTATTATGGTAGCCGCATTGTGACTACGTGGAAGGTGTCTAAACACGATACCAGTGTGCGTGCATTTGTGTGTGTGTGTGTACGTGCATTTGTGTGTGTGTGCGTGCATTTGTGTCTGTGTGTTTGTGTGTGTGTTATTTTTCAATTTTGTCATCCGTTACCACTGGCACGAAATGGCCTATTCTTCCGAAAGGCAGAACGGTTTTCATATGTGCGAACGATGTTGTGTGTGTGTCGCACATGAGACCTTGGTTTATAGTTTCATCCAAAGAAATTTCGGGGGAGCGCAGTCAGTGTACTGATGTTAACTCCAGAAGAAAAATCCCCTTGATGGCTTGAACCCCGATCGTCCAAATCACTAGTGCAACATTCCCTCCACTGGGCTACCCTGTCCCCTTCAATATCTAGTGGCCTTACTAAAAATGTGGATAAAGATAAGGGAACTGTCTAAGGAGACAGACAAAAGGGTAGACAAGGGAAACAGTGGAACAGACAACATTGCAGAGTGGAACGAAAACTGCAAAAACCCACTGTTTGGTAGACAGCATTCATAAATGGAGGAATTTGGTAAACCTCTCTTTAGTAGGGTACTCAGTGATTCTCAAAGGAGAAATCTTGTTTTGGTGTTTTGACTGTTCGTGTGTCGGCTGGCTGATCTGTTGCTCCATTTGTTTGGTTTTGTTTGTTTGCTTGGTTGTTTGTTTTGCTCTTTCATTTTATCCTGCAGCTTGTTGTTTGTTTGTGTCTGTCTTGTGGTTAGTCTTTATTTCATCATTTACTTTTTCATGAGCTAATCACCTGGATGAGTTGAATAGTATTGGATTCTGGAATTTTTTTTTCAAAAGATTGCCTATTTATGCTATAGACATGCCTTTTAGGGAATCTTTAGTTATTTCATTATCTGTACAT
>CM054136.1:32341689-32346689 GCA_028751875.1 Rapana venosa
ATCAATCTTCCTTGGGTCTTCCTTTTGCTAAGTTCAAGATTCCAACTTGTTGCAACCTTTAAGAATCAACCTTTTCTATGTCTTCCTGTGAATTAAGTTTGTTGAAACTTTTCCTTTCAGACTTTGTGTAGGTCACTGAGAGTATTCACTCTGTCTCGTTCAACAAACCCAGAAATTGCCGTGAGACTGTACGTACACACTGGATGAGAAAGCTGCATGTAGGTATGATCGATTCTCAAACTCTTCTGTCCGTCATGTACAGGCAGCTATACTCAGACCTCAAACGATTTCTTTCTCTTTATAATGGAAAATGAAAGTTGGAGGGTTTTTTGTTTGTTTGGGGATTTTTTGTCAGGGATATTACCATATATGGAGAAAAAGCCTCACTCGTGGTAGTCTACAGTCTGACACATTGTAACGAAGGTCTATGGACCTCGCGTGTGGATTAGGTGGTCTAGTGGTAACGCACCTGCTAAGAAAGCAAAAAGTCCGAGTTCGAAGTGTGTGGTGGTTCCAATCCTGTTTGTGCTCGAAACTTTTCCTCCATCCACTAGATAGTGAGTGGGGGTCTTGCTGCTAGCTTTTCGGATGAGACGATAAACCGAGGTCTCGTGTACAACACGCATTTAGCACAGGTAAAAGAACCCACTGCATCAAGAGAGTTGGTTCTGACTAAATTCTGAAGAAAAAGCCACTCTGAAAGGGAAACAAACGCACATCTAGATAGGAAAAGACAAAAACAAATGGGTGGTGGCGCTGCTCTTGAGGCGACGCGTTTTCCCCGGGGGGGCAGAGCAGCCCAAATTTCACGCGGAGAAATCTGTCGTGACATGCAACACGATACAACACAACACAACACAAAACAAAACAATGCAACACAATTTTAAGTAACTAATAACATGTTTTGGCCGCAGCCAGACTTGCAGTCAGACTTGACTTTTCTTTGAACTCATTGAGGAGTTGATGCACTGTCATTTATGTTGTTGTTGTTGTTGTTGTTGTTTTTCAGACAGTGTGTGTGGTTGGCATGATGGAGGTTGGTGAAGCCAGCTAGCTCCAGCCTTCTCCAGGACTTCCAGTCGGTCACACCAAACCCTTCCCTACACTTTGCACGTTACCACACCTGAGAGACAGAACTCGAACTCGAATATTTCCAACGCTCACATCATATTTGAGTGTCCCATTGTAAAACCTTTTTTACCCACATTTTTGTGAGCAGTCTGTGGAAACTGCATTTAAAAATCCACAAAATTAGCCTTTGCCATTATTAAATGTCTATTGCACAGCCCATTAAAGTATTTGTTGTAGTTACTTTATAGTTATTTCATGTTAACAATTTGTTGAATTTAAATTTTTACTCATGTTTAAGATTCCCCCCCCCCCTTTTAATTGCATGGAAATACCAACACACATGTTACCTAATCAGTCTTTTCTCTTTCCATTTCCTTCTCTGTTTTAACTTCCTCTTCATTTTCCACATCCTTCGTCTAATATCACTAAGAGTGAACAGACATTAAATTGAAGACAACAACAACAACTCGAACTCGAAAGATTTATTCACAAAAAGGCCATTGGCCTGAGAGACAGAGAGACATAGAGAGAGAGACAGGCAAGAGAGAGAGAGGCAGAGACAGACAGACAGACATACAAAGACACATAGAGAGAGAGGGAGAGAGGGAGACAGAGAGATAGATAGAGACAGAGAGAAATGGAGAGAGAGACAAAGAGAGAGATAAAGAGAGAGAGAGACAGAGAGATAGAGAGCGGGGAAAAGAGAAAGAGAGAGAGACATACAGACAGATAGAGATAGATAGAGACACAGAGAGAGAGAGAGAGATAGAGATACAGAGAGGTAGAGAGTGGGAGAGAGAAAGAGAGACAGACAGATAGACAGACAGAGATAGACAGACAGACAGAGACAGATAAACAGACATATAGACAGACAAACAGAGACAGACCAACAAAAACAGATAGACAGGTAGGCGGTCAGACAAAGACAGATATCAACAGAGAGAAAGAGATAAACGATCAAGACAATACAGAGATCACCAGTGATACAACTTAAGACATCACCATTCTTAAACAGAGACAGACAGACAGTCAGACAGACAATCAGACAGAGGCGCACAGACAGACAGACAGACAGACAGACAGACAGACAGAAAGTCATGCAGACAGAACCAGATGTCGAGAGAGAAAGGGAGACAGAAACAATCAGGACACTACAACAATCACAATAATAAAACTTATGACAACAATACAAAAAGAGACAGGCGGGCAGACAGACAAACAGACAGACAGACACAGAGGAGACAGAGACAAAATACCGACAGAGACACAGAAGCAGTCAGGACAACTCAAAGATAACAACAATAAAACTCATAACGACAGCATGCTGAAAAAAATTAATTAATGAAAAAGCAGACACAAAGACATACAGACAGACATACAGACACACAGACAGACACAGAGTGATGTCGAGAAATCCAGAGAAAGAAACAGATAACTACAAAAGACGACAATAATGAAACGTATGGCAGCAATAAAATTTATGGCGACAACATGCTACATAAATAAATAAATAAATAAGTACACACACACACACACACCACCACACACACACACACACACACACACACACACACATAGACACACACACACACAGACACACAGACACACAGACACAGAATGATATCAACAAAAGCCAGCGGGGGAAAAACCGGAAAGAATCAGGACGACTACCTTAGATGACAATAATGAAACGTACGACAAAAACACACTTATAAAATAAACTAAAAGAGTGATAACACTAATAACTTCCCCATCACGAAAATTGCCTACGCATTTTTTGATCTTCTCGAAACAAAATATAAAGCATAGACGAATACTGAAGCCCCCCCTAATCCCACTTCTTAAGCTGTAAATTCTACGCGGGCTGTAATATTGGAAAAGAATAAGGAAGGGGGAAAAATCCATGTATTTTCATATGTGTGTGTGTGTGTGTGTGTGTGTGTGTGTGTGTGTGTGTGTGTGTGTGGTGTTGTGTGTGTGTGTGTGTGAAAAGAGATCATTTTTCTTTAACAACAAAGGAATAAACGATACACTCAAATTAAATGACATCCTTCGTCCATTTTCATGATTCTGGATTTTTCATTTTTTTCAGGACTCTTTTTTGATGTTGTTGTTGTTGTTTTGAAAGTACAAGGACAAATAACACAAAATGATAATAAAACAGCTAAATAACTAAACATACAAATAAATAGATAAGAAAAATGTGAGTCTCCGATTCTAAAAAACTGGATTAAATAAATAAATAAACATTTGAATTAAATTGAGTCGATTTTAGACAAGTAAGATAAAACACAAGTCAACTCAGCAAAGAAACAACATTCACAGCTAAAACAGATAATATTCTTGACCAAGTCGTCTAGTGAGCTAAGGTGCTGCTGGTTTGGAAACATTTAACGGACGTTAAAGAATCTACAGCAACTTGGGGATAGTGAAATAATTTTAAGATACGTAGATAGGTAGGCAGATAGATGGATAGATAGACAGACATACATACATACAGACTGACAGGTAGGTAGATAGATAGATAGATAGATAGATAGATAGATAGATAGATAGATAGATAGATAGATAGATAGATAGATAGATAGATAGATAGATAGATAGATAGATAGATAGATAGATAGATAGATAGATAGATAGATAGATAGATAGGCAGATCAACATGTGCAGCATATTCGTAATGACATTGTTGGGATAACTTAGATGAAGAAGCATGTTACTGGAACAATTGTTTTCAAAGTACATGGTGGTGTTGTGTTGTATACTGGGTGGCGCTGCTCTTGGGGCGACGTGTTCTCCCTGACTGGAGCAGCCCCGAGTTAAATACAGAGAAATCTACGGTGACAGAGAGTGAGATGTAGTACGGTGCTAGTTGTGCTTAGCTGTTTCCATGATATATACCTCTGTGTGTGTGTGTTGTGTGTGTGTGTGTGTGTGTGTGTGTGTGTGTGTGTGTGTGTGTGTGTGTTGGGAGGGGGTGCGTACGTGCGTGCGTGCGTGCGTGTGTGTGTGTCTGTGTCTGTGCATGTGTCTGTTTGAGTGTGTGTGTGTGAGAGAGAGAGAGAGAGAGAGAGAGAGAGAGAGAGAGAGAGAGAGAGAGAAAGAGACAGAGAGATAGTGTGTGGTGTGTGTGCGTGTCTGTGTATGTGTATGTCTGTCTGTCTGTCTGTCTGTCTGTCTGTCTGTCTGTACCTGTGTCTTTCTCTGTGTGTGAGCGAACAAAAAGCCTGTGCATTTAGCATCACATCAAGTTCCATTACAAACAATCTGCCTCTTCCCAATTTAAAGTTTGGACAAACTTGTTCCATTACACATTCTGCCAGCTAAACGCAGAATACTTCAAGAGCAGTGGAAAAGGTTTTTTTTAAAAAAACAACATTGTCCTAATCATGTTCAACAATTCTATTTCTCCCCCCCCCCCCCCCCACATCCACCCTCCTCCCCTTGCCCAACCTCCCCCCCCCCCCCCACCCAGGCCAAAGCCTCACCCCACCCACTTCTCCCTTTAACAATGTGTATGGTAAAGTTTTCAGCAACAAAGTTGTAGTAAAATAAAGCTGACAATATTAAGCATTTTCTAAACCAAGAATGAATAATTGAATAAATTCATGCAAACACACATATATACACACTCACAACCAACCACACATACACACACGTACGTACATACGTACATAAAGACACACACACACAAATACACACACATACATACATACATATTTATTCTTTTATATCGAGAATAATGGAATAAACACTCATGTGCTTTTTTACATCCAGTCCCCGTGTGTATGCGGTTTTGTAAATGTTGTCATCTGTTTCCACACAATGGCCTACTCTTTCGAAAAGGGAAACAGAATTTAACGTGTGTGCAAGATGTTCTGCGTGCGTTCGAACACGGGGCCTCGGTTTATAGTCTCACATACATACAT
>CM054136.1:32351689-32389189 GCA_028751875.1 Rapana venosa
AATGGTTGATGCCAAACTTGCGGATCAAGATTTTATTTCGTATGTTTCTCGTTTTGACTTTGCTTGTTTGATTGAAACATTTATGGATGAGTGTGAGCAAATCTCTTCCGGTTTTAAGATATTCTGCAAACATGCTGTAAAGCTGTCTGTCAAGGGGAGACGATCCGGGGGCATTATTTGTTTGATTAAAAATGAATTCATTCCTTTTTGAAACGTATTGAAATAAATGCCCATGTGAATGCTTGTGTGTTTCTTATTGACAAAGTTTGTTTGGATTAGATAAAGATGTTTTGTATGTGTGTTCATATGTCCCACCAGAGTGTTTCCCTCTTTTTATGCTCACTTCGACATAGATAACGGAATTAGCATGTTGGAAGATTGTTTGATTGATTGTACAATAAAGAATGATGTTTACATAAGCTGTGTGGGGACCTTAATAGTAGAACATCCAATATTTCGCACCAGGAATTGTCACACAGTGAAATTGCTGATTTGCAATGCAAAAGCCAGTCATTAATGTGCAATCGATGTTCTCAGGATGTATCTTTGAATAACTATGGTAAACTTTTGTTGAACATGTGCACCACTTTAAACTTATGTATTTTGAACGGGTTATGTCACGGTGACCTCCAGGGTCACTATACATATATTTCAGATTCAGGGTGTAGTGTCAACGATTATTTCATTCTTTCAAATGATTTACTGTGTCTTGTTTTTGATTTTTGTGAACTGTTTTAGATGAAAGAATAGATTCTGATCATATGCCTGTTATTGCCAGAATAGTATTTCCTATGAAAAACAAAGTTAGTGTTGATGAAAACATAGACGATACACGTATGGTGATTGAAAAATTGATTTGGAATGATGACTGTGCTGTTACATATAACGATAAACTATGTCACGAAAACATTCAAAGTAAATTAGAGTGTTCCATGAATTTAATTGATGTTGATATTAATGGGGCATTACAGTTATTTAATGAATGCATCAGGGATAGCGCTGTGTGTATGAAGAAGAGTATATATATTGATAACAGTAGGATTCGAAGTGATTGGTATGATAAAGAGTGTGAGATCAGTAAAAAGAATGTGAGAAAATTATTGAGAAAGAGTCGAAGGTCATTGACAGATGAAGATAAGCAAAAATACACTGTTGCAAGACGTGAGTATAAAAATCTACTTTAAAAGAAAGAAGAAAGAGTTTAATACTGCAATGTTGGATAAACTTCTCACGTCAGTTAAGAGTCAAAAAGAATTTTGGGAAAATGTCCGTAAAGTTTCATTTAAAAGAAAACAGCAAAGAGCCAATATTAGTGTTGAGAAGTGGTTCCAACATTTCAAATCTTTATTAGATGTAGATGTTAGTAATGGCACTTTAAATGAAGATATAACTGGCGATGATGGTGATGACTACATGAATCGTCCCATCTCAAGAGAAGAAGTATTGTTAGCCATAAGAAAACTGAAAAGTAGAAAAGCAGCAGGGGCCCGATGGAATTATTGGTGAATTATTTAAATATTCAAATGAATATATAGTGGATTTCTTTTTAAAATTGTTTAATACACTGTTTGAGGGCTGGTCAATTCCCTGAAAATTGGACAGAGTCTATTGTTTTACCTTTATACAAAAAAGGAAATGTTAATGATCCTAACAATTACAGGGGTATTTCACTTAGTGACATAAGTAGCAAAATTTTTAGTTCCATTGTTAACAGAAGACTACAGGAATGGATAGAAGAAAATAACATTACTGGAGAGTGTCAAGCAGGATTTAAAAGGGGGTATTCGACATTAGATCACATGTTCACTTTATTAGCATTGATACAGAAACAGTTTTCATGCAACCGTAAGTTATATGTAGCTTTTATAGATTTTGAAAAAGCTTTCGACTCCATTAACAGAAATCTACTTTGGCCCCTTTTGCTAAAAAACGGTATTAGAGGTAAATCCACACATGTATTAAAAGAATGTATGACAATATAAAATGTAAAATAAGATGTGGTTCTAAATTGACAGATTACATTAGTTGCACAGCCGGAGTCAAGCAAGGAGATGTATGTAGCCCTATTTTATTTTCACTTTTCATTAATGAATTAGCATTACAAGTAATCAATAATGGAAAACATGGTGCTGTCTTGTCACATGATGCCTTGGAGTTGTTCATCCTGTTGTTAGCTGATGACGTAGTGCTGTTATCAGAGACTATAGTGGGGCTACAAAATCAGTTAAACAACCTGTATCACGCTTCCTTTTCACTTCAGTTGAAAGTAAATATGAAGAAAAGTAACATCATTGTGTTTCGCAAGGGAGGCTATTTGGGTATACGAGAAAGATGGACATATAATGGCAATCTGTTACCTGTGGTTAATGTTTATAAGTACTTAGGGATATTGTTTTCTACACGTCTGAGTTTCACTGCCGCTTGTAAGGACCTTTCTAGTAGGGCAAAGAATGCGTTGGTATATATAATGCAAAGGTTGTATACACTTAACAACAATTCTTTTGGGCTGTTAATGAAGCTATTTGACTCGCAGGTTCAACCAGTTCTTCAGTATGGGTCAGAATTATGGGGGTTGGACAAAGCAGCAGTACACTGTGAATCCGTTCATTTGTTTGCAATAAAGAAATACTTAGGAGTTGATAGACGAACACCCAATGATATCATCTATGGTGAAACTAACAGATATCCTTTGTACATAAATTCTGCAGTTAACTGTATTCGTTATTGGATTAAGTTACTACAAATGGAAGATCTGAGACTACCACATAAGGCTTATAAAATGTTGTATAATTTAGATGCAAGAGGAAAGAAAATTGGGTATCAAGGGTGCGTGTCTGTTTAATGAAAATGGTTTTGGAGATGTGTGGTTGAATCAAGGTGTGGGTGATGCTTGTGTGTTCATTAAAGTTTTCGTCAACGATTAATTGACTGCCCGGGGGCAAAACTGGAACCCTCACATTGATACTAGCCAAAGGTTTGAGTTTTATAGAACATACTGTAATGGTCATGACTTAAATGCTATTTACAACTTGACATGAATCGACAACTGAAACATATCACAGCAAAATTTAGACTCGGTATATTGATCTGAATGTACATCGTTTAAGATACAGAACATATAATGATCATGATTTGTTATGTCCTTTATGCAATGTGTCACAAGAAGATGAAGTACACTTGTTCTATGTTGCCAACAATTGCATGACCTTAGATTGAAATTTATTCAACAAAAATATTATAGGAAACCATGCCCTTTTTTAAATTGAATTTATTGATGTCTTGTACAAATCCTGAAGTTATACAGAACTTTTCTTATATTTGTACAAGGCTTTCAAAGTTAGAGAAATACTCACTTCGTGAAGTAACGTACAACTTCGTGATTTAAACGACTTTTCACTGTATTTATGTTATGTATAATATTGTTCACATTCCCCTTCATAAGGGGCTGAGGCTATTTGAATAATTCATCTGCGTCTCTGCGTCTGCGTTTGCGTCTGCGCATCTCTCTCTCTCTCTCTCTCTCTCTCTCTCTCTCTCTCTCTCTCTCTCTCTGTGTTTGTTTTGTGTCTGTGTGGTGTTAGTCTGTTTCTGTGTTGTATTATGCATGCGAGTGTTGTGTGTGTGTTGCGTGTCTGTGTGTTGCGTGTGCATGTGTGTGCTAGTATGTGTATGCGAGTGTGCATGCGTATGCCTGTGTGCGTCGTGCAGTGCCGCGCGCCTGCGCGCCGTGCGTGTGTATGTGTGTGTTAGTTTTGTGGGTGTGTTTATCTGTTTTTTCACATTCCCTTTCTAAGCTAGTATTATTTTGCCTGGGTCCTGGTCAGCAAAATAACATCCCCACTTCTTGAAATTCCGTGGTAAGATTGGCCCTCTTTTTTTCCCTTCCCTCTATTTCTACTTGTTCCTTTCGTCTTAGCATCTCATTTTCTGCATTCTTTGTCAGTGAAAAGAAGAATGTGAAGGATGATATTGGAAGAAGAATTGCGAAGAAATGAAGAATGCGAAGAAGAAGAAGAAGAAGATAGAAGGAAGATAGTAAGAAGATGGAATAAAAAGAATACATGAAGAAGAAAGAGAACATGAAGAAGAACAGACAAGAACAAGAAGAAAAAGAACAAGGGAAGAAGAACAAGGATGAACAAGAAGAACAAGTTCAAGAACAAGAAGTGTTGTTTTTTTTTAACGGGATCCACAGAGTTACTAAAACTATGAATGTGGTACTAAAGCTGATCTTAGACATTAGACGTATGTAATACAACGCTGAATAACGCACTGAAGGACGTGACGCATACTTAAATCTCACTTCGGAGAGAACATAGAAAGAAAATTAATATGTTTTTCTTTATTTCAATACTTCCAGTCTCCACGAGAAGATTCAAACCCTTGTAATAAGCCTTGTGGTTTCGTGACCATAAGAGTTAAGCCATCCAGTCTACCGTACCTTCTAGGCAAGATCTACTGGTCAAAAGGGTCAAATATTGGAAAAAAAGCCACTGTCAGGTAGTTTATGCGCGGGGCAAATGGCCACTGTCCACTGCTTGGCAGTATTCTTTGGAATTAGCCCGTCCGCTATGATTGTAGTCTTATAGATGTTTTCTTTAATTTAGCTTTCTTCTTCTTCTTCATTCTTTTTCGCAATTCTTCTTTCTTTTTTCTCAATTCTTCATTCTTCTTCTTCTTCTTCTTCTTCTTCTTCTTTTCGCAATTCTTTTCTTCTTCGCAATTCTTCTCTTTCTTCTTCTTCTTCTCCTCCTCCTCCTCCTTCTCCTCCTCCTCCTCCTCCTTTGCATTCTTCCTCGCTATTCTCCTCTTCTTCTTCTTTGCATTCTTCCTCTTCTTTGCATTCTTCTTCTTCGCAATTCTTTGCGTTCTTCTTCGCATTCTTTTTCTTTTTTACTATTATTTTTTGCATTCTTTTTCTTCTTCTTCTTCTTCGTAATTCTTTATCTTCTTTGCACTCTTCTTCTTCTTTGCAATTCTTCTTCTTTGCACTCTTCTTCTTCTTTGCAATTCTTCTTTTTCGCAAATCTTCATCGCAATTCTTCGCATACTTCTTCTTCTTGGCATTTTTCGTCTTTGCAATTCTTTCTTCTTTTTCGTCTTCTTCTTCTTAGAAATTCTCTTCTTCTTTGCATTCTTTTTTTTGCGATCGTCTTTACATTCTTCTTTGCATTCTTCTTCTTCTTCCTCTTCTTCTTTGCCGCAATTCTTCTTCTTCTTCTTCTTCTTCTTCTTCTTCTTCTCCTTGTCGACCTCCGTTGGTCAGTCTTTTAATGACTAGATGTGTCCACTTTGTCAGCTGGATTCACAGTCAGGGAAGTATTTCTTTGGTCAATGAATATTTACGATTTTTCTTTGTCCATTCTGGGAGGTCCTCAGCAAGGGCCATGAATAATCCTCGCCACGCTTATGTGAGAGTGAAACTGACCACAGTGTTGTGTGTGTGTGTGTGTTGTGTGTGTGTGTGTGTGGGTGTGTTTGTGTGCGCGCGCGCGCGCGCGCGCGTGCGTGTGTCTTCAATTTTACGTCTGTTCACTTAAAGTGATATTAGAGGAGACTGTTCCTCTTTGTGTGTGTGTGGGGTGTGGGTGTGGTGTGTGTGGTTGGTTGGTTGGTCGGTTGGTTGGTTGGTGGTTGGTTGGTTGATTGATTGGTTGAAGAGTCTATCCATTACCATGTGATTTACATAAGCAAACTTTCATAATGTGTATTTCTGTGTGTGTTGTGTGTGGCAGAATTATGGTTATCACATACTCCCAGGACAGACCCTGATTTATTATCATTATATGTATATATATATATATATATATATATATATATATATATATATTATATATATATATTATATATACATAGAGTGTGTGTGTGTGTGTGTGCGTGTGTGTGCGTGCATGTGTGTGTGTGTGTGTGTGTGTGTGTGTAAAAAATCATGACTGTCAAGTACCACAAGCAGGAGGATGAAAACAACCCACCAACATCATTAGTTTATCTGAGAAGTGTGTGTGTGTGTGTGTGTATACCTGCACGTACAGTCCACTCCAGCGCTGATGTTTATTATCTTCTTGTCACTGTTGTCGGGCGTTCCCTGTCTTGACCAAAGGGCAGTCCGTCTCTCAGAACATGCACTCAGTCTCATTCACCCCACCTTCAAAATTTAAGTGTGCGCAAGATGTTCTGTGTGCGTTCGCACACGTGGCCTCGGTTTATAGTCTCACCCGAAAGACTTTTAGGGAGAGTGGAGTCTGCACTGATGTTAACTCCGGGGGAAAATATCCCCCTTGAACCAGGGAATGGAACCCAGGTCGTCAGATTGCGAGCGCAATGTTCTAACCACTAGGCTGCCCCGTCCCAACCTGTCAGGCCGTAAGTCTGCCAGGCCTGACAGTGTGGATCGGTGGTCTAGAGGCAACAACACACCTGCCGAGACAGCGACAAGTTTGGGTTCGAAATGTGGGATGGTTCGATCCGCGTTTGGACCCGACACTTGTTTCCACACACTAGACTGTGTGTGGCTGGTTTGTGTGGCAGTCTTTTGGATGAGACGATCACTTGAGGTTCTGTGTGCAACGCGCATTTAGTACACGTGAAAGAACCCATGGCAACAAGAGAGTGTTCCCTGGCTGGCAACATTCTTTTTGTAGAGAAGTCACTCTGATAGGGAAACAAATACCCACGGAGAAAAAGAAAAAGAAAAAATGAATGTCGCTGTTCTTGTGGCGAAGTGCTCTCCACGGAGAGAGTACCCACAATTTCAAGCGGAGAACTCTCCTGAGGAATAAAGGGGTACACAATACAATACGATACAATACAATACAATACAATGCAACACAACACAATACAACATAATACAAACGACACAACACAATACAACACAACACAATACAACACAACACAGCATAATACAACACAATACAATAGAGCACAACACAATACAACAACAACACAATACAACACAACACAACACAATACAACACATACAACAACACAACACAACACAATACAACACAATACAACGCAACACAACACAACACAAACACAACACAACGCAACACAACACAACACAATACAACACAACACAAGAAGTACATAGTAAATGAGAAACGTGCCCTTGTGACACGTTTGTACATCCTCCACACAGCCAGTCACGCTCAAGACTTGAGGAGACTGTTCCTCTTGAAACAGAGAGTGCTATTTGTGATGGTGAAAGCTGAAGCTTGTCACTGATGAAGACAGTCCCAAAATGATAATAATAAGTCCGCTGCCTAACAGTATTTTCATGTTGGCCTTGGCAAGATCTGGTCTGGGTCCAGTATTTATGTTTAAAGCCTCACCGCCCACAAAAGCTATAAATAAATATGAGGGCTGTCATCTCGTGTGTTTTATGTATAGCGAGTGTATTATTGTACTGCATTGCTTTTTTTGTAAACCACTTTCAGTCGCGGCAGATTTCTCTGCGTTTAATTCGAGGGCTGCTCCCCCCCGGGGAGAGCGTATCGTCGCAAGAGCAGCGCCACCCATAATTTTTTTTTCAATTTTTCTGTCTGCAAATGTTTTTTGGTTTCCTCTCAGAGTGCGGTTTTTCTACAGAATTTTGCCAGGGATAACTCTCTTGTTGCCGTGGGTTCTTTTTACGGGCTTGAAATAAGTATTGCACACGGGACCTCGGTTTATCGTCTCACCCGAAAGACTAGCACCCAGACCGCCACTCACGGTTTAGTGGATAGAGGGAAAGTTTCAGGCATATACGGGGATCGAAACACATACACTTGAAACCTGGACTTTTCGCTTTCTAGCCAGGTACGTTACCTCTAGACCACCGATCCCCCGATACATGTGCATTTGTGTATTGTCAACTTTATCTATAGCAATTTTGTTTCAGAAAATCTGTTTCTCCAGAAAAGCTAGATTTCACATCTTTGATATTATGTTGTATTTCTCCTATTTTTGTAATATTTCAGTATCTGAAATTTGGCAATTTACCGGTCAGCAAATGTTTTCTTAGGGAAGTAATTTCTCACAAGTCATTTTTTTTTTGCTGCTGCTCTGCTAGAGCTCCTAGGTTCACCAATGCTAAGATTTGTTTTCAGATGCGATTGGGCTTTTTTTTATTTCCACTATGAAGGTAGCTACATTCTGTTTTCGGGAAAATGTGCACTACAATAATTTTTTTAAAATTTAAAGTAATTACAGATGATTGGCATTTTTGGTACTGATTTATTTCTGCACTCTTATTTTTTTTAAGTGCATTGCATTGTCTTGGAAGGAAGAATACTTGGTAAGATTTGTTTTCAGATGCGATTGGGCTTTTTTTTTTATCCACTATGAAGGTAGCTACATTCTGTTTTCGGGAAAATGTGTACTACAAGAAAAAAAATTAAAGTAATTACAATGATTGGCATTTTGGTTCTGATTTCTGTACTTTTTTAAAAAGTGCATTGCATTGTCTTGGAAGGAAGAATACTTTACACGGGATGCTTATGTACAAATAGGTCTTGGTGGGTTGACATGTTCGTGACAGACTCTGACTAGATGGGAAGAACAGAACTGAATGAAGACAACGGAAAATGAAAAATGTGGCGTGGGCAAAACATGGGTCGGCTCCATTGAGGTGCAGGCTGTACACGCAACACAACACACACACACACACAACACAAAGTGCATTCACACACACACACACACACACACACACACACACACACACCACACACTAACACAACACACACACACACACAACACACACACACACCACACACACACAAACACTAAAGTGCATTCAACACACACACACACAACACACACACTAAAGTGCATCACACACACACCACACACACACACACACACACACTAAAGTGCATTCAACACACACACACACACACACACACACACACACACACACACACACACTAAAGTGCATTCAACACACACACACACACACACAACACACACACACACACACACACACACACATAAAGTGCATTAAGACCACACACACACACACTAAAGTGCATTAAGACACACACACACCACACACACACACACGCACACACACGTACTAAAGATAATGCCAAATGTTTTAAAACAGCTACATCATAAGCCCACACTTGTTTACTAATAACTTTCAGAAGATTAAGACTTTTCCGAGTCTTAGTATTTAAATAATCAATATGATAATTCCAACTTAGTGTAGACATAAAATATACTCCTAAAAACTTCACCAAAGTTTTATATTCCAACACTTTCCCATCTATTTGGAAAACAGGTAGAACTGGGGGGTTAGTGCCATTATTGAAAAGTACGAGATTAGTCTTTTCAGGAGACAATGAAAGACCATTCTCAAAAATGTAGTCATTAAGTTTGTTTAGCTCAAGCTGATACATATTTTTTATATAGTTTAGATGCCTCTTTGATGTTTTCTTTTTCATCGTAACATTCATCCACATACAAATGTCATCAGCATACTGGACGTGGATGGCATTACTGGAGAGGCACTGAGGAAGATCATAAAGAAGAATATTGAAAAGATGTGGAGCGATAACTGATCCCTGTGGAATACCCATTGTTGGAAACCGTAAAGTAGAATAGGAATTTCCAACTTTGGCCTGCATACATCTTTCTGAGAGAAATGCTTTAATATAATGATACATATTACCAGATAAGCCAATAGTTTTTAGTTTATATAGTAAACGTTTATGCCAGACCTGAATCATATGCTTTCTTTATATCAAAAAAGATGGCAAGCACATTTTTCCTACTAGCAAATTGGTGTTTAATATGCGTACTAAGTTTAATCAGATGATCTAATTCATTTTCTGATGATACGAGGCACTGGTGTTACCTTTTGCTGGATACCCTCGCACTGTGGTATTTACTTTAATGAAAAAGTTGACAGAAAAGCAAAATGTGGAGCTGAGCATATCGATGGGTCTTGCAGCATAAGTGTTCCTCTATCCATCCATGAGGGCTATAGCATGTTACAAAATGCATGTTGGAAACACTTTAAAAAGAAACTACAAAGTACCGGTTATTCCTGGAGTGATGATGTAGCCCATGTATTATCTTTTGATAAGATCAAATATCGTAATTTACATGAATATAGAAATGTTGTATCTCTTATATACAGGTTTAAGCTCAATGCTTTTAGAACGAAATTTTTTTAAAAGCAACATGTATCTGTGGTGAAAATCTTACCAATGATCACATTCTTTTACGATGCAGAGATCTGAAAAACATCTTACCTGCCTTCCCAGTCCGTAGCTTGCAGCAAATTCTTAAAGACATTCCCATTAATGAAAGAAATTGTATTGTCATTAAGCCATACTCCTATTTTCAGACTCCTCTGATATAAGGATAGCTTCAAGTTATATGAATTGGAAAGCTGGTATTGTTGCTGTTTGATGTTTCTGGGGTTGGTTATTGTTTTGTTTTTTTGGTTGTTGTTGGTTTTTTCTTTGTTTTTTGTTGTTTTTTTTCCAGAATTCTTGTTTATGCTTTTTTCATAATAGTTGTTTATTACGATTGATTAGTTATATCATACCCCTCCCCCTACAACACACACAAAGCACGTGCGCGTGCGCACGCACACACACGCACACGCGCACACACGCACACTCACACATACACACACTTTCCTGTCTGATATCACTTTTTAGTGGAAGGACGTTAAACTGAAGAACTACTACGCACACACACACACACACACTCACACACACACGCACACACCACACACTCACACACACTCACACACACACACACACACACACACACACACACACACACACACACACTCACATACACACAACCTAGCGTACATGAATCATCTCCAACACGTGCCCTAGTTGGCACTTTTACTCCTTGCCAAGTTATACTTTTTTTTTCACCCGGGGGAAGAAGAGTACTTCCCGAAAATTAATGTCTTGTCGCAATGTATATATCCTTTTTGCCGCCACGGGAGAATGCTCGGCTGAAATTATGAGGGGTTGTCTCCCCTCCGGATATGGCGTTTTCACAAGTGAGCGTGACCTTTCCCCGCCATCTTGTCACGAAAATGGCGAAGCATTGTGTTCCTGTGAAAAATGGCGGCCATTCACTGGTGAAGACGAAAACAACTATGATAAGTTAAAAGTTCTGTGCGCGCTTAGGTAGGAATGCTTCTATGAAAACGGACATTCATAGAGATTTACTAGCACGTATGTCAGCGCGCGTTCCCTTACACGTAATCATGCACAACAACAATAAAAACATGCGTGTGCTTGTACGCTCATGTACGTACGCACGCATGTAAAAACACACACACACACACACACACACACACACACACACACACACACACACACATGTTCGATTGAATAAATTGCATCTGAGATCAGTCGTTTGTCTCCTGTACGTGCTCGAATTAAATGCATTTCATAGAAAATATTATGCTAAAGATGTGCACTACATCTGTGATTTCGGATAATAATTATATCCTCTTTTTTGTAATATCCCGTTTGTAAAACAGTCTTCCTATCGCACGTAAGAATTCTCTGCACACAATTTTAAGCATGTGTGTATTGCTGTGTGAAATCGCCTTGTCACGCATGTACACATGCATGTATATGTATGCTTGTCTGCTTTGATTTGTTGCTTTACAAGATTCTGCGCTATATAAATTCCATACATTATTATTATTATATGTACATCTGTGTGTCTGTGTGTATATATGTATGTTTGTTTGTATGTACGTATGAATGTATGTATGTATGTACGTATATATGTATGTATTTTTGTATAGGTGTTTTGTTTGGTTGTCCTAGGGGGGGTAGAGGGGAAGGGGAGTTCGCGTGGTATGTTTCAATCCTTGTAAGATGCTAACTAAAAAGATAACTGCGCTGTAATCAGAAACAGAAGAACAAAGCTGAGACACCGCCATACAACCAATCTCTGTTCTCATGATTACAGAGGACAGACATACTTAAGGGTAACGGTTTACGTTGACATGTTGAATCTTTCATGAAGCAATGGTGGGTTTTTTCACTTCATGAATTATTCCTGCTAACCCCCCCCCCCCCCCCCCCCCCCCCCCCCTCTCTCTCTCTCTCTCTCTCTCTCTCTCTCTCTCTCTCTCTCTCTCTCTCTCTTCTCTCTCTCTCTCTCTCTCTCTCTCGCTCTCTACTCTGTCTGTCTTTCTGTCTCTCTCCATCACTTTGCTTGTATATGTGTCTGTTTACTTGCTTTCTTTATTTATTTCCGAGGGCTGGGTGTTAAAACAGAAAAAGTCTTGGACTTATTCTATGACCCTCACATTAAATTTTTTTGTTATCGTTATTGATATCTCTCTCTTCATTTTCATCTCTCTGTCTCTGTCTGTCTCTCTTTCTCTCTCTCTCTCTGTCTCTCTCTCTCTTTCTCTCTCTCTGTCTCTCTCTCCCCTCCCTCTCTCTCTCTATCTATCTATCTATCTATCTCTCCTCTCTCTCTCACCTCTCTGTCTTCCAGTCTTGAATATTCATCCCGGTGTGTTTGAACTACGGAATATCTATAGCTGAGTCTGGTTTTCGTTTCCCCTTAATCAACACAAAACCCAGACTGCCCACCAGACGTTTGTACACAGACACTGAAATAATCATGTCCCTTTCTTCTTCCTTTCTGTTAGACTAGCCAGAGCCTGCCTGGCCTGCCTGCCTGCCTGCCTTTCTTCCTTCCTTCCCTCTCTCTATCTCTCCAGTTCAAACTGTTCAGAGATCCTGGGGAAGAAAAAGACATAGTGAGAGGTCAGGGCTTCATGCTGACACGTTGAATATTTCATGAAGCATTATTAGCATGACTGGCCCTAAAGAAGGGGCTTAGGCTGGCACATTGGGCATGTTCTATGGTATGTCATGATGAGGACTGTTGCCATTGTTGTTCAAGAGAAACAGGGAGGCTCTGACTGAGAATAGGGATAAGAACTGGCGAGTGTACTTTTCCTAGGGTTCACAGCGTCCAGTACGCACGCACTCACGCATGCATGCATGCATGCACGCTTGCACGTGCGCGCGCGCACACACACACACACACATACATAAATACGTATATTTGCATAATATATATATGCATATATATGATATATATATATATGATATATATATATATATATATATATATATATATATATATATATATATATTTTATATATATATGATATATACATATATATATATTTAAAAGAATGTCTCGGAGGAGGGACAAGCTACCCGCCTTGCAGCAGACAGACAGTTATATCTCCCCCGCGACGCCACAGAGTACAAGCGGAAGCAAAAAGTAAAAGTAAGTAAGTAAAAGAATGTCTCTGTCTCCGTCTCTGTCTGTCTATCTTGTCTGTCTCTCTCACACACAACACACACACTCACACACACACACGCACACAGACACACACACACACACACACACACACACACACACACACACACACGAGCGATATAGATGATGCCAAACCTGCTGCTCTCTTACCTAGTGGCTCCTCTTCTTGTTCGTCTCCTCGTTTTAGTTTGGTCCTATAATGTATTCATGATGAACCTGATAATTATCAGCTGCGGGGTCGGTGAGGTCGTAATGGAAATGACCGAATGCCTAAGTCCTCTTCATCATCTGCCGTCAATTCACCATGAATAAATTGTCTAATCTGATTTGATCTAATCTTTTGCGCTCGCTCTCTCTCTCTCTCTCTCTCTCTCTCTCTCTCTCTCTCTCTTTTCTCTCTCTCTCTCTCTCTCTCTCTCTCTCTCTCTCTCTCTCTTTTGTCTGTTCGTCTGTCTTCCTGTCTGTCTCTCTTTTTGTCTCTCTATCTGTGTCTCTCTGTCTCTCTGTCTTTCTCTTTCTGCCTCTGTCTCTCTTTGTCTCTGTCTCTCTCTGTTTGCCTGTCTCTCTCTCTCTTTCTCTATCTCTGTCGCTCTCTCTGTCTCTGTCTCTGTGTCTGTGTATCTGTCCGTGTCTATCTGTCTGTCTATCTGTCTGTCTCTCTATGTTTGTCTGTCTCTGTCTGTCTCTATCTCTCTCTGTCTCTCTCCCGTTTTTCTTCAAATTTTCGGATTTTTGTCTCTACCAAATCTGGCATGTTAATGCTTGTTTGCATGGTTGTTCAATTGCTTATCTGTTGGTTTATTTCTTTGTTTGTTTTGTTTTATTTCTTTCTTTCTTTCTGGCATACTAATGCATGTTAGGTTGTTTGGTTCTTTATTTCTTTGTTTGCTTGTCTATGGCGAGGGTTACACTGTGATTATGATCACAGAGGACTTAAACACTCGTGTCAAAGATAAAGATTTCACTTTTTTTTCTCTCTTCGTCCTCCTCATCTCTCTCTCTCTCTGTCTCTCTCTCTGTCTCTCTCTCTGTCTCTCTCTCTCTGTCTCTCTCTCTCTGTCTCTCTCTCTCTCTCTCTCTCTCTCTCTCTCTCTCTCTCTTCTCTCTCTCAGTTCAGAGTTAGCCTGGGATAGCCTGGTGGTTAAAATGATGCCCTCGAGATCTGCTGACCCGGGTTCGAATCTCATTCCAGAGAATTTTTCCTCTGGAGTTAAGATCAATGCTGACTCCACTCTCCCCAAAAGTCCTTCGGATGAGACTATAAACCGAGGTCCCGAGTGCGAACGCACGAAAAACATCTTGCGCATACGCCATAACCCGTTCTGCTTTTCCGAAGAGTAAGGCCATTGTGTGCCAGTGGGAACGGATGATAAAATTTACAAAAATTGCATACACACGGGGTCTGGATGCAAAAAAAAAGCACATGAGTGCTTATTCCATTATCCTCGAAATGTGAGGATAAATAAATAACTCTCTCTCTCTCTCTCTCTCTCTCTCTCTCTCTCTCTTCTCTCTCCTCTCTCTCTCTCTCTCTCTCTCTCTCTCTTTCTCTCTCTCTCCCTCCACACTTGGAGTAGAGTGTGAAGGTACTTACACACGGGGTGAAAAGTTCACGTCTATGACTGTTTTCAACCAGGCTTAACTGGCAGCGTAACGCGCTTTCGCTCATCATCATAATTTTATGAGAGACAACAATAGCTGCTGTACGAGAAGAAGAATTACATCGCCGCAAAAGCAGCTACATGCTGCCTTCAGAAGATTGGTCTTCTGTCATGGAGGATACGGATTGTTATGCTAGGAACTTGTCTTGGATGAAGACAATAGCAACATCATCTGTCACAGTATAACACCATTTTCATGTAAGCCGTCGCCCTTGGCTTACATTGATCAGTAACTGGCAAAGCTTCTTGGCCTAGACCAAGATAACAATGGGAACTGGCTGGTTCAGGAGAAATCTAGGCAGCTTCTTCTTTCCTGAACCACGCCACATAATTATAAGGAAGAGTACAACAGCACTGGGTACAGGGCAGCTCAGTGGTCAGAGCACTCGCTTTCCCCAAGCCAAGGTTAAGCAGCATTGAGCGTGGGTTACCAAGTGGATGGGTGACTGTTCGCGCGCTTTGGCTTCAGCACAGTCCCCCAGTTCATCTAGCTGTACATGGGTATCTAACTGCCCTCTTTAGGATCAGGGAAGGTAAAGCAGCGAGGAAGAGGAGATGGGTACCGCTTTCCAACATACTGGTCTTTAGAGAAGCTGAGGTCTCTGACACCCCGTTCCCCAATGACCGCATAGGTTATGGGACACCTTTACCTTTACCGCCTTCTACAATAAAAATTATACAAACCGTGGACTGCAATTGAAACCTCAGAAGCGAAGTCCAGAAAAGAGAACTGAAGTGAAGTGGTGTGATCAGGTCACACACAAAAGATCGATGTTAGCCTTGCAAGAACCATCTTACAGGGCAGAGAAAGGGGGCGGAACACAGAGAGGAGAGAGAGAGAGGGGGGAGAGAGAGAGAGAGGAGAGAGAGGGAGAGAGACGAGAGAGGAGAGAGGCAGAGAGGGAGAGAGAGACGAGGAGAGAGAGAGAGAGAGAGAGATGAGAGAGAGAGAGAGAGAGAGAGGAGAGGAGAGAGGAGGAGAGAGGAGAGAGAGAGAGGAGAGAGGAGGAGAGAGAGAGAGAGAGGGCGAGAGAGAGAGGAGAGAGAGTGAGAGAGGTGAGGAGAGAGAGAGAGAGAGGAGGAGAGGATGAGGGAGAGAAGAGGAGAGAGAGAGAGGAGGAGAGAGAGGAGAGAGGAGAGGAGAGGAGAGAGAGAGAGGAGGAGAGAGAGAGAGAGAGAGAGGAGAGAGGGGGGAGAGGGGAGAGGGGGAGAGAGGGAGGAGAGAGGGAGAGAGAGGAGGGGAGAGAGAGAGAGGGGGAGAGAGAGGAGAGAGAGGAGGAGAGGAGAGAGAGAGGGGAGGAGAGAGAAGAGGAGAGAGAGAGATGAGAGGGAGAGAGAGGGGGAAAGGAGAGAGAGAGGGGAGAAGAGAGAGAGAGGGAGAGAGAGGAGAGAGGGAGGAGAGGAGGGGAAATGGAGAGAGAGAGAGGAGAGAGAGAGAGAGGGGAAAGAGAGAGGGGAAAGAGAGGAGAGGGGAAAGGAGGAGAGAGAGAGGGAGAGAGAGAGAGGAGAGAGAGTGAGGGGAGAGAGGGAGAGGGAGAGGAGAGAGAGAGGAGGGAGGAAGGAGGGGGAGGGAGGGAGGGGATAGAGAGAGAAAGGGGGAGGGGGAAGGGGAGAGAGGAGATGAGAGAGAGAGAGAGAGCTGAGAGAGAGAGGAGAGATAGAAGGGAGAGAGAGAGAGAGGATGAGAGAGAGAGAGGAGAGAGGACTAGAGAGAGGAGAGAGAGAGGGAGAGAGAGAGAGAGACGAGAGAGGGAGAGATGAGAGAGAGAGATGAGGAGATGAGAGAGGAGAGGAGATAGGAGAGAGAGAGGAGAGAGAGAGAGAGAAAACAGCTGAACGGGGTCAATGAATGGACATCCCCTCCCTCCCCCTTTCTAAAAAAAACAAGACGAAATAAACAAACTTTAAAACAGAAAAAAAATTGCCGGGGCCAAGGCAAAATACAAGATTCAAGACTGAAGTCCTTTCATTAAACCCCTTTTGGAGTATGGAGGATTTATTTATTTATTTATTTATACCCCTTTAAGTCACGAGATTTCTCTGCGTGAAATTCGGGCTGCTCTACCAGGGGAGAGCGCGTCGCCACAAGAGCAGCGCCACCTTTTTTTAAAAATATTTTTGTTTGGTCTGCAACTGTATTTGTTTCCCTATCAGAGTGGCTTTTTTTCCAAGAATTTTGCCAGGGACAACTCTCTTGTTGCCGTGGGTTCTTTCACGTGCGCTGAATCATTTTGTGTAACACACGGGACCTCGGTTTATCGTCTCATCCGAAAGACTAGCGCCCAGACCACCACTCATGGTCTAATGGATGGGGGAAATGTATTGGGCCCAAACGGGATTACAGACCGAACAGCATTTGACCCTAAGGATATCAGTATCATTTATTTCATTTTTTTCCGTTCCTCGGCTAGAGCCCCGAGGTTCACTCATAGTGAGATTTCGCGTATGCGACAGTTTTTGCCCACCGTGAAGGTAGCCGCATTGCGCCTTTGGGAGGAAAAAACCAAGAGGATTTGAAAAACAACCTTTCAGCATGCAGAGAAGAAACAGTGACAGTAGAATGATATTCTGTACACAGAAAAACAGTACGTAAGACGTTTTGTTTTCAAGCACGTCGGCTTTTTAAAAAAAATAAAATGAATTTGAGTAAAGTTTCTCAGAAAAAAACCCAAACATGATGAATGCTGTCTATTGCGAAAGACAACAAAATACATTTACATTTTGACGGAGAGAGAGCGAGAGAGAGAGAGAGGGGGGGGGGAGAGAGTGAGAGAGAGGTGGGGGAGAGAGAGAGAGAGAAGAGAAGCGAGAGAGGAGAGAGAGAGAGAGGGGGGGGGAGGAGAGAGTGAGAGAGAGGGGGGGAGAGAGGAAAGAGAAAGAGAGAGAGAGAGGGAAAGAGAGGAGAGAGGAGGGAGGAGGAGAGAGGAGAGGAGAGAGAGAGAGAGAGAGAGAGAGAGGAGAGAGAGAGAGAGAGGAGAGAGATGAGAGAGAGAGAGAGAGAGAGAGAGAGAGAAAACTGTTTCGACATTTCCATTTCATCACCTTTACAAAAAGATATAACTCGACACGGGTTACAGAAGAACAAATATCCAGGAATAAAATCTTGTGATCAGTATTTGAAGTAGTGACAACATTAACCACATGACAGACACCATGACAGACACGATGACAGACAGCTGACATGTTCATCCCTGCTGCGCCCTCACATATATTACTCTCTCTCTCTCTTTTCCTCCCCCCCTCTCTCTCTCTTCCCCTCCTCTCTCTCTCTGTCTCTCTCTCTCTCTCTCTCTCTCTCTCTCTCTCTCTCTCTCTCTCTCTCTCTCTCTTCCCTCCTCTCCTCTCTCTCTCTCTCTCCAGGTCTTCATGTACTGTAGCAGAGTAAACCAAAAAGAAACAGCCATAAAATGACTCTCTTTTATGCCATCCTCTCTCTCTCTCTCTCTCTCTCTCTCTCTCTCTCTCTCTCTCTCTCTCTCTCTCTCTCTCTCTCTCTCCTCTCTCTCTCTCTCTCTCTCTCTCTCTCCCTTTCCATTTACTCTCAAATGGATCGGTGGTCTAGAGGTAACGCGCCTGTCTAGAAAGCGAAAAGTCCGGGTCTGAAGTGTGCGGCGGTTCGTACCCCGTTTGGACCGGAAATTTTTCCCCATCCATTAGACATGAGTGGTGGTCTGGGCGCTAGTCTTTCGGATGAGACGATAAACCGAGGTCCCGTGTGTTACACGTAATTATTTAGCGCACGTAAAAAAACCACGGCAACAAGAGAGTTGTCCCTGGCAAAATTCTTAGAAAAAAGCCACTCTGATAGGGGAAACAAATACAGCTGCAGAAAAAAAAAAAAAAAAAAAAAGGGTGAAAGGGTGGCGCAGCGCTAAGTGGCGACGCGTTCTCCGCTCTCCCGGGGAGAGCAGCCCGAATTCAAATCTGAGCGCTTTGATTTGTTGCTTTACAAGATTCAGCGCTATATAAATTCCATACATTATTATTATTATTATTATTAATAAGCAGTTCGAGTTCGAGTTCGAGTTCTCTCTCTCTCTCGCTCTCTCTCTCTCTCTCTCTCCTCTTCTCTCTCTCTCTCTCTCTCTCTCTCTCTCTCTCTCTCTTCTCTCTCTCTCTCTCTCTCTCTCTCTTCCTTTCCATTTATCTCAATAAGCAGTTCGAGTTCGAGTTCGAGTTCTTCTCTCTCTCTCTCTCTCTCTCTCTTCTCTCGCTCGCTCTCTCTCTCTCTCTCTCTCTCTCTCTCTCTTCTCTCTCTCTCTCTCTCTCTCTCTCTCTCTCTCTCTTCTCTCTCTCTCTCTCTCTCTCTCTCCCTTTCCATTTACTCTCAATAAGCAGTTCGAGTTCGAGTTCTCTCTCTCTCTCTCTCTCTCTCTCTCTCTCTCTCTCTCTCTCTCTCTCTCTCTCTCTCTCTCTCTCTCTCTCTGTCTGTTTGTCTGTCTCTGTCTGTGTCTCTCTCTGTATATCTCTGTCTCCGTCTGTCTGTCGGTCTCTGTCTCTCTCTGTGTCTGTGTCTCTCTCTGTGTCTGTGTCTCTCTCTGTCTCTTTGTCTCTCTGTCTCTGTCTGCCTGTCTGTCTGTCTGTCTGTCTCTCTCTCTCTCTCTCTCTCTCTCTCTTCTCTCTCTCTCTCTCTCTCTCTCTCTCTCTCTGATACCTTCATAATTAAGCAAGACTGATGAAAACACACGCGTGCTCACATCAGCATCTTGGAATCGCAGGCAAGCCAGACAGGGGAAAAGAAATAAAAATGATGCATGCCGAATGGTCATTGTCCCTTCCATCATTGTCTGAAGGACCTGGGATCCATTTGGGAGCATCATTAAGCAGCGAATCTGGGTATGCATGCAGTCATTTCTGACGTTGTACCCGAACACGTGAGTGGTATAAGTAAGTGGCTGCGGAGATGGGGAGTAGGAGGGAAGAGGGGGAGGGTGCGGATCGGGGTAGGGGGGGGGGGGGTGGGAAAGCTGGATACCTAGGATAAAAGGTCAGCGTGGGAGAGAGTGGGAGAGGGAGATTTTTTTTTTAATGTTTGTACTCAATGACGGACACTGTAGCCGAGTGGTTTAAGACCGTTCAACGTCAATCCCGTGGGTCCATGCAGACAGGGGGTTCGAATCTCGGCGTCGTCTGGTGATTTAAGTGTAGGGATTTTTTACCTGTCATTGTCTTAATTCCCTTCGTGTGTAATAATTATACACACGCAGAAGAGCAAACGTACACGTTAAAGATCCCGTAATTCGTGTCAGCGGTTTGGTGGGTTACGAAAGCACGAACATACCCAGCATGCATCCCAGAAGTCGGAATGCGGCAACCTTCATGGCGGGCAGAAGGAAAACAACCGGTCTCACGGGCAAAATCTCACCATTGGTGAACCTCGGAGCTCTAGCCGAGAAACGAAAACAGAACAAAGACGCGTACTCTGACAGAAAGGCACAGACTTGTGGCCTGGAGATCCTTCTAGGGGATTTTCCCATTGGAGTTAACATCAGCACAGACTCCACTCCTCCTGAAAGCCCTTCCAGTGAGAATAAAATCAAGGCCTCCGTGTGTGAACGCACGCAGAACATCTTGGACACACGATAGTCGTTAAATTGAAGAACAACATTAAACCCGTTTTGCCTTTCACAAGAGAAGGGCCATCCGGGCCGGTAAGATCGGAAATGGAAAAGAAAGAAAGAAAGAAAGAAAAGAAGAAAAAAGAAATAAAGAAAGAAAGACAGACAGAAAAAAAGAAAGAAAGACAGACAGACAGACAGAGAGACAGACAAACAGAAAAGAAAGAAAGGAAAAAAAAAGAAGAAAGAAGAAGACAAACAGACAGAAAAAAGAAAGAAAGACAGACAGACAGACAGACAGACAGACAGAAAAAAGAAAGAAAGAAAGAAAGAAGACAGACAGAAAAAAAGAAAGAAAGACAGACAGACAGAGAGACAGACAAACAGAAAAGAAAGAAAGAAAGAAAGAAAGAAAGAATACAGACAGAAAAAGAAAGAAAGAAAGAAAGAAAGCACAGAAAAGAAAAGAAAAGAAAAGAGCAACAATGTCTATCATAAAGACGAGGATGTTGACCAGCCAAGATGATCACGATTATGTCTCAACTCATTGCTGATGGCGTCGACGATAACACGAAAATAATTCTGTTGGCGTCAAGATGAATATGTGGTAATGATAACAATGATATTGACGAAGTCGATGATGGCAACGATATTAGCGATGATAACGATGATGATGACATGGTTATGTTGATGATTACTGGTTGAAAGCTTTGCGTTGCTGAAGTAATGTGATGCATTGAATTTTTTCTTTTAAACTAAGATTGCCTTGCTCCGGTGATGTCATGTCTGATCTGATCTGATCTGATCTTCTCTGGTCTTGCCTTGTCTTATAATATCAGAGCTTTTTGTCGGACTGTGAGTAAACCACGGTACAGGTGACTGACTGACTACATGGCTGACTGACTGACTGGCTGGCTGGTTGACTGACTTATTGACTGACTGGATAAATAAATGACTTACTGACTATATCAATGACTGACTAAGTGACAGACTGACTGGCTGGCTGGCTGGCTGGCTGGCTGGCTGATTGACTGACTGATTACATGACTAACTGATTAACTAAATGACTGGCTGTTCAACTGGTTGACTCTTTGACTGACTGAATGAATGATTGATTCACTGAATGACTGACTGACTGGTTGATTGACTAAATGACTGTCTGACTGACTGGATGACTGGTTGACTGACTGTCTCTGTCTGTCTGTCTGTGTCTCTCTCTGTCTCTCTCTGTCTGTCTGTGCATGTATGCATGCTGGTATGTATGTATGTATGTATGTATGTATGTATGTATGTATGTATGTATGTATTTATGTATGTATGTACGTAAGTATGGATGGATGGATGGATGGATGGATGGATATGTATATGCATATGTATATGTATAAGTATATGTCATTTGGTTACACATGAAAATACCAAACAGGAAACTACTGGTCACGACAAAAGTACTAAGTTATTTTCTTCTGTTTTTTCTCTCTTGTCTTTGATCTCCTCGGTAGAGCTACTCCTTCATTATCATTTTTTCTCCCTTTTCTTTCATTTTTTTTTTAATTTTATTTTGTCGTAATACGATGAAATCCTGCCACGTTGTGAGGTTTTCGGTTGTTACCTGATAAACTAACTGTCGTTGACTCACTAGCTTGTCTCTTTTCAGTCTACCCTGTCTATTCACTTTGATAAGTTTCCTCCGCAGTATCTTATATCCCGTCATGTCTTGTATCTCATGACCGTCACCATCGCTTTTCATTTTATGTCTTCTAATCTTGTCTTCGTTTTCTCTGTCATTTTCCTTAAAAGGAAGAAAGAAAGAAAGAAAGAAAGAAAGAAAGAAAGAAAAAAAGAAAGAAAGAAAAGAAAGAAAAGAAAGAAAGAAAAGAAAGGAAAGGAAAAGAAAGTAAAGAAAGAAAGAAAGAAAGAAAGGAAAAATAAAAGAAAAAGTTAAGCACATGACAAGCTATTTTGAGCATAGCGGCCATGTGATTAACAGTACTTCCGGGTGAGCGGTAATTATTAGTAAAAATTTTTTTTAAAAACCAAAAACACGCCATTGTTTGGGGCTTTTTTGTGTGGTTTTTTTGTTTTGTTTTGCCTTGTTTTGTTTGCCGGAGAGGATGCTATGTATGGTTTCTTTTTCCTTTACCTTTGTTTGCGTGATGATCTAGCAATGAACACGCTCATATAAGAAACATCAAGTCTTTGGTTCGAATCCCTTCTGAAACCAAAGTCTTCAATCCACTGCATCATGGAAGGTGGTCTTCTTCTTCTTCTTCTTCTTCTTCTTCTTTCTTCTTCTTCTTCTTCTTCTTCTTCGCATTCTTCGCATTCTTCGCATTCTTTTTCTTCTTCGCATTCTTCTTCGCATTCTTCTTCGCATTCTTCACATTCTTCTTCTTCTTCTTCGCATTCTTCACATTCTTATTCTTCTTCTTCGCATTCTTAGCATTCTTCTTCTTCGAATTCTTCTTCTTCTTCTCCTCCTCCTCCTCCTCCTCCTCCTCCTCCTCCTCCTCCTCCTCCTTCTTCTTCTTCTTCTTCTTCTTCGCATTCTTAGCATTCTTCTTCTTCGCATTCTTAGCATTCTTCTTCTTCGAATTCTTCTTCTTCGCATTCTTCTTCTTCTCCTCCTCCTCCTCCTCCTCCTCCTCCTCCTTCTTCTTCTTCTTCTTCTTCTTCTTCTTCTACTTCTTCTTCGCATTCTTCGCATTCTTCGCATTCTTCTTCTTCGCATTCTTCTTCGCATTCTTCTTCGCATTCTTCTTCGCATTCTTCGCATTCTTCTTCTTCGCATTCTTCTTCTTCGCATTCTTCTTCTTCGCATTCTTCTTCGCATTCTTCTTCTTCGCATTCTTCGCATTCTTCACATTCTTTCTTCTTCTTCGCATTCTTCTTCTTCGCATTCTTCTTCTTCGCATTCTTCTTCGCATTCTTCTTCTTCGCATTCTTCACATTCTTCGCATTCTTCTTCGCATTCTTAGCATTCTTCTTCTTCGCATTCTTCTTCTTCTTCGCATTCTTCTTCTTCGCATTCTTCTTTTTCGCATTCTTCTTTCGCATTCTTCTTTTTTGAACGCTCAGACTGCAGCTACTGTACATACAAGTCGCTTCATTTGCTATCTTTCATACAGGTCAATGCATTCGCTATCTTTCATACAGGTCAATACATTCACTATCTTTCATACAGATGAATAAATCTTTCATAAAGGACAATAAATTCGCTATCTTTCATACAGATGAATACATCTTTCATAAATGACAATAAATTCGCTATCTTTCATTCAGGTGAATAAATTCGCTATCTTTCATGCGGGTGAATAAATTCGCTGTCTTGCATACAGGTCAATAGATTCGCTATTATTCATACATGTCAATAAATTCGGTATCTTTCATACATGTCAATACATTCGCTATCTTTCATTCAGGTGAGTAAATTCGCTATCTTTCATGCGGGTGAATAAATTCGCTGTCTTGCATACAGGTCAATACATTCGCTATCTTTCAGAGAGGTCAATAAATTTGCTATTATTCATACGGGTCAATAAATTTGCTATCTTTCATACATTTTCAATACATTCGCTATTTTTCATACAGGTCAATAAAGTCGCTATTAATCATGCAGGTCAATACATTCGCTTTCTTTCATACAGGTCAATACATTCGATATCTTTCATACAGATGAATAAATCTTTCATAAAGGACAATAAATTCGCTATCTTTCATACAGGTCAATACATTCGCTATCTTTCATACAGGTCAACACATCTCTCATACAGGTAGGTCAGTGCACTGGCTATCTGTCATACTTGGTAATACATTCGCTATATTTCATGTAGGTAAATATATTTGCTTTTTCTTATTTTATTATACAGGCCAAACTTTTACCAGACACAGAGAACAGAGCCGTCGGTGGGACGAAAATAGCCCGTCATTTTGTCTGGTCACCAGCCTGTCATGTCTTTGATGCCAGACCTTCCCATCACACTCACTGTTTCAGGACTGGCTGTACACAGAAATCACCCGCCAGCACCACTCAGTGGCCACACTCCACAGTTGAGGGGTTTTTCCTGGCCTCTCTCTCTCTCTCTCTCTCTCTCTCTCTCTCTCTCTCTCTCTCTCTCTCTCTCTCTCTCTCTCTCTCTCTCTCTCTCTCCTTCTCTCTTTCTTTCTTTCTTTCTTTCTTTCTGTCTTTGTGTTATAAATATATATTCATACATGTACATACATACATTTTTTGCAAGATATAGCGCTATATAAATTCCATTTATTATGTATTATTATTATTATTATTATTATTATTATAATACATACATACATACATACATACATACACATACACACATACATATATATATATATATATATATATATATATATATATATATATATATATATATATATATATATATATATATATATATATATATATTCGGATGAGACTTTAAATCGAGGCCCCGTGTGCAAAAGCACGCAGAACATCTTGCGCACAACGTTAAAACCCGTCCCGCTTTTCGGAAGAGTAGGCCATTGTGTGCCGGTGGGAACGGATGGCAACATTGACAAAACTGCATACACACGGGGATTGGATGAAAAGAGCACGTGACTGCTTATTCAATCATCGTCAAAATAAAAAAGAAGAAAGAACACACACACACACACACACACACACACACACACAGACTGAACCATCACCATCACCGCAACCACCATCAAAACAACCATAATGACCATTACAACTGTCACCAATTTCCTCGTCATCATCATCATCATCATCATCATCATCATCATCATCATCATCATCATCATTGTCATTTTCGTGCCATCCTGGTCATCATTATCATCATCATCATCATCATCCTCATCTTCATCAACAAGAACATTGTCATCATCACTACCACTACCAAGACCACCATCTCCTTCGCTATTACCACCACCCGATCAATGATGCTAAAGGGATAGTAATGAGGAATAAGAGCACCAATAACAAACTGGGTGATCCTGCTTAGGAGAAAGGGCGAGACGAGGAGAGAATGAGAGAGAGAGAGAGTGGGGGGAGAGAGAGAGAGACGGGGGGGGGAGAGAGAAAGGAGGGAGAGGGGAAGAGAGAGAGGGTGGAGAGAGGGGGGACAGAGAGAGAGGGAGAGGAGAGAGAGAGAGAGGGAGAGAGAGAGGGAGAGAGAGAAGGGAGGGAGGGAGAGGGAGAGATAGAGACAGAGGGTGGAGAGAGGGGGACAGAGAGAGAGGGAGAGGGAGAGAGAGAAGGGAGGGAGAGGGGGAGAGAGAGAGAGGATGGAGAGAGGGGGGAGAGAGAGGGGGAGGGAGAGGGAGGAGAGAGATAGAGACAGACAGAGAGAGACAGAGAGAGAGAGAAACAGTGCAGTGACGTAAGGAGACGGAGGACAGTAATGAGACCATGTGTGCTGAAGTCGTGGGTACTACAAGATGTTATTGGAACTAAGATGTTTCTAGATAGAGATGGGAAAGTGGGGGAGGATAGGGGAGGGGGGGGGGGGGGGCGTCGAATGGAAGGAGAGAAGCAGACAGACAGAGAAACGCAAATAAACATTCAGACACACAGAGACACAATAAACAGAGAGGAGAAAGAGAGAGAGAGGGGAGGGGGAGGGAGAGAGAGGAGGAGGAGGGAGAGGGAGGAACGGAGAGAGCGAGAGAGGGAGGGAGGGAGGGAGAGGGAGAGAGAGGGAGAGAGAGTATGAGAGAGAACTCGGACTCGAACTCGAACTCAAAGATTTCTTCACAAAAAGGCCATTGGCCCATACATGAAGGGGTTGCCCAACTGCTTCGTATTTTAGTGAGAAAAAAAGAAACAGGAACAACAACAGAATGTTATTGTCTATAACAACAACCACAACAACAAACATCAGTTACAAAAATATGATGTAAGAAATCAAAATATCTCTTATTCTACAGGCTTTACATAAAGCGAGGCTGCGCAGGAGAGAGAGAGAGAGAGAGAGAGAGAGAGAGAGAGAGAGAGAGAGAGAGAGAGAGAGAGAGAGAGAGAGAGAGAGAGAGGGGGGGGGGGGGGGTGGAGGGAGAGAGAAAGTGAGACACAGAGACAGAAAGACAGATAGAAAGAGAAACAGACCGACGGAGAAAAAGAAAGTCTAAGACATCCAGAATGAAACCAAAAACCTGCAAGAGCATTTTTTTATAATGGAACTGAAATAGCTCGCATAATTCGCACACAGACAGCAAAATGGCAGAAAAAAAGAAAGAAAGAAAGAAGATGAAGAAAGAAAAAGAGATAAAATTGAAGACATGGTGAGATTGTCGGGGAAGTGGGGAGGGGGTGAGGGGGAGGAGGGACAGGTAGGGAAAATTAGTTGCTAAAATTTCATGACGCAAAAGTATAAAGTTGAAAAACTAGACAGACACACACAGAAACACAGACGGATAGACAGACGGAAAGACACACAGAGGGGCAGACAGACAGACAGACAGACAAACAGACACAATGATCTTTCCCTTTTTAAATCAGTACCTGGGTACTCGCTACACTTTAAAGTAGAAGTTTCAAATGGCGACAGAGACACAGACAGACAGACAGAAAGACAGGGTCAGAGTAACACCGATAGCGAAGCTGCAGACAGATAAACAGACATAAACACACACACACACATTATATATATATATATATATATATATATATATATATATATATATATATATATATTATATATATATATATATATATATATATATATATATATATAATACATGGAATTTATACAGCACTATATCTTGCAAAAAGCAAATCAAAGCGCTTTCATTCATCCTAGTCTTTCACATGCAGCCAGTTAACAATTAATAGATTGTTACAAATTCAAATGTAAACACACACACGCGCACAATTAATAGTTTTTACAAATTCAAATGTAAACACACACATGCGCACTCGCGCGCGCGCGCGCGCGCCGACACACACACACACACACACACACACACACACACATAAGGTTGTACACTCCGGCAGGGTGATGAAGTGGGGGGGGGGGGGGGGGGGGGGGATTTGGTTGTTGAGGGCAGGGACAGAAATGAGATGAAACAAGAGGAGAGAATCTTAGGTTGGAAATAAATGTGTTTTTAGGCTGGATTTAAAAGAATAATAAGTAGGCTTTTGGCGAAAAGAGAGAGGGAGGTCATTCCAGATCGATGGACCAGAAACAGAGAAAGAGCGACGGCCAACAGTGGACTGGTTGAATCTAGGTATTCTTAAGCACAAGGTATCTGCAGCAGAGCGGAGGGAACGAGAAGGAACGTACAGGTGAAGACATTCACTGAGGTAGGAAAGTGCTGTTTTGTGGAGACATTTATATATATATATATATATATATATATATATATATATATATATATATATATATTATATATATATATATTATATATTGTGAAGACATACATAGATAGATAGATAGATAGATAGATAGATAGATAGATAGATAGATAGATAGATAGGTAGATAGATAGATAGATAGATAGATAGATAGATAGATAGATAGATGTTAACTCTCCTCTCTCTCTCTCAGTTTTGGTAGGGTAGTGATGGAACTTTCACAGTCTAGAAGCTTCTTAGTTCTAATAAACACTTCGAGAGAAGCCCTTGAGATGAGTTTATAAACCGAGATCCCGTGTGCCAATGCACGAGGAACATGTTATGCACACGTTAAAACCCGTTCCGCTTTTCGGAAGAGTAGGCCATTGTGTGCTGGTGGGAACGGATGACAAAATTGACAATACTACACACACGCGGGGAATGGATGTAAAATAAGCACATGAGTGCTTATTCCATCATCCTCGAAATGAAAAATAAATAAAATAAAATAAAACAAAAATCTCTCTTAATTTATGTTTTTGTGCATATGCATGCTTGCTCACCTCTGTGTGTGTGTGTATGAGCGCGCGCGTGTGCGTGCGTGCGTGCGTGCGTGTGTGCATATGCGGGCGTGTGTGTGCGCGTGTGTTTCATTTTGTTATACAATTTATTCTTTTTATTCATGGATTAGGAAACAACCACTCGTGTGCTGTTGTTTTTTTCTTTTACATCCAGCCCCTATGCGTATGAATTTTTGTCATTTTTTTCACCAGGTCCTAGCAGCAAAAATAGCCTACTCTTCGAAATGGGAAACAGGTTTTAATGAGCACGTGTGTGTATGTGTGTGTGCATGTATATGTGTGCGTGTGTGTCTGTGTGTGCCTGTCTGTCTGTTTGTCTGTCTGTCTGTTTCTGTCTGTGTCAGTGAACGGGAGGGTTATGGTAGGGTAATGACGGAACCTTGACAGTCTAGAACCATCTTAGTTCCAATAAAAGCTTGTAGTACCCACATCAGCAGACAAGGTCTAATTACTGCCCTCCGTCTCCTTACATCATGGCTCTCTCTCTCTCTCTTCTCTCTCTCTCTCCTCTCTCTCTCTCTCTCTCTCTCTTCTCTTTCTCTTCTCTCTCTCCTCTCTTCTTTTCTCTTCTTCTCTCTCTCTCCACCCGCCCTCTCTCTCTCTCTCTCTCTCTCTCTCTCTCTCTCTCCACACACCCACACACACCACACACACACACACACACACACACACACACACTTTCTGAGCCACGTGCTACAGAACTGGCAGAGACTGAAATAAAAGGTAGACTCATCAGATCTGATAGGCGAAGGTGGGGGCTGGGTGGGGAGAAGAGAGAGAGAGAGAGAAGGAGAGAGGAGAGAGAGAGAGAGAGAGGAGAGAGGAGAGGAGAGAGAGAGAGAGAGAAGGAGACTAAACTGGTTGTGGTGATATGAGAGAGAGATCAACTCAACTCAAATCAAATCAAATCACATTTTTTTTATTTTTGAGTATAATGAATAAGCACCCATGTGCTTTTTTTTACATCCAGTCCCCGCCCTTCAGAAGGCATCGTGATACTAAAATAAATAAACCCATTATCCATACACTCCCCCAGCATTTTAAAAAAAAATTAAAATCCCCCCCCCCCAAAAAAAAACACCCACAAAAATCACTTCCACGATGTAAAGGAGAACAAACCCTGTAAAAAGTCTCATTTTGCAAACGGGAAAATAAATGTCAACCAATTCATGCTACTTTTATTTATAGGAAAAACAACAGCAATAGTAGACTACACAAAAACAATTGTCAAATAATAAAAACAAAGGGGAATTATGCAAAAAAACAAATTACACCCGCACGCACGCACGCACGCACGAGAGAGAGAGAGAGAGAGAGAGAGAGAGAGAGAAGAGACAGAGACAGAGAGACAGACAGACAGAGACAGAGAGAGAGAGACAGCTAACAGACAGACACAGAGAGACAAGAGAGTAGGAAACTACAGTACAGGAGTCTACCGTGGAGGCAATGGTAAGACCTGGAGGTCAAAAGCAGCAATAATGAGCGGGAAGAACGACGTTAGAGGTCTGTCTACAGAGGCACTGACTGGGTTGAGATATAATAATATGTGGGCAGGGCATTGCCGACCAGAGGTACAGGCATGTGTGTGTATACACCACACTCGCAAACAGCACACTCTCAATCACAGTGCTACTTACTCTTTGAGTTTGTTTTGGTTTTTTTAGTTTTGCTTTGCTTGTTGTTGTTTGTTGTTTGGTTGGTTGGTTGTTTGGTTGGTTGGTTGCTTTTCTTCTCTTTTTTGTGCTGTCTGTAGATGTGTTTGGGCTCTATCTCTGTCTCTGTCTGTAGCTGTCTGTCTCTGTCTTTGTCTTTGTCTGTCTGTCTGTCTCTCTCTCTCTCTTTCTCTCCACACGCACACACACACGCGCGCGCGCGCACACACACACACACGCGCGCGCGCGCGAAAGAGCGTGTGTATCTTTTTGTAGGCGTGCATGTATACGTGTATGTATACGTTTGTTGTGTCTACTCACGTGCATAATATATGTATGTGTGTGCGTGTGCACGCCTCCGTCCTTGCACCTCCGTCCTTGCATGTTGGCGCGTGCGTGTGCATGTGCGTACATGCATGCATGCATGCATGCAGCACACAAGTGTATTTGACCATAGAACACCTTCAACCTATTATGCAAAACGTCTGCGTGTGGTTGGTGTCATGGCAACCTATAATGATAAACGTCTGCGTGTGGTTGGTGTCATGGTTTTCCTGACGAACTGTTAAAAACAAAACAAAAAGAAAATTTAATTTTAACAAAAAAGGAAAGAAACTGCACGATTAATTGACAGCTAATTGCTACACAAGGGGAAAAACAGAATTAGCGGGCTTAAAATGAAACCATTCTCTCACCAAGCTTTTTTTTGTTTTCCTCTTTTCTCATAATTATTTGTGCATGAACGTGCGTGTGTGTGTGGGTGGGTGGGTGTGATCTTAAAGAAAAGGTCGAATATCTTTTAGGCGTATATGTGACCTTTCCTTTACTTGATTCAATTAAGAGTAAAGTTTATATAAAGCTAACTGGCAAGTGTATGTGTGTGTGTGTGTGTGCGCGCGCGCGCCCGCGCGCGCGCCCACGCGCACATGTGTGTGAGCGTGTGTGCGCGCGCACACGCACATGTGCGTGTGAGTGAGCGTGTATGTCTGTTAGTGTGTGTGTGTTCGTGCATGCGTGCGTGGTGTGTGTGTATGCGCACGTGCGTGCGTGCGCTCGCACACGACTGTGGATGGATGGGTGGATGGATGGGTGGATAGATCTTCGGAAGCGTGTGTACACGCGTGTTTTGTCTATATATTTCTCTCTCTCTCTCTCTCTCTCTCTCTCTTTCTCTTCTCTCTCTCTCTCTCTCTCTCTGTTCTCTTCTCTCTCTCTCTGTTTCTCTCTCTGTCTCTCTGTATCTGTCTGTCTCTCTCTCTGTCTCTCTGTATCTGTTCTTCTCTCTCTTCGCTCTCTGTATCTGTCTCTCTGTCATCTGTCTCTCTTCATCTCCTCCTCTCTCTCGCTCTCTCTCGTCTTTCTGTCCTCTCTTTCTCTGTCTTCTGTTCTCTCTCTCTCTCTCTCTCTCTCTCTCTCTCTCTCTGTAACAGGTTTATTTGCATGCATGCATGCCTACCCATGGCCAGGTGTGGTTCTCTGTACTTTCTGTCTTCAAAATGACTTGTATTCTCATCGTTCTCAGACCCCACAAACTGTTAAAGGTGTGCATGCTGATTTCTTTATGGCTACAGCTCTGTCTGTTTGTCTGTCCCTCTGTCTCATTGTCTATGCATGCACGGATATATATGTGTGGCGTTTTTTGTGTATATTTATGAGAGAGCGCCTGTAACGTTGTGGGGTTTTTTTGTTTGTTTTTTTAAAAAGGGGGTGGGGAGGGGGTAGAGGGAGGAGAGATAGGAAAGAATGAAAGAAAAGATACTGGAATTTTTTTTATACAGATTTGACCTATTACTATGTTGTGAGAATAGTGAATGTTAAATTTCTGAGTCTGTCTCTCCTTTTTTTCTTGCTGTATGTGTGCGTGTGTGCGTGTGTGCGCGCGCGCGTGTGTTTGTGTGTGTGTTTGCTTCTCTCTGTCTCTGTATCTCTGTCTCTGTATCTCTCTCTGTCTCTCTCTGTGTCTCTGTCTGTCTGTCTCTCTCTCTCTCTCGCTTCATAGACACCAATAAATCAGTACATGCAAAAGGGAGACTACTGTCCATGTTTGAAATTCAGTCGACGTCCCCCACCCCCACCCCCACCCACGTTCAAATGCTCTTTGCAGACAATTTATGAATAGGATAAAGCAGGTAGCCACGTTTGCTATTTAAAATCTATTTTCTTCTGTTATTTGGTTTTTCTTTAAAGTTAGCGAGCCCTAATAAACTTTTCTAAATAATCTTGTACTTTGCTTTTGAGAAAACTTTAATTTACAATGTGTCAAGACATTCTGTAATTAGGCTGTCTGTTTATGCTGTTTATTTCTTGCACGAAATGAGATTCAAGTCTTTGATATCTTGCATTATTTACCACTATGTAAAGACTCTACACACGCACGCAAGCATGCACACACGCACAAGAAAATATACAAAAACACAGACGAAAGAACGGCATGCGCACGCACGCACGCTCGCACGCAAACACATAAACACAAACACACAAGAAAAAACATTAAAATACAGACAAAAGAAAGGCGTGCGCACGCACCGCACGCACGACACACACACACACACAACACACACACACACACACACACTAAAAGCAGAAATAAAAACTACCAAACAGACCAGATTTTTTAAGGGAAATACTGATACATTATGCAAAAAAACCCGAAATTCCAAAATGGCGGCGACATTTCAGGGGATGTAACATCATCACTCATTCTCGACAACTCTTCATGTTTAATATTTGCGTGCTTGTTAGAATACTGACAACAGAATATTTTGCGCGAGAAGAACACGCACACCAAACTGAATAATGAGACACAGTATGAACGAAAAACATTTTTGAATATGAATCCTATTACACATGTTTTCATATCCAAAATGAAATATTAAAAAATAGTCCAATATCCCAGAGGAATTTCATTAAAATATATCGAGTTGTAATATGATATTATAGGGGGGCAGGACAACTTAGAGGTCAGAACACTCCCTTTCCCCAAGCCAGTGTTAAGCAGCATCAAGCGTGGTTACCAAGTGGATGGGTGAACCGCTTGTGCGCCTTGGCTTCAGTACAGTCCCCTAGTTTACCCAGCTGTAAATGGGTACCTGTCCTCTTTAGGTCAGGGAAGGTAAAGCAGCAAGGGAAACGACATGGACGCCGCCCTCAATACACTGATCCCTGGAGAAGCTGAGGTCTCTGGTTCCTCGCTCCCCTACGACCACAAAGGTTATGTGTGCACATACACCACATGACAAAATTTACAAAACTGCATACACACGGGGACTGCTTGTAAAAAATCACGTTAAGTGCTATTTTAGTATCCTAAACACACACACACACACAAACACACACACACACACACACAACACACACAATTAAAAGCTATAAACTTCGGCAGAGTGATTGGGGATGTCCGCAGTGGATGGCAGGAACAGATAGAAACGAGATGAAACAGGAGGGGGGAAAAAATCTCAAGTTTGGAAGAAATATGTCCCGAGGCGGGATCTAAAAGTGTCATAAGTAGGCTTTAGGCGAAGGGGGAGAGAGGGGGAGAGGCCACCCCAGACCGACTGACCATAAACAAGATAAAGAGCCATGCCAACCAGCCGTGGATTGGTTGAATCTGGATGTTCGTAAGTAGGTCATGCACGCAAACCTCATACCCGGTGATTCCCAGGTGGCTTGAGGGAAACGGGGTACGTGGTCTGGTTGACCTCTAGGTGTTAAGCGGTGGATCGGTGGTCTAGAGGTAACGCGCCTGTCTAGAAAGCGAAAAGTCCGGGTTCGTATCCCGTCTGGGCCCGAAACTTTTCCCCCATCCATTAGACCATGAGTGGTGGTCTGGGCGCTAGTCTTTCGGATGAGACGATAAACCGAGGTCCCGTGTGTTACAGAAAATTATGCATGCAGCGCACGAAAAAGAACCCACGGCAACAAGAGAGTTGTCCCTGGCAAAATTCTTAGAAAAAAGCCACTCTGATAGGGAACGAAATACAGTTGCAGACCAAAAAAAAAAAAAAAAGGAAAAAAAGATGGGGTGGCGCTGCTCTTGTGGCGACATGCTCTCCCCGGGGAGAGCAGCCCGAATTTCACGCAGAGAAATCTCGTGACTTAAAGTGGTATAAATAAATAAATAAATAAATAAGCTAGCTGGTGGGTAACATGCAACATCAACACTGTGCAACAAAAGCTGTATTACTATGTGGCAGGTGTTTTGTTAAAAATACGTTGGGTGGTGGGTGTGTTTTTTTTAGCTTCTGTTAAAGAAGGAAATTGCTGTGGTATGATGAGAAAATGCAATATTATAGATGGAGAGAGAGAGAGAGAGAGAAGGCAGACAGACAGAGAGATAAAGAGAGACACAGAGAGAGAAAGAGAAAATGTGTGTGAAAGAGAGAGTGTGTATGTGTTGTGCGTGTGTGTGCGTGCGTAAGTGCGTGTGTGTGTGTGTGCGTGTGTGCGTGCGTGTGTGTGTGTATATACGACATAGAAACAAAGACAGACAGACAGACAGAAAAGCATCTGCGATGAAAACAAAGATAAACTGGAGTCACACAGAGAGGAGAAGGAAGAAAACTAATGGCCTGGAGAAAAGAGAAGAAAGGAGAGAGAGAGAGAGAGAGAGAGAGAGAGAGAGAGAGAGAGAGAGAGAGACAGACAGACGAGACAGACAGACAGACAGACAGACAGACAGACAGATCAAATCAACCAATCAAATTCTCTCATTTCTAGGATAATGACTAAGCATTCGTGTGCTTTTTTTTTGGTACATCTAGTCCATGCACTCATAAAATAGAAAAAAAATAACCAGAGACAGACAGACAGAGACAGAAAAGAAAAAGAGACAGAGGATCCCGGGGGAAAATAGAGAATGAGATGGGGGGGGAGGGGGGGAGGGGGAGGAGGGGGGAGAAACGAGAAAGAGAGAGGGGGGAGAGGAAGAGGGGGAAGGAGTGTCAAGGAATAATTCTAGAGAGACACAGAAATCATTCAACAGCATACACGTACGTACTCACATGCTAGCCCTTTCAAAAATCTCACCTACTTTGAATGGTTTGTAATGACGGAGGCCACACGTCACATTTTCAAAGGCAAAGGCTAGGATGGAATGATCAGAGTGGTGAATTTATCACTATCGTTTAACTGATTTCTTCTTTCAGAAGCAATGAGGAGCAAGGAGAGAGAGAGAGGAGGGGGGGGGGGGGGAGAGGAGGGAGAGGAGAGAGAGAGAGAGAGAGAGAGAGAGAGAGAGAGAAGAGAGAGGGGAGAGACAGAGACAGAGAGACAGACAGACAGACAGACAGATAGATAGTAGACAGAGACAGACAGCGACAGAGACAGAGAGAATGCATGAATGAATGAATGAATCTTTATTTTTCAAAGGTAACAGATTAAGCATAGGCATACTTTTTTTTCATCCGGCCTTTACCCTGATTAGGGACTATCAACAAAACAAGGCACACAAAGAAAACCTACTACAACAACAACAACAACATGAGAGAGAGAGAGAAGGGGGAAGAAAGATTGGAGGATGGAGAGAGGGAAGAAGACAGTGGGGGAAACAGGAAAGAAAAGGAGGAAAGGAAGGAGGACTACAGCCAAGCACAGAGAGAGAGAAAGGGGAAAAAAGAGAGAAAGAGAGACAGATATTGAAACAGAGAGAAGGAGACAAGGGGGGGACAAGAGGCAGGAAATAAGAAAAGACAAGGCTAATACTTCCTTTCCGAAAGTAATAAACAAACCTCGCTGTTACATTCTTTCTTCGGTTTCTTTTGTTTGTTTGTTTGTTTGTTTGTTTTGTTGGTTTATTTGTTTGTTGGTTTTTGTTATTTGTTTTTGTTGTTGGTTTTGTTTGGGGTTTTTGGGGGTTGGGGGGGGGGGGGGGAGGTTGGCTTGTTCATTTGTTTAGGGAGGATATTTGTCTGCCTGTGTGTCTTTGATTGTGTGTTTATTTATTTATTTTTATTTCGAAGATAATGGAATAAGCACTCGTGTGCTCTTTTTTTTACAGCCAGTGTGTGTGTCATTAAAAAAAATTATCTTTTTTTATTTATTTATGTTTATATCAATGTTAATGGAATGAGCACTCATGTGCTTTTTTTTAACCTATAGTTCCCGTGCGAATGTGGTTTTGTAAATTTTGTCATCTGTTCCCACCGGCACACAATGGCCTACTCTTTTGAAAAGCGGGAGAGGATTTAACGTGTGCGCAAGATGTTCTGTGTGTTTGTGTGTCTGTTTGTGTGTGTGTGCGCGTCTGTTTGTGTGTGTGCGTCTGTGTGTGTGCGTGTCTGTGTCTGTGTGTCTGTGTGTCTTTGTGTCTGTGTGTGCGTGCATGCGTGCACGCGTGCGTGTGTGTGTGCGTGCGTGTGGGGGAGGGGGAAGGTGGGCAGAGAGCGTGTTTGTTTCTTTTGTTGTTTTGTTGTTTGCTGACTGTGGGGAGGGCTGGTTAGGGTTTTTTCTCTCTTTTTTTATTCGTTTTTGATTTCTTATTTTTCTCTCCTTGTTTTTTTCTGTGTTTGTTTGCATGTTTGCTTGTTTACTCTCGGGGCAGCTATTAGTTAGGTTAATCTTGTCAGGCGGATTATTAAAAAAAAAAACACACCCACACACGCACACAGAGTCGTAACGACAAAAGAGACAGAAGAGATGGACAGACACGGAGATAAACAAAGAACAAAAGAGATACTGACAGGTGCAATAATTTAGAAACGAAGTAACAATTTTATTTATTTTGTTTTATTTTATTTTAATCTTTTATATCGAGGATAACGGGATAAGCACTAATGTGCGTTTTTACATCCAGTCCCCGTGTGTATGCGGTTTTGTAAATTGTCATCTGTTCCCACCGGCACACAATGACCTACTCTTACGAAAAGCGGAACAGGATTTTAACGTGTGCGCAAGATGTTCTGCGTGCGTTTGCGCACGGGGCCTCGGATTATAGTCTCGTCCGAAGGACTTTTGGGGAGGGTGGAGTCTGCACTGAAAATATCCCCTTGAATGGTGTATGCTGTAGCAGCGAAATAGAAACAGGGTGAGACAGAGGTGAAAATAACTAGGGGTGGGGGTCGAGTGAGGAAGAAAAAAGGAAAGAGAGGCGGCAGAGACAGACACACGAAGGGGAGAAAGAGAGAGAGAGAGAGAGAGAGAGAGAGAGAGAGAGGAGAGAGAGAGAGAGAGAGAGAGGGAAGGAGAGAGGGGAGAGAGAGAGAGAGAGAGAGAGAGAGAGAGAAGAGAGAGAGAGAGAGAGAGAGAGAGAGAGAGAGAGAGAGAGAGAGGTGATAATCTTTTTTCCCAAGGGTTACAGATAAGTATTGACATACTTTTTTTCGCCCAGCCCTTGCCGTGAGAAGGGACTAACCTTAATAGTCCCAAATAATAATTTCAGGTAAACATGAATACAATTATTTTGAT
>CM054136.1:32404189-32419189 GCA_028751875.1 Rapana venosa
AAATTCAGGCTGCTCTCCCTGGGGAGAGCACGTCGCCACAAGAGCAGCGCCACCCTTTTTTTTCGTTTTTTTTTTGGTCTGCAACTTTATTTCTTTCCCTATCAGAGTGGCTTTTTTCTAAGAATTTTGCCAGGGACAACTCTCTTGTTGCCGTGGGTTCTTTTACGTGCGCTGCATAATTTTCTGTAACAACACGGGACCTCGGTTTATCGTCTCATCCGAAAGACTAGCGCCCAGACCACCACTCATGGTCTAATATAATGGATGGGGGAAAAGTTTCGGGCCCAGACGGGATACGAACCACCGCACACTTCCGACCCGGACTTTTCGCTTTCTAGACAGGTGCGTTACCTCTAGACCACCGATCAGCGGTACGGTACGGCCTGCCATCTGACTGCTACACCAGCAGCATCTAGCGACTGTGTGTTGCTTCTTGTGAAAGAATGGCTCTCCTCCAGACGACCTTGGTCGGCCAAGGTGGTCAGCCTATCTTACTGACTGACTGACTGTGGCGACATCTCGTCTCTTTTTGACACCTGCCTCTCCTCTCCTTCCTTTTGTGTGGGAGAAAGTCATAGAGTTGATGCGTGTCTCCTTCTAGCTCCCCCCTCCTCCCCCCCCCCTCCCCCCCCCCCCCCCCCCCCCCCCCCCCCCCCCCCCCCCCACTACCGCGCCGCACGGTCTTTCTGTCTTTCTTTCTTTCTGAATGTCTGCCTGTTTGTCTGTCCCCTTTCTATCTTTTCTGTTTTTTGTCTATCTGTCTTTTGTCTTTCTTTCTGTCTTCTTCTGTCTGTCTGTCTTTCTTTCTTTCTGTCTTTCTTTCTGTTGTTTGTCTGTCTTTGTGTCTTTGTCTGTTCTGACTGTCTGTCTATTATTTCTGTACTGTCTGTCCTGACTCTTTCTGTCTTTCTGTCAATCTTTCTGTCTTTGTTCTGTCTTTTGTCTTTCTGTCTTTGTGTCTTTTTTGTATGTCTATCTGTCTTTTCTGTCTGTCTGTCTGTCTGCCCGTCTGTCTGTATTTCTGTCTGTCTGTCTGTCTGCCTGTGTGTCTGACTGTCTGTCTGACTGTCTGTCTACCTTTCTATCTGTCTGTCTGACTTTCTGTCTTTCTGTCGTCTTTTGTCTTTTACTGTCTTTCTATCTGTCTTTTTGATGTCTATCTGTCTTTCTGTCTGACTGCTCTGCCGTCTGTCTGTCTTTCTTTCTGTGTGTGTGTGTGTGTGTGTGTGTGTGTGTGTGTGTGTGTGTGTGTGTGTGTTGTGTGTGTGTGTGTGTTGTGGTGTGTGTGTGTGTGTGTGTGTGTGGTGTGTCTGCCTTCCTGTCGCTGTGTCTAATGTATTGTTGGTATGATTGTTCGGGGTAATCTGGGAAATCTGGTTTGTGTCGTGTCTGAATGTATGGAAGATTATTTTTCTTTCACTGGTTTTCCCCCACCCCAAATCTTCAGTGTGGATATAATTATAAAGTGTGTGTGTGTGTGTGTGTGTGTGTGTGTGTGTGTGTGTGTGTGTGTGTGTGTGTGGTGGTGTGTGTGTGTGTGTGTGTGTATGCTGTGTGTGTGTGTGTGTGGCTCCGATCTCTGTCTCTCTCTGCTCTCTGTTTCTCTCTCTCTCTCTCTTTTCTATCTCTGTGCATCTCTCTCTCTCTCTCTCTCTCTCTCTCTATCTCTCGTGCATCCTCTCCTCCCTCTCTCTCTCTCTCTCTCTCTCCCTCTCTCTCTCCTCTCTCTCTCTCTCTCCTCTCTCTCTCTCTCTCTCCTCCCTCTCCTCTCCTCTCTCTCTCTCTCTGCGACTCGACAATTGTATTGCCCTTAGGTTGTTGTTTTTGAGTTCTGCTATGCTCTGCTTGCTGCTGCTGCTGCTCTGCTGCTGCTGCTGCGAAGTTTCCCAGTGTTCACACCCTCGGGATCAGCCAGAATAAACATGCACTCTGACTCACTCATCCCACCTGGAAATGACCATGAAATGAAAAGTACGTCCACGCTCGATGAAGAGTTTTTAGTCGTAGTGACTCTGTTTGAAAGAAACTTCGGCACATCGGCAGCCACACTCCGACTTTAGAGACAATCTTTTTTTTATATTTAATCTCCTTCAAGAAAAAAAATGGCAGGTGTTATGCTTGAAGCGCTTGTCACGACTGATGGCAATCTCATGTATATAATAATTCACAGAACAACAGCACTTTTAATGTAGGGATCGGCACACGGCTGACATGAATGAGGGACGAAGTCTTTGGCTAGAGGGAAGCCAAGCCCTCAGGCTTACGAATCCGTCAGGATTTTAAACGATGTTGTTCACAAGTTAGGAAAGGAAAGCAGCAATGAAATCGCCATGAAACGTCACACACACACACACACACACACACACACACACACACACACAACACACACACACACAACACACACTATATATATATATATATAGAGAGAGAGAGAGAGAGAGAGAGAGAGAGAGAGAGAGAGAGAGGAGAGAGAGAGAGAGAGAGAGAGAGAGAGAGAGAGAGAGAACGTGATCCGCTTACTGGTAATATCATCACACACACACACACACACACACACACACACACACAAGAGAAAAGATGATGACAGGAATGTGGTGCACTCGGCATACATTTACAATCTCCGTCATCCTCACCCTTAAATCAAGCGCATACATTATCATCAGGAGCCTCTGCGTCTGCGGGAGAAAGACAGAGGGAGATGAAGGGGCCGTGGGAATTTACCCTTTACATCCATTACCCCCGCCCACACTGCGCATAAAAAAGAGTAATGTTATAGACTTTTAGCAGATACCAGTGACGCCCTTCCGATACATGGTACAACTTCTAAGATGAGAGCTAGCTTGTAAACAAAATGCCATCAGTTTCCACCCCTATGTCCTTCGGGTGAGACTATAAACCGAGGCCCCGTGTGCGAACGCACGCAGAACATCTAGCGCACACGTTAAATCCTGTTCCACTTTTCGTAAGAGTAGGCCATTGTGTGCCGGTGGGAACAGATGACAGAATTTACAAAACTGCATACACACAGGGACTGGATGTAAAAAAGCACATAAGTGCTTATTCCATTATCCTCGATATAAAAGAATAAAAGAAAAAAGAAAGAAAAAGAGGGTACATGTTCAAGGTGAAGAAGGGGTTTTGTTATTGTTGTCGTTTTTGATTGATTTGTTTGTTTGAGGTATTTGTTTGGATTTTTTTTATTAAGGGGGGGGGGGGGAGGGGGTGTCTGTTCCTCGGCTAGAGTTACGAGGTTTACAATGGTGAGATCCCCCCCCCTCCCCTCCCCTGCATCAAGGTAGCCGCACTCCGATTTCAGGTTAAACTGAATTCCAACTTTGGGTGATGTCTAAACACGGTACCTGCAGTATGCATCCGCGGATGTGTTTTTGTTTTTTTATCTCTCTATCTCTTTTGTCATCCGTTTTTACCAGCACGAATTTGGCCTACTTTTCCGAAAGTCGAAACAGGTTTTTAACATGTGCGTAGAAATAGTAGTACTTAGCATTCTTCCTAGACTGACCTCGAGTATCGTGTCGCTTGTCAATCATTCCTGTTGATTTAAAAGCATGAAAAATGAATCACGATTTATTTCAAAAATAATATATATATCCTCACGATTTACGAGATCGCGGGTTTTCGTGATTATAGCTTGGAATACTGTGAGAATAATTTTGTTTGGATTTTACAGGGAGGCTGCTGTCTTCATTCTCAAAGGGGGGCAATTTTTCTCTAAATAGTTCACAACTTTACGATGGGAGGTAATTGCCACGTTGATGGCTACAAGTTGATTTGCTTCAGTGTTTTGGCCTGCATATGCCTGTCTCTCGTTTTTGGGGAGAGATATCAAGGACGTTCATTTAAAACAAACAAATTTTCCACCTAAAGATGCTGTGCTTGAAATTTCTTCTTGATGTCATTCTCTTTTTACCTATATTGCAGCTTCTAAGCGCTCAGAGGGGACGGGATAGCTCAGTGGTCAGAACACTCGCTTTCCCCAGCTAAGGTTAAGCAGCGTCGAGCGTGGTTACCAGTTGGATGGGTGACCGTTTGCACGCCTTGGCTTCAGTACAGTCCCCCAGTTCACCCAGCTGTAGATGGGTACCTGCCTCTTTAGGGTCAGGAAGGTAAAGCAGCGAGGGAGAGGAGATGGGCGCCGCCCTCAATATGCTGGCCCCTTGAGAAGTTGAGGTCTTTGATGCCTCGCTCGCCTACAACCTTACAGGTTATGGGACACCTTTACCTTTACCTTTTTAAGCGCTCATTGATTTCGATCTCTTAAGATGTATGTAGCGTCTCCCTAAAGTAATATCAGTAGCGATTTCACCGGCAATGTCTATGTTGTTTCTTGTCTTCTTCGTTGTCGTCGTCGTCGTCGCCGTCGAACGCTCAGACAGCAATTACTGTTGTCTGTCATATGAGCAAAAATGCGTTGCACTGCCATTAAGCGCCTGACAAATCAGGCACCATTGCATCAAACTTCGGCCTTCCTTGTCCACGGGAAAAGCCAGCTACTGCTCAGATAACAATGTACAATTCGGACATGTCAGCTTATATTTCAGAAGACGGGAACAGAGGATATTGCTACGTCCACCGGTTGCCCCCCCCCCCCCCCCCACCCCCCCCCCCCCCCCCCCCCCCCCCCCCGCCCTGATCCCCACTTCAGGGGGGATTCTAGATCCATCCTCTCCTCCCAAACTGCCACTCTCAGGGCCGGACAGAAGTCCAAAGGGGCACCGCGTTCAATGTCATGTCGAGGTGTTTTGTTGGGCGCTTTACAGCTTAACACCCCGAGCTTCACCCAAAAACATACACTCTGCGCCTATCTGGTCACACCTTGAAATCACTGTGACACCGTAAAACAGTCATTTAGATGAGAAGTTGGCATATTTGGCTTTCTTTTTTTTTTCTTCAAATATATCGCCATAATGCATGCAGCACTGGGGTTTTTTTCCTGTTAAGGAGGGGCGCAGGTGGCTATTGCTAAGAGCTTGTCGTGGCTGCAGGCAATGTGAACATCATGTTTTAAACATGTCAGCATCTTGATGCCCGCTTTTGGCACTTTGCTCACATCAATGAAAGACAACAGCTTTTGGCCTGGGGTGCACCGTTTAATATTGGACAGCCAACCAGGCCACAATCAACACAAGAGGCCCTGGCACATGCAGGGGTTTGGGGTTTGTTTAGTTTTGTTGAGAGGGGGGTGGGGGTTGAGGGGGGGGGGGGGGGGGGGTTAGGGGGGGATTGTGTGTGTGTGTGTTCGTTTTAACGTCTATCCACTAAAAAGTGGTGTGTGTGTGTGTGTGTTTGTGTGTGTGTGTGTGTGTGTGTGTGTGTGTGTGTGTGTGTGTGTGTGTGTGTGTGTGTGTGTGTGTGTGTGTGTGTGTGTGTGTGTGTGTGGTTGGGTGAAGGGGTTGCTGCTTTTAGTGGTGCTTCATCTGAATCAACATAAGCAAGACATGGCAGATGAATGCGTGATTTTTTTCTGTAATTTTGTGACCTTTGCATTTTTGACATTTCAGGGTTTGCTTTCGCCGTCACACAAGATCTCTTTTCCACAAATCATAGTTTTCATGTGTCACAACATTATTTCAGTTTGCATTTAAAAACAAAATAAATATATTTTCCCGGAGCACACATTTTGTCCCGTTTTTTCTTATGCAGTGAATTAACACTATTCAAAGATGAAGACTTTTGAATTACCTTAATATACATACTAATTAGAAACCTGGCGAGCTCGTTTGGTATAGACAGACAATACCTAATCTTTCCTGTTCAGGCATCTTTTTGGACAGTAAACTATTTTATGTTATGGCTGTATATATGTCCATAAATATCACACACAGAAATATAACGCCCATATTTGGAAAATTGAATTTCTGAGATTCAAACTTAGGTAAAAGTAATCCCATAACCTGCGCCTGTCGTTAATTAGCGAGGTGTCAGAGACCTCAGCTTCTCTAGGGGTCAGCATATTGAGAGTAGCGCCCATCTCCTCCTCTCCCTCGCTGCTTTACCTTCCCTGCTCCTAAAGAGGGCAGGTACTCATTTACAGCTGGGTGAACTGGAGGACTGTACTAAAGCCAATGTGCGCGAATGGTCACCCACCCACTTGGTAACCATGCATAACGCTGCTTGAGGAGAGCAAGTGCTCTGACCACTGAGCTATCCAGTCACATGATTCAAACTTATCCAAACGTAAAAAGGAAGGTCAGTAAACCAAAGCAAGCACGCACTCACACACACACACACACACACACACACACACACATACACACGCGCGCAACACAGCGCACACACACACCACACACAACACACACACACACACACACACACACACACACACACACACACACACACACACAGGGAAATGTTCCAACTTTGAAGTTTTATTTTTGGAAATTTTCAAATTTCTTCCTCTGTTGACCATACTGAAAAGCCTTTTCACTGCAGTTAAACACTGGAATCGTCTAATCACAGTCTCGTGCGTTCGGGTATTGTGATGTGATGCCCTAACAATGTCCATCAATGAAATGAATCCCATTTCTTAACCCGATTTTTTGGCTCAGAAACTAATTGCCATGACTGGCTTTGTGTCATTGAACCTGCCAACTGATGACAGTGACAGCCTAGTCGCCGAAGCCTGAGGTCACTGAGGTGACTGACTGAGGTGAGGTGACTGACTGAGGTGACTGAGGTGACTGAGGTGACTGACTGAGGTGACTGAGGTGGTACTGACTGAGGTGACTGACTGAGGTGACTGAGGTGACTGAGGTGACTGACTGAGGTGACTGAGGTGACTGACTGAGGTGACTGACTGAGGTGACTGACTGAGGTGACTGACTGAGGTGACTGACTGAGGTGACTGACTGAGGTGACTGAAGTGACTGGCTGAGGTGACTGACTGAGGTGACTGACTGAGGTGACTGAGGTGACTGACTGAGGTGACTGACTGAGGTGACTGACTGAGGTGACTGACTGAGGTGACTGAGGTGACTGACTGAGGTGACTGAGGATGACTGATGACTGAGGTGACTGACTGAGGTGACTGACTGAGGTGACTGACTGAGGTGACTGAGGTGACTGACTGAGGTGACTGACTGAGGTGACTGACTGAGGTGACTGACTGAGGTGACTGAGGTGACTGACTGAGGTGACTGAATGTGACGGTGGACTGAGTGACTGACTGAGTGACTGAGGTGACTGACTGAGGTGACTGAGGTGACTGACTGAGGTGACTGAGGTGACTGACTGAGGTGACTGACTGAGGTGACTGAGGTGACTGACTGAGGTGACTGAGGTGACTGACTGAGGTGACTGAGGTGACTGACTGAGGTGACTGAGTGAGTGAGACAGCACAGCCACCTGAGATGATGACCGCAAGCACGTCCTCCCTGCCACCCTCCTTCATCCCCCCCCACACACACACACACACACACACACACACACAACCGCACGCACACACATGCACACAAGCACTCACACACATACACACACGCACAAACACACACACACGCACACACACGCACGCACGCACTCACACGCACGCACAAACACACACACACGCGCGCACACACGCACGCACACAACACACACACGCACTCACTCCACACACGCGCGCACACGCACGCGCACTCACTACACACACGCACACACACACAACGCACGCACACACACACGCGCGCACACACTCACACACACACACACACACGCATGCACGCACACACACACACGCGCGCACGCGCGCACACTCACACACTCACACACACACACGCGCGCACACACGCACACACACACGCACTCACTCACACACGCGCGCACACGCACGCGCACTCACTCACTCACACACGCGCGCACACGCACGTGCACACACTCACACACACGCACGCACGACACACACACACAACAACAGCACACACACACTCACACACCGACCACGCACGCACGCACACACCACGCGCGCACGTGCGCACACACACAACACTGCACACACACATACACACACCAACACACACACTCCACACACAACTCACACACTCACTCACACACACACCGCACGAACACACACACGTCACGTACGCACTCACAAAACATCGAATGAACAATCACCTTCTAGATTTACCTGGCCAATGGAGGGTGGGGGGGGGAGGGAGAGAAGTAGAGTGATGGAGGTGTGTGTGTGTGTGGAGGTGGGGGTGGGGGTGGGGGGGGGGGGGCGTTGGGATGAAAAGGTGAAAAAGGAGGAAAAGAGTTGAGGGCAGTTCGTGTTGCTTATATCCCGGTTTGTCTTTGTGATTGACAAGTAAGAAGAGAGATTTAGAGGAGAGAGAGAGAGACAGAGAGACAGACAGATAGACAGACAGACATACAGACAGACAGACAGAGACAGACAGACGGACAGACAGACAGACAGAGACCGAGCGACAGAGAGACAGAAAGACAGAGACAGACAGACAGTAGGGAGAGAGAGACAGACAGACAGATAGACAGAGAGAAAAAGGACAGAGAGACAGAGAGAGACAGACAGATAGTAAGACAGACAGACATGCAGGCAGGCAGGAAGGCAGACAGACAGACAGAGACAGACAGACAGAGACAGACAGACAGACAGACAGACAGACAGACAAAGACAGAAGATGTAGGAGAACAGATTATGTTAAAAACAGAAGTCGTACGACATTTTGTTTGTAAAGAAGTCGTCGTGGTAGGTATAAGGAAGACCTCGATATTACCTGAAAGTAAAGGTGGGGGGTTTCGGTTCGGGTTTTTTTTATTGGTTTGGGCTTTTTTTTTTTTAGGTTTTTGGAAGTCATTCGCAAGAACTCCACCCACCCATCCTCTCTCCTAAACAAAACAACAAGAAAAAGAAAATGTCTTCATGGCCCCTCTCCCTACTCCCTATTCTCCAGTCCCTAAGCGAAACTTTGTCCACCATATTTTCATCCCATCTTCATCTTCGCCCTACCCCTCGCCCCCCCCCCCCCCTTCTCATCCCCCAACCCTGCTAGTTTCTCAAGAATAGGCAGCGGCGAAATGCGATTCTAGAGGCTTCGAACTCTCTGAATATCTGTGCGTATGTGCTATTAAAGACAAAACCAGACGACGAATGCATTTGCAAGACTTTTTTTTTATAATCGTTAAATAGATTTTCATTATCACTTTAATCAGACTAATTTAATGGTCTTTTTAAACAGAATACGAGATTTTTTTTTAAAAACAGAATTAGTGATTTTTTAAAAACAAAATTGTGATCTTTTAAAACAGAGTTCGCGATCGTTTTATACATAATTCATGCTCTTTAAAAACAGAATTCGTGATCTTTCAAAACATAATTTGTGATCTTTCAAAACAGAGCTTTTTATTTCTTTAAACAGTTCGTGATCTTAAACAGATATTGTTGTCTTTTTGTTCTTCTTTTTTAACAGATTTCGTGCTCTTTTTAAACAGAAATCGTAATCTTTAAATAGACTTCGTGACCTTTTCGAACAGAGCGCACGTGATCTTTTTAAACAAAGTCGTAATCTTTTTAAACCGAGTTCCTGATCTTCTTAAACATTATTTCTGATCTTGTTGAACCGAAATACGTGACAGCCAATGTGGCGGGTGTCATATCGGCTTACTGGTGAATTTCTTTGCTGTGAATATTGTTTCCACTTTCCCAGCAGTTCATGTACCTATCGTGGAAACCAAAAGAAAAAGAAATGTCATCAAACTGAATCAAAATTCTTTTTTAAATCAGCTAGCGGTGCAAAAAGTGATAATTCATGTTTCTCATCTGACATTAATAAAGGAGGACATTCCTTTCCTATAATTATGAATAAAAAAAGGCAAAAATAGTATAAACGCGATAAAAGGTGAGAGGCGTGCATATTTCAAAAAAACAAAAAACAAAAAAAAAAGTAGATTTATCTTTTTTAGAGGGTTTTGTTGTTGTTGTGTTGATTTAAGACAGCAGCAGAGCTGCTAATTTATATCAGATTGAACATCGATCGCTATTGTTAGGGAGATTGTTTTTGTTTTGGTTTTTTTGGAGGTTTGGTTTTTCGTTTTTGATCACATTTCCTTGTTGTTTTTCCATTGAATTTTGATTGCATGTATTTCTTTTCTCTCTCTTTTTTTTCTTCTTTTTGTTCTTGACTAGAGCTCCGAGGTTCACCAATGATGAGATTTTGCGTATGCAATCGTTTTTGGTTGTTGTTGTTGTTTGTTGTTGGTTTGTTTGATGTTGTTGTTGTTGTTGTTGTTTTTTGGGGGGTTGCCAACCTTGAAGACAGCCGCATTCTGACATCAGAGTTGAATGGGAGAGTGGAGTCAGCACTGATGTTAACTCTCTGGGGAGGAAATATCCTCTTGAACGGGAATCGAACTCGAATCAGCAGATCACGAGCGCATCACGCTAACCACCAGGCTATCCCGTCCCCCACAATGCGTGTATGTGTGTGTGCACGTAGGCAGTTCTGCGTGTGAGGGTGTAAGTATGCACGCGCATTTAAATACAAAGCCACACACATCCACAGAATACTTGCACATGGACGCAAGCACACATGCACGCACACTTACATAAATAACATACATGCGCTTGCGCGGAAACACGAACGCACGTATGCACACACGCACGCACGGACGACCGTTCGCACGCACGCATGCACGTATGCACAAACACAAAATACACACGCATACACACACACAGTGACAATTAGATTGACAAAAAAGAGAGACTTTGAGAAGAGACACACACACACACACACATGGGGAGAGCGAGAGAGACAGACAGACAGACAGAAAGACAGACACACAGACAGACACACAGACACACAGACAAGAAATCCAATACCTCGAAGACTACTAAAAACTAAACAGAGGTGTCATTTCCAAAGTGCCAAACAAAATATCCCACAGGCAGGCAATAATCGGATAGCTTTAAGAAAACAGTTCAACAAACAAAACAGAACAAACCAAAGAAAAACAAACAAACCAAACAAACAAGCAATAATCAATAACGGTTTTCAAAGATGAAATTTAAAAAAAGGCCATGTCCATCCAGAATGTAATTTTCTGAGAACATGGCTACATTATGTAAGCTCATGCACACAGATGTAAAAATAGACAGGCAGGCAGACAGATACGTGTGCACGGATTCACACACATACACATACACACATACACACACCGCAACTACGCACTCACACACACGCACACAACCACAACACACACACACACACACACACACACACACACACACACACACACATACAGAAGGAGGGAGACAGACAGACAGACGGACACAGAGACAAACAAAAGCAGAGAACGACAGAGACAGAAAGAGACAGTACCGAAACAAACACGGAAAGAGAAAACCATCTAAAATGAAAAAAGACAGGAAAAATAAAGGAAACCAAAGAAAAGCAAACTTGAAATGTGGAAACCTTTCCAAACATCCAATATGCCTCTAGATGGTTCCCACTCAATAGATTCTCACATAAACAGGCAAGAAATGCAATGCCTCGGACACTACTAAAACTGAACAGACGTGTCATTTCCAAAGTGTCAAGAAAATTATCTGACAGGCGGGAAATAATGCGATAGCTTTAAGGAAGCAGTTTACAACCAAACAAATAAAGCAAGCAAAATCAACAACAGCTTTCAAAAACTGAAGCCAAAAATGCCGTGTCCATTCAGAATCTAATTTTCTGAAAACGTGGCTGCATTATGTAAGCCAATGCACACAGATGTAAATAGACAGACACACAAACAGAGAGACAAAGAGACATGCTTACACGCGCATGCATGCGCACACACACGCGTGCACGCACTCACGCACGCACGCACGCACGCATACGTACGCACACCCACACACGCACGCATGTACACAAACACGACACACATACACCACAACACAACACACACATACACCACATCACAACACACCACACCACAACACACCACCACCACACCCACGCACACACACACAACACTACCCCCCATCCCCCACCCCACCCCCACCCCACACACACACACTCACATCACACCACACACACACACACACACACACACACACACACACCACACCACACACACACACACACACACACACACACATACACTCGTACACACACACACACACATACACCACGTACACACACCACACACCAACACACACACACACACAACACCAGACACACACACACACACAACACACACACACACACACACACACACACACACACACACACACACACACACACACACACACACAGAAGAGCATTTAAAGCTGAAGCCTGACTGACGCAAAGGACTCTCCAAGAACAGCACAATGCCATCCTAAGAGCTCAAGCCGCTAGAAAAGCTGGTTTTCTTCCTCCTCCTCCTCCTCCTCCTCCTCCTCCTCCTCCTCCTCCTCCGCTTTTATCATCAATGTCTCCCCACATCATCAGCATCATCGTATTAGCAATAACATAAGCAGCTACGGACGCAGAATTAACAGCGGCAGAAATAATTGCAGCAACAGCACCAGCAGTAGCAGCAACAACGCTACCATTGACAGCAACCGTAGCAGAAACAGCAGCAGCAGCAGCAGCAACAGTAGAAGCAGCAGCAGCAGCATCAGCAGCAATTTGAACAACAATTACAGCAACAAGAACAGTAGTTGTGATAACTGGAACAGGGGCAGTAAAAAGCAAGAAGCGGCCCGGTAGCACCAGCAGCAGTAACAGCAGCAGCAGCAGCAGCAGAAACAGCAGCAGTAACAGCAGCAGCAGCAGCAGCAGCAGAAACAGCAGCAGTGGCAGCAACAGTAGCAGACACCACAGCAACAACAGTAGCTGCAGTAGAAGCAGCAGTAGGACCAAGAACAGCAGCAGCAGCAACAACACCACCAATCGCACTACTTGCAGCAGCAGCAACAAGAACGACAGCACTCTCTCTCTCTCACACCTCTCTGTCTCACCCGCTCTCTCTCTCTCTCTCTCTCTCTCTCTCTCTCTCTCTCCTCTCTCTCTCTCTCTCTCTCTCTCCTCTCTCTCTCTCTCTCTCTCTCTCTCTCTCTCCGCTATCGAAGACAGAAACACACCACACACACACATAACACACACGCACGAGCATACTGAGAGAGACAGCAACAGGCAGAGACAGGGAGTGACAGAGCAAGACAGAAACAAAAACAGACAGATGAAAAAATGGAAAAAGAAACGGATACACAGACCAGGAATCAGACAGACAGACAGACCAACATGGAGGTACTGAGACAGACGTGCATGAACAGAGACAGGGAAGAAGAGACAGACAGACAGACAGACAGATAACGAAAGAGACAGAGGGAGAGAGAGACACAGGAGAACAGGAGAGAGTCACAGATAGGGAAACAGTCAAAGGTAGAAACAAAAACAGAAAGGCAAACAGGCAGAAACAGAGACACAGACAGACAAACAGCAGAAACAGAGACACAGACAGACAAACAGCAGAAACAGAGATACAGACAGACAGGCAGAAACAGAGACACAGACAAACAGCAGAAACAGAGATACAGACAGACAAACAGCAGAAACAGAGACACAGACAGACAAACAGCAGAAACAGAGACACAGACAAACAGCAGAAACAGAGACACAGACAGACAAACAGGCAGAAACAGAGATACAGACAGACAAACAGGCAGAAACAGAGACACAGACAGACAGACAGGCAGAAACAGAGACACAGACAGACAAACAGGCAGAAACACAGATACAGACAAACAGCCAGAAACAGAGATACTGACAAACAGGCAGAAACAGAGACACAGACAGACAGCCAGAAACAGAGATACAGACAAACAGGCAGAAACAGAGATACAGAGAGACAGACAAACAGGCAGAAACAGAGACAGAGACAGACAAACGGGCAGAAACAGAGACAGAGACAGACAAACGGGCAGAAACAGAGACACAGACAGACAGGCAGAAACAAAGATACAGACAGACAGACAAACAGGCAGAAACAGAGACACAGACAGACAAACAGACAGAAACAGAGATACAGACAAACAAACAGGCAGAAACAGAGATACAGACAGACAAACAGGCAGAAACAGAGATACAGACAGACAAACAGGCAGAAACAGAGACACAGACAGACAAACAGGCAGAAACAGAGATACAGAGAGACAGACAAACAGGCAGAAACAGAGATACAGACAAACAAACAGGCAGAAACAGAGATACAGACAAACAAACAGGCAGAAACAGACAGAGAGACAGACAAACAGGCAGAAACAGAGATACAGACAGACAAACAGGCAGAAACAGAGACACAGACAGACAAACAGGCAGAAACAGAGACACAGACAGACAAACAGGCAGAAACAGAGACACAGACAGACAAACAGGCAGAAACAGAGACAGGGAGACAGACAAACAGGCAGAAACAGAGACAGAGAGACAGACAAACAGACAGAGTGACAGAGAAGAGAGAAACGCTGTCGACAAGGAAACAATTTGAATGATACAGAGACGCAGACAAAGCCTGACTTCTAATAGTATTACTATCACACACACACACGCACGCACGCACACACACGCACGCACGCACGCACGCACGCACTCAAACAGAGAGACGCACGCACAAACACACACGCACACAGAGAGACGCACGCACACACACACACAAATACACACACGTACACACCACGCACACAACACCACACACACACACACTACACAGACAAGCGTGCGCGCGCGTACATACACACACACAAACACTACACAGAATATTACGTACATCCCGCACTGAAGAAGCGCGCACGCATACACATACACACAAACAGCTCACAGAACACACAGAACAGCACAGTAACAGCACAGTACAACACAACACAACACACACACACACACTCGCGCACAAACACACACACACACACACACACACACAACACACACACACACACACACACACGGGCGCGCACGCACACACACACACACACACACATACACACACACACATACACCGCGCGCGCGCGACCAGGAGAGA
>CM054136.1:32426689-32431689 GCA_028751875.1 Rapana venosa
ACTGCACCGCTGGCACAACTGAAGGGAATACACAGGAAGCCATTCATTTGGAAAGGTGGCTGTTTAAGAACTTGTGGACAAACATTGATTTTTTTTTTTTTATTGCTGTGTGAATCAGGATTGTCTTGGCTTTTTACCATTCCCCTGCGACCCACAGTTTAACCATAAGATAAGTGTGTGTGTGTGTGTGTGTGTTTGTGTGTGTGTGTGTGTTTGTGTGTGTGTGTGTTTGTGTGTGTGTTTGTGTGTGTGTGTGTGTGTTTTGTGTGTTTGTGTATGCGTGTGTGTGTGTTGTGGGCGGGGTGGGTGAGGGGAGGGGGTTTGTCAGAAGAGTGTGGGGGACTCCGTACTACAGAAAAAGAATCACACATTGAAGGAAAGAATCAACGTGCTGACAGCCATGCAGGGGTTAACTACAGTTTGACATGACGCTATACCATCGCTGGTCTAGAGGTAACGCGCCTGCCTAGAAAGCGAAAAGTCCGGGTTCGAAGTATGCGGTGGTTCGATCCCCATTTGGGCCCGGAACTTTTTTCCTCATCCACTAAAACCATGATGTTGTTGTTGTTGTTGTCTTCAATTTAACGTCTGTTCACTCTAAGTGATATTAGGCGAAAAACCATGAGTGGTGGTCTGGGTGCTAGTCTTTCGGATGAGACGATAAACCGAGGTCCCGTGTGTTACACATCATTTTTTTTTAGCGCAGGTAAAAGAACCCACGGTAACAAGAGAATTGTACCCTGGCAATATTCTGTAAAAGAAAAAAGCCACTCTGATAGGGAAACAAATACAGTTTCAGACAGGAAAAAAAATAATGGGTGGCGCTGTTCTTGTGGTGAAGCGCTCTCCCCGGGGAGAGCAGCCTGAATTTGACGCAGAGAAATCTGCCGTGACTTAAAGTGGTATAAATAAATAAATAAATAAATGAAACAGCCCAGTGGTTAAGACCGCTTGATTTTTTATTCCATGCAGAGAGTCCATGAAGTTCTGGGTTCGAATCTCTGCGTCAGCGTCTGGTGAATTAAGGGGAGGGGGGGGGGGGGATTTTTACGATTACGCGAGTCAATTTCAAGTGCAGACCTGCCAGTGACTTCATTCTCTTGTGTAGAAGAAGAAGAAGAAGAATGATAATAATAATAGTAAGAAGAAGAAGAAGAAGAAGAAGAAGAAAAGAAGAAGAAGAAAGAAGAAGAAGAAGAAGAAGAAGAAGAAGAAGAAGAATTTTTTTTTTAAATAATAATACATGGACTTTATATAGCCCTGAATCTTTGGAGAGAAAAAAATCGAAGCGCTTGCACTCAAAATCATTTACACACACACACACACACACACACACACACACACACACACACACACACACACACACACACACACACACACACACACACACACACACACACACACAACACACACACACACACACACATGCATGCAGAAGAAGATCAGCATGAATGTGCGTGTGAAAGAGCTGGTCATTCATGTCAACGTTTCGGCGGGTGGTGGAAAGGCACCAAACATACCCAGTGTGTAAGCTGAACAATAAAGTGAGCTGCTCTGAAGTGAGATTGTGTGTCTTCTGAAGCCAGCAGGCAGCAGGCAGCAGACCTTCCAGAAAATCACAAGCACAGGAGAAAACCAGGAACCAATCGTCACGGCTGCTGGTAAGGGAAAGCACAGAGAGAACTCAAAAATTTAATGTATCTCGGCCTTAGGCCATAATACATGGTTGGCGTAGGAGAAATTGACCGAAAGAGAGAGAGAGAGGGAGAGAGAGAGAGATGGAGAGGGAGAGAGAGTGAGGGAGAGAGAGGGGGGAAGAGATAGAGATGGAGAGAGAGAGAGATGGAGAGAGAGAGAGAGATGGAGAGAGAATGAGATGGAGAGAGGGAGAGAGAGAGAGAGGGAGGGGAGAGAGAGAGAGGGAGAGAGAGATGGAGAGAGAGAGAGGGGTGGGAGAGGGAGAGAGAGAGAGAGAAAGAGAGAGAGAGGGAGGGAGAGAGAGAGAGAGGAGAGAGAGAAGAGAGAGAGAGAAGAGAGAGAGAGAGAGAGAGAGAGAGAGAGAGAGAGAGAGAGAGAGAACGAGAACGAGAACGAGAACGATAACGATAATGATAACGATATTTATTCAAGAAAGGCAATGGCCCCCATTTCAAAGGGTATCAACATATTTAAAATTTGCTGTAACATTCATGGCTGATGCACTGGAACATCATGAGGGATCAGTCAGCATTGGTGGCAGAACGATCACAAACCTCCGCTTCGCAGATGACATTGATGGAATAGCAGGATCAGAAAAAGAGCTTGCCAGCCTAACAGAACACTTGAATAAGGCCTCCAAAACATACGGCATGGAAATCAGTGCAGAGAAGACCAAACTGATGACTAATAACACCAACGGCATTAGCACTGATATCAGGGTTAATGACCAGAAGCTGGAAACAGTTCAAAGCTTCAAGTACCTGGGAGCCATTGTATCAGACCAGGGATCCAAGCCAGAAGTAGTATGCAGTACTGCACAGACAATAACAGCTTTGTCAAAACTAAAACACCATCTGGAGAGATAAAAAATAACTCACTTATCTCCAAGATCAGACTAATGCGCTCCCTTGTCATATCCATATTTCTGTATGCCTGTGAATCATGGACCCTGACTGCAGATTGGAGAGAAGAATACAGGCTTGGAGATGAGATAGCTTCGGAGACTCCTTGGCATCTCCTACAAAGACCCCATAAGCAACGAAAGCGTGCATAACAGAATCCAGCAAACCATTGGACCCTATGAGAACCTTCTAACGATCGTGAAAAGCGTAAACTTAAATGGTATGGGCATGTCACAAGATCCAAAGGACTTGCAAAGACAGTTTTACAAGGCACTGTCCAAGGAGGAAGAAGAAGAGGCAGACCAAGGAAGAGCTGGGAGGATGACATCAGCGAATGGACAGGCCTAGAACTCAACAAAACCCTGAGAAAGGCAGAACAGAGAGAGGAATGAAGGGAACTGGTTGTTGAGTCTTTGAGGGTGCCCCCACGGTCGTCAGACTACGGGACAGATAGAGATAGATAGATAGGTAACATTCATTGACATAACTGGATTTGTGACCAGGTTTCCATGTCACGCAATGTCTTTGGTCAGGTAGGCTTACTGTCTCGCTTCGTTTCGTTATACAAGAGAGAGAGACAGAGACAGAGAGAGAGACAGACACACAGACAGACAGAGACAAAGACACACACATGGACACACAGACAGACACACAGACAGACACACAGACAGATACACAGACGGACACACAGACAGACAGACAGACAGAGAAACAGACAGACCGAGATCTACAGTTCTCCCCCGAAATAAGATCAAGGTTGACTTTAAAATGACATGGCGATATCCATATATTCCCCCATCCATTCAAAAAATTTACATTATATAAACCTTGCATATTCATTTAAGCACTGTAGAGCTGTTTTCCCTGGTCAGGAAAAAGGTGGATTTGTCCATTGATCTCAGCACTGACCCAGTTTTGGGAGGATTCTTCTTCTTCATCCTGGAACATTCAAACAGCATGCAACTATTGTCTGTCCTTTGAGCGAAACTGGGTTGCGCTGCCATTAAGCGCTTGACAAGTCAGGCCCGGCAAATCCGACTTTGGCGTGGGAATAAAACTATGTTTGAAGTTTTTCTGCGAAAAAAAAATTCAGCACGAGAATGGACCAAGAAGGCAGAAAATAAAGGAGAAGGAGGCGACAGGAAGAAAAGAAACATGTTATAAACGAAGAGAGGGATAGAAAAGAGGGAATTCCTAGCACATAATTTCCAGAAGGTGGGGATGCTATTCATACTGACAGGCCCCAGGCATCCCCACAGGGGAAGAGGGATTCTAGATAGACCATCACAGACCGAGAATTAAATGTTGGAGTTTTATTTATGTATTTTTGTTTTATTTTATTCGTTTATTTCGAAGATAACGGAATAAGCAATGTGCTTTTTTGTTTACATCCAGTCACCGTCTGTATGGAATTTTGTAAATTTTGTTATCCGTTCCCACTGGCACACTATGGCCTACTCTTCCGAAAAGCGGAAGGGGTTTTAACGTGTGCGCAAGATGTTCTGCGTGCGTTCGCAAACGGAACCTCGGCTTATAGTCTCATCCGAAAGACTGTTAGGGAGAGTGGAGTCGGCACTGATGTTAACTCGAGAGGAAAAATCCTCTTGAGCGGGTTTCGAACCCGGGTCAGCAGATCACGAGCGCACTGGACATTACTCTAACCACCAGGCTATCCCGTAACAACGGCTGTGTGTGCCAGTGACCAGCCTGCCGCTTCAGTAAGGTTCTTTGTTTCACTGTCAAAGACAGACTGTGTTCCATATCAAAGTAACGGTGTGGTATTGGATTAGTTTGGTCCTCATAATTCGCCAGTGCCGAATGGACTGTAAAGCTATTGTTTCTGTGTTGTTCTCTCTCTCTCTCTCTCTCTCTCTCTCTCTCTCATCCTCTCCTCTCATCTCCTCTCTCTCTCTCATCTCTCCTCTCCTCTCTCTCTCTCTCTCTCACAACACACACACACACACACAGACAGGCATGCACACTCTCTCTCTCTCAACTCTTTCTTCTCTCTCTCTCTCTCTCTCCATCTCTCGTCTCTCTCTCTCTCTCTCACTCTCTCTCCTCTCTCTCTCTCTCCTCTCTCTTTCTTTCTTTCTTTGTTTTTAATGTTCTGATGAATTGGTTTTTTTGTTCACTTTCCCCTTTATTATGGGCCATGGCCTAATGAATAAACATCCGAATCCGAATCGATCGATCTTTCTCTCCCTCATACACACACTTTCTCTCTCCCCCTTCTCTCTCTCACTCCTCTCTCTCTCTCTCTCTCTCTCTCTCTCTCTCTCTCTCTCTCTCTCTTTCTCTCTCTCTCTCTCTCTCTCTCTCTCTCTCTCTCTCTCTCTCTCTCTCTCACTCTCATCTACTCTATTCTTATCTATCTTCCCACACACACAATCTCTCTCT
>CM054136.1:32436689-32439189 GCA_028751875.1 Rapana venosa
AACATGCTGTACACAAAAATGTTCTTCAGTTACACGTCTATTCACTTTTTAGTTACATCAGACGAGTTGGGTGACAGAGAGAGAGAGGAGAGAGGGAGAGAAAGATTCGGATTCGGATTCGGATTCGGGAGAGAGAGAGAGAGAGAGAGAGAGAGAGAGAGAGGAGAGAGAGAGAGAGAGAAGAGAGAGAGAGAGAGAGAGAGAGAGAGAGAGAGAGAGAGAGCGTGCGTACTTGCGTGTATGTATATGTATGTTTGCGCGTGCGTGCGTGCGTGCGTTCGTTCGTGCGTGCGTGCGTGCGTGTGTGTGTATGACAGTCATTCGGGTAGTGTAATGTACACTAAAGGTCCTTGTGTGCGAACTGCGAACAGCAGACCATGCGGTACTCACACGTAAAAGCCTCCATTTTCCCCTCTCTTGAAGAGTAACCAGACAATACCCAGTTGGAAAAAGATGACACGAACATACCCAGTATGCCGCCCTTATGACATAGAAAGAGAAAATGGGCTCCGTTAAGTTCCACTTATCCACGCCACACTGCCTGGAACATTCCGTGCAGTGCCCCCCCCCCCCCCCTCACCCCAATGACTCCTCAAGGAGTTAGCAGGGAGGAGTCAAGACAAAAGTCAGCCCCAGCTGTCAGATTGCCCATCTTTCAGCTGCCGTCAGCTGCTATCCATTCCATCTCATCACAGGGCCAGCTGGTGCTATCTATAGCAGAAACTGATGGATCGGTGGTCTAGAGGTAACGCGCCTGTCTAGAAAGCGAAAAGTCCGCGTCGGAAGGGTGCAGCGGTGGTTCGATCCCCGTTTGAGCCCAAATGTTATTTCCCCCATCCCCCCCCCCTCCCCCATCCTTTCGACCATGAGTGGTGGTCTGGGTGCTAGCCTTTCGGAAGAGACGATAAAATGAGGTCCCGTGTGTTACATAAAATTATTTAGTGCTCTTAAAAGCAAACCCACGGCAACAAGAGAGTTGTCCCTGGCAAAATTTTGCAGAAAAAAAAAAACACTCTGATAGGGAAACGATTACAGTTGCAGACAGGAAAAAAATTATAATATTGGGTGGCGCTGCTCTTGTGGCTACAGCACTCTTCCGGGGGGAGAGCACCCCGAATTTCACGCAGAGAAATCTGCGTGACTTAAACAGGCTACACGCCGAAAATAAAAAATCGCTCTTTTCCTTCAGTTTTTCTATTTGACTCTTATATTCATACCGCACGTACTAAGGCATCCAAATAAATAAAAACCACTTTTTGTGAAAGACTAGCCTCTGACTCAAAACTCCTGTGATTTTGAACAAATTTAATAGGTCTGAATTTTTAAAGCATTTACAAACACTGTCCTCAGTACTTGTCGTCTGCTATTCTTACGAATATATTGTGGTCAGAAAATCGTGGAATACAGCATCCTCATTTGAGATATTCCACTTTTCGTGACTACTGGTATTGCTCTATGCCTCAATCCCAAAATACGAATGCCGGTCAATATTTCTAACTAACAAAATCTATTGTGAATTCACAAATATTTTCGACTGTCACTCTAAAAATGAACTACCTGGACCCAAAATTACGCCGCTGTGTAACCCAAATCGTTGGAAAAAAAGAAACAAAGAAAATGAACGACGCAATTTTCACTTGTAAAGGCAAAGGGATGTGAATGACATCTAGACTGATGATGTGATCAGTTGGCTTTGCTGCTAAAAGATTGATTTATATTAGAGCTAGCTGTTGTTACCAGTGGATGGTGCGTTGGAGCCTGGTCAGTAAAACCAGTTCACCCACAGAAATGGGTGACCTGCCCATCTTTGGTCGGGAAGAAGAGGGGGTAGAGGCAGATGGGCGACCCTCATATGCTGAGCCTAAGGTGGTCTTGCGCCTCGCACTAGACTTAATTGTTTAGGGACCTTACTTCCTTTCAGTGGATCATGGTGTTGTAATGCTGTACTCGCTTCTTCTCTAGAATCAGAGGGAAATGTTCGGTTGAGGTAAGGCGGATGACATACAGATACAGGTGAAGACTTGATGATAGTGTGGTTTTTTGTTGTTTTTTGTTTTCCTTTGTTGTTGCTGTTTGTTGTTGGTGTGTTTGGTTTTTGGGCGGGTCTTTTCTTTCTTTCTTTTCTTTTCTTTTCTTTTCTTTACTTTTTTCTTTATTTTCTTTTCGTGTTTGTTTGGGTTTTTTTTTTCTTTATTTTTATTTTATTTTTTATTTCTTTTATTCTTTCTTTGTTTCTTTCTTTCTTTTCGTTTTTTCTTTCTTTTTCTTTTCTTTCTTTCCTTATTTTTTCTTTCTTTTCTTTTCTTTCTTTGTTTGTTTGTTGTTCTTTCTTTATTATATATTTCTTTTCTTTCTTTTTTTCTTTTCTTTCTTTGCTTTTTCTTTATTTATTTTCTTTTCCTTCTTTCTTTTTTTTTCCTTTCTTCCTTTATTTTCTTTTTCTGTCTTTCTTTTCATTTTTTTCTTTCCTTATTTATTTCTCTCTTTCTTTCTTTTATTC
>CM054136.1:32444189-32449189 GCA_028751875.1 Rapana venosa
TGTCTGTCTCTCTCTCTCATTCTCTCTCAAACTTTTAGCTCATGTCACTGTTTTCTCTTGTTTCCAAGAGCAAGGTCTTTTCTGTCTTTCCTTTTTTTTCTTTCTTTTTCTTCTTTCTTTCTTCGTCTATTTCATCAGTTAAACAGTTTCTTATCTACTCAGTTAGCTAGCTAGCTAGCTTGTTCGCTTTTTGATTAACCTGCTACTTAGTTCAACGGGATAACCTGGAGGTTAGAGTGATGTATTCGTGATCTGCTGACCCGGGTTCGATTCTCGTTCAAGAGGATTTTTCCTCCGGAGTTAACATCAGTGCCGACTGCACTCTCCTTAAAAGTCCTTCGGATGAGTCTATAAACCGAGGTCCCGTGTGCCAACGCACACAGAACATCTTGCGCACACGTTAAAGCCCGTTCCGCTTTTCGGAAGAGTATGCCAATATGTTCCCATGGGAACGGATGACAAAATATACAAAACTGCATACACACGGGGACGAGATGGAAAAAAGCACATGACTGCTTATTCCATTATCCTCGAAATAAAAGAATGTATTAAAGGGATTGTTTTAAGCTTCTTTTGTTAATCATTTTAAGCTGGCTTGTTATAAATGTTGTTGTTGCTGCTGGTGGTGGTGGTGGCGGTGGTGTGTGTGTGTGTGTGTGTATTTGTGTCTGTCTGAGTCTGTCTCTGCGTCTGTGCCTCTGTCTGTGTCTGTCTGTCTCTCTGTCTGTCTGTTTGTTCCAGTGTCTGCCTGTCTGTCTGTCCATCTGTCTCTCTGTGTCTGTGCTTGTATCTCTCTGTGCGCAGGGTCCTGAGAGAGTAGCTCAACACTACTACCAACAGTACTACCAGCTTCGCTGTGATGATGAATCCTCCCAGCAGGACATTGTCTCGCAGCCTCCACAGCCAGCAAGGAACTACCGGTACCGCCAGCACACGCTCTCTGGGCATCAGTGGTCTACAGGCGATGCACAAGTTTAGAAAGCTTCCTTCGGAGGAGACTACAATTATACCGAGGTCCCGTGTGCCAACGCTCGCAGAACACCTTGCGCACACGTTAAAGCCCGTTCCATTTTTTAACTTTTTATTTATTTATTCTTTTATACTTTTATATCGAGGATAATGAAATAAGCACTCATATGCTTTTTTACATCCAGTCCCCGTGTGTATGCGGTTTTGTAAATTTTGTCTTCTGTTTCCACCGGCATACAATGGCCTACGCTTCCGAATAGCGGAACAGGATTTAACGTGTGCGCAAGATGTTCTGCATGCGTTCGCACACGGGGCCTCGGTTTATAGTCTCATCCGAAGTAGAGTAGGCCATTGTGGGCTCATGGGAACGGATGACAAAATGTACAAAACTGCATACACACGGGAACTGGATAAAAAAAAAAAAAGCACGTGAATGCTTATTCCATTATCCTCGAAATAAAAGAAGAAGAAAAAAAAATTTTTAAATAAACTAAAACGGAAAAATTGCAAATATTTTTGGGTGTGCCATTTTTGTTGGCGGGGGAGGGGGGGGGAGAGAGGGGATCGTTTGGTAAGGGGGGGGGGGGGCGGGGTTTGGGGGGAAGGAGGTGCTTAGTTAGTTGTTTGGGGGGGGGGGGGAGGTTCGGGAAGGGGGGGGGGGGTCGTTACTCGGCTAGAGCTCCGAAGTTCACCCACATTAACATTTAGCGTTGGAGGTTGGGGGGGGGGGGGGGGGGGGGAGGGGAGGGGACCAAAAGGTGAGCTGAAAACTATTTCAGACTGGTAAAGGCAAACTGCGTGATCTATCAACCACCCTCTGTTCCAAACGAAAGTCCGCACCTGCTGTGCAGACGTGAAGGAAATCAGCAGCATCGGTCTATCATCTTTTAGCAGCACAGACGGCGGCTGCAGCTGCAAACGCCAAAAGGAAGAAGGATCTCGTTCCTCAAGCTCCAAGTCCTGAACCAAGACAGAGCATTCCAACGCTTTCTCCGCCAGTTCTACTAGCCAAGGTTTCTGGCATCGTCATGATCTGGTTTTGAAAACCCGTTTTAGGAAACGTAATAAAAAAAAAAAAAGTCTGGCGTCTGTTGACGTCATCTGTTCTTGTCTGGTGTATAAATATCGGAAGCAGCTCCAGAAGCAGTGGTGGTGGGAGTGCCAGCAGCAGCGGCAGCAGCAACAGCAGCAGTAGCAGTAGTGACAGTAACAGTTACAGCAGCAGCAGCAGCAGCAGCAGCAACAGAAATAGCAGCAGAAATGGTATCGTGGTACAGTAATGTAGCAGCAGCTGTAGTACCAGTAATGATCTACAAGTATAAATAGTGTAAATACCAAATTTCCATCTTGAGAGTGGAATCTCTCTCTCTCTCTCTCTCTCTCTCTCTCTCTCTCTCTCTCTCTCTCTCTCTCTCTTCTCTCTGTTCTCCTTCTTCTCCTCTCTCTCTCTCTCTGTCTCCTTCTCTCGCTCTCTCTTCTCTCTCTCTCTCTCCTCTCTCTCTCCTCCTCTTCTCTTCTCTCTCTCTCTCTCTCCTCTCTCTCCTCCTCTCTCTCTCTCTCTCTTCTCTCTCTCTCTCTCTCTCTCTCTCTCTCTCGCTCCTCTCCTCTCCTCTCTCTCGCTTCTCTCTCTCTCCCCCTCTCTCTCTCGCTTCGCTCCGCTCTCTCTCTGTCTCTCGCTCTCTCTCTCTCTCTCTCCTATCTCTCACTCTTTTCTCCTCTCTCCTCGCTCTTCTCTCGTCTCTCTCTCTCTATTCTCTCTCTCTCTTCTCTCTCTCTCTCTCTCATCTCTCTCTCTCTCTCCTCTAATCTTCATCATCTCTCTCATTCTCTCCTCAGTTTCTTCTCATCTTTCTCTCTCGCTCCATTCGTCTCTCTGAAATTGTCATTTCATTATTCGTGATAATTGACTCAGGGAAGAGCTGGATACATATTTGCTTGTTCATACTTATCTGCATCCTGTAAAACAAAAATTATCAATCTATCAATCAGTATAATCATTCATCAAGCAGTCAGTTCTCGTTGGTTATTGATTCACACCGATATATATTTATAATAATTAATAATAATAATAATATGGAATTTATATAGTGCTGAATCTTGTAAAACAAACAAATCGAAGCGCTTGCACTCAAATAATTTACGCGCATGCAACTTTCCTCAAATATAATAAATAACATATTTCTCATGCACACAAAAATTATATCTCTTCTCATGCACACAAAACAGTTTCTTTGTTGATTACGTTACAGTCCCATTGTAGTTATTCGATTGAAGGACTGTATCAACCAACCACCGTAGCTTAACAGTTCTCAATAACAATTCTGAGAAGGGAAAACAAGATCATTACAATCATGGAATATGATGGCTTTGTTGGTTGGTTATGCTCGAGTCCCAGCGGAGTTGTCCGATTTAGGGACTGCGTTCTCCGCTGCTGTTTTGTTTTAATTTTTACACTTCTTCAGCTAGAGCTCCGAGGTTCATCGATGGTGAGATTTTGCCTGTGCAACCGTTTTTCGTCTACCATGAAGGTAGCTGCATGTTGACTTCGGGAAAACATCAGCACTGATTCCACTACCCCCCCTAAAGCACTACAGGTGAGACTGTAAACGAGGCCCCATGACTTGTGCAAACACGTACAGAACATCTTCTGCACACGTTAAAACCCTTTCTGACTTTTAGAAGAGTAGACCAGTTCGTGTCAGTAAGAGTGGATAACAAAAGTATATTTTATAATGCACACACACACACCACACACACACACACACACATACACACACACACACACACACACACACACACACACACACACACACACACACACACACACACACACACACACGTTGGTAGCGTGCTTTGACATCAGACCCAATGTCCAAGTGCAACTACCTTCACCTCACCCCCTTCACCTGTCCCGTAGTCCCGTGGACCGTGGGAGCACCAATGAAGATTTTGCAATCAGACCAGCTTCCTCCACTCCCTTCCTTTCGTTCCTTTGCTTTCAGTAGCAAATCGTTCCACCCAAGGCTACCAGTCCACTCTCTGATGATGTCTTCCCGTCGTTTTCTCTGTCTGCCTCTTCGTCTCCCTCCTTGCACTACTCCCTGTAAGACAGTTTTGGCCAGTCCACATGTTCGTGTGACGTGCCCGTATGACTTAAAGTTTGTGTCTTTTCACTGAAGACAGGAGCTCTTCATATGGTCCGATGCTGTTTTTAATTCTAGCCTTCACTTTCTCATTAGTGATGTGAATTCTGTATGAGATACCAAGGAGTTTGCTAAAGCACCACATCTCCATTGCCTGTATCCTTCTTTCAATGTCTGCTGTTATAGTCCACGTTTCACATGGGTGCAAAACTATGGACAAGATCAGGGAACACATCGGTCTGATCTTAGAGCTGATGGCCTAATTGTGGGCAAATTGTAGGCAAAATCGTCACCATTGGTGAACCTCAAAGCTGTAGCCAAGGGGACAAAATGTTCAGTGTGATAAATATCTGCTTTTATCTGTAACTTGCCAAACGGAAACTGTCTCATGAGCTAAATAAGTAGATCAAAGATATGACCAGGAAAAACAAGATGGTTCAACATGGCCGAACGATAACGTTAAATGGAGGCAGGGGGGGGGGGGTCTTTTTGTGAGGAGTGGGGAGGGAGGCTACTTGGGTTTCTTTTCCTTTTTTTTGTCGTTTTTTTTTTGGTTTTGGAGTTGCTTTTTTGTTGTTTTTTCTGTGTTTTTTTTCCTCTTTTTATTGTTTGTTTTATTTTTTTGACTGACTGAAGCACACTTCTTGAACTGATCCTGCTATCATCATCATCATCATCAGACCCGTGACCTTGGCGGTCGTGGGGGAGACATGAAAGACGATGCCGTGGTAAGCCTCCTCCATCCATCTCGGTCCTCGGCTCTGCGCAGTAGTGCCGAGTCATTCATCCTGGTCCATTCTCTGATGTTGTCCATCCATGACTTGTTCTGTCTTCCCCTCCTTCTGCCACCTTCGAGTGTTCCCTGCAGTACTGTTTTGGGCAGAGTGT
>CM054136.1:32466689-32474189 GCA_028751875.1 Rapana venosa
AGCAAGTAAAAGTTTGTATCATGTCCCAGTACTAGGTCTCTGATTCAAATATCTGGATTATTTATGTGTATTATTTTCAAGTGTGCGTGATTTTATAAGTGCAAACACTTTCTAAAGAATATATTTCTATAATTCTGTATTATGACTGTAAGCTTGTTTTTAACAATCTTTTTGCAGGTACGTGCATCTATTTTGCAGGATAAGTGCTTCCTTCATAGAACTTTTTTGTGTGTCTTCTATTCTTATGTTGTTGTTGTTTTCTTTTATGTTTTATCAGCAGTTTCTTCTATGTACGTTTACAAAGACACATTGTAACACGATGCTTACGCTAGAAATCTTCTCTCTCCTTGTCTCTCTCTCACTCTCTCTCTCTCTCTCCCTCCCTCCATCTCTCTATCTCTATCTCTCTCTTCCCCCTCTCTCTCTCTCTCTCTCTCCTCTCTCTCTCTCTCCTTTTTCTCTCTCTCTCTCTGTCTCTCTCTCTCTCTCTCTCTCTCTCTCTCTCTCTCTCTCTCTCTCTCCTCTCTCTCTCTCTCTCTCCGCTTCTATCAGCCTCGTAAAATGTAATCGTGTAGCCTATATTCTTGGGGGTTTTTCACGGCGTAATCTTGTGGTGGAATTTGTTTTGACGGGATAGCTCAGTGGTCGGAGCACTCGCTTTCCCCCAGCCAAGTTAAGCAGCGTCGAGCGTGGTTACCAGTTGGATGGGTGACCGTTTGCGCGCCTTGGCTTCAGTACAGTTCCCCCCAGTTCACCCAGCTGTAAATGGGTACCTGCCCTCTTTAGGGTCAGGGAAGGTAAAGCAGCGAGGGAGAGGAGATGGGCGCCGCCCTCAATATGCTGGCCCTAGAGAAGTGAGGTCTCTGACGCCTCGCTCCCCTACGACCTTATAGGTTATGGGACTCCTTTACCTACCTTTACCTTATTTCTTCCTGATTGCTGGATGGCTGAAAGAGAGCCACACACATGCTTATTCCCTTCACTCAGTACATCCAAAACCAAGAAACAAAACCAAAGTATCTTATCTTTTGTTCTGTTCTGATGTTATTCTTTGCTTCCTTTTTCTCTTTCATCCATCACCCCATCTTTATTTTTCCTGGTTGAGACAGGAGACAAGAAGGAAGCAAAAGATGGGTGAAGAGGGGGGAGGATGGGGGGATTGGGGGGGTGGGGGCGGGAGGGGGAGGGGAGAGGGAGTTGTGGGGATGTTAAAGGAGAGTGACAAATGAGTGATGAGGAGTTTTATGTGTCACATCCTTTAACCTTTATTTATGTGGTGTGTGTGTGTGTGTGTGTGTTGTGTGTGTGTGTGCGTGTGTGTGTGTGTGTGTGTGTGTGTGTGTGTGTGTGTGTGTGTGTGTGTGTGTGTGTGTAAGGTTTGTGTGTGTGTGTGTTTTGTGTATGTGTGTGTAGGGCTTGCGTATGTGTGTGTGTGTGTGTGCAGGGCTTGTGTATGTGTGTGCGTGGGGGGGGGGGGGGGGGGGGAGGATGAGTGTGTGTAGGGGGTGTGTGTTGGGGGGAAGGGGGGAGGGTTTGTGTGTAGGGTGTGTGTGTGTGTGTGCATGTGTGAGTATGTGCGCCCGCGTATGTGTGTGTAGGTACGTGTAAGTGTGTGTATTTATGTATGTGTGTATGTCTATTTGTCGTGTGTGTGTGTGTGTGTGTGTGTGTGTGTGTGTGTGTGTGTGTGTGTGTGTGTGTGTGTGTGTGTGTGTGTGTGTTGTGTGTGTGTGTGTGTGTAGTGCGTGTGTTGTGTGGTGTGTGTGTATGTGTGCGTGCGTGGTGTGTGCGTGTGTGTGTGTGTGATGTGTGTGGTGCGTGGTGTGTGTGTGTGTGTGTGTGTGTGTTTGTCTGTTTTCGTCTGTCTGTGTGTGCGTGCATGTGTGTGTGTGTCTGTCTGTCTGTCTGTCTTCGTGTGTGTGTATGTGTGTGGGGGGGGGGGGGTGGCTGGGGGAGGGACACCTTTCGCGCGCTGAAGTAGGGGGGGGGGGGGGGGGGGAGGAGGCAGAAGGGTGAGTAGGTGGTGTATGGATTTACCTAGATGACACTCTAAATGTTTCTTTTCTTCGCTAATTCGCAAAGTGACCTTTGTGGACTGACCTGGATATGTCTAGTAGTGAAGACACGTGTGTGGAATGTAAAGAGCGGTGTGGTGTGGTGTGGTGTGGTGTGGTGTGATATGGCGTGGTGCGGTGCGAAGTAGTGTGGTGTGGTGCGGTGTAGTGTGGTGTGGTGTGGTGTAGTGTGGTGTAGTGTTGTTAGTGTGTGTGGTGTGGTGTAGTGGGTGGGTGTGGATGGGGTGGTGTGGTGGGGTGTGGTGGGGTTGTGTGGTGTGGTGCGTGTGGTGGTGTGGTGTGGTGTGGTGGGGTGTGGTGTGTGTGGTGTGGGTGTGTGGTTGTGTGGTGTAGTGTGGTTAGTGGTGTGGTGTAGTGTGGTGTGGATGGTGGTGTGGTGTGGTGTGGTGTGTGTGTGTGTGGTGCGGTGTGTGTGTGTGGTGTGGTGTGGTGTTGGTGTGGTGTGATGTTGTGTGTGTGTGGGTGGGCGGTGTGGTGTTGTAGTGTGTGGTGGGTGTATGTGGTGTGGTGGTTGGTGCGGTGTGGGTGTGTAGTGTGGTGTGGTGTGGTGTGGTGTGGTGTGGTGTGGTGTGGTGCGGTGTGGTGTGTGTGTGGTTGTGGTGTAGTGTGGGGTGGTGCTGGTGTGGTGTAGTGTGGTGTGGTGTGGTGTGGTGTAGTGTGGTGTGGTGTGAGTGTGGTAGGTGTGGTGTGTGTGTGGTGTGTTAGTGTGGTGTGGAATGGGGCAGTGGTGTGGTGGGGTGTGGTGTGGAGTGGGGAAGTGTGGTGTTGTGTTGTGGTGTAGTGTGGTGGGGGTGGGGTGAGGTGTTGGTTAGTGTGGTGTGGTGTGGTTAGTGTGGTGTGGTGCGGTAGTGTGTGTGGTGTGGTGCAATGAGGTATGGTGTGGTGCGATGGGATGGGGTGTGGTGTGGTGGGGTGGGGTGTGATTTAGTGTGGTGGGGGCATGGTGTGTGTGGTGTAGTGTGCCTGGTGTGGTGTGGTGTGGTGTGGTGTGGGTATGGTGTGGGGAGGGGTGGATATTGTGTGGTGTGGTGTGATGGGTGCGGTGTGGTGGTGTGGTGTGGTGTAGGTTGATGTGTTTTATTGTGGCGTAGTGTGGTTTAGTGTAGCGTGATGTGGCGTGGTGTGGTGTAGTGTGGTGTGTGGCAAAGCATGAAAGTAAGCGTCCCTTTGCCTTTACTTCAAAATCCTTGAGGAAATGCAAGGTCTTTTTCAGCAGCTTGTCCTGGACACGCTAACCCTGACAGGGCCCCTCCTTCTCCAGGAGCCTGTCCTGGACACGCTAACCCTGACAGGGCCCCTCCTTTTTCCAGGAGCCTTCCTGGACACGCTTACCCTGACAGAGCCCCTCCTTCACCATTAGAACATGAACTTCACAACCTTCCAACCTTTGAATACTAGAAATTTATTTATTCACCCAATCGGTTCATTTTAGATTTCTTTTTCTTTTTTTTTTTTTTTTTGGGGGGGGGGATGAAATTTCACTATGTTCACAACACAGTAAAAATTCGGCTTTTTGATTGGCTAAGATCTAAGATGTAGTGTACACATTTTGAGAATAAATAAAGCGTTTGACAGAATATACTGTCAATGAATCATTTCAACTTCCAAAATGGCGACACAGCTGCTCTGTTCCTTTTGGATGATACTTACCTCAGAGATTCGTTTTCACACTTCTCCACCGCTTACTGTTTAATAATAATGATTATGTGTGAGCATCTTATAGCATTGTCCTACGTCACACTTCTTTTCGTCTTCAAGTGTTAACTTATTCGTTGAATTTCGTCCATTCTGTAGTTGAGGTCAAAGTTGTTTGTTGTTGTTGCTGTTGTTGTTGTTGCTTTTTGGGGATGGTTTTTTGATGATGATGATGATGATGATGATGATGATGATGATGGTGGTGGTGGTGGTGGTGGTGGCGGCGGCGGCGGCGGTGGTGGTGGTGGTGATGATGATGATGATGATGATGATGATGATGATGATGATGATGATGATGATGATGATGATGATGATGATGATGATGATGGGCGTTCCACAGCTTAGCACCTTGTGGGTTAGCTAACAAGAACATACACTCTGTTTTACTCATCACACCAGGAGAGTACTTACCAAGCCGAAGGTACATTCTGAATTTTAATTTTTAAAAAGTGTGCGTGTATAGCCTTGCCATACAGGCTTAGGCAGCCATACTCAAGCTTCAGACCATTTTCTTTCCATTGAATGAAAAAGTTCAGGTTTATTATTGCAAGGAGCAGGGTCAGGGATGACAAACAATATCACGATATATCGATAACGTTTTCAAAGCATAACATCCATATCAGCATAGTCCCTGCCTGGCATTTGCTCTGTGGTTTAACCTCACTAACTGCACTAACCAAAGCGATTCGGCCTGGGCCTATAGATTGGTGGTCTAGAGGTAACGCACCTTCCTGGAAAGCGAAAAAACTCGGTTCCAAGCGTGTGGTGGTTTGATCCCCATTTGGGTCAAAAACTCCCCCTCCCAGCCCACCCCCCACCCTTATCACTCCAACTAGACCCTATGTTGGTCCTGGTCCTCTTTCTGGATTGAGAAACGTGTTTAACATATTAACGCATGAAAGCAACCACGGCAATAATGAGAGTAATGCCTTCCTGGCAAAAATCTGTATAAAAGTTTTTTTTTTTAAAAACTGAAGCCACCCTCCTGATAGCACATCCAGACCGGAAAGAAAAGTCTGCCGGGGCTGCTTCGGTGGACGACAGCACCTCGTTCCAGATTTAGAGCATGTATGAATCACGGCAAGAGAATCTGCCGTTGGCATAAATGATATACAATTTAATTACAATACAAAGTCAACTTCATAGAGAACTCAGTCAGACTAGCTAAGTTCGTGTGCCTGCGCCACTGCACACGCACTCACGAGCACGCAACTCACACACAAAATCGACTTGTGAACAATACACAACTAGCAAGGCCTGCACACCCAAACCAGCAACTACTTTCTACCGCCCACCAACACCAACGCACCTCCACACCACCAATCCCCCACCCCCCCCCCCACCCACCCTCCCCCCCCCCCCCCCCCCCCCCCCCCCCCCACTGCCCACTTCTCCACCTCCTAACCCTCTTCCCCAGGGAAATCCCTCCTCCTCCTCCTCCTGCAGCCTGCTTCTTGTCGCCCGTGGTATGGGTGAGTGACCTATCATCACCTGCATACCCAAGGACGCCGCACACTTCCTGCATGAGGGACCCTCTCTCAGATCAGCATCACTCCACACTTGTCACAAACACATGCTGAACTACCCCGCCGGATGTTGACGCTGAAGTCATTCACCTCTCCCCCTCCCCTCCCCCTCCCCACACCCACCTACCCCCCCCCCCCCCCCCCCCTCCCCTTCTTCTTCCTGTCCCTTTGGACTAGGAAGACCAGAAATTGGGAAGACATTTTCTACATCCTGTGCCCCATGTCTTCCCTGAGACATACGAGTTGCGTTCCCTGTTGACACGTCGCTTCTGACCCAACTCCACAATTGTTTGTGAAAGAGCAGGGGAAGTAGCTTTTTGTCAGATGGTGTGTATAATAGCCATGAAGGAAAACCGTAGAAGGAGAAGGAAGTGCGGTTCTTCGGTTTATCGTCTGTGTTGTGTGTGTGTGTGTGTGTGTGTGTGTGTGTGTGTGTGTGTGTGTGTGTGATGTGTGTGTGTTTGTGTGTGTGTGTGTGTGTGTGTGTGTGTGTGTGGTGTGTGTGTGTGTGTGTGTGTGTGTGTGGTGTGTGTGTATGTTTACGATGGTGCCAGATGACAGGAAGGGAACACAGAAGAAGAGGAAGAGGAGGAAGAAGGAGGAGAAGAAGGAGGAGAAGGAGGAGAAAAAGAAGAAGAAGAAGAATTGCGAAGAAGAATTGCGAAGAAGAAGAATTACGAAGAAGAAGAATTGCGAGGAAAAAGAAGAATTGCGAAGAAGAAGAATTGTGAAGAAGAAGAAGAAGAAGAAGAAGAAGAAGAAGAAGAAGAAGAAGAAGAAGAAGAAGAAGAAGAAGAAGAAGAATGAGGAGGAGTAGAGGAGGAGGAGGAGAAGAAGAAGAAAAGAAGAAGAAGAAGAAGAAGAAGAAGAAAAAGAAGAAGAAGAAGAAAAAGAAGAAGAAGAAGAAGAAGAAGAAGAAGAAGAAGATTGATTGAATCTTCATGGGTAAAGAATTAGGCACAATAAAGGCCTTTTTACAATTCTGCCCAAAGAAGAAGAAGAAGAAGAAGAAGATGAAGAAGAAGAAGAAGAAGAAGAAGAAGAAGAAGAAGAAGAAGAAGAAGAAGAAGAAGAAGAAGAAGACCAGCCGCCATGGCGCAATGGTTAGCACCTTGGGTTACGGAATGGAAGGTTGCGGGTTCGAATCACATAAGAGTCATAGGGATTTTTCGGATTCCGGCCGGCTCCTACCCAGAGTGAGTGTGCTGTAGGTTCAGTGGGAAGACTGGGACCACACAATCGAGCTTCATACATTTTACGGATCCGAGTTTGAGAGTGTTGCTCAAATTATATATATATATATATATATTATGATAGTAAGCGTAGAGTACAACCCTGTCAATTGATCAAAGCATATGCACTTCCACAGCTGCAGCATTACATCATCCAATTGTCATTGATCATCATGCATTAAACAAAAACTGCCTCTGATTCGGTTGACCCAGCTGCTCTGGTTTCATGATGATCTCAGATATCGTTTCCCCATACCCTTCTGTGCCTGTAGTGAGTTTGTGCAAAAACCTTTGGGGTTAGGGGTTCGGAGACGGGGAGGGGGGGGGAAGATGGTCGTTGGAGGGACGTTGTGGTGGTTGCCACCTCGGGTGGGCAACTCACTCAGTCTGGCTCCGCGACTGAGCTAATACTGTCGTTAGTAGGGGGCTTAGTAGGTGGTGTCCTGCGTATGTTAGCTCAGAACAGGCACCACTGAACACCACCAAAGTGACCCAGCAGCAGTGCAGGGCCCCTCCGGATAGTGGCCCCACGGCGGCCTGATAGTTATGGGCTCCCTCTCAACTTCCGACCCTGGGGATGAGACATAACAAATCTGGGTATGGCTGTGGCGGGGAGATTGGGATGAGCGGCGTGGGAACAGCAGGACGGGGGACGTCACAGAAGATGAGGCAGCAAAAACAAAAGGAGGAGGAAGAAGAGAATTGCGAAGAAGGAGGAGCAGAAGAAGAAGAAGAAGAAGAAGAAGATAAAAAGAAGAGACAGACAGGGAGACAGAGTCAAAGAGACAGAGACAAAGAGACAGGGAGAGAGAGAGACAGACAGACAGACAGAGTATGTGTGCGTGCGTGCGTGCGTGCGTGCGTGCGTGCGTGCGTGCGTGCGTGTGTGTGTGTGTGTGTGTGTTTCTTGAGACGTACCTTCATGAAGATTTTTTTCGGCGAACTGTTCGCAAACACTCGCAGCTCAGACCA
>CM054136.1:32481689-32489189 GCA_028751875.1 Rapana venosa
AGAGAGACAGAGAGACAGTGCTTTTACTGGACAGTTCTTCTCACCAGATTCCAGTGAATGTCACTTGTTGCAGTGATCACCCCGTTTGCTAGCTGTGTGATGAATATGGTGGTGGATTTTTTTTTGATGGATCTAAACTTTGGTCTTGGGGGGGGGGGGGGGGGGGGTTGTCTGTGCAATGACGTCACTTTCGTCTTTACTGACACAGCGTCAATCGTTGAGGTCATTCTGGATTCTGGATTCTTCAGTCCTGTCTTCTCTGTAAAGTCGATAGGCTGTGTCATCGTTGTGGTCAATAAGTTGTCAGGATCGGGAAATTATCAAGAAAAGGTTAACGTCTATAAAATAGAGCATTAGTTTAAAGGAATAGTTATCATGGATTGGACATTCATAAATTTGCAATAGAGTATTAATGTAAAAGAACAATTATCATGGCTTCGACATTCATCAATTATGATAGAGCTTCACTTTAACGGAGCAATTATTATGGATTTGACATTCGGCAATTAGGCCATCAATTCAAAGGCATAATGATCATGAATTGGACATCCAACAATTTATAACAGAGCATCAATATAAAAGGAATAAGTATCATAGAAGCGACGTTCAATAATTCTGAAAGAACATCAAGTGAAAGAAATAATCATCTTCGAATGAACATTATTAAAAATCGAGGCTTAGGCTAGAGCCAGTCCTTAATTCTACTTCTACAACTAGATCTATAAAGACAAGACCTCCAATTGCAACAAGCTGATAATAGTTATTTGCCTACCATTGGAGATAATGCTGCCAGTAATTTTGTTTTAAGCAAAAAAAACCTGTACGATGTCTGGTGCAAGTCTTCAGCTGCAGAAAACAACCGATATTTTGTCTGTCAGAGAACTGACACTTTGGATCTGCAACTTCATGACCCCGAAAGTCCAGAGCCACAATCCCCACAGCAAAGGAATATAATATTATAGGCAGCTACAAAACACTCTACAGAAATCAGCGCCGAAACAAAGTTGATGCTCAGCCACCACAGTCATGACTACCCCATGGGCAAAAGCTTCAAGCTGTTCACAGTGTCCCTACAGCAATCCGTCATCAGCCGGCAAAGCCTGATGGATCCAAACCAGACACTCTCTCTAACAGAAGCTATAGTCAAGTGGTTAGCATTGTTTGACTTCAATCCCATGGCTTCATGAAGTGGTGGGTTCGAATCTTGACGGCGTCTGATAAATAAAAGGTGGGGATTTTTTACGATTTCCCAGGTCAACTTCAAGAGCGGACCTGACAGTGTCTTAATTTCCTTCAGGTATATACACATGCAAAAGATCAAATAATGCACGTTAAATATCCCGTCATTCATGTCAGCGTTCGGTGAGTTACAGAAACACGAACATACCCAGCAAATATCCCTGAAGGCAGAATGCGGTTACATTCACGGCATATGCAAAATCTCACCATTGGTGAACTTTATAGCCTAAACTGAGGAACGAAAAAAATTAAATAAGGACCGTCTCCAGAACAGCACGAGCAACACTAACATCCTTCAGACCGAAGCCTGTAGGGCAGAACAACACCATCTAATGGAAACACGACACTACTGCAAAGACACTGCAGGGTGTGTAGGCCCGGGACCATGAAGGCAATTCTAAGCAGCCTCCCAGTTCTTGGCATCTCTGGCAAATGAGCTGGCAGGCAAAGGTTGCAAACTGAGTAGCCTAGCTCTATAATAGATTTATGCAAGGCAAAGCATCCTGTCCCTTCAATCTGAAATCTCCTGCTTTCCCATAATTATTCGGTTTTCCCCAGAGGGTGGGGTGTGGTGGGGTGGGGAGGGGTGGGGGGTGTGGTGTGGCAGTGAGCAGACGGTTATATCATGCCACGCTTTGTCGGCCACAAGATCCACACTTCAGAAAGTGTATGACTCACAGCGCTAGTTGCCCTTGGAAGCATGCTGGGTTTAGTTGGGGGGGGGGGGGGGGGGGGGGGGGGGGGATGGGGGGTCTTAATTATCACACCTCGAGCTTTGTTTTCCCTGAAAAGATGTCTGGGGTATTATTGAATACGCAATATGTTGGTCATTATTTTTCACATAGGATTTCGGGGGTTGTTTCTTGTCTCGTTTGAAAGTCTAGTAGAATAACGACGTTAACATGAACGTGTAGTCTAACACATGAAGGAGACAGAGAAAACGACTCTAATCTAGACATCCACAGCCACAAAGCCGACTCGGTCCTGTACATTTTTTCAGACCACAAATCCAACCACACTTATCAAACCACCGAGCTTAACACAACCAGCTTGCATGTAACTTGAAATCTTTCTCACGGATGACTAGCGTAATGACCACTGATCGGGCAGCCAAGAGTACACTGGAAATGACTCCTTCCTTCCTTCCTTCTTTCCTTCCTTCCTTGCTTCCTTCCTGGGACCGAACACGCTCGCTTCATTACCATGCAGAAGAGGAAAACTCGTCTCCTGTTCCCACTTCTGTACTGAACCGACAGTTGGGGGTAACGAACTGAGGAGAGGTCCCCAGGCCAACCACTCCCCGCACGCTTCGTTAACACCGAAGAACGACAGAGCGACATGGCGATTGATGCTGGTGTTCTTGCCCAGGGCCCAATCCCTCTGCCAGTACTGTAGCAGGCATGATTAGAGCGCAGCCTTTTTTTTTTTTTTTTTTTTTTTTTGGGGGGGGGGGGTTATCTTTCTGGATTTTATACATGCAGGGGAGTTTATCAGGCTGGGGGAGGGAGGGAGGGAGTGAGAGTACTCACCTAATGACGCCTTCCTCGTTCCCTCTAAGCTAACACTACAGTGACGTCATTTGATCACTGTGACGAGTTTCTCTCTGTTTTAGGATAATAAAGTCTTTGGAACTAGAATGGAGAGGGGAGGGGGGGAGTTTTAATGATACAATAATTATAGTATACCGCTTCCAGCCAAGGCAAATTTATCTGCGCAAATTTCGGGATAATTTCTCTTTGGGAGAGGGCGTTGCCACAAGAGCATTACTACTCGTTGCGTAGAGGTGGGGAGTGGGGGGGTCCTCTTTTCTTATCCTGTCTGCATATGTATTTATTTCCCTATTGGAGTGAGCTTTTTATTTTTATTTTAACAGAATTTTTTCCGGGGACAACTCCCTTGTTGGCGTGGGTTATTTTCAGTGAATTGAATACATGCTTACACTCGGGATCTCAGTTTATCGTCTCATCTGAAAAACTAGCACCCAGACAACCACTCAAGGTCTAGTAGGTGGGGAGAACAACTTTGAGCTCAAAGGCGGAGATGGACGTATTTCTCGCTTTGAAGGCGGGGGGGGGGGGGGGGGGGGGGGGTAGGTGTTACCTTTAAAACCAACCATCCACCATAAACTGAGTGAAATGGGGAGAAAGACGAGATAGGATTCATCCATTTAGTTTTTTGCGTTCCGCGGCTAGAGCTCCGACATTGGTTTCCAGATAATCGACTTCGGTTTACAGTATCATCCAAGGACTTTCGGGATTGTTAGGGGGGCGGGATGGGGGGGGGGGGGGGGAGCCAGTCCTGGTGCTAACTCCAAAGGAAAAATCCCATTGGAGCGGGCGTCTCAGTAACGGCTGGAACCAGGGCTCGATCCCGGGCCGTTGAGTGGAGAGTGCAAGGCTCTAACCATTAAGCTATCTGACGACCCGGGTTCGATTCCCGTTCAAGGGGATATCTTCCTCTGGAGTTATCATCAGTGCAGACTCAACACCCCCCAAAAGTCCTTCAGATGAGACTTTAAACCGAGGTCCGGTGTTCGAACGCACGCAGAACATCTTGCGCACACGTTAAATCCTGTTCCGCTTTTCATAAGAGTAGGCCATTGTGTGCCGGTGGGAACAGATGACAGAATTGACAAATCCGCATACACAATGGGGGACTGGATGTAAAAAAAAAAAAAAGCACATAAGTGCTTATTCCATTATCTTCGATATAAAAGAATAAAATAAAATAAAGCTATTCCGAAGTCCCCCCCCCCCCTTACCCCCCCCCCCCCCCCCCCCCCTCCAATTGCTGATGTATTTTCAATCAAAATAGGTTCAAGGATATTACGTAAATGCCCCCCCCCCCCCCCCCCCCCCCCCCCCCCCCCCCCCCCCCCCCCCCCCCCCCCGCCCCCAATCATCACTCACCTGTCAATCTCTGTTTCTATTTAAGAACACTTTCCACCCCACCACACCCACTCCACCCCACCTGATCAGATCAACCAGGAAAAGGGTGAGGTAAAGAAAACAATGGGGTGGGCGGGGGGGGGGGGGGGAGGGGCGGTTAATGACATGGTGGAGAGAGAGGGGAGAGAGAGGAGAGAGAGAGAGGAGAGAGAGAGAGAGAGAGAGAGAGAGAGAGAGAGAGAGAGAGAGAATGAATATAATGAACATTTTTATTGAGGGAAAAGAATAAGCACAATGGTGGCTTTTTTTTTTCATCCAGCCCTCAGTCCAAAAAGTAAATCAATCAACCCAATCAATTAAGCAAACAATGATATAATGTCTAAAGAATTAGGTAAAATGTAAACATGCATAAACAAACAGAATAGAGATAGTTGTATACACAGGAGAGAGAGGAGAGAGAGAGAGAGAGAGAGAGAGAGAGAGAGAGAGAGAGAGAGAGAGAGAGAGAGAAAGAGAGAGGAGAGAGAGAGAGAGAGAGAGAGAGAGAAGAGGAAGAGAGAGAGAGAGAGAGAGAGAGAGAGAGGAGAGAGAGGAGGAGATGTAAAAAGCGCACATGATGATGAGGAGGACGACGACGACGGTGATGAGGAGGAGGAGGAGGAAAGAGAGGCAGACAGAAACAGAGATGAAAATATGAAGAAAAAAAACAGAGAGAGAGATACATGGACACATAAATAGATAGATTTACAGATGCATAGATATATAGATATATGGATATATAGATACATAGATAGACAGACAGACGTATAGATAAATAAATATCGAGACATTTAGAACAAAATACGACTACACACTTATAAATATCGACAATATCAAGGATGGCATACTTTTGTTGCTGTTGTTGTTGTTGGAATTATTTTTGAGCGGCGGGGGGCGGGGGGGGAGAGAGCAGGCGTGAGGTTGTTTGTACTTGATTGTTTATTTTTACCTTATGCATTATTTGTGTGCTTGTCTGTGCATTTTACTTTTTTTTCTCGACATAAAAATTGCCACCAGGTCTTCATATGTCAACGAGACATATGGTGCCAGACACCTTCGTCCTTCAATAAATACAATGTCAGGAATGACAGGTTTGGCTTGTTTTCAGTGGTGGTGGTGGTGGCGGTGGCGGTGGTGGTGGTGGTGGTGGTGGTGGCGGTGGCGGTGGTGGTGGTGGTGGTGATGGTGGTGGTGGTGGTGGTGGTGGTGGTGGTGGCGGTGGCGGTGGTGGTGGCGGTGGTGGTGGTCTTGATATTTATTTTTAGGGGAGGGATCATGTGTTGGTTAGTTTACTTTTACTTGTTTGTTTGCTTATTTATTTGTGGGTCGTTGTTTTTCTTTCTTGGCACAAAATTGTAAACATGTTTTCATATATTATCAAAAAGGCATCTAGCTTGAGGCTATACGATCGTTGGTGTTGGCTTTTGCTGTTTGTTTGTGTTTGTCTATTTGCTTTCTCTTTTGCTGATTGTTTTTTTTTGGGGGGGGTTGCTACCTCATCTTCTGTGACGTCCCCCGTCCTGCTGTTCCCACTCCGCTCATTCTAATCTCCCCGCCACAGCCATACCAGATTTGTTATATCTCATCCTCAGAGTCGGAGGTACACAGGGAGCCCAGCACTATCAGGCCGCCGTGGGGCCACCAGCTAGAGGGGCCCTGCACTGCTGCTGGGTCACTTTGGTGGTGTTCAGTGGTGCCTGTTCTGAGCTAACATACGCAGGACACCACCTACTAAGCCCCCTACTAACGACAGTATTAGCTCAGTCGCGGAGACAGACTGAGTGAGTTGCCCACCCAAGGTGGCAATCACCACAACGTCCCTCCAACGACTGTCCCCCGCGAACCTCCAAACCCAAAGACCCTGACACAAACTCACCACAGGCACAGAAGTGTATGGGCAAACCGAATCTGAGGTCACCATGAGACCAGAGCAACTGGGACCACCGAATCAGAGGCAATTTTTTTTTATTGCATGATGATTAATGACAATGAGGATGACGTAATGATGCTGCTGTGGAAGTGCATATGCTTTGAGACTACCTGACAGGGTTGTACTCTACGCTTACTATTATAATATATCCCGGCTTCAACCGGGCCCGAGAGACACAGACACCCGAAGTGTTTGGTCAGGTAATTTGAGCAACACTCTCAAACTAGCATCCGTTAAGTGGATGAAGCTCGACTGTGTGGTCCCAGTCTTCCCACTGAGCCTACAGCACGCTCACTCTGGGTAGGAACCGGCCGGAGTCCGAAAAATCCCTATGACTCTTCTGGGAATCGAACCCGCGACCTTCCAGTCCGTAACCCAAGGCGCTAACCACTGCGCTATGGCGGCTGGTTCTTTCGCTGGCTGGTTGTTTGTTTTGTTTGCTCCAAGTTGTCACCATGTGTTTATATCTCAGTCTGACGTACGGAGCCAGACACAGTCGAGGTCTTCAAGACAATGTCGAGCATGCAGGGTTTTGTGGGGGCTGAGCTGTTTGTTTACTTCTTCCTTTCCTTCCTTCTTTTCCTTCTTTATCTTCTTTCTTTCTTTATTTCTGCCTTTCTTTCTTGACAGGAAAAATTGTCATCATTCATCATTACAAAATGTAAAAGTGAATTAATACTTTTTTTTTCCTTTTTGAATTGTTTTCTTTTCTTTCAAAAAAAAAAGTTGGGGAGGAAATGATGTTTTGTTTAAAAAAAAGGAATAAAAACAATATTGAAGATTTTTTTTAAAAGTGTTCAACATAATAATTACTTACGTCCATATTTCAACAAGAAGACATTTGGTGCCAAGCACATTCGTGCACTTCTAAACATTGAGCATGTCAACACTGACAGTTCTTTTTCTTTCTTTTTTTAAATGGGCTGGATGGATTTTTTAGTTACTGTTTTGTCCTGAGTTTCTTCTTATTCTTCTTATTCTTCTTCTTCTTTTTCTTCTTCTTCTTTCTTCTTCTTCTTCTTCTTCTTCTTCTTCTTCTTCTTCTTCTTCTTCTTCTTCTTCTTCTTCTTCTTCTTCTTCTTCGCAATTCTTCTTCTTCTTCTTCTTGTTAATTTCTTGGCTTAAGAATGTCATGCTTGGCATAGTTTCTGGGCAATATTTGTTTGTTCAGCCGTGTGGTTTTGTAAGGTGGGTGGGAGGGGAGGCGCATGGATGGATGTGTGGGTTGTTGCCTGCCTGTCTGAACGTCTGCCTGTCTGCCTGCCAGTTTGGTTGGTTAGTTAGTTGGGTGGTGATTAGTTGGGGTGGGGTTTTTTTCTTTTCTTCCCTTTACGTTTTTCTTCTTCTCTTTCTGAATGTTTTCTTTCTGTTTTCTTCTTCTTCGCAATTCTTCTTCTTCTTCTT
>CM054136.1:32494189-32506689 GCA_028751875.1 Rapana venosa
TTCGCAATTCTTCTTTGCAATTCTTCGCATTCTTCTTCTTCGCATATCTTTGGGCAATTCTGTTTTGCAATTATTATTCTTCTTCGCATTCTTCTTTGCAATTCTTCTTCGCAATTCTTCTTCTTCTTCGCAATTCCTTTTTGCAATTCTTCTTCTTCTTCGCATTCTTCTTTGCAATTCTTCTTCTCCGAATGTCTTCTTCTCCGCAATTCTTCTTCGCATTCTTCACATACTTCTTCTTCTTCCTCCTCTTCTTCTTCTTTTTTTCTTCTTCTTCTTCGCAATTCTTCTTCTTCTTCCTCTCCTCTTCTTCTTCGCATTCTTCTTCTTCACGTTCTTCTTCGCATTCTTCTTCGCAATTCTTCTTCGCATTCTTCGCATTCTTCTCTTTAGCCCTCTTCTTCTACGCATTTGTTGTATTCGTTTTCTTCTTCGGCGTGCTTCTTTTTCTTCTCCGCATTCTTCTTCGCATATCTTCTTCTTCGCATTCTTCTTCTTTGTCTTCTTCTTCTCCTTCGCATATCTTCTTCTTCTTCTTCGCATTCTTCGCATTCTTCGCATTCTTCTTCGCATTCTTTTTCTTCTTCTTCTTCGCATTTGTCTTTTTCTTCGCAAATCATCTTCGCATTCTTCTCCTTTGCATTCTTCTTCTTCGCATTTGTTGCACTCGTCTTCTTTGCATTCTTCTTTTTCTTCGCATTCATCTTCTTCTTCTTCTTCTTCGCATTATTCGCATTCCTTTTCGTCTTCTTTGTATTCTTCTTCGCAGTTTCTTCTTCTTCTTCGCATCCTTCTTCTCGTTCTTCTTCACATTCTTCGCATTGTTCGAATTCTTTGCATTCTTCTTCTTCTTCGCATCCTTCTTCTCATTCTTCTTCACATTCTTCGCATTGTTCGAATTCTTTGCATTCTTCTTCTTCTTCGCATCCTTCTTCTCATTCTTCTTCACATTCTTCGCATTGTTCGAATTCTTTGCATTCTTCTTCTTCTTCGCATCCTTCTTCTCATTCTTCTTCACATTCTTCGCATTGTTCGAATTCTTTGCATTCTTCTTCTTCTTCGCATCCTTCTTCTCATTCTTCTTCACATTCTTCGCATTGTTCGAATTCTTTGCATTCTTCTTCTTCTTCGCATCCTTCTTCTCATTCTTCTTCACATTCTTCGCATTGTTCGAATTCTTTGCATTCTTCTTCTTCTTCGCATCCTTCTTCTCATTCTTCTTCACATTCTTCGCATTGTTCGAATTCTTTGCATTCTTCTTCTTCTTCGCATCCTTCTTCTCATTCTTCTTCACATTCTTCGCATTGTTCGAATTCTTTGCATTCTTCTTCTTCTTCGCATCCTTCTTCTCATTCTTCTTCACATTCTTCGCATTGTTCGAATTCTTTGCATTCTTCTTCTTCTTCGCATCCTTCTTCTCATTCTTCTTCACATTCTTCGCATTGTTCGAATTCTTTGCATTCTTCTTCTTCTTCGCATCCTTCTTCTCATTCTTCTTCACATTCTTCGCATTGTTCGAATTCTTCGCATTCTTCTTCTTCTTCGCATCCTTCTTCTCATTCTTCTTCACATTCTTCGCATTGTTCGAATTCTTCGCATTCTTCTTCTTCTTCGCATCCTTCTTCTCATTCTTCTTCACATTCTTCGCATTGTTCGAATTCTTCGCATTCTTCTTCTTCTTCGCATTCTTCTTCTCATTCTTCTTCACATTCTTCGCATTGTTCGAATTCTTCGCATTCTTCTTCTTCTTCGCATCCTTCTTCTCATTCTTCTTCACATTCTTCGCATTGTTCGAATTCTTCGCATTCTTCTTCTTCTTAGCACAGACTTTCCAGAAGGCGGGTATGCTCTTTATACTGAAAGATCCCCAGTACACCCATGGGGGAGACCGTTGATGAAGAAGTTACAGAGGCAAAGGAACAAGAGAGTAAAGACAGCGAGGAAATACTCCACGACAGCCCGTAGGAAGATGTTAAACTTGCAACAAACTGGGATGAACCAGAATCAAAGCAAAGTCAACAGCCCTGAAAATGAAAATGCAAGTCACCTCGAAACTGAGTGCGCCGGGCCTGATTTGTCAGGCGCTTAACGGCAGCACAACGCGTTTTTGCTCCTATGACAGAGACAGTTCCTGCCTTCGTGTTCAGCGAAAGAAGAAACGCAGCTGTCTTAATCATGAAGCAAACATTAAGAAGAAGAAGAAGGGGGAAACAACCCCATTTCAAAAAACCATTTTCTCTCTGTAGTTTACAGCAAACGGAACATAAGAAACTGAAATGTATTAAGAGTACAAGAATTGTTTAATGGAGTTGAACTTTAATGTCCGGTAATGAAAACATTGCAAGGGAAAAGTCACCGAAAAAAGGACTTTCTGGTTCTTCAAACGCTCAGTACTTTTACTGTTTTCTGTCATATTGTGAGCGAAAATGCGTTGCGCTGCCGTTACGCGCCTGACCAGACAGACCCAGCGCATCTTTACTTTGGGCACGGAAGAAAACTTATTATCATGTAAGTCTTTCTGAACGAAAAAAGGCAGGAGAATGGACCATGGAGGCAAACATTCGACAAGAAAGAGGTGACAGGAAGAAAAGGCACAAGGTAGGAGGAACAAAGAGAGGGAGGATAAGAAAAGAAGAATTTCCAGACAGAAGGGCTGTTATCTATACAGACAGTACAGACCCCACGGGAAAAGAGAACAAAGACTGCAGAGTACTGATAACATCCCTTCGCAGACCTCTTCAAACAGGATAGGGAGGCAGTAACTAAAGCTCCAAGCTGCCATCTCGCAGCCAAATCCAGTACCGTGGGGGGTGTGCTCTGAGGCACTATAACCAATCCTCACTGTCGCAAAGAACAGACCTTCTCTCCATCATTACCAGCACCACTGTGTTTTCAGTGTGATGATCATCCATGCCAGCAAAAACTACTGCTGTAAGGTATGGTGAATAGGTTAGGCTACAGCCACTAGGAGGGTGACATTAGCAGACACCGTTATATAACTCTGAAGAACAGCCTGCGGTCTGCCAATGCTGTGAAGAAGCAGTGCGTAGATTTTCAACCTGCCTGCCTGTCTGCCTGTCTGCCTGCCTGCCTGTCTGCCTGTCTGCCTGCCTATCTGTCTGCCTGCCTGTCTGCCTGTCTGCCTGCCTGTCTGTCTGCCTGCCTGCCTGTCTGTCTGCCTGCCTGTCTGCCTGCCTGTCTGCCTGTCTGCCTGCCTGTCTGTCTGTCTGCCTGCCTGTCTGTCTGCCTGCCTGTCTGCCTGTCTGTCTGCCTGTCTGCATGCCTGTCTGCCTGTCTGCATGCCTGTCTGCATTCCTGCCTGCCTGTCTGTCTGTCTGCCTGCCTGTCTGTCTGCCTGCCTGTCTGCCTGTCTGTCTGCCTGTCTGCATGCCTGTCTGCATTCCTGCCTGCCTGTCTGTCTGTCTGCCTGCCTGTCTGTCTGCCTGCCTGTCTGCCTGTCTGTCTGCCTGTCTGCATGCCTGTCTGCATTCCTGCCTGCCTGTCTGTCTGTCTGCCTGCCTGTCTGTCTGCCTGCCTGTCTGCCTGCCTGTCTGCCTGTCTGTCTGCCTGTCTGTCTGCCTGTCTGTCTGCCTGCCTGTCTGCCTGTCTGTCTGCCTGTCTGTCTGTCTGTCTGCCTGCCTGTCTGTCTGCCTGCCTGTCTGCCTGCCTGTCTGCCTGTCTGCCTGCCTGTCTGTCTGCCTGCCTGTCTGTCTGTCTGCCTGCCTGTCTGTCTGCCTGCCTGTCTGCCTGTCTGTCTGCCTGTCTGCATGCCTGTCTGCCTGTCTGCATGCCTGTCTGCATTCCTGCCTGCCTGTCTGTCTGTCTGCCTGCCTGTCTGTCTGCCTGCCTGTCTGCCTGTCTGTCTGCCTGTCTGCATGCCTGTCTGCATTCCTGCCTGCCTGTCTGTCTGTCTGCCTGCCTGTCTGTCTGCCTGCCTGTCTGCCTGTCTGTCTGCCTGTCTGCATGCCTGTCTGCATTCCTGCCTGCCTGTCTGTCTGTCTGCCTGCCTGTCTGTCTGCCTGCCTGTCTGCCTGCCTGTCTGCCTGTCTGTCTGCCTGTCTGTCTGCCTGTCTGTCTGCCTGCCTGTCTGCCTGTCTGTCTGCCTGTCTGTCTGTCTGTCTGCCTGCCTGTCTGTCTGCCTGCCTGTCTGCCTGCCTGTCTGCCTGTCTGCCTGCCTGTCTGTCTGCCTGCCTGTCTGCCTGCCTGTCTGCCTGTCTGTCTGCCTGTCTGTCTGCCTGCCTGTCTGCCTGTCTGCCTGCCTGTCTGTCTGCCTGCCTGTCTGCCTGCCTGTCTGCCTGTCTGTCTGCCTGTCTGTCTGCCTGCCTGTCTGCCTGTCTGTCTGCCTGTCTGTCTGCCTGCCTGTCTGCCTGTCTGTCTGCCTGTCTGTCTGCCTGTCTGCCTGTCTGTCTGCCTGCCTGTCTGTCTGCCTGCCTGTCTGCCTGCCTGTCTGCCTGTCTGTCTGCCTGCCTGTCTGCCTGCCTGTCTGCCTGTCTGTCTGCCTGTCTGTCTGCCTGCCTGTCTGCCTGTCTGTCTGCCTGTCTGTCTGCCTGCCTGTCTGCCTGTCTGTCTGCCTGTCTGTCTGCCTGTCTGTCTGCCTGTCTGTCTGCCTGTCTGTCTGCCTGTCTGTCTGCCTGTCTGTCTGCCTGTCTGTCTGCCTGTCTGTCTGCCTGTCTGCATTCCTGCCTGCCTACCTTCTGTTTCAGTTGGAAGTGAAAACCCGAGTGTGTGTATGTATGTCTGTGTGTCTGTTTGGTGGGGGGGGGGGGGGGCGGTGGTGTAGTCATGCATGCCTGCACTTTTACCTTCATCTATCCGGTAGTCCTGTAGACCGTGAGGGCTCCACTGAAGATTTTACAATCAGATTCCTCCACACCCACTGACCTCTGTTTTCCCGTAACAAATCGTTCCACTCAAGGCCATTCCACTCTCCGATGTTGTCTTCCCCATCGTCTTCTCTGTCGTGGATGTATAGATATACAAACCTGGCACATTTAATATCATCATCATCAAACTAGAGAGAGAGGCAGAAAGAGATACTAAGAGAGAGAATACAGTCACAAGAATATGCTTTTTTTGAGTTGAAGAAGAAGACAAAAAAAAGGGTGTCAACTTACAGAGGAAATCAGCCAGTCTATTGTCTCCCATTCACCTCACACAAGTTGAATTAGTGATAGATTTGTGTTGTAGCGAAAACGGTTGAAGTAAGTCCTAACAACGTCAGTTTACTTGAACTGCAACATCAGTAAAGCTAGTTGTCATGTACATGTGACCAATACCTTATTCCAAAAGAATTTATCCTTGTGTCCAGTCTCTAAAACTTGCAAAGATCTGAATATTAAATAATATCACACACACGTTCACCTGCAATATACATATATGTTAAGGACAAAGAGCAGTAAAAACAAATTAAAAAGTTTCACGTTTAACCACCACCCAAAGCCCTAACGAATCAATTAAAAAGAGCAGCTTCTAATCAGAAATTGATGGCCACCGAATAAAAGAAATGACAGATTCGAGTTTACTTAGATTCTTAGCATGTGTCAGTCCATTCAAGGGGACGAGGATGAATAGGGGGCATGAGGGATCAAGGAAGACACAGGTGAAGAGGAGTCCATGTCCACTGTGGGACCAGTGAATCTGGACATTGCTGGTCCTTCGCTAAATGCAGGGGCCGGGGTCGTGGGATCAGGAAAAGAACTGGTACCTGGTCAATGAGGACAACGTCCTTTAATGGGCCATAGAGGGTATCAAGGCCAGTGGTAAACTTCTGCAGGATTTCGTGATGCTCCATTACAAGAATTATTCCAAACATTAAATAAAAATTTTAGAACATATATATATATATATATATATATATATATATATATATATATATATATATTATATATATATATATATATATATATCTGTGTGTGTGTTGTGTGTGTGTGTGTGTGTGTGTGTGTGTGTGTGTGTGTGTGTGTGTGTGTGTGTGTGTGTGTGTGTGTATGTGTGTGTGTGTGTGTGTGTGTGTGTGTATGTATTTGTCCGTGTGTGTGTGCTATGAAAGTAAAGTGTTGGCGGCAGCATTGGAGGTCCTTGTGCAGTAAGAATCATTTAATGTGCCTGACTGAATCGAGTTTCCAATGCTGGATGAGCCATCCTCAGAGTTCTCCGTGATGTATTTCCTTAACCATCCCCGTCCCTTAAGGAGAAGCGCCTCTCTAAATGACAGAGGTGTCTTTTGCTCTCATGGGAAAACTATCATCTTGAGGCTTTGACGCGACAGTGTCAAGATGCAGTCTTGTGCGCGAGACAGGTTGTTTCTTTTCCTCTCATGCCACTGTAAGTCACGGCAGATTTCTCTGCGTGGGCTGCTCTACCCGGGGAGAGCCTGTCGCCACAAGAGCAGCGCCACCCATTATTTTCCCACTATGGGACACAGGAGGTAGCTTCTTCAAAACTCAGCCTCCCTGTTCAGCTTGGCACAAGACAGTTTGGGTTTTTTATCCTTAGGCCACCGAACAGACAATTAATGTAAAGGGTGGGTGTGTAGGACATTCAACAGAAAGGGAGACGAAAAAATAAATCCCACGAGAAAGAGAGACAGACAGACAGAAACAGATACAGAGAGAGACAGAGAGAGAGACAGAGAGATGTTTGGATCAAAACATCAGAGAGAGATACAGACAGACAGACAGACAGACAGAAACAGATACAGAGAGAGACAGAGGGAGATAGAGAGATGTTTGGATCAAAACATCAGAGAGAGATACAGACAGACAGACAGACAGACAGAAACAGATACAGAGAGAGACAGAGGGAGATAGAGAAATGTTTGGACCCAACCATCAGAGAGACAGACAGAGAGACAGACAGAAACAAAGACAGAAAGAGACAGAGAGATGTTTGGATCCAAACATCAGAGAGAGAGAGTCAACAACTCAACAAAGTTTAATGTAAGGTCACCGACCTGTATGCAATCACACACACACACACACACACACACACACACACACACACACACACACACACACACACACACACACACACACACACACACACACACACACACACACAGTTTAAAGAAACAAGGAGGGGGGGGGGTAAAAAGGAACATAATGGAAAAGAACAAAAGCTGAAAGAACAAAAAATGAAATGATCCTACAATATATAGATAACATGATTTGTGGGTGTGTGTGTGTGCACGCACGCGCATGTAAGTCAAGTCAAGTCAAGTCAAGTCAAGTCAAGTCAAAATTTTATTTCCAGATGGTACATTGAATAAGCAATGAATTTGCTTTTTTTCATCAAGCCATCTATCTAGGAACAAATTTGGTAATGACTATACTAAGACACTACATTATTGCATCATTTACCATTAAATTAAACCAGCAAAAAAAGAGGAAAGAATCGATAAGGAAATACATTGAAAATACAAATTACCACATATACATATACACGCGCACACATACTCATGCACACCTGAGCGCGTGCGCGCTCACGTCCACACACACATTTAAATAAAAATGTTTTAAGAATTAAAAAAGAAAATCATTGGATCCATGTGTGTGTGTATGTGTGTGTGCGCGTGTGTGTGCGCGCGTGTGTCTGTATGTATGTGTGTGTGTCCTATGAAAGTAAAGTGTTGGCGACAGCATTGGAGGTCCTTGTGCAGTAAGAATCATTTCATGTGCCTGACCGGAATCGAGTTTCCAATGCTGGATGAGCCATCCTCAGAGTTCTCGGTGGAGAAGCGCCTCTCCAAATGACCCAGGCGTCTTTTGCTCTCATAGGAACACTATCATCTTGAGGCTTTGACGTGTGGGTGCCAAGATGCAGTCTTGTGTGCCAGACAGGTTATTTCGTTTCCTTTCATGCCACTTTAAGTCACGGCAGATTTCTCTGCATGAAATTCGGGCTGCTCTACCCCGGAAGAGTGGAAGAGTGCGTCGCCACAAGAGCAGCGCCACCCATTATTTTTCCCCACTTTGGGGCACAGGAGGTAGCGTTCTTCATAACTCAGCCTCTCTGCTCAGCTTGGCACAAGACAGTTTGGGTTTTTTATCCTTAGGCCACCGGAAAAGACAATTAATGTGAGGGGTGGGTGTGTAGGACATTAAACAGAAAGGCAGACGAAAAAATAAATCACACGAGAGAGACAGACAGACAGACAGAAACAGATACAGAGAGAGACAGAGGGAGACAGAGAGATGTTTGGATCCAAACACCAGAGAGAGATGCAGACAGACAGACAGACAGAAACAGATACAGAGAGAGACAGAGAGATGTTTGGATCAAAACATCACAGAGAGAGAGAGAGTCAACAACTCAAGGATGTTAAATGTAAGGTCACCGATCTGTATGCAATCACACACACACACACACACACACACACACACACACCACACACACACACACACACACACACACACACACACACACACACACACACACACACACACACACACACACCACTTAAAGAAACAAGGAGGGGGGTAAAAAGGAACATAATGGAAAAGAACAAAAGCTGAAAGAACAAAATATGAAATAATCCTACAATAAATAGACAACATGATTTGTGTGTGTGCGTGCGTGCGTGCGTGCGTGCGTGTGTGTGTGTCTATGTTGTCACCGTTAATATACGATGTTGTTTTTGCTGTGTTGTAGAGCATATAAAAATAAACAGAGCTACGTCTCTAGCGAATTTATAACTATCACCTTGAAACAACTAGCACTATCAGTCTTGGCCGATTTCTCTGCCTGAAATTTGAGCTGCTTTCTCTGGGGAAAAGGCGCAGAATAAAAGCAGCAGCTGTGCCACCTTGTTTTTGATTTATGTGTGTGTGTTTTCTTTGTTTTTATTAGGATTTTTTGTTTTGTTTTGTTTTGGGGTTGGGTTGGGTTTTTCTGGTTTTGTTTCTTTTCTGCTGTCTGCCAGCGTGTTTGTTTCTCTAGCATAGTGTCTTTTTACCGGCCCATTTTGCCTGGGACAGCTCTCTTGTTGCCATGGGGTCTTTTACGTACGTGATGATTTATATTTGGTGCTTACGGGATCTCGGGGTTTTGTTTTGTTTTCATCTCATCTAGAAGAGTAGTACTGGTATCACCACTTAGGGTCTGATGGATGATAGGAAATCTTTGGTTTAAACGGAAAAGAACAAGAACAAGAAGAACAAAGATCAGAACCAAAACAAACAAGAAAGAAGAACAAGAAGAAGAACAAGAACAAAAAGAACTAGAATCAAAAGCAAAAGAACCACACAAAAAGAAGAATAGCATCAAGAAGAACAAGACCAAGCAGAACAAGTAGAGCCAAAACAGCAAACAACAACAAAAAAGAACAATAGGAACAAGAGGAACATGAACAAAAGAAGAAAAACACGAACTATACATATAAAAAAAAGTATTTTAAAAACCACCAACAGGAGGAAGAACAAGTATACTGATAACAAGAACACGAAAAACAAAACAACAGCAAAAAGAAGAAAAATGATAACAATACTAACAACAACAACAACAATAACAACAACAATTGCTACTGCAGCGAAAAATAGCGACGCTAACTCGTAAACACTTTACTAAAAAGAATCAAGCGTACTTTGGTCAGGCAAAAATTAATTAGCTTAGTTTCTGCAGATTAACTCCCATCGCGCACATGAGGGAAATGAAACCAGGAAGCTCCCCCCACACCAGGCCTCACTGAGCGCCAGTCACCCTGCTAACCATCATCACCCACACGCACTGACTGGGTTAACTCCAATCCCACCCAATCCAGTCAGATTGTTTATTTCCCCTTTAGGGATGCCAGGGGCCCTGTCATTTTAAATGGCATCCCCACTTTCTGGAAAATCTGTGCTAGGAATTCCCTCTTTTCTATCCCTCTCTTTGTTTCTACCTTGTTCACTTTTCTTCTTGTCACACCCTTCATGTCTATTTTCTGCCCTCTTGGTCCAGTCTCCTGCCTTGCTCTTCCCCAGAGAGACGTAACAGATAACAATTCTCTCTCATGCCGAAATCGGATGTGCTGGGCCTGACTTGTCAGGCGTTTTAAGGCAGCGCAACGCATTTTCGCTCATATGACAGACAACAACAGTTGCTGTTTGAGCGTTCCACGAAGAAGAAGAAGATATTGTTTATAGCCCTGCCGACCGCAGAGGTCAAATCAGGACTATCACCTTGTCAAAAATGTAAATCTCATATTAAAACCTCGCAGCTATATACAGGAATTTTTTTAAGTGACTAAAAACCAACGCTGTTGTCTTTTTTCTTTTAATTTATTTTGTTGTTGTTTTTACTGCCTCATCTTCCGTGACGTTCCCATCTTGCTGTTCCCACGCCGCTCATTTCAACCTCCCCCACCACAGCCAGACCCAAGATACATTATATCGCATCCTCAGGTTCGAAAGTCCACAGGGAGCTCATCACTATCAGACTGCCGTTCCCCCAACGCTTCTATGGGTCTTCGTATCAAATCAAAAAGGTCAGAGGTGGACAGTCACCGCGTTGTGGGGCACTGTAGCTACAGCTGCCTGTGCTCTTAGTAAAGATGCTGTTGATGCAAAGGAAAGTTGAAATGAATAGACTGACCGAGAATTTTACACGCTAAAGGAAAAGAGGTTTGATTAAAGTCTTTATTTGAGGGTGCTTATGGGTGTTTGCTTTTTGGTTGGTTGCGTTTGTAGGTTGGTTGGGTAAGTGGTTGGTTGGTTGGTTGGTTGGTTGGTTGGCTGGCTGGCTGGTTGGTTGGTTGGCTGGTTGGCTGGTTGGTTGGTTGGTTGGTTAGCTTTTTAATTTTGTTTTAAGGCTTGGGCGAAGTGTTTAAGAAGGTGGGTGGGAAGTCGATTTTGTTACGGGTTTGGGGCCGGAAGGGGGGGGGGGAAGATGGGGAGGAAGTATATTGTGTCCATGGGTTGGGAGGGGGGGGTGGTATTTTGCTCTGTTAATCTTTTTTGTGTTGTTGGGACTGTTTTGGTTTTGGTGTTGTGTTTGTTTGGTTGGGGTTTGTTGTTGTTTTTTGGTTGCCTCCTCGCCTGTGACATGTCTACCCTGCCGTTTTCCCTCGTCCCTCACGTCAATCTCTCCGCCCCAGCCATACCCAGATTCATTATGTCGCATCCTTGGGGTGAGAAGTCCACAGGGAGCCCATCAATGCCAGGCCGCCGTAGAAACACCAGCCAGAGTGACCCTGCAATGCTGCTGGGTCACTTTGTGTGGTGTTCAGTGGTGCCCGTTCTGACCTAACATACGCAAGACAACACTCCGGCTAGATCTTCGAAGTTCACCAATGGTAAGATTTTTAAGGAAGCAACCGTTTTCTTATCCCACAATGAAGGTAACTGCATTTCGACTTCGGGGATGATGTCTAAACACGACACCAGTGTGCATGCGGTTTTTCTTCTTTTTTTTTTTTTAAATTTTTGTCAGTTATTCTTCCCAGCACGTAATTCTCTACTCTTCTGAAAGGCGGAACGGGTTTATTGATTGATTGATTTATTGATTGATTTATTCTTTTATTTCGAAATAATGGAAAAAGCACTCATGTACTTTTTTACATCCAGTCCCCGTGTGTATGCAATTTTTTTTTTGGTCAAGTTTGTCATCCGTTCCCACCGGCACACAATGGCCTACTCTTCCGAAACGCGGAACGGGTTTTAACGCGTGGGCAAGATGTTCTGCGTGCGTTCGCACACGGGACCTCGGTTTTTATAGAATCATCCGAAGGACTTAAGATATCAGTGTGTTTTGCATACGGGACCTCGGTTTATAGTCTCATCCGAAGGACTGTCCAAGGCAGTGGAGTCGGTACTATACTGCTGTTAATCCCATGGGAAATATGAATTAACCTTCAAACGAGCGTCTTAATAATAATAATAATAAATGGAATTTATATAGCGCTATATCTTGCAGAGACAAATCAAAGCGCTTGCACTCAACTCATTCTTACACAGTCATACAACCAGTGACAAGCAATAGTTCCATCAAGTCCAAATGTGCACACACGCACACACACGCACACACACACACACACACACACACACACACACACACACACACACACACACACACACACAGGTCACACACCCTGGCAGGTCTTCTTGGTGACTCGAACCCGTTCCTCGAGACGGCGAGCTCAAGGCTCTAACCACTTGGCTATCCCGCCCCCCCCCCCAAAAAAAAAAATAATAATTTGAAGGCATAGATCTCTTCCAGTCTCTGCTGAGCTGTATGCTTGAGAACACTTCAAGGTAGTTTCAGCTGCCTTTTCCCTAGCCTGGGTTCACATCTGTTGAAAGGGGTATACGTACTTGTCCCGGTTTAGAGATATGTTTTGTTGGGTGTGTGGGGGTGGGGGGAGAGAGAGGGGTTAGGGATGAGTTTGAATGTTTTGGTTTTATCTGTGTGTATCGGGTAGGGTGTGTGTGTGTATGTGTGTGTGTGTGTTGTGTGTGTGTGTTGTGTGTGTATATATATATATGTGTGTGTGTTTTAGCAAGTGTGTATGCCGTGCGCGCGCGCAC
>CM054136.1:32514189-32531689 GCA_028751875.1 Rapana venosa
TGTTTGTTTGTTTTTCAAAGAGTAGAAAATGAGTTAAGGTTTGCGTAAGGTTTTCTCAGCTTCATTTGAGGGACTGCAATAAAAATGGAACCTGCACAGTAACTTTGTGTGTGTGTGTGAACGTTTTGATTAAAACGATAAACTGGGGCCCCATTGTAAGATGCACTAGAGCTGCAAATCAAAGCAAACACAACGTGTGGGCCATGGGAAAATGGTGGTGAAAATAAACCGCCTCGGCCCAATGGTTAGTGCACTGGGCTACTGGCTAGAAGGGTCGTGGGTTCTATTCCCATAAGACTCATGGGTTTATTGTGACTGGGGGTTTTTTGTGTTGTTTTTCTTATTATTTTTGGGGAGGGTGGTTTGGGGTTGGTTTGTTTTTGGTTTTGGTTTGGGGTTTTTTGTGTGTTTTTTTACTCCGACTACTACTACCCAAAGTGTGTTTGCTGCAGGTTCATTAGGAAGACTGGTACCACAAAGTCGAGATTCGCCCACTTCATGAATGTGAATTCCAGAGTGTTGCTCAAGTTATCTAACCAACAATCGGTGCCGGCATTAACACCGGGAAGTATGTTGACAGGAAACGTAGAAGTCGAGCTGTCCGCAAAGCACATGTACTTCTACAGCAGCATCTGTACAGTCGTCATCCTGATCATTACTGATGATTATGCAATGGGAGAAATGGGTCTTCAGTGGTCGGTGGGCCCTGGCTGCTCTTCTCTTATGGTGATCTCGGTGTCCGTTTCCTCATACACTTCTGCGCCTGTGTCAGTTTGTGTCAAGGCCTTTGGGGTTGGAAGGGTTGGTTTGGGTTTTTTTTATATTCTTTTATGTCGAGGATAATAGAATAAGCATTCATGTGGTTTGTTTTTCATCCAGTCCCCTGTGTGTATGCAGTTTTGTAAATTTTGCCATCCGTTCCCTCCGGCACACAATGGCCTACTCTTCCGAAAAGCGGGACGGGTTTTAACGTGTGCGCAAGATGTTCTGCGTACGTTCGCACACGGGACCTCGGTTTATAGTCTCCTCCGAAAGACTCCAGGAGGAGGTGGTTGGAGGGACGTGACGGTGGCCACCACCCCGGGTGGCAGTGTCACTCATTATGGCTCCGCCACCAAGCTGTTAGTGTCGTCAGTTAGGGAGGGGGGGGGGGGGTGACCTAGTAGGCTAGTAGGTGGTGTCCTGCCTGCGTTTGCTCAGAACAGGACACCGATCACCGATGAAAGCTACCGAAGTGACCCAGAACCAGTGCAGGGCTCCCTCTGGCTGGTGGTCTCATGGTGGCTTAACACTGATGGCTTAACCCTACGGACTTCTGACCCTGAGGATGCGATATGACAAGTAGGGGTGTGGCTGGGGCGTAGACATCGCAACGAGAGGCGTGGTGGTCGTAGCAAGAGATGAACGCTACAGAAGATAAGGCAGCAAACAAACAAAAAGGACTTTAGAAAAGAAGAACAAATATACCCACGCTAGGACCTTGACAGGATTGGTGTTTCTTTTTCTTTTTTTAAGTGGACGGCATTCTGTGCCGAATTATACATTCCCAGGGGGATACCAGGTCGACCAAATTATTTTAATTAAAACAAAGACATATGCCCCAACCTTTTTTTTTCTTTAATTATTCTTTTATATCGAGGATAATGGAGTAAGCACTCATGTGCTTTTTTTTTTTACATCTAGTCCCCGTGTGTATGCGGTTTTGTAAATTCTGTCTGTTTCCACCGGCACACAATGGCCTACTCTTCCGAAAAGCGGAACAGGATTTAACGTGTGCGCAAGATGTTCTGCATGCGTTCGAACACGGAGCCTCGGTTTATAGTCTCATCCGACATGCCACACTCCAAGAAAGGCTTCAAAGATGACAATTCTCTCTCCCACGCCGAAGACGGATGCGCAGGGCTTCCTGACTTGCCAGGCGTTTACCGGCGGCGCAGAACATCTTCGCTCATTTGACACAAACAATAATAGTTGCTGTCTGAGCGTTCGACGACGACGAAGAAGAAGAAAACCAGTACCTGACGAAAACATCATAATAACGCAACACAACACAGTTGATAGTTTGATTTTTTTTCCCTCACGCACTTTTTGACAAGTTTGCAGACAAAACACAAAACAAAACAAAACTGCAGAACTTTGCAGGTGAGGTGTAAAATTTCCGACTAATACATCTCGGCCAAACTGGACAAACAACAAACACGCTTTGTAGTCGCAGGAATGCACCGACAATGTGGGAGTGTGGTGGGGGGAGAGAGAGAGAGAGAGAGAGAGAAAGAGAGAGAGAGAGAGAGAGAGAGAAAGAGAAAAAAATAACAGCGGAACAAAGAAACGATTGTGACGTCATCTGTCTGGCAGACGATAGTTTACACAGATGGTGAGGTCAGGCGACGACCGAAGCCCCGCCTTCTTTGTTTAGGAGAGTGGGTCAGTGGGCCGTGGCCTTGTGTGCAGAAGGAACAGGGATGGGGAGGGGGGGGAAGGGGGGATGGTCCCTCGGGGATTGGACTCGTAAATCAATCCTGGTTCCGCCGCCGCCGCACCCACGTGTGTCTTCCTTCCTCCAGCCTTCCTTTGATGTCCGCTGCATGCATGCAGACTGGCTACGGCACTTTCATACGCCCACACACACACGCGCGCGCGCGCGCTCGTGCATGCACACATACGCGCACATAAACACGCACGCACACATACACACGCAGCGAGGGCACGCAAGAACATGCATGAGATATACCGACGTGTGCACTTACTGTATGCGCATGCAAACACGCACGCACACACGCATAAACACGTGCGCGCGCACACACACATCAATATATCACCACCACTATCACCTGATACATCTAGTAGAGGAGGGAGGATAAACAGAAGAGAGGACGTAATTAACTCCGCCTTTACTGTCACCGATACTGCTACAACCACACACTTAGCCAGCTATTCAAATACATGTGCGTGCACATACATACATACATACACACATAGAGAAGGGCGCGCACGCACTCCACTACCACCACCACCACCACCAACATTGTTACCACCACAGACGTATTTAATAATGCAAACACATACATGCTAGCATATACAAACCTTCTCCCTTCTCCCTCGTCCCTCCCCCTCCATCCCCCCACCCCCAAGACACCACACACACACACACACACACACACACATACCGATTTGTTCACCATGTTGTGAAGCAATACCTAATAGAACACTCAGGAAGCGAAACTACTTTAACAAAAATGAAAACAGGGGGAAGGAAAAAATAAACCACCAAACGCCACCACCTCGGACACCTACACGCTAAAATATTTATTGCCACATCATCTATCAGAGCACAGCCCCCACACTGTCTGCTTCTGTAATTGCTAAATGGACCAGAGGGATGGAAGTCTCTCTTTCCTCTAGGGCTAGGTCGTACTACAGACGGCAGACGCTATAGCCTAGTGGTTAAGACCCTTCGACTTCAATCCCACGAGTCCATGAAGTCGTGGGTTTGAATCTCGGCAGCGGTCTGGTGAATTACAGATAAAGGTAAACCTATAAGGTCGTAAGGGAGCAGAAGACAAGAAGACAGCCTTAGGAAGAAGACAGAGACCTCAGCTTCTCTAAGGGCCAGCATATTGAGGGTGTACGGCGCCCATCTTCTCTCCCTCGCTGCTTTGCCTTCCCTGACCCTAAAGAGGGTCAGGTAGCCATTGACAGGTGTCTGGTGAATGAGGGGTGGAGATTTTCACGATCACCCAGGTCAACTTCAAGTGCAGAGCTGCCGCCAATGCCTTTGTTCCCTTCGTGTATTTACACACACACGGAGTATCAAACACGCACTTTAAAAGATCCCGTAATTTATGTCAGCGATTGGTGGGTCACGGAAGCACGAACATACCCAGCTTACATACATACCCGAAGTCGGAAAGTGGATGCCTACATAGTGGGGGGGAAAAATATGGTCGCAAACGCAGAAACTCATCGAAATTGGTGAACCTAGGAGCTCTAGCCGAGAAAAACCTCTCTCTCTCTCTTCTCTCCTCTCTCTCTCCTCTCTCTCTCTCTTCCCTCTCTGTTCTGTCTCTCTCTCTGTCTCTCTCTCTCTCTTCTCTCTCTCTCTCTCCTCTCTCCTCTCTCTCCTCTCTCTCTCTCTTCTCCTCGTTTTGTTCTTTTGTTTTAGGTTTTTTTTGGGGGTTTTTGTTTTGTTTTATTTTGTGTTGCTTTTCTTTTCTTTCGTTCGGTTTTGTGCGGTTTGGTGTGTGTGTGTTTGTTTTCATTTCATTGTGTGAGTGTATGGGTACTGGGTTTACTTAATTATCATATGATGAATCCCTAAAGACGGGGAGTGGATGTAAAAAAAAAAAAAACACTTGGGTGCTTATTCATTATCCTCGAAATAAAAGAATGTGTCATTGTCATTGTCATTCTCTCTCTCTCTCTCTCTCTCTCTCTCTCTCTCTCTCTCTCTTCAAAAAAAAAGGATTTCCCTGGAGAGTTAACAGGGTGTGCTGTGTCTATGGTGTGTCAGTGATGTCTGTCTTCTGCTTCCCAGGACCTCTCTCTGTTCAGCCCCCCCCCCCCCCCCCCCTCCCTGCACATCATAACTACATCTTGTCTTCGGCTGATAATCATTGTTATTGTGTGATATGCAAAGACGAGGGAGGGGGAGGGAGGGGAGTGGAGACAGGAGGAGATGCATCACACATGCAGGAGCATAAGTAAGTATGCACACAGGCAAGCTCCCGTACATGGCTGGCGGGAGGGCAGACACACAGACATCGTCTTCTTCTTAGTCCTTATAGCTCCTAGCGGAGCATAGGGCCTCAACAGCGTCCCTCCACCTTCTCCTGTCTCTGGCAAGGGTCTTGGCCTCTTCCCATGTCAGGCTGGAGTCTCTCAGCTCACTATGCAGGCTTCTCCTCCAGGTCTGTTTGGGGCGCCCTCTCTTCCTTTTCCCCTGCGGGTTCCACTCGAGCGCTTGTCTGGTGATGTTGCAAGGCTCCTTCCGTAGGGTGTGGCCGACTCAACGCCACTTTCGCCGCCTTACTTGGACTTCCATAGGCTGTTGGTTCGCCCTCATCCACAGGTCGGTACTTGGTACTCTGTCGAACCATCTGAGATGAAGGATCTTCCGGAGACATCCGTTGATGAAGGTCTGGATCTTGGAGGAGCTGGTGTTGATGACCCGCCAAGTTTCTGACCCGTAGAGAAGCACAGACTTCACGTTGGAGTTGAAGATCCTGAGCTTTGGTGGTTGTGGAGATCGCATTTGTTCTCCATACACACAGACATGCAGGCATGCAAGAATGCAGGCATACATACACGTACACGGATATAATTATATACATTTTTTTGCTTTTGCATACACACACACACACACACACACACACACACACACACACACACACCAACGAGCACGATGCACAAGCTTGCAATATGCATACGCAAGCACCCATGTACAGGCACAGAAAGCCATGTCACGTGCGCATGTAGGCACCCACACACACTTACGCACGTACCCACGTGCGCGCGCGCGCACACACACACACACACACACACACACACACACTCTCTCTCCCTCTCTCTCTCTCTCTCTTCTTCTCTCTCTCTCTCTCTCTCTCTCTCTCTCTCTCTCTTCTCTCTCTCTCTCTCTCTCCTCACACACACACACACACGGGGACGGGGTAGCTTAGTGGTTAGAACATTGCGCTCGCAATCTGACGACCCGGGTTCCATTCCGTTCAAGGGGGTATTTTCCCCTGGAGTTAACATCAGTGCAGGCTCCACTCTTCCAAAAGTCTTTCGGATGAGACTACAAACCGAGGCCCCGTGTGCGAACGCACGCAGAACATCTTGCGCGCACGTTATATCCTATTCCGCTTTTCGTAAGAGTAGGCCATTGTGTGCCCGTGGGAACAGATGACAGAATTGACAAAAGCGCATACACACGGGGACTGGATGTAAAAAAAAAGCACATAAGTGCTTATTCCATTCTCCGCGATATGAAAGATAAAATTAAAATAAAGAAATACATAAAATAAATAACACACACACACACACACACACACACACACACACACACTGAATATGTTTAGCACACAAAAAACCCAAACAAACTATGTTCTTGCATAATTTCGTTTTTGTGATATGCCAAGTGAAATTGATATGCATAGACCTCTGTGCCATTTTATTTCTCCTTTGAGACTTGTAATTATTTTTAGAGAGGTTAGGGAATGGAGTGATGTACAGAGTTGTCTCTTTGCATTGCGCTGTTGTGGTTTGTATTTATCTCGTTGTTTGTTCCTTTTATTTAATCTATTGTTTTCTTTTTTGTGTATCTGTGTTGATATATATGAAATTGTATTGTGTTGTTATGTGTTGTATTGTGTTATGCATTTATTGTATTGTTTTGTTCTTTGTTGTATCTGTTGTGTATTTGTGTTGCATGACATTGTATTGTGTTGTGTTGTGTTGTGTTGTATTGTGTTATGTATTTATTGTATAGTTTTGTTCTGTTTGGTACCTCTTGTGTATTTATGTTGCATGACGTTGTATTGTACTGTGTTGTATTGTGTTACATTGTGTTATGTATTTATCGTATTGATTTGTTGTTTTGTATTTCTTGTTTTGTTGTGTATTTGTGTTGCGTGACATTGTTTGGTATTGTGTTGTATTGGGTTATGTTTTTATCGTATTGTTTTGTTTTGTATCTATTGTTTTGTTTTGTGTATCTCTGTTGTATTTCATTGTATTGTACTGTGTTTTATTGTGTTGTATTCTGTTATGCATTTATTGTATTGTTTTGATCTGTTTTGTATCTCGTTTTGTGTATTTGTGTTGCGTGACATTGTACTTTATTATTGTGTGTTGTATTGTATTGTGTTGCGTTTAATTGTATTGTATTGCATTGTACAGAACTGTGCATTGTAGTGATGTGTTAATCAAATTCCTCTTTTTATTTTGCATTGGGCTGCATTGCATTGCTATGCCTTGCTTTGTTTTGCAATGTATTTTTTTGTATTGAATTGCAATCAAATGTATTGTGGTTGTATTGTATTGTATTGTGTAGCGTTGTATATTGTATTGTGCGTTGTATTGTATTGGTAGCGTTGTATTGTATTGCGGTGTATTTTATTGTATTGTATTGACTTGTAGTGTATGGAACTGCGCTGTAGTGTAATGGATTCTGTTGCGTTGTACTGTATTGTATTACTTTTGCATTCTACTGTATTACTTGTATTGCGTTGTATTGTTTTATTGCACTGCTTTGCAAAATCTTGTTTTGTATTGTATCGCGTTGAATTGTTTCGTGTTGTCGTGCATTGTTATGTATTTTATATTTTTGTATTCAGTTGTATTCATTTGTATTGTATCGTATTGTGTTGGCTCATGCTTTACCGTATTACAACGTTGCATATCGTCGTGTTGCCGTATTGTTATTGTGTCATATTCTCTTATATTATCTTACACACACACGCACGCACGCACACACACACACACACGCGCGCGCACACACACGCACGCACACACACACGCGCGCACACACACACGCACACGCACGCGCGCGCGTACACACACATACACACACACACATCATTACCTCATTGTTTGCACCATGCCCCGTGTGCAAACGCACGCAGAACATCTTGCGCACTCGTTAAATCCTATTCCGCTTTTAGTAAGAGTATAGGCCATTGTGTGCCGGTGGGAACGGATGACAAAATTTACAAAACTGCATACACACGGGGACTGGATGGGAAAAAAGCACATGAGTGCTTATTCCATTATTCTCGAAATAAAAGAATGAAATGAAAAATAAAAGAATGAAATGAAAAAGAAAAGAATGAAATGAAAAATGAAAGAATGAAATGAAAATGAAATGAAAAATAAAAGAATGAAATGAAAAAAGAAAAGAATGAAATGAAAGGTTCACCAATGGTGAGATTTCGCGCATACGACCGGGTGGTTTTTTTTCCCCACCATGAAGGTAGCCATTGCCTTGTCTTGCCTTGCCCTGCATTCCGACTTCAGGGATGCCTTGCCTTTCATTGCAATGTCTTTTTGTACCATACTTTATTTATTTATTTATTCTTTTATATCGAGGATAATGGAATAAGCACTCATGTACTCTTTTACATACAGTCCCCGTGTGTATGCGGTTTTGTAAATTTTGTAATCGGTTCCCACCGGCACACAATGGCCTACTCTTACGAAAAGCGGAACAGGATTTAACGTGTGCGCAAGATGTTCTGCATGCGTTCGAACACGGGGCCTTGGTTTATAGTCTCATCCGAAGGACTTTGACATTCAGTTCGATTTTTTTGTCAAACTGGGAAGATAGGGCGAGGCTAGGAATCGAACCCAAAACCTCACGGTTAACTTGTTGGCAGGCGAACGTCTTAACCATCCTGCCACCTTCCTTTATTGGCCTAGTGTGTAGTATTGTACTGTATTAAACAGTACGGGGTGGAGTTGGGGCAGGTGGGGGCACAGGGGCGGTTGGGGGGGGGGGGGGGGGGGTGGCGGGGTTGAAACTGGGTTCTGGCTAAGGGACAATACTCAATCCTTACATATGACTACACTTCTGTTTTTTCCAACTGAGGACACAGAAGACAGAAGCGGAACACGGCTGAAGGCAGAATTAGACCAGCACCTGACATAAAACAGCACACAGTGGCAGCAGCCAGCTCGTCATTATGCCTAAGCACGGCAGTCATTGATGTAAGCAAAAGCGTCAAAGCTTACGTCACACTGTCGTCACGCTTTAGAAATGTTAACGTCAATATCATCGTCATGCTTGACAAACTCTTACCAAAGTACAAAATGTACTGTCTTTTCAAAGAGAAAAAGTTCTCAAAAGTCGGATTGTGGCTGTGTATGTACGGGGGAAAAAACACCTGAAAACAGACATGATATTATTATGCAAACTCCTCCTCCAGTATGTACGTAGGATGTCCCAGTGATTTCTAGGTATGAGGAGTGAGACACACTGTATCTTTTGGGCGACTCCCAACGTGTTAAGCTAAGGAACGCTGATAAACTACACAGCATATGCCCTTGGCAGCGGCCTCTCAAGGGAAATCTACATTCAGGATGAAGCCCATCCACTGTACAGGGGAGGAAAACCCCAGCCATGTGAGGAGAGTGTGTCATATCGTCTAGACGCCGCGGACCATTAGTGTAACAGCAAAATTCAAAAATATACTGTGCGGTCGCCCTGTTGTTGTTGCTGTTGCTGTTGTTGTTGTTGTTGTTTTCTTTCTTTCTTTCTTTATCTGCTGTTGCTGGTTGTTGTTTGTTTGAGAAGTTAATCCACATGATGAAAGACACGGGAGCCAGCGTTTAAACCATTTCTCGTCATCATCATCATCATCAGCAGCAGCAGCAGCAGCAGCAGCAGCATCGTAGTCGAAGTCGTAGTCATCATCGCCACGATCACCATCATCACCATCCTTTTTATCACCATCATCATTATCATAGTCGTCTTCATCATCATCATCGTCGTCGTCGTCGTTATCATCATCATCATCATCGTCATCATCATCATCATCATCATCAGTTCTCAGATCTCCTCAGGGAATGCTATGTTCAATTTCAGCTCCTCACACGAGACAAGCAAACAGACAGATAGGCTCACACACACACACACACACACACAAAAGATGAAGAGAGAGAGAGGGAGAGGTACAGAGGCACACACAGAGACAGAGATACGAGAGATATGCATAGAGACATAAAGACAGAGACACAAAGAGACAGAGAGAGATACAGATAGAGAGACAGACAGACACACAGCAAGGCAGACACAGAGACAGAGACAGACAGACAGAAAGACAGGCAAGAGATATGAACACAAAAAATAAACAACAAAAGTACGACACAGATAGAGAAACCTAAAAAACGAAAACGCGTTTATAATGGGACACATACAAAATAAAAACATACATAAAACCCGTGACCTTCCTGCAGTTTACCCCTGCAAGTGTCCTCGTGGCGCTCCCAATGTTCATTTTATTTCATACTTCACCTGAGGAAAAACAAGGATAAGAACAATACGAAGAAACCGCTGAAAACAAGAAAAACAAGAAGATACAAGATACAAGCTTTATTGTCCACTTACATATGAAGAACATGTCTCTCAACTGCACTACACGACATTAAACGCACAATGTCGTTTGAAATTTCCATTACCATCACCTTCACCTGTCTTGCAGTCCCGTGGACCGTGGGGGCACCGATAAAGATTTTGCAACCAGCTTCCTCCACTCCTCGCGGTCCTCTGCTTTCCGTAGCAAATCGTTCCTCCACTCAAGGCCAGTCCACTCTCTGACGTTGTCTTCCATCGTGTTCTCTGTATTTCCATTTAGCTTCTTAACCATGTTGACATCTTTCTAAATACCATCCTTCCTTCAGTCTAGCACTCTTCCATCACAATTCGTTCAAATCCTTTTTTTAAAAATAATTTTATATCGAGGATAATGGAATAAGCATTCTGTGCTATTTTTACATCTAGTCCCCGTGTGTTTTTGTAAATTATGTCATCTGTTCCCACCTTACGAACACACGCCCACCCACCCGCATATATTATACTCAAACATGCAAGCATGCATGCATACATGCGTCCACCAAAAAAGCAAGCATACTCGATTCGCCATAGCGTGGCTTCATCAAAGGTCTGAGTAATTTGGGGAGGAGGGGGGGGAGGCTGGTTTGGGTTTTTTGTGATTTGGGGGGATAGGTGGTGGTTGTTTATTTTTGGCTAGGGTGGGGTGGAGAATTGTTTGATATGTTGTGTTTTGGTTTTTTTGTGGGTTGTTTGTTTTTTACTTAAAGTCAGTAATGTAACCACTGGTTTTTAGAGACAAAAACTCCATCATTATCTTGGGGCTGTTCTACTGCATTGAATGTGTATTGCGCTTAGGACTGAAGGTTGTCGTCTCATCCAAAAGACTAGCACCCAGATCGTCTCTCTCTCTCTCTCTCTCTCTCTCTCTCTCTCTCTCTCTCTCTCTCTCTCTCTCTCTCTCTCTCTCTCTCTCTGTTGTTATTGACACAATTGTGTCAATTGTCAATTGTGTCTCTGTTGTTATTGCTGTAGTTGTTACTTTGTTTTTTGTTGTTGATTTGTTTGAGTTTTTTGTTTGTTTGTTTTTTTTTGTTTTGGTGTATGTATGTGTGTGTGTGTGGAGGGGGGAACGGTGTTGGGTTTTCAAAAAGTTATTCTTTTTTCTTTTCCTTCTCATTTGTTTCTTTGTTGTTTTTCTTGTTTTTTGTTTGTCTGTTTGGGAGGGTGCTTTTGTCTGTTTGTTTTTTTGTTGTTGTTGTTTTTATTTTTTATTTTTTTATTTTGGGGGGGGGGAGGCGTTTCTGGGGTTTATTTTGTCGTTTCTCGTCCGGGGTTGTTTGTTTGTCTGTTTGTTTGTTTGTTTTTTCTTTTTCTCTCCTTTTCTTAAAAAAAAAGTTTTTTCCCTTTGCTTCTACTGTTTGAAAATATGAGTACTGAGTGCATTTTCAATGTGACCCCACGGGCGGGGACTGGATGTAAAAAAGCACATGAGTACTTATTCATTATCCTGAAAAAAAAGAATTTGTTTCTATTACTTACAATGTGTAGATGTTCTTTTTATGACTTTTTGGCTTTTTCCCCCTCTTTATTATGTGAGTGTATGGGTATTACACTTATTTTATTATCATGACATTCAATTTGTATGAGTATAATTAAAAAGTGTTTGTGCTGATCGTGTGCTAATGTGAGTATTACATATTTAGTATTATCCCTGACCCCCCCCCCCCCCCCCCCACACACACACACACTCACACACACACACACATACATACACACACTCACTCACTCACTCACTCACTCACTCATACTCTCTCCCTCAATGACTGTATAGGTTTAGATTTCTTCTTTGTTTTGTTTCTTGTTTTTATTGTCTGGATGTATGGGTATTAAAATTATTTCATTATCATGACATATAATTTGAAACGAATGTAATCTAAAATGAGTGTTGATGGGATCGCATACTGTTTTGGGAATTATATATTGGATATTATCTCTGAAATACACACACACACTCTCTCCGTCTCTCTGTCACTCTCTCACCTTTTATCGTCTCGCTTATAGTTATAGTGTATCCTGATGAAGGATTCATATTTTATATTTTCAATACTTTATTGGACTTGCCTCTGTACTTAAGTTTTAATGAGTGCCCTATTTCAATATCTTATAGTTATGTGTAACAAGTATGTGTACCATTTGACATTGTGTAGATGTTTATCTTTATGACTTATTAAGTTTGGTTGTGTTATTTTTCTTGGCTCTGTTGTTGTTCTTGTTGTTGTTGTTTGTCTGTTTTTCTCTTTTATCTTCTTCTGTTGGTTCGGTTTTTCTTTCTCTTTTGTTTGTTTGTTTTGGTTAGGGCTTTTTGGGGGGCTGGGGGTGGGGGGTGGGTATTTAGGGTTTTCTTTTATTTGCTTGCTTTGGGGGGGGGGGGGGGGGGGGCGTGGTTGTTGGGGGGGGAGCTGTTTTGAAAAGGGTTATTTCCCCTTGTTTTTATTGTGAGACTGTATAAGTATTGGGCTATTATTATTAAGATGTATCCCTAACGGGCGGGGACTGGATGTAAAAAGGCACATATGTGCTTATTCATTATCCTCGAAATAAAAGAATTTGTCATTGTCATTGTCATTGTCATTGTCATTCTCTCTCTCTCTCTCTCTCTCTCTCTCTCTCTCTCTCTCTCTCTCTCTCTCTCTCTCTCTCTCTCTCTCTCTCTCTCTCTCTCTCTCTCTCTCTCTCTCTCTCTCTCTCTCTCTCTCTCTCTCTCTCTCTCTCTCTTGCTCTGATGTTCTGTAGAGAGTGAGTCACTGCTGAACCAGCGATTCACAAAGCACTTCATGTCTGTGAGACCTATTAGTTCACAGGGATGTTGAAGAGGAGTCTCACTGCTCACTGATCTTGTGATGTTAAAGCCATGAAGACACACACAACTAGCAACTAATGTGCCATTCCCTCTACTTCATATCTTTCTTTCGAGAGAGAAAAAAACCCAACCTATTCTCTAAAGCCAAAATATGGCTGCCTGAAAAAGGCGAGGGGTTCAGAACAGCTGTATACGCAAACTTTTCATCTAGCGTGTGCTTAACAATCTCACAATCGATCCCAGGTGTGATCAGTGAGACAGAGTGCATATTCTGAGTGGCTTAGAAGAATGCTCGAGCTGGGGAACGCCTAACACCCTCAAACTTCGGCGTCATGGAACGCTCAGACAGCAACTTTTGTTGTTGATCATGATTATGAGTGAAAATGCGTTGCGCTGCCGTTAAGCGCCTGACAAGTCAAGCCCAGCGCAACCGACCTCGGCATGAGAGAGAATTGTTGTGTTTTCAGTCTTTCTGGGGGGGGGGGGGGAGGCAGGGGAATGGACCAAGAAGGCAGAAAACAGTCCAGAAGAAATGTGACAGGGGAGGAAAGGAACTAGGTAGAAACAAAGAGAGGGATAGAAAAGAAGGAATTCCTGCCACAGAATTTCCAGAATGGTGGGGATGCTATTTATACTGACAGACCCTTGGTATCCCCACGAGGAAACAAAGCTTAAACAACAACTCTCTACCGTAGTACATTTCTAGATGCATGCTGGGTATATTGCGTTTCCACAATGCACCAAAATAATGATACAAACGACGGGATCTTTCATGCGCAAACAATATTTTTAACATCTTTAACTTGATGCATGTATCATGCATAAAAAGATTCATACACCCCAACAAGTCCGCATATGGAAAAAAAATTAACTAACCAGAGGCTACCAAGATTTGAACCAACTACTCACAGAACTGATCTGTCTGAAACCACACACACAAATCTAACTTAGAACTACACACTTCTGATAAAAGAAAAAAAATTAAAACTTTACAGCAAACATACCCTCTAACCTCCTCCCCCCCCCCCCCCCCCCCCCCCTCCCCTCCCGGGCCCCTCCCCTTCCCAAAATAAAGGAAGAAAAACCCGAAACAAACCTAAAATGCCCCTTTCTGGTTTTGGCTTTAACTACTTTATCGCCTTATCGTGTTCACATTTTAAGGACTCGTTCCGCTGTGAAAAGGTAAATGTGTCCCATAACCTATAAGGTCGTAGGGGAGCGAGGCGTCAGCGACCTCACTTCTCCATGGGTCAGCATATTGAGGGCGGCGCCCATCTCCTCTCCCTCGCTGCTTTACCATCCTTGACCCATTTACGGCTGGGGGAACTGGGGGAACTGTACTGAAGCCAAGGCGCGCAAACGGTCACCCATCGCTCGAGGCTGCTTAACTTGGCTGGAGGAAAGCGAGTGCTCCGACCACAGGGCTATACCGTCCCTGTTCAGGTATCTATCTATCTATCTATCTATCTATCTGTCCCGTAGTCTGACGACCGTGGGTGCACCCTCAAAGACTCAACAACTAGTTCCCTCCATTCCTCTCTCTGTTCTGCCTTTCTCAGGGTTTTGTTGAGTTCTAGGCCTGTCCATTCGCTGATGTTATCCTCCCAGCTCTTCCTTGGTCTGCCTCTTCTTCTTCCTCCTTGGACAGTGCCTTGTAAAACTGTCTTTGCAAGTCCTTTGGATCTTGTGACATGCCCATACCATTTAAGTTTTCGCTTTTTCACGATCGTTAAAAGGTTCTCATAGGGTCCAATGGTTTGCTGGATTCTGTTATGCACGCTTTCGTTGCTTATGTGGTCTTTGTAGGAGATGCCAAGGAGTCTTCGAAAGCATCTCATCTCCGGTATAAGAACCTCAAATGTATATAGCTCTCCTTAAAATGCACCCCTTAAGAGGGTTACACCTGGGTGGCTTTCTCATGAGCGTGTCAAAGCCCTTCCTCTTTTGAAAGAATTAAAATGGTGATGAAACGAATGTTTTAAAATAATATTTGGGCAACCATGATCATTATGGATATTCCAAAAGTAATTCTTGGAATTAGCTTGAGCATTTTCAAAACGTTGCAGAGGGTTTGAACAGTAGACAGCTGTGAAGAGACTGTCTAGGATTCAGTATATGTGTGTGTGTTGTGTTGTGTTGTGTGTGTGTAGTGTGTGTGTGTGTGTTGTGTTGTGTGTGTGTGTGTGTGTGTGTGTGTGTGTGTGTGTGTGTGTGTGTGTGTGTGTGTGTGTGTGTGTGTGTGTGTGTGTAGTGTAGTGTTGTGTGTGTGTGTGAGTGAGTGTTGATGGAATGGGAATGAACCGGTACAGAAAGAGGGGGGGTCAACATATGCATGCATGCTAATGAAGTTCAAAAGTTGGTGGCGTTAAGTCTTCATGGTGTTGTCTATAGTTATAAGTTAGATGCTCTGTCTTTATTTCTCTACCTCTGTCTCTCTTTTTTTCCCTATTTTTTTCTGTTTCTTTTCTTTCTTTTCCTCTTTCTTTTCCTTTCTTTCTTTTTCTTTCTTTTCATTTTCTTTCTTTCATTTTCACTTTTCCTTTCTCCCTGTCTTTTTTTTCTTGGAAGTTTTTCTGTCTTTGCTTCCTTTTTGTCTGTTTCTGTTTCTTGTGGGGGTGTTCTTCCCCTTCTGTTTTGCTCTTCTTTCCTTATCTGTATGCATTCTTGCTGAGGGCAATGCTTGTCTATTTATAACCAGCCATTATCGCTGTCCCATCTAGCAGAAAAGATAGAACGAAAGTAAGTAAATATAGAAAGAAATAAAGAAGAACAACGAAAGAAATAAAGAAACGATGAAACAAACAAAACACATATTATCCACAAAATTGAACACAAGAAAGAAAGAAAGAAAGAAAGAAAGAAAGAAAGAAAGAAGAGAAAGAATGAATGAATGAAAGAAAGAAAGAATGAAAGAAAGAAAGAAGAAAGAAAGAAAGAAAGAAAGAAAGAAAGAAAGAAAGAAAGAAAGAAAGAGAGAAAGAGAGAATGAATGAAAGAAAGAAAGAAAGAAAGAAAGAAAAGAAGAGAAGAAAGAAAGAAAGACTGACAGATTATCAACAGCACACTTTGAAAAAGAAACAACTTTCCTCCTCAAGTACACAGCTGTTTGCCACAATGATTGTGCTATTACAACACAGAGAGACAGAGAGAGATAGAGAGAGAGAGAGAGCAGAAGAAGAAGAAAGACAGAAAGAAAGAAAGAAAGAAAGAAAAGAAAGAAAGAAAGAAAGAAAAGAAAGAAAGGCGATCAACAGAGAGAGAGAGAAAGGAGAGGAAAGGAGGAGGAGGAGATCGAGACAGAGACAAAACGCATACAGAGACAGACAGACCCAAAAAACAGACGAAAACAAAGAAAGAAACACACACATTCACAACAGAAACCGACCTTGAACCAAACTCTGGCACGACATTAAACAAGACTTTCTTTCTGAATACTAATCCTCCTTTTTTTCCAGAATTCCATACTGACCAAGTTGTTCTAACGTTGACCCCAGCGTGACCTCATCAAGGGGAGGTCACTCCAGCCATAAAGGCTATAAAAAAAAATAAAACAACAACCAGCAACAAAAGGCAAAAAAAACAAAGCCATAGGACTAGAATGCTGCTTTCGTGATCTGACTATGATTTGGGCTGCAAGTCTGAGTGTCTGTAGAGGTGTTCCTCTGTGTGGGGATTTTCTCCCTGCAGTGTTGGGTCAGTGGCTTAGAGGTAACGCACCCGTCTAGAAAGCGAAATGTCCAGGTTCGAAGTGTGCGGTGGTTCGATTCCCGTTTGGGGCCAGAAACTTTCCCCCCTAATCCACTAGACTGTGAGGGGTCGTCTTGGTACTAGTCTTTGAGATGAGTCGATGTCCTGTGTGTTACTCGTAATTATTTAACGCACGTAGAAGAACCCACGGCAACAAAGGTGTTGTTCCTGGTAAAATTCTGTAGAAAAAGCCACTCTGTTAGGGAAAAAAATACAGCTGCAGACAGAAAAAGAAGAAAAAAATTATGAGTGGCACTGCTCTTGTGGCAACACACTCTTACCGGGAAGAGCAGCTCAAATTTCACGCAGAGAAAGCACTCATGTGCTTTTTTTACATCCAGTCCCCGTGTGTATGTGATTTTGTAAATGTTGTCATCTGTTCCCCACCAGCACGCAATGGTCCACTCTTCCAAAAAGCAGCACAGGTTTTAGCATGTGCGCAAGATGTTCTGCGTACATTCGCACACAGGACCTCAGTTGATAGTCTCACCCAAAGAACTTAAGCAGAGGGGGGGGGGGGGGGGGGTGGGTGGCAGTGGAGTGGGCAACGATGTTAACTCCATGGGGGAAAATTCTCTTGAAGAGGATTCGAACCCAGGTCAGCAGATAATGGAAATCTAGCCAAGGAACAACAAAAAGGATCCACAACCTCATGAACCCTTGAAAACAGAAGTCAAACTATCTATCCATTCAGTGGCATGGTCACAACACCACAGACAACACTGTCATCATCATCATCATCATCATCATCATCATCACGCCCCTTCACTGTCTGGTCACACTGGGAACGCTCCAGTATCCAGGATGGGAAAAGCTGCCTGTGTTTACTGATGGTGTAAGAAACT
>CM054136.1:32539189-32554189 GCA_028751875.1 Rapana venosa
GTTCTCCTTTAAAAGGCTACAGTGCAGGTTGTTACGTTAAGAGCTTGTCACGGCTGAAAGCAATCTCAACACAACATTTTACAACATAACAACATGTTAGTGTAGACCTTGGCAGGTGACAGGTGAGAGATGAGGTTTGCATCACTTTCTGCAGCATCAGAGGTGGGGTTACCTGACTGTTGGGCGTATACTTCAAATGACAGTAGTAATAGTAGTAGTACATCCACAGCACTAGAAATAGTCATTTGCTTTAACACGGAGTAGGAGCAGCCCCCAAAAAAGTAACAATCGCCTCTGGGTTTGGTGGTTTTGTTGTTTGTTGTAGTGTTGCTTTTTTTTGTTGTTGTTTTCATTTACTTTAACAAAGAGTAGGAGCAGCATTTTTTTGGTAAATCGCTACTGGGTTGGAGGGGGTGGGTTGTTTTTTGTTTTGTTAGGGGAGGGGGGGTTGGTTGTTTATGTTTGAGCTTTGTTTTGTTTTCTATTTTGCGCGGGGGTTACTCGTTTCTTGTGCTTGTCTGTATAACTTGTATTGTTTTCTGTTATCAAATTGTCAAGTCACTATAGCATTTCGATCTCCATGTGTTGTTAAGTGGGCGGATGCTGGATGTTGTATGATGTATGATGTTTCCTTCTTTTATTTTGTGTGTTTTCCTCCCCTGTATGTGTGAGTGTACAAATAGGGGAAAAAAAACTATTAACAGAAATGAAATGATAACATAACAACGATAGCATCAACAACAGAACATCGACAACATTAGCAACAGGAAAATGGCTGCCAAGAAAATTACCGAGTTTCTTCATGGAAAGTTTCGTGTATCAATTTATGAGCGCAAAATCAGTTTGATCAACTAAGCGTCTCTGTTCTGTCAAAGCAGGTGTACTAACTATGTTTATGAGGGCTTAGTACGTGTAGGATGTGTCTGTGTTATACAGGAGAAATGTACGAAGAGTTTGATTTAATGGAAAATACAGGGGTCCATTTTCGTAGAAATGTTCTTTACTTCCTTTGTGATTAGCATGCTAATGCAACTATGATTTATATCATTCATTCACGTCAGGGCTAGCACAATAGGCATATACATACATACATACATACATACATACATACATACATACATACATACATACATACATACTACATACACACACACACACACATATATATATATATATTTATATATATATATATATATATATATATATATATTATATATATAATTTATATTCAGATAGAGAGAGAGAGAGATAGACAGACAGACAGACAGATAGATAGACAGATAGATAGATAGATAGATAGATAGATAGATAGATAGATAGATAGATAGATAGATAGATAGATAGATAGATAGATAGATATGTGTGCGCGCGCGCTTGCATGCATGCGTGTATGAGTATGTGTATGTGCGTGCGCGCGCGCGTGCGTGAGTGTGTATGTGTGTGTATATAATAATGCGCGTGGGGGGGAGGGGGGTATATGCGTGTTTGCGTGTGTGTGCGTGCGTACGTGCTTGTGCGTATGACATTGTGTGTGCGCGTGTGTGTGTGTGTGTGTGTGTGTGTGTGTGTGTGTGTGTGTGTGTGTGTGTGTGTGTGTGTGTGTGTGTGTGTGTGTGTGTGTAACAGGAGATGAAGGGGGTGCCTAGTTGTGAGCCAGGTAGTCAGTCAGACTACTTGTCGTGTCAAGGTATCGTACTTAAAGTGCCTGCTCTCCACCCCACCACCACCCCACCCCCACCCCCCTCCGCTGTCTGCTCCGTACAATGAACTAGCTATCTGTGCACTTTTCCTCCATGTCTGTGATGGTGAGAGGCCAAAGGAGACTGACTGACTGACAGACTGACAGACAGACAGACAGACACGCTGACTAAGAAACAGAGGCAGGTTGTAAAAAGATAATAATAGTAATAAGAAGAAGAAGAAGAAAGAAGAAGAAGAAGAAGAAGAAGAAAGAAGAAGAAGAAGAAAAGAAGAAGAAGAAGAAGAAGAAGAAGAAGAAGAAGAAGAAAGCACACAGGCTTGTAGACGGACGTACATTATTCTCTCTTGTTCCATTTGTATGGTTTATCACTGATAAGCCTTTTATTCTATGTCTGAACATATATATATACTATCCTTTTTTGGGGGGATAGATAGCTTGATGAAAATAAGCAAATGCGCTGCTTATTCAATGTATTATCTGAAAATAAAAGTTTGACTTTGACTTTGACAGACCGACACAGATAATATGTCATACAGAGTTTCAGGCAGAAGGTGGCAGGACGGTTAAGACGTTCACCTCTCTAACAACAAGTAAACCGTGAGGTTCTGCATTCGATTCCCAGCCTTGACCTCTCTTTCCCAGTTAGACGAAAAAAATCGAACTGAATAATGCAAAGTCCTTCGGATCAGATTTTAAGCCGATGCTCCGTATGTGGTCGGAGCACTCGCTTTCCCCCAGCCAAGTTAAGCAGCGTCGAGCGTGGTTACCAGTTGGATGGGTGACCGTTTGCGTGCCTTGGCTTCAGTACAGTTCCCCCAGTTCACCCAGCTGTAAATGGGTACCTGCCCTCTTTAGGGTCAGGGAAGGTAAAGCAGCGAGGGAGAGGAGATGGGCGCCGCCCTCAATATGCTGGCCCTAGAGAAGTGAGGTCTCCGACGCCAGTCTCCCCTACGACCTTATAGTCATGGGACACCTTTTACCCTGCAAGTGGGCGAAAACGAACACATACGCAAAATCTTACCGCTGGTGAAACTCTGAGCTCTTAGTTGAGGAACAAGAACAAAACAGAGTACTTCAATCACGTTCACAAGGATGTGAAGGTCGTAAGTTAAGTCGTACATTCGTTCATTCAATTTCTTTTTCTTCCTGTCACCTCTCTCTTTTACTGTTTTCTGCCTTCTTGGTCCATTCTCCTGACTATTTTCTCCAGAAAGACTTCAAAGATAACAATTCTCTACAGCGCCAAAGTTGGTTGAGATGGGCCTGACTTGTCAGGCGCTTAATGGCAGCGCGATGCATTTTTGCTTATATGACAGACAACAATAGTTGCTGTCTGAGGGTTTGACAAAGAAGAAGGTTCATCAGATACCCGCTGAATCAATAGCAATCGCACTCTAAATAGGAGAGTGTCACCTTTCTTTTTAAATTATAAACCCACCATCATTGACTTTTTTCGGATTCAAACCACCAACCCTCCAGCTAGGAATCCATCACGCTAACTACAACGCCACTGTGAATGCGCTCTCTCTGTCTCTGTCTCTCTGTCTCTCTGTCTCTCTGTCTCTGTCTCTCTCTTTCTCTCTCTCTTCTCTCTCTCTCTCTCTCTCTCTCTCTCTCTCTCTCTCTCTCTCTCTCTCTCTCTCTCTCTCTCTGTTAAGCTTATTCCGATATCCTCGAAAAGGAAAAAAGTTTGTTTTTTTAAAAGCGCGTTAACCCAGATCAGACATATTTCTCTGGCATCACACTCAAAGTCAGGAAGATGAAAGAAGGGAGAAGGAGGGGACAGAAATCTCGGCCATGAAGCATTCTGCCTCTGTCTTCCTGATTTCTGTCCTGTGTACGAAAGCATGCATGCCTATGTATGAACTTATGCACACACACACACCCACACCCACACCCACACACACACACACACACACACACACACACACACACAGAGGACGGATGAGACTATATATAAACCGAGGCCCCGTGTTCGAACGCATGCAGAACATCTTGTGCGCACGTTAAATCCTGTTTCGCTTTTCGGAAGAATAGGCCATTGTGTGCCGGTGGAAACTGATGACAAAATTGACAAAACCGCATACACACAGGGACTGGATGTAAAAAGGCATATGAGTGCTTATTCCATTATCCTCGATATAAAGATAAATAAATAAAACAAATATATATATATAAAAAAATTAACACACACACACACACACACACACACACACACACACACACACACACACACATATATATATATATATACACTCACACATATGCTGTTTGCTTGTGTGTACTCTTCCTCATACAGTCTTTACAACTGCAGGCGAACCAGACATGAACAGCCATGGGACCCATAAACCTACGATCTGATCATGTTCAGGAAAACTGAGCTATGACGCAAAAGTTCCCAGCCCTTTCTCCACGCGCTGTTTCCTTGGAGAATATCTATGGAGGAAGAAAGGAAGTGACGTGACGTGACGTGTCGTGACGTCAACAGAAAGCTTCTTTGTGACTCCATTTTCTTTTGAAAGGATTTGTGTAGAGCTGAAGGCCAGGTTCATGACTTCTGTTGACAGTTCTGTGTCTCCAACACTTTACCATCTTACTTTCTTGTAGGGGGGGGGGGGGGGGGGGGGGTATTTTGAAAGTATGGAAGGAGAGAATTCTAAATCTAAAGTTTTTCTTTGCTACTTTTCTTCTCCATATGTGCTCTGATTTTGCTCTGTCTCTGATTTTTTTTTGGGGGGGTACTTGTTTTTTGAGTTTTGTTGTTTTGTTTGTTGGTGTTGGGGTTTTGGTTGTTTTTGTTTTGTTTTGTTTTTTGTTGGTGGGGGTTTTTGGAGGGGAGGGGGGTATCTTTTTTAATGATTCTTTGTTTCAATTAAGTTTTCTTCCATGTTGTGGTTTTTTCTTGTCTTTTTCGTGATTATCCTAACGTGTTGTTGATTTTTTTTGTTAAACTTGGGAACGAACTTTCATTATCTGTTAAAACTATTTTTAACAATCTGTGCTGACAAAATTGGGGGAGTTTGTTTTTTAAAGGAACTTTCTTTTAAAATACTTTCTTGAATGATCATAATAATACTGACGTTTCCTTGTCGTTTTGAAGATATTCTGTCTTCATATTCTCTTCTAGCATTTTGCTCTGGCATTTTTTCTAGAACTTGAAAGTGCCTTCTCCAAGGGTTTTGTCTTGTCTTGCCTTGTGTCTGGTCTTGTCTTGCCTTTATTTTTTAGATATATACCACTTTAAGTCACGGCAGATTTCTCTGAGTGAAATTCGGGCTGTTCTTCCCATGGAGAGCGTGTCGCCACAAGAGCAGCGCCACCCACTATATTTTTTTTCTGTTCCTGTCTGCAACAGTGTTTGTTTCCCTATCAGAGTGGCTTTTTTCTACAGAATTTTGCCAAGGACAACCCTCTTGTTACCATGGGTTCTTTTACGTGCGCTAAATAATTATGTGTATCACACGGGACTTCGGATTTTCGTCTCATCGAAAGACTAGCACCCAGACCACCACTCACTCTAGTGGATGGGGGAAAAGTTTTGGGCCCAAATAGGATTCGAACCACCGCACACTTCAGATCAGGACTTTTTGCTTTCTAGGCAGGTACGTTACCTCTAGCCCACCGATCCACACACCAGATCTTGTCTTGTCTTGTCTTTTCTTGTTCTTGTCTTGTTCTTGCCTTGTCTTTTTTTGTTGTTGTTGTTGCGACGCCACTGAACACCAACCAAAGTGACCCAACAGCAGTGCAGGGCCCCTCTGGCTGGTGGCCCCATGGCATCCTGATATTGATGGACACCGTGTTGACTTCCAACCCTGGGGATGAGACATAACAAATCTGGGTATGGCTGTGGCGGGAAGATTGAGATGAGCCATGTGGGAACAGCGAGACAGGGACGTCACAGAAGATGAGGCAGCAAATAAAGATATTCTACAGGCGTTCTCGAATGGAGCCTTGGTTTATAATCTCGTCCAAAAGACTTGGGTGGGGGGAGTGGAATCTGTAGTGTGAATGTGAACTCCAAGAGGAAAGTCCTCTGAAAAAGTCTGACAGCTTTCCCTCTCCTGGAGGTTGACAGATGGAGGGAGAGTCAGAGAGCAGACAGGAGAGCAGAGTGTGATGTCAGCCAAGTCTGCAGCCGTGATTGTGCTCAAGGTCACAGGGCGGCAGTGGCTGTGGTGATGTGTCTGAGTTACAGAAACCTGTGTGTGTAGACTGGGTGAATGAGGCAGATGGGAGAGGGGGGGCGTGTCCTTCCATCTCTGGTGGGGTTTTTTTTCACTTTTTTTGTTTTCGTGTCTATCTTGGTAAGTCCTTTTTGTCTGTCAGTATATGTTCGTTTTTGTGTTTATTTGCTTGATTTTCCTTCTTATATTTCCTTTTGTGTGTTTGTTTGTGTGCATGCACGTGCTGCACACAAGCACATACTTGTGTATGCGTTTGTGTGTGCATGCGAGTTGACACCTCTTGTTTCTTTTTTGGTATATGCATGCAGCCTTACCAGTTCGTTCTTGGCAGAATGTGTTGTTCATCTGATTTAACCCCACATCTAAACAAAACTGACAGTAAAGGGTTGTGGCTGTATGACTGCTTGATGCATGGATAAGAGACAGGTACACAAACTTATCAATTCTTTTGTTCAAACTAATTGTTACTTTATTGCAAAAAGCAATACAAGGTGGTAAAGGGGAAGGTGTTCGCATAACCTACGTGGTCATTGGGGAGCAAGATGTCAGAGACCTCAGTTTCTCCACAGGCCAACATATAGAGGGCAGGGCCCATATCCTCTCCCTCGCTGCTTTACCTTCCCTGACCCTAAAGAGGGGAGGTACCCATTTACAGCTGGGTGAACTGGGGAACTGTACAGAAGCCAAGTGGTGGATTGGTGGTCTAGAGGTAACGCGCCTGTCTAGAAAGCGAAAAGTCCGGGTCTGAAGTGTGCGGCGGTTCGTACCCCGTTTGGACCGGAAAATTTTCCCCCATCCATTAGACCATGAGTGGTGGTCTGGGCGCTAGTCTTTCGGATGAGACGATAAACCGAGGTCCCGTGTGTTACACGTAATTATTTAGCGCACGTAAAAGAACCCACGGCAACAAGAGAGTTGTCCCTGGCAAAATTCTTAGAAAAAAGCCACTCTGATAGGGAAACAAAATACAGTTGCAGACATGAAAAAGAAAAAAATGGGTGGCGCTGCGCTTGTGGCGACGCGCTCTCCCGCTCTCCCCGGGGGGAGCAGCCCGAATTTCACGGAGAGAAATCTGCCGTGACTTAAAGTGGTGTGAAATGAATAATCTGAGCGCTTTGATTTGTTGCTTTACAAGATTCAGCGCTGTATAAATTCCATATATTATTATTATTATTATTAAGGCGCGAAAACGGTCAGCCATCCACTAAGTAAACACACTCGATGTTGTTTAACTTTAGCTTTAGGAAAACCAATGCTCTGACCACCGAGCCATTATGGCCCCATAAAACAACTATAGTTGTGTCAAATTTCTGTTTAGTCTGAGCGTCTACACAGAGACTGGTATCATGGCCACAAGTTTTTGCCCATATATATTTACAATGTTCAGGGGTGAGGGAGGAGAGGTAAGAGAGTAAGAACACCTTGTAATGCCTGTATCTTAGAGCTAAACTTGGACAACGGGGTTTTCTTGGGGGCAATTGTGTGGGCGTGGAAACAGCAATTAAAAAGGGACCCCAAAAAATACGACAAAATATAAAAAGAAACTCTGTCAAAAGGGAAAAAATACTACATACTTTAATTCTTTTACAAGATTTCTCCCTTTTTTTGTTTCTGTATTCCAATGTGTTTACTTGTCAGTACGTCAGTCAGCCGTTCTGTCTGTTTTTCTTTTTCTTTATCTGTGCGTGTGTGTGCGTGTTTAATACTTCTTTTTTAAACGCCAAACATTCCCTATTTTAGAAAACATTGAATGGCTCACAATATACGCCTTTGAGTCATTTTTATTCTTAGTTTAAAGGTGTTCACGCTAGAATAAAATATCTACTTTTGTTCCAAGGTGAAAAATAAATCTAAACGAGGGACAATTATAGACACAAAAGCAGAGAGATGACAAGGATATCCGCTGTTGTTTCAGAAATAAATCATACAGCCTTGCTTTGCAGGAAACGCTAAGTGCCTACCATGAATGTCAATTCTGCTATCCAAAATGAGGGCAAGTAATCATGAAGAAGAAGAAATGTTGACATTAATGGCACTTACATATATGAGCCCACGCACATGGACACTCATGCACGCGCGCGCGCATGCACACACACACACATTATATATATAATTCACATACCCCCATGCGCGTCGGCGCCCACGCGTTCAACTCATAATTCTTTACCCTTTTATCTACTACAACTTATGGAAAGACTCTGAAGTAAAGAACAACACCCACACACGCGCGCGTGCGCGTATTCACGCACACACACACACACACACACACACACACACACACACACAAGCAAACATGCTCAAACTCAGGAAGAGGCTGTGTGAGTGTGAACGTTTGCGCCAGCTTGCACATACTGAACAGACACACACACACACACACACACACACACAAACACACACATACTCACATACACACATACTCACATACACACACACATACACACGCACACACACACATACACGTACACACACGCGCGCGAAGGTACAATACCTTTATACAATACACGTGTGCATTAAAGCCTGGACTTGCAATACTTCATTTTACTAGGGTGGGGTTTTTTGGTAACTTCTGAACTTCGTTTTAGACAGTATGTGAGAAGCGAGTTGAATTTTGTGGATCATGGAGCCCGTTTCTCTCGAGGTATAAAGAAGCATGCTGGGTATGTTTGTGTCATTTATAATCCTGGCAAAAGGATAAAAGGTAGGCGTGCTCCAATAACCTATGCGTTCAATGGGGAGCGAGGTGTCAGAGACCTCAGCTTCTCCAGGAGTCAGCATATTGAGAGCAGCGCCCATCTCCTCTCCCTCGCTGCTTCACCTTCCCTGACCCTAAAGAGGGCAGGTACCCATTTACAGCTGGGTGAACTGGGGGACTTACTGAAGCCCAGAAATCCAAACGCATCCACTTGGTAACCACGCTCAATGCTGCTTAACCTTTGCTTGGGGAAAGCCAGAGCTCTTTTTTTCTTTCTTTTTCCTTTTATTCTTTTATTTCGAGGATAATGGAATAAGCACTCATATGTTTGTTTACATTCAGTCCCCGTGTGTATGCATTTTTGTACATTTTGCCATCCGTTCCCACCGGCACACCATTGCCTACTCTTCCGAAAAGCGAACGGGTTTTGCGCAAGGTGTTCTGCGTGTGTTTGCACACGGGACCTCGGTCTATAGTCTCATCCAAAGAACTTTTCTCAGACCAGTGAGCTATCCCGTCCTTTACTTCATTGAAGGTTTCATCCAAAGGACTTTACGGTGACAGGAGTTAGCCAGTACCAGGGGAAAAGGTCCCCTCAAACGGACACATTAGCGTAGACTCCAGCTTGTGCTCTCAGTTCACTGTCAGATTTGGTGTTCGACACTCTAAAGCGCTAGGCTATTAATAATAATAATAATAATAATAATAATAATAATAATAATAATAGTAATAATAATAATAATAAATGGAATTTATATAGCGCTATATCTTGCAAAAATAAATCAAAGCGCTTGCATTCAACACACCTATACATACCACCAATAACATTTAACAGATTTAACAAATTCAAATGTACATACACACACGCGTGCGCGCGCACACACACACACGCACACACAAAGATTATACACTTTGGCAGGGTGTTGGGATTTTTGGCTGTTTTAGGCAGGGACAGATTTGAGATGAAACAAGAGGGGGGAAATCAGATTTGGAATAAATATGTCGAGGCTGGATTTAAAAGTGTCATAAGTAGGCTTTGGGGGAAGGGAGAGAGGGAGGTCATTCCAGATCACCGGACCAGAAACAGAGAAAGAGCGACGGCCAACAGTGGAGTGGTTGAATCTCGGTATTCATAAGCACAAGGTATCTGCAGCAGAGCGGAGGGAACGAGAAGGAGCGCACAGGTGAAGACATTCTGTTGCTTAACTGCCTAACCTATTCACAATGTCCCAGCACTCATGTCACAAGTTTGATGCTTCATCTTCAGTGACGTCCATGTCCTGCTGTTCCCACGCCGCTCCTTTCAACCTCCCCGCCACAGCCACACCCAGATTCGCTATGTCGCTTCCTCAGGGTTCGGAAGTCCGCAGGGAGCCCATCAATCTTATGTCACATTTTGTGGGGGAAAAAAGACGCGAAGCTGGTAACCTACTGTAAGATAGTTTCTCCCATCCCATGACATGTTTCTACAGATATGAATTCCAGGGCAGCAAATAGAGCAGATAATGTTATCGTACCCGTTAAGGACACAGGGACACCAAACCCTAGGCCCAACATTCACCTTGTCTCTCAGGCCTTGCTACGGAAAATGGCGGTGACAGCCCAGGTGGATGAAGGTAATGATGAATGTAGAATACTTCAACCATGAGCTGCAAGCTTCCCGATAGCATACAGGGTTACATTATGCAGTTAGCTTGTAACATATGCCACCCTAGGCAACATTATGCTTCAGGTGAGAAAATCGGTGAGCAGTCCCAGTGGAACGGAATGCTGAGAATCTTCAGAGATGAGCAAATTAATCGGATATTGATAGAAACAGTTACGCAGTTGCTGTAACTATGTAGCGTCCTGAAGCAATGCGGATGCTATGGTGTAGCAAAAATGGTTGATGAAGTTGAGTGCTAACTGAGTGAGCTGAGGTGGGTGGGTAGATAAGAATTATGTTATGGTGAAAGTAACTAGCGGTAGTGTATTAGTGTGGTAGGTTAGGTGGATGTGTGTTGAGTGTGGTTAGGTGTGTGTTGTGTGGTGGTGTGGTAGTGGTAGTGTGTGTGGTGTGTGTGTGTGTGTGGTGTGTGTGTGTGTGTGGGTGGTGTGGTGTGGGTGTGTGGTGTGGTGGTGTGGTGTGGTGTGGTGTGAGTGTGTGGTGGTGTGGTGTGTGTGGTGTAGTGTGGTGTTGGTGTGGTGTGTGGTGGTGTGTGTGTGTGTGGTGTGTGTGTGGTGTAGGTGTAGTGGGTGTGGTGTGGTGTGATGTGGTGGTGGTGTGGTGGTGTGTGTGGTGTGTGTATGTGTGTTGTGTGTGGTGTAGTGTGGTGTGTGTGGGTAGGTGTGGGTGGTGTGAGTGTGTGGGTGTGGTGTGGTGTTGTGGTGTAGTGTAATGTAGTGTAGTGTAGTGTGGTATGGTATGGTGTAGTGTAGCGTAGTGTAGTGTATTTATTTATTTATTTATTCTTTTATATCGGGGATAATGGAATAAGCACTCATGTGCTTTTTTACATGCAGTCCCCGTGTGTATGCGGTTTTGTAAATTTTGTCATCCGTTCCCACCGGCACACAATGGCCTACTCTTCCGAAAAGCGGAACAGGATTTAACGTGTGCACAAGATGTTCTGCGTGCGTTCGCACACGGGGCCTCAGTTTATTGTCTCATCCGAAGGATGTAGTGTAGTGTAGCGTAGTGTAGTGCAATGTAGTGTAGTGCAGTGTAGTGTAGCGTAGTGTAGTGTAATGTAGTGTAGTGTAGTGCAGTGTAGTGTAGCGTATGTAGTGTAGTGTAGTGTAGTGTAGTGTAGTGTATGTAGTAGATGTATGTAGTGTAGTGTAGTGTAGTGTAGCGTAGTGTAGTGCAGTACAGTGTAGTGTAGCGTAGTGTAGTGTAGTGTAGTGTAGTGTAGTGTAGTGTAGTGTAGTGTAGTGTAGTGTAGTGTAGTGTAGTGTAGTGTAGTGTAGGTGTAGTGTTAGTTAATGCTTACAACTAATTGATCTTTCGCCTTTTTTTTTTCTTTTACTCGATGTCTCCTTTACATCTTTGGATCATCGCTGGGGGTTCTATGCTGACTTTATCAGGCATTATGTTCTGGGTAAGTCACACCTGGCGGAGCCCATTTCTCTCCGGGTGGCAGGATGCATGCTGGGTATGTTTCATTCCATCCATCCCTCCAGCCAGAACTGGCCCCTCTTTTCTACTAAAAGGCAGATGAATTTTAAACGTGCGTGCATCCTTGAAGTCGGCATGCACCTACCCTAATGGTGGTCAAAGAACAACGGTCGTAATACTCAAAACAGTTCACCACTTTGCAAACCTCCCAGCTCAGAACTCGAGGAATGAAGAGAGAAAAGAACAAAGAACATCTGTGTAAGACGTTCTGCATTTATGCACAGAATTTCTCCTCGGTTTTTAGCCTTAATCCAAACTTTTGAAAGAGTGGAGGCAGCGCCTATTTTTAATTCTAAGAGAGTGGCGTTGGCGGGGGAAGGTCAGGGAGAGAATCCTCTTAAACAGACATCTCAGCATATGCTAACCCCCACACCCACACCCACCCTCCATGCCCTCCTCACTCAATCTCAGATGACAAACACGCCACTGTAAACACACACACACACACACACACACACACACACACACACACACACAACAACAACAACAAAACCCCTCTATGGCTGGTATCATTTTCAGAAGGACAATATATCTTCACACCTAGCAGCTGGGCTTGTTCGTGCATACCTCGTCGTCCCGTTCTTAATGAAAGGAAAGGAATGGAAGTGCATACAGATGTGGGCAAGGAAACAAGAACAGCGGGTCTTCCAGCCTAGTCAACAAAGTCGGGGCTTGTGTTGTAGTGTACTGTAACTGTATTGTGTTGTAGTGTACTGTACTGTATTGTATTGTGTTGTAGTGTACTGTACTGTATTGTGTTGTAGTGTACTGTACTGTATTGTGTTGTAGTGTACTGTACTGTACTGTGTTGTGTTGTCTTGTATCTATCTTACAGGCAGCGAGCACACACACAGGGAGGATTATTCAACGCGGGTGTCAGTCATGAACAGCAAGTGCTAACACTGTACTTCCTGTGGTTATGCGCAGGCTGGACAATGTACGACTGTCGTTTACGCCATGTTGAACAAGTGTATCAGCTAGAGCAGACGACCAGCCATCCGTCTTGGCGCTGTGCTGTGGGCACACGAAGACTGGAACACCAAGGAGCTACAACAACCATGTCATGATGGAGGGGGCGGGCCCTAGAGGCTGTTGGCTGTTCAGGCCACCTCGTTGTTGTTGTTTCTCCACAGAGGCCTTCTTCACTCCCTCCCTGCTGCCACACCTACCACCTCACAGGGCGGGCTATGAAGATGTGATGACGACGACCACGACAACGGTGTTGATGATGATGACGATGATGATGGTGGTGATAGGTGGTGGTGGTGGTGGTGGTGGTGGTGGTGGTGGTGGTGGTGGTGGTGGTGGTGGTGGTGGTGGTGGTGGTGATGATGATGATGGTGGTGGTGGTGGTGGTGTGTGGTAGGTGATGGGTGGTGGTGGTAGGGGGTGATGATAATGATTTATGATGATGGATGATGGTGGTGGTGGTGGTGGGGTGGTGGTGGTGGATGGTGTGTGTGGTGGTGTGGTGTTGTGGTGGTGTGGTGAGTGGTGGGCGATGGATGATGATGATGATGAGATGATGATGATGATGATGATGATGATGATGATGATGATGTGTTGATGATGTGGATGATGGATGATGGTGATGATGATGATGATGATGATGATGATGGATGATTGATGATGATGATGATGATGAATGATGATATGATGATTAAATGACGACGACGACGACGGCGGCGGCGGCGGCGGCGACGACGACGACGACGACGACGATGATGATGATGATGATGTGGTGATGGTGTGGTGGTGTGTGTGTGGTGGTGGTGGTGGTGGTGGTGGTGGATGATTTGTGATGATGATGATGATTTTGTGATGATGATTTGTGATGATTTGTGATGATGGATGATGGTGATTATGATGAGATGATGTATGATGATTTATGATGGTGGATGAATGATTTATGATGATGATGGATGATGATGGATGATGATAGATGGTGGAGATGAAGATGATGGTGAATGATGATGATGATTGATGATGATTGAATGATGATGATGATGATGATGATGATGATTGATGATGACAACGACGATGACGATGACGACGACGACGAGGAAAAAGAGATGAATATGATGAATTATGATATGGATTATGATGGAATGATGAAGGAGGAGGAGCAGGAGGAGTAGGAGGAGGATGAAGCATCAAGCAACATGTTAGTAGATGGCCATTGAAGAAGTCATTTACAGGAGAGAATAAGAAAGAAAAATGAACTTAGAAAAGCATCGTTCATTGCAAAATTTTAACAGGATCTGAGAACTACCAGAGCATTTTTTTTCTCAAGATTAAATAATTGAGAAGGATTCCAAAACAGGAAAAAAATTGTAGGAAATAAGAAACAGATGGGAAAAGAACATAATTATATTGAAAAAAGTGGAAATAAACATAAATATATCCATTCTCTCTTCCATATTATTTTCAAATCTTCTTTGGGAAAGGAAGATACAGTGTAAAATAGTAACGCTTTTTAGACACAGAACTACCAACAGAAAGCAGAAAATGTACCTCGGATATAAGCAAATCCTTTCAGAAAATGGAGTATTCTATTGTATTGTATACCCCTTTACCTCATGGCAGATTTCTCTACGTGAAATTCGGGCTGTTCTCCCCGGGAAGAGTGCGTCGCCGCAAGAGCAGCGCCACCCATTATTTTTTTTTCTGTTCCTGTCTTCAACTGTATTTGTTTCCCTATCAGAGTGGCTTTTTTTTCTATAGAATTTTTCCCCAGGACAACTCCCTTGTTGCCGTGGGTTCTTTTACGTGCATTAAATGAATATCGCACACAGGACCCGGGTTTTATGGTGTAACCTGAAAGACTAGCACCCAGAACTGCCACTCACGGTCTAGGAGATGAGGGATCAAACCACCGCACACTTGAAACCCGGACTTGTCGCTTTCTAGGCAGGTGCGTTACCTCTGGACCACCATGGCATCCCAACGATATCTGTTGTTGGTGTGGAAATTGTTCATTCATTATCTTTTCCTCTCTTAATCCGCTGCAGTCTTGCAAGAGAGAAAACATTATAAAAGGACTGTCAGTTTGCGTCAGAGGGGAAAAAGTCAAGGGAATGAGGAGATCAAAGGCTTTCAGTTTTCCTAATCATGGTCAAGTTTTAGAGCTCGCGGATGGCAATGCTGTTAATTATGTCTGTTTTTTTCCCTGGCAGTTTCATACACTCCTGTGAGAAAAGATTCTGCAAGGGATCGGGATGTGTGTGTGTGTGTGTGTGTGTGTGTGTGTGTGTGTGTGTGT
>CM054136.1:32564189-32569189 GCA_028751875.1 Rapana venosa
CGTGTGTGTGTGCATGTGTGTGCGTGTGCGTGCGTGCGTGGGTGCGTGTGTATGTATATATAGGTGCGTATATTTGAATTTTGTTTAAGCTTTTGATAGTTATTGGCTGCATGACTCTGTAAGAATATGTTGAATGCAGGCGCTCTGATTTGTCTTTGCAAGATATAGCGCTATACAAAATCCTTTTATTATTATTATTATTATTATTATCATCATCATTATTATTATTATTATTGTTGTTATTATTATTATTATTATTATTATTATTATTATTATTATCACCCTTTTAATTATTTCAAAACATGGAACGGCTTTGACACGCTCATGAGAAAGTCACCCAGGTGCAACCTCTTGAGGGGGGCGTTTTAAGGAGAGGCAGTTGTTTTTAGGTTCTTACACTGGAACCAATCCTTAACATGTGTACAAGACATAGAGATGGGGTAGTTGGGACCATTAAGGGTGTTTTTGTGTGTCGTTTGAGTTAGGGGTTGTTGTTGCTTGGGGTGGGGTGGGGGATTTTTGGAAGGGGGTGGAGGAGAGATTGTTTTGCTGCATAGCTTTTGTCAGAGAAGTGTGCAGTGCTCTGACTGCAATGTCTGTAACTTCAGACTGGTCAGTTCTGAAAATAGCTGGTTCAGGTCTAACTTTAGTGTCTCTGGTAGTTTACAATTTATGCAGATGACTTGTTGGTGCTCAGCGGTCAGAGCACTCGCTTTCCCCAAGGAAAGGCTAAGCAGCGTTGAGCGTAGTTACCAAGTGGATGGGTTACCGTTTGTGCACCTTGGCTTCAGTACAGTCTCCAAGTTCACCCAGCTGTGAATGGGTACCTGCCCTCTCTAGGGAGAGGGAAGGTAAAGCAGCGAGGGAGAGGAGATGGGCGCCGCCCTCAATATGCTGGCCCTTAGAGATGTTCACTATCTCCCAGGTCAACTTCAAGTACAGACCTGCCAGTGTCTTAATTCCCTTCACGTATAGACTCATGCAGAAGATCAAATATACACGTTCAAGATCCCGTATTTCATGTCAGCATTCGGTGGGTGACGAAAATAAGAACATACCCAGCATACATTACTGAAGTGGGAATGTGGCTACCTCCATGGTGGGTTAAAAAATATATACGGTTGTATACGCAAAATATCACTATTTGTGAACCTCGGAGCTCTAGCCGAGGAACAGAACAAAACTGAATTTAGAACTTATTAAAAACCAAAGAAATTTGCCCAAAGGTGATGTGTATTCTTCACCTTCAGGTATCCCATCGTTTAATAGACCGTTGGGGCACCACTGCAGATATTGTCAACTATTCTTGCTTGACATGAATAGAGCATCATTCGTCAGGCCCGTTTTCAGAAAACTAGAAGGTAGAGGCGTCCCATAACTTAGGGGAGCGAGGCGTCAGAGACCTCAACTTCCCCAGAAGCCAGCATATTGAGGGCGGCGCCCATCTCCTCTCCCTCGCTGCTTTACCTTCCCTGACCCTAAAGAGGGCGGTAACCCATTTATAGCTAAAACAATACTGGAGAGAAGAAGAAAAAAACAATAGAAATATGCTAGTTTTTTGTTTGCACGCTGAGTTTATTATATGTAAATAAACATAAAAGAAATCAGTTTACCTAATTATCTTCCCTCCTGTTTGTTGGCATGCTGGTGCCAAAGTACATGTGTGTATTTCACACAGCTTGGAACACAGCGGGAAAACAATAACATGTGGATGATTTTGGGGAGGCCAATTTTGGGCTACGGGCATGTAAACAAAATGAGTGTTATGTAAGTATTTTGAATAGGCTCTTTGTCCGGTCGGGGTGTGTGGTGTGTGTGTGTGTGTTGCGTGTGTTTAAGTGTGTGTGTGTGTGTCTGTTTGTGTCTATGTGCACGTGCATGCATGAGTGCGTGCGTGTGTGCGCGCGTGTGTTTTTGGTATCTATGGTTGGTTGTGGTGTACATGTGTAAGCGACTGTACTGAGGAGAGGGAGAAGGGGGAGAGACAGACAGACAGACAGTCAGACAAACAGACAACAGACAGACAGTGGTCATGATGGTTCATCCACGTGCGTGTGTTTATATTGATGTCAGTGCAGACGTGCACGTGTTTGTAATTCTGCAACATGCGCTCCCCCGTGTGTAATCACGCATCTACGCATCAGGTTGTAATATGTGCACGTCACACACACACACACACACGCACACGCACACACACGCACGCACGCACAATATGCACATGAGTCTGTCTGTGTGTTTGTCTGTTTGTTTTCCGGAACATACAGTCAACAATTTGTGTGAGAAACCCTGCTTTCCCTAAACCTTTTTTTCTTTCTTTTTTTCTGGTTTTATGAGGAGAGGGGGTTGTAACCTATGACTGACCCCTTTAGTGACTTAAGAAATCAAGTGACTTCGAGTTTGAATTTTAATCTAAAGGCAAATGTGTTCCCAATGCAATAGATGATCAATAGTGATGTGAAGTGCTATTCTTTTTGATGTGACGACAAACTTGGTTCCTGTGTGCAATATGCATTTACTGAGCGTAAAATAACATATGGCAACGATAGAGATTTTAATAGTGAACTTTAGTGGTAAAGGCACTCTCTTCAACAATAAAAAGTACAAGCAGACGTAAAAGGAAAAAACATGGTACCGTTTTACGCTGACATGCTCTCCCTTAAAAGACAGTCACTTAATAAAAATAAAAAAATTAAAAACTCATCATAAACTTATCAGCCAATGCAATACAATGCAACACAGTCAAGCACAATGGAACACATTGCAGTTCAGTGTCATGCAGTGCAACACAATATAACTAAATACAACATAATGCAATACACTCTAATACAATACAGTGCCGTTCAGTGTAGTTTGATGCAATGCAATGTGATAGATAACAGCACAGCTCAGCACAGTACACCACAGTACAGCACAGTACAGCACAGTACAGCACAGCGCAGCGCAGCGCAGCACACTGCAGCACACCACAGCACAGTGCAGCGAATCGCAGTTCCATGCAATGCATTGCTAAAGGATTTTATACCAAATCATACCATATGCATGCCATACCATATCATTCCGTATAATCACCATACCATACCATATTATTCTATACCACCACCATACCATACCATTTTATTCCATACCACTCCATATTATTATACCATATCACACCATATCATTCTATATCGTTCCATACCATACCATACTATACCATACCATTCCATGCCATGTCATAGCATGCCATGCTATGACATACCTCATCGTACCACTCCATGCCATACCATGCCATACCATACCATGCCACATCATACCATGCCACATCATACCATGCCATGGTATGACATAATATTTTATCACACTGTACCACACCATACCACACCATACCATCCCATACCACACCCCACCACATACACACCATACTATGCAATATAAATACAATGCAGAATGGGGACTCGATGTGCCCACCCTTATCTCCTTGACCCTTCATTAGAACACAGCAGGAGGTCATGGATCACTTGAACCTGGCAGAGCCTTACCTCTCCAATCAGCTGAACGCATGCTGGGTACGTGTATTCGCTGACTATAGCTGGCCTACGCTTCTAGGAGAGGTGGATGAAGGTTTGGACATGACTGTGTACTGAAGTTCTACGTGAATCTCCTCACAGCACCTCACTTTATATAGTCTCAATCGGAGGAGTGTGTGTGTGTGTGTGTGTGGAGGAGGGGGGGGGGTGGATAGCCTAGTGGTTAAAGCGTTGCGCTCGCAAATTGACAGCCCGGAATCGAATCCGGGTTCAAACCACCGCCCGTCCAACGGAGGTTTTTCCCATGGAGTTCACATCAGTACTGACTCTGCTCCCTCAAAAGTCTTTCGGGTGAGACTATGAACTGAGGCCCATAATTAATTATGTGAGCGCACGCAGAACATCTTCTGCACACACGTTAACATCCTGTTGTTGTTTTTTCCTTTTGGAAGAACGAGGCCATTCGTGAGGTTAAGAACGTTTGACAATGTTTGTTTTAAATGCATGCTCGCTGTTGCTAAGTTTAGATATCATCCCCGAAGTCGGAATGTGGCTACATGCTGCCTTCGGATGAGACTAGAAACCGAGGCCCCGTGTGCGAACGCACGCAGAACATTTTTACGCGCACGTTAAATCCTGTTCCGCTTTTCGTAAGAGTAGGCCATTGTGTGCCGGTGGGAACAGATGACAGAATTTACAAAACCGCATACACACGGGGACTAGACGTAAAAAAAAAAGCACATAAGTGGTTATTCTATTTTCCTCCATATAAAAGAATAAAATAAAATAAATTAATGCTGAGTAAAATGGTCGCATACGCCAAAAAAATCTTACGTTTGGTGAATCTTGGAGATGTAGGTAGCCAAAGCTAGAACGAAAAAGAAAAATCTCAATGGAAAGGAGAGGGAGGGTGTGGAGTCGGTACCAATGTTGCCTCTAGAAGAACCGCACTCCTTCCCCCCCTCCTCCCCCCACCACTCCCCCCACCCCCACTTAGGATAAACACCCCCACAGTAGAGACTCGACCCCATGACCCCAATTCCCTTCAGCTCATGAATATAATGCAGTAAACACAGGGTTATTCTGCCCCACACACCGCATGCTTTCCTTTTTTTTCTTTTTTTTTCTTTTTTCTTTTTTGGTCTCTCCCCTTTAAAAAAAAAATCTAGCTTAAAGGGGGAAAAAAAAGTCAACTAAATTCAATGAAAAGATGAGGCCCTGCGGCAGAAACCTGCAGCGCGAGTTATGAACGCTAACAGGTTTTCTGTTTTTGTTTTGAGTTTTTGTTTTTTTCTGCTGTTGTTGTTGTTGGTTTGGTGGGGTTCGTTTTTGTTTCTGTTGTTGCTTTTGGTGGGTGGTGGTGGTGAGGGTGGTGGGGGTAGGGGTGGGGGTTGTTTTGGGGTTTCTTGTTTTGGTTTTGGTTTTGTTTTTCGAGGTGGGGGGGGGGGAGGAGTTGATTCTGTTCGGGTTCATGTGGAATTATAAAATATCTTT
>CM054136.1:32574189-32581689 GCA_028751875.1 Rapana venosa
TTTTCATAAACTATCACATTTCAAACAAAGGCTTTTCATAAACTATCATTTCTATATTTCGTGAACTAAACAGATTTTTGAAAGGCGTGTTTAAAAGGGAAAAAAATATAGCACTCAGATTTTGCAAGGATTAAACAAATTTTATATGACGATACACTAATGAAATTAGCTTGTTGAGTTGGGGGGGGGGGAGTGATCAGTTAACAGTAGAACAGGGATTAAATAATAATAAGAAGAAGAAGAAGAAGAAGAAGAAGAAGAAGAAGAAGAAGAAGAAGAAGAAGAAGAAGAAGAAATGGAATTTGAATAGCACTATATCTTGCAAAAACAAATCAAAGGGCTTAACCATAGAATCCATCTTTTGACCTTACCTCCTCCTCCTCCTCCTCCTCTTCTTCTTTGCATTCTTCTTCTTCTGTACATAATCACCATCATCATCATCATCATCATCATCATCATCATCATCATCATCGTCATCGCTGTCGTCATCATCAGTGCCATACCCATGAGTGGAGTCAAGAGAGCTGTCGACAGCATAGTGTGTGTGTGTGCGTGCTTGCGTGCGTGCGTGCGTGCGGGCGTGTGAGTGCGTGCATGCGTGTGTGTGTGAGTGCGTGCGTGTGAGTGCGTGCATGCGTGTGTGTGTATGAGTTCGTGCTTGCGTGTGGGTGGGTGTGAGTGCGTGCATGCGTGTGTGTGAGTGCGTTCGTGATTGTGTGTGCGCCTTTTTGACACATCGTTCAGCACCTTTGCTGTCTTTGTGCCGACAAAAGGAGGGAGGTCCTGAGCTAACAGACACCTCTAACACGACGTGAACTACAGTCCTGCATTGTCTGGCAACCTCCATAAACACGCAAATACCATGTTGTACACTTCCATCAACAACGCTCTGAATATGCAATCGCGTCTCCATTCCATGTTTTCCACACAAAAGTCACTATGACAAAACCCCTCTTTGTTCGGCTCCTCTTCTTCCCACCTCTGTAACTGCCTCGAATGAATACAGGGCAAGCAGTAAGGAATGAGGAGGTGTCGGTTTTGAAGACGTGTGTGTGTGTCCTCATGAAATAGCAGGCCAGAGGTTGCAGCGTCGCTCTTTGTGATCTCATGCAGGGGGACGGGATAGCCTAGTGGTTAGAGTGATGTATTCGAGATCTGCTGACGCGGTTTTGATTCTCGTTCAAGAGGTTTTTTTCCTCTGAAGTTAACATCAGTGCCGACTCCACTCTCCCCAAAGGTCCTTCGGGTGAGACTGTAAACCGAGGTCCCGTGTGCCATTGCACGCAGAACATCTTGCGCACACGTTAAAACCGGTTCCGATTTTCGGAAGGGTAGGCCATTGTGTGCCGGTGGGAATGGACGACAACATTTACAAAACTGCATACACACGGGGACTGGATGAAAAAAGCACATGAGTGCTTATTCCATTGTCCTCGAAAGGAAGGATTTTTTTTTTAAATAATAAATAAATGGTGATTGAGGTTGCGGGTTTGACTCTCTTCTGAGATGTTCCGTTCGTGAAGGGATTTTTCTCCTGGATTTAACATTAGTACTGACTCTGCTCCCCCGAAAGTAAGAGGGGGGTGGATGGACAGGGTAACCTGGTGGTTAGAGCATTGTGCGTTGCGCTCGTGATCTGACAGCCAGGGTTTGAGCCCAGGTTAGTGCCAGGACCAAGACGAGAATATTTCCCCTGGAGTTAACATCAGTGCCGACTCCACTCCACCAAAGGTGCTTGGATGAGACTATATACCGATGTCCCGTCGGCAGAAAATCTTTCGCACACGTTAAAACCTGTTCCGCCTTTCGGAAGAGTAGTCCATTTGTGCTGAGGGGTGCGGATGACAACATTAACAAAACAGTACGCGCACGGGGATTGGATATAAGAAGAATACACGAAGGGTTAATCTACCATCCTCGAAATAAAAGAATAAAATTATAAAGGAAAAGTTGTTAAGGAAGGATTATAATCCAAGGTTTCGAGTGTTGATAGGAGCAGAGCATCATGTGCCCATACTTCATGTGTAAATAGGAGCAGACCATCTTGCACCATACATCAGGTGTAAATAGGAGCAGATCATCTTGTGCCCATACATCAGGTGTAAATAGGAGCAGACCATCTTGTGCCCATACATCAGGTGTAAATAGGAGCAGAGCATCTTGTACCCATACATCAGGTGTAAATAGGAGCAGACCACCTTTCCCATACTTCAGGTGTAAATAGGAGCAGACCACCTTTCCCATACTTCAGGTGTAAATAGGAGCAGAGCATCTTGTGCCCATACATCAGGTTTAAATAGGAGTAGACCATCGTGTGCCCATACATCATGTGTAAATAGGAGCAGATCATCTTGCACCATACTTCAGGTGTAAATAGGAGCAGACCATAGTGTACCCATACATCAGGTGCAAATAGGAGCAGATCATCGTGTGCCCATACATCGGTTGTAAATAGGAGCAGACCATCTTGTGCCCATACATCAGGTGTAAATAGGAGAAGACCATCTTGTGCTGACATCAAAAACCCCCTCCTCTTTTCAGAGTAGAGTTGCCCAACAACAGCCGGTGGGGGTATGATGAACGACATGAACATTCCCAGCATGCATCCTGCCACCTGGAAAGGGATGAGCTCCACCAGGCTAAGCATGTCAGCGCAGTGCCCCCGACGACTTCTCAACTAGTCAGGAAGACGTCACATCAAGGCGAAGTCACGCCGAAGTTGGACGCGCTGGGCCTGACTTGTCAGGCGCTTGACATCAGCGCAAGGCATTTTCGCTCATATGACAAACAACAATAGTTGCTGTCTGGGCGTTGACGAAAAAGAAAGAAAGAAAGATTTTTTTAAAACCGCATAGTTATGTAAGTTACTATTAGCATAGAGATAGTACGCCTGTCACAAGACTGCTGCCATTGTTGTTTAGAAATGTTTTCAAATGCATCAGTGTTACCGGTTGCAAAATGCGAGGCACCTGATAGTGGAAGGTGGTAGCTGATGGTTGATTCATTCTATATTTTTTGTCTTCATCCATCCACCCTGTCACTTCCATTTCTGTTTTAACATGGTTTTAGGGACACGGTGACTGTAAGGGTGCGCTGCCTTTAATTTGTCCTTAACAAATACGATAGAATTATCTGCTGTTATTACTTACTCCTCTATGTCGTGTAGTCGTTTCTGCAGAGACAACATATTATTGTTGTTGGATGGATGCCTGTTCAGAGTCGGTCCTCAATTCCTTGGGTGGTTGTTTTTTTTTCTACAAATGTGGTAAATTCGTTTTAGATGTATGTGTTTTGCAGCCTTGTGGTTGACGTGTATCTCGTAAAGAGATCACATATCCAGCGAGGAAGTGAAAACCAGAACTGAAAACATCATGGGCTATATGAAGAGCTCCCTACTTCAGTGAAAAACCCGCAAACTGACTTGGCACGGGCACGTCACACGAGCGTCTGGACTGGCCAAGACTGTCCTACAGGGAACAGTACAAGGAGGGAGATGAAGAGGCAGACAGAGAAAACGAGGGGAAGACAATATAAGAGAGTGGGCTGGCCTTGAGTGGAACGACATACAACGGAAAGCTAAAATAAATTATAAAAAAACAACCCGCGAAGGATGGAGGAAGCTGGTTGCAAAATCTTTAGTAGTGCCTCAACGGTCGACCAGACCACCCCTTGATTTGACATTAATACTGACATTAGAAGGAAGCACGTACGCATAAACACACACGCCCCCACGGCGTTGGGATAGCCTGGTGGTTAGAGTGATGTATTCGTGACCTACTGACCCAGGTTCGAATCTCGTTCAAGAGGATTTTTCCTCTGGAGTTTACATCAGTACCGACTCCACTCTCCCCAAAAAGTCCTTTGGATGAGACTTAAAACCGAGGTCCCGTGAGCGAACGCTCGCAGAACATCTTGCGCACACATTAAAACACCGTTCCGCTTTTCATAAGAGTAGGCCATTGTGTGCCGGTGGGAACGGATGAAAAATTTGATCATTCTGCATACACACGGGGACTGGATGTAAAAAAAAAAAAGCACACGGGTGCTTCTTCCATTTTCCTCGAAATAAAAAATAAAAATCACACACACGCACACACACACACACACACACACACACACACACACACACACACACACACACACATACACACACTGAAGCTAGCTGACTGACAAAGAAATACGAATAAAAGCATAATCAACAACAGGAAGTCAGATCATGAAATTCAATTATACAGATATTGAAAGTTTTTCTCCTTTAGCGGATAGTTTTGTTTTGTTTTCCGGGGCTTTTTGCATCTATGATCGTTACCGCTCGTTGCACATCCACATGATTTATCCACCAAGAGAAATGATATTGTCCAAGCCATGCTCTCAATTACCAGCTTCCTAAAAAGTGGTCCACATTCTCTGACCTCTATCCACTCTCTTTTTTTGAAAAGAATAACAATATGGCCGCAATGTAGGAAACAATCAGTGAATGAATTAGTGTGCATGTGCTAGGGCCAAACGGAAAGTTGGCATAACTACATTCCCTATACAATAAATCAATAATAAACGTGAAGGAAATAATTCATAAGCGCCTCTCCATGTTTCTTATTCATCCCATCAATCCATCAAGTGGTGGGTTCGAATCTCGGTGGCGTGTGGTAAATTAAGGGAGGGGAGTTTTCCAAACCTCCCAGGCCATTTTTCAGTGCAGACCTGCCAGTTTCTTAATTTCCCTTGTGTATATCCACATGCAAGAAGATCAAATATGCACTATGAGATCCTGTAAATTATGTCAGTGAACAGAAACATGAACATACCCAGCATACATCCCCGATTGGGAATGTGGCTGGATACCTTCATGGTGGGCAAAAATGGTCGTATAATTATGCAAAATCTCACCATTGGTGAACTCTGAGCTCTAGCCGAGGAACGAGAGAAATGTACACATTAAAAAGCCATGCAGCTGCAAATGTTCATCTTAAGTTTTGCTTAGATGTGTGATTAAATCAGATTAACTCTATAATCTACTCCTGTCAGGCTGAAATAACTCACACATATATATCCATGTTAAGGACTAGCATGGATACATGAAAACAAGCTAAGCACACCTGCATACACACACAACACACACACACATGCGTGCGTACGTGCGTGCGTGCACGTGCAGGCATGCATGAGTGCATTAATGCATGTGAAAGTGCAAACTCATGTGCATACAAAATAGATAAGGAATATATACAAGAAAAGTAAACAGAAAAACGAACAAAGAAATACTGAAACACAAGAACTATACAGACATGAAAACGAAAAACTATGAGAGACAAAATGTTTTAATGAGGGAAAATGCATAAACTTCATTCTCTCTCTCTCTCTCTCTCTCTCTCTCTCTCTCTCTCTCTCTCTCTCTCTCTCTCTCTCTCTCTCTCTCTCTCTCTCTCTCTCTCTCTCCTATCTGCCTCACTCACTGGCTAGTCTACTCACACAGGTTTCTGTAACTCAGACACATCGCCACAGCCACAGCCTCCCTGACTGACCCTGTGACCTTTAGCACAATCCTGGCTGTAGACTTGGCTGACACCACACTGTGCTCTGCTCTCCTGTCTGCTCTTTAACCCTCCTCCCATCTTTCAATGTCGAGGAAGGGTTAAGCTGTCACACTCTCAGGGGATTTTCCTCATGGAGTTCACATTCCTACTAATCCCACTCCCCCAAGGTCTTTTGGATGAGATTATAGACCAAGGAGCCATGCATGGCAACATGGAGAACATCTTGTTGACAGTTTAAACTCTGCGTGCCTTACTTTTGTAGAAGAGTGGACTAATTAGGACTGCTAAGATGCATGAACACACCCAGCATGCATCCTGCTACCTGAAGACAAATGGGCTGTCAGATTCAGCTTATCCATCAACGCACTGCCTGAAAAAGTCAATGCAGTGACCCAATGAGTCCTAAAGAAGTCAACTCCAGTCAAGTCCAAAAAATAAGCATGGCAGTTAACGTGGTACATCTGTCAGAAGATAACAGTTCTTATTGGTTTCAAATTCACTTAATCCCCGAAATCAGAATGCGGCTACCTAAATGGTGAGGGAAAAGCAGGTCACATATGCGTAAACCTCACCACTGGTGACCCTCCCAACTCTTGATGAGGAATGAACAAAATTCCTTTGAATACTTTGCTTGCTAGCTGCGCTCCATGGTATACCTGTTAATGGCAGGTTTCAACTCATGGTTGAGTAATAAACTCTAAATTCATATCCCTATCCTTAACCTTCTGACCTGTCATCATCATTTTTCTGTTCATGTTACATGGACTTCGTGGGTTGGAGGTAAATGTAAGGGGCTGTTCTGTGTCCTTAACAAGTACAATCTAATTCATCTGTTGTACCTGATGCTCTGTATTACGAAGTCATTTCTTCAGAAACAACATGATGTCATGGACTTGAGCAAAAGTGCAGAGTCGGTCATATGTTTTATTATCTGTTCATGCAATGTGACATTAGACAGGGGGGAATGGTTTTGAAGGTGTCTGTGTGACTAGTAAGGGGTGGGATAGCCTTGTGGTTAGAGCATCAAACTTGATATAGTGTCAACTGAGAACACAGGTTCGGGTCCTCAAGAAGAAGTCCGTTTAATATATGGGAATTTTCCCTTGGGGTTATCTTTGGTGCTGACTCTACTGCCATCCTCTGAGGTCATTTCGGTGAGGCTGTACATCAAGGTTCCACAAGCTGGGATGCTTAGATCCTCTTGCGAACACCCACAAACACCATTCACTTCTTCTAAAAAAGAAGGCAAGCTGTGGTCATGGACATGGATGACAGAAAGATACCCAGCATGCATCCTGCTACCTGGATAGGGATGGGCTCCACCAAGCTCAACTTGCCCTTGACACTCATGTCTGAAAAGATCAGGAGTTCAGGGATATGTCAAATGAAGTACTGTAAGTCTGAAATTGAGCTACAGGTTGTGTTGCATTAGACATGTTTTGCTGGCATGAACGTGTGTGTATGTGTGTGTGTGTCTGTGTGTCTGTGTGTGTCTGTGTGTATCTGTGTCTTTGTGTGCGTGCACGCACACTTGTGTGCAAATGTGTCTCTGTGCGTGCGCGCGTTTGTGTGTATGTATGTGTGCATGCGCGCTTGAATGTAAATGTGTTAAGCATGTGTACACACATGCAAATATATTCACGCTCTCCTAGCGTGCATGTGTGTGTAACTGCGTGCGTTCGTGTAATACATCCATACATTTGCGCATATATATTTCCTACGTGCGTGCAGAAGTGTTCGTGTCTAGTGTATTGTTGCCATTAATGTCAGCAGTTCTTATTCTTCCTCATTCCTGGCCCTTGTTTTAGATAGCAGAATTGACATTCATGGGAGGCACATAGCCTTTCCTGCAAAAGCAAGGCTGTATGATTTATTTCAGTAAATTCAGCGGATATCCTCATCAACTCTCAGCTTTTGTGTCCATAACTGTTGGTCATTTGGATTTAGTTTTCACCTTAAAATAAGG
>CM054136.1:32584189-32601689 GCA_028751875.1 Rapana venosa
TACATACATACACACTATTGCATACACAATGGCTGGTGCATGGACAAAAAGAGGCAAAAACAACAGGAAATTGTAAAAGGAAATTTAATTAGGGAAGTTTTCCTCTTTTAACAGTGTTTCTTTTTTCAATTTTTGTTTTCGGAGTTTTCTGTGCCAACTTTTGTTGTGGTCTCCACACCCACACAATTACTGAAAGGAAACAATATTATCCAAAAACATTGCTAAAAAAATGCAAGTTCTACCAAGTTTTTTACCCTCTTTTATCTCCACCCCCAACTTTCACCCCCTCCCCCCCCCCCTTTAAAAACAAGCAAAAATATTGTCAAAACTTGTGTCCTCCATATCAGTCAGCTTGTAAGAATTCAGACCTGACAAAAAGGGGACATAAATGCTAGCTTTACAAAGTTGTGTTTTTTTCACATATCTCTGACCTCCATCCCCACCCTTACCCAACACCCTTTTTTACAAAAATGATAAAGGGGGCAAGTTTATTTTGTGACAATGATATCAGTCCCTGTACAGGACTTGAGACTAAACAGATTGTTGACACCATTGCAAGGTCTTCCCAAAAAGCCAGCAATAAGTTTATACCAAATAATTCTTCGTAAGTTCCCCATGTACAAAACAGCCATGCAACTAAAATACCTGATCGAGTGTTTTGTTTAGATGTGGTGGTTTAATTATATAAACTAGCCATTTTTTTCCATTTTAAAAGCAAACATCATACTATTATACTGCTACCCTGGCATTAACATGCAAGCTACACATTTTTCACCGTTATACGCACCTCATTCCACACACCCCCCCTCTTTTACACACAAACATTGAAACCATGTATGTGCCATCACACGCATGATGCATTACATGGACTGCACACACAAACACACACAACACTTCACAAATCAGTCTACAACAACACCACCATCCACACACCACTACCAACACCTACAGGAATTGCACACCCTGAAGACAGAAAAAAATAGAACAAGACAAATGAGAAAGACTGCAATTGCGTCTTAGAATGAGTGGGTTATTATTATTTACTTGGTGGAATCGGTGTTAGAGTTAACGGCCTGATCTAATACGAAAAGTCCGGCTGAAGAATGGCGGCGGTTGACCCGTTATGGACCGGAAATTTTTCCCCTTAGTGTTAATATGAAGCTGGTTGTTTCTGGCGCTATCATATTCTGATGCACCTGAACCATAAGCGTGTGTCACGTAATTATTTAGCGCACGTAAAAAATCCCACGCAACATAGAAGTTGTCCCTGCAAAATCTTGAAAAAAGCCACTCATGATACGAACAATACAGTGCAGCAAACAGCGCGTTACCCACCCTCACCAACGGAAGACACACCCGCACACACGGAAAACAAATCTGCCGGACTTAAAGTGTATGAAATAAAATTGAGCGCTTTGATTGTAGCTTTAACAAGATTCGAGCAATAAAATTCCATACATTTTTATTATTATTATTATTATATTGACACAAGTGGAAACAGATAACAACATTCACAAAACTACTTACACACAGGGAGCGGATTTTCTTTTTAATAAGTCACATGAGTGCTTATTCTCTTGTCCTCGAAATAAAGGAGAAGATCAAATAAACAAATCTCTCTCACTCACTCACTCCCTAGTCTACACACACAGGTTTCTGTAACTCAGACACATCACCACAGCCACTGCCGCCCTGACTGACCCTGTGACCTTTAGCCCAATCACGGCTGTAGACTTGGCTGACACCACACTCTGCTCTTCTGTCTCCTGTCTGCTCTCTCACCCTCCCTCCATCTGTCAACCTCAACCAGATAGAAAATCTCCTGTCCTTCACACTTATACTGACTCCACCCACTCCCTAAAAGTGCTCCAGGTATGATTATAAATTAAGGTTTTATACTGTGAATTGGTGTAGATCATCTTGTGTGGTTTTGTTTGCATGGTCATAGTGGCTGAAATACACAGTGTCTGGTCCTCTCCTGTGTTGGAAACTCTGCAAGTGGTCTGCCCACTGGCCTTGGCATTTACATTCTGAATTTGGTGCCGCTGATGAAACGAGTTCATTAAAAAAAAAAATTTTTAAACACTCTCAGATTTACTTGATTAAAAGGGCATGAGAATCAGTTGGGTAGGCATAAATAAGCATGAAAGAGAGTAAGAGAGAGAGAGAGAGAGAGAGAGAGAGAGAGAGAGAGAGAGAGAGAGAGAGAGAGAGAGAGAGAGAGAGAGAGAGAGAGAGAAGGGGGGTAAGCCAAAAAACCAAAGATAATGATAGAAAAAGGACAATTTCCAGTACATAATTTCTCGAAAGTGGCAATGCTGTTTCTACTTTAAAAAGGCCCCCCTGGCAAACAGAGGGGGTGGGGGTAAACTTGTTGAGATCGCATCTACCTTCTGTAAAAGACTAGGCCAGGAATGGCCAGTAGGTTAGATGACATGAACATACCCAGCATGCATCCTGCTACCCGGAAAGGGATGGGCTCTGCCAGGTTCAGCTCACCCATGATTACCCTGCCTTGAAAAAGTAAGTGCATTGACCCAGTAGCTCTTCATGGAGTCAGACCCAAGTCTGAAAATACATATACATCTCAGTTACCAAAATAGAGTGTCAGGTGATAGATCAGTCAGAAGACTGCTATGGTACAAAAAAAATGTTAAAGCATCAGTTACAATCTGCATAGTGTGATGTGCCTGCAAATGGAAAAGGAGGAAAGCTCATGGTTAAAGTATTCTGCATTTATAGCTCCATCCATCCAACCTGTCAGCCACCCCCCATCCCCCATTTTCCGGTGACATGCTCTTAGAGACATGGTGGCTATAGGGCATTGTCCTGTATCCATGAATATGACAGAATTAGCTGGCAGCTGTGTACCTGCTGCTCTGTGTCATGTAGTCATGTCTGCACAAACAACATTCGCGCTGTCATCAGAGAGGAAACTGACTAGTGTCAGCCATCAGTTTCATATACATTTCACGAAATGTGATATAAGGCTCAGAACTTGTATACATCTTCTTTGCTCAGAAGCAAATATTGTTGTCTGTCACATGAGAGAAAATGTGTTGTGCTACCTTAAGTGCCTAACAAATCAGGCTGGCCCAGCGCATGGACTTCAGTGTGGGAGAGAATTGTTATTTTATAAGTCTTCCTGGGGAAAAAAGGGAGGAGAATGGACGAGAAGGCAGAAAATAGACAAGAAGGAGGTGACAAGAAGAAAAACGAACAAGGCAGAAACAAACAGAAGGATAGAAAAGAGAGAATTCGTGGCACGTAATTTCCAGAAGGTGGAGATGCTGCTTATACTGACAGTGGCATCCCCACAGGGGATGAACTTGTATATGAAGGTCCATGTTGTGCACACAATGGGCAGGACACGGTCAGCCCAGTGGCCGGAGCATCAAACTCAACAATCTGACAGTTGGCAGCACAGGCTCCAGTTTCAAATGATGAGTGCGTTCACATGAGACTTTTCCCCCTTGGAGTTGACATTGGTGCTGACTTCTCTCCCTATGAAATTCTTCAGAGGATACTACTTTTTTCCATTTCTTGGTTAGATCTCCTGGGTTCACAAAGGTGAGATGTTGCGTATGCAACTAGTTCTGCCCACCATTAAGGTAACTAGCTGCATTCTGACTTTGGGTATGATGTCTATACTCCACCCGAGTATGCATGCTGGGGGGTTTTTATACATTTTTGTCATCCATTCTAACCAGAACAAATGGGCTACTCTTCCGAAAGGCAGAGCGGGTTTTAACTGGTGCAAAAGATGTGTGCATGTACACATGGGGCCGTGGTTTATAGTCTCATCCGAAAGACTTTGAGGGGAATGGAGTCAGTTCTGATACTAATTGCAGGGATGAAATCCCTGCTGAATAGGCATTTTGTTGGTAGCTCGAACCTGAGTTGTTCAATCAAGAGCCCAACACTCTAACCACGAGGCTACCCCGAACCACAGGTGAGTCTGTAAGCCAAGGCCCATGAGTGAGCACACACAGGTAATCCTGTAGATATGTTAAAGTCCCATCCTTTTTTGTAGAAGAGTAGGCCAACTATGGCCAAGGGCATGGATGACAAGAACACACCTAGCATGCACCTTGCTACCTGGAGAAAAATGGGCTCTACAAAGTTCAATTTGCCCTTGACACATTATCTGAAAATTTGACCTAAGAGAGAAGGTAAGGTCGAAATGAACATCTGCAGGTCTGAAAGTAGTAGTAGTAGTAGTAGTAGTAGTAGTAGTAGTAGTAGTAGTAGTAGTAGTAGTAGTAGTAGTATCTTCAGCTTAAGGTCTATTTACATCTCGTGATTTTAGACCCAAAAAAGCCTACAAACTACTCTTGAAATGTCAAAGTGACAAGAACAATTAAACAATAAGTGAAAACGATGACAAAATAACATTGTGGAATCAAAACAACTATTACATACTATACCTACTGAATTATCGGACTTTTTATTTACGCTAAATCAATGTCCAACAATAAAGATGGCTTAGATAAAACTTGATCCAGTGATAAGCTAGACGCACGTGTGTGTGTGTGTGTGTGTGTGTGTGTGTGTGTGTGTGTGTGTGTGTGTGTGTGCTTGTGTGTGTGTGTGTGCGTGCGTGTGTGTGTGTGTGTGCGTGCGTGCGTGGGTGTGTCTGATTGTGTGTGCATATTATGTACAAATCTGCAGTCTGTGAACATGTGTGTGTGTGTGTGTGTGTGGCAACACCTGTACTGTGTCTGTATGTGTGTGGGTATGTATGAGTGCCATTAATGTCAACAGTTTTTATTCTTCCTGATTACTTGCCCTCATTCGGGGTAGCAGAATTGAGATTCAAAGGAGCCACGTAGCCTTTCCTGCAAAGCAAGGCTGTATGATTTATTTCAGAACTGGAAAATTCAGGGGATATCCTTGTCCATTCTCAGCTTTTGTGTCCATACTTATTGTTCATTCTTTTTTTTTTATTGATTTCACCCTCTAACAAAGCTACAATATCTATCTAGTTGGTAAAATTGATTTTTCCTAACAGGCTCTACAAAGTTCAATATGCCCTTGACACATTACCTGAAAATCCTTTGGATGAGACTACAAACCGAGGCCCCGTGTGCAAACCCACACAGAACATCTTGGGCACACTTAAATCCTGTTCCGCTTTTCGGAAGAGTAGGCCATTGTGTGCCGTTGGGAACAGATGACAGAATTTACAAAACCGCATACACACGGGGACTGGATGTAGAAAAGCACATAAGTGCTTATTCCATTATCTTCAATATAAAAGACTAAATCAAAAAAATAAATAATAAAATAATAAATATTGTATCTTTGATTTTTCTGGAATGAAGAATGTTTTTTGTTGTTGTTTGTTGTTTGAGATTTTTGCTGTTGTTGTTGTTGGGTGTTCATTTTTTTCCAGTCATTTTCAGTTTGTTTTGTTGTTTGCAAATAACCTGTGAGGTGTTACAAAAATGCACCCACATACACTGAAACGTGCCTTCCATGCATCTCCAAATATATGCATGGGTCTATCAGCATGAGTCAGTGCAGGCACACACACACACACATACACACACACATGCACGCGCCGTTGTAAACACAAAGGCTGGTGTACTGACAAATGAAATACAAATAAATACAAAATGAATACAAAAACAAAAACAGGAAGTTTGTAAATGAATCTAGTTATGCAAGTATTTTCCCCCTCTTTTTACAGTGTTTCTGTTTATTTCGATTTTTGGAAGTTTCTGTGTAAATCTTTGCCATTTACTCCACGCCCACATAACCGCCAAAAAGAAAGAACATTTTCAAAACTCTTACTTTAAAAGCAAGTGCTCCAAAGTGTTCACCCTTTCTAACCCCCATCCCCAACCCCCTCCCAGTGTTAAAAAAATGACAATGAGGGCAAAAGTTGTGTCCATGACATGAGTTACTGTGGAGGTCTTTAGACTCAACAGGGGGTTGACATAAATGCCATGCCTTAACAACAAAACAACATGAAATGTGAACGAAATAATTCATAAGTTGTGTCTATGTATGGACATGTGTGTGCATCAGGTGGTCTAGAAGTAACACACCTGCCTAGACAGTGAAAAGGTCGGAAGTGTGCGGTGGTTTGATCCCTGTTTGGGCCAGAAACTCCCCCCCCCCCCCCCCCCCCCCCATCCAGACCATGAGTGGTGACCTGGGTGCTAGTCTTTTGGATGAGACCATAAACCGAGGTCCCGTGTGTTACACATTATTAGCGCGTGTAAAAGAACCCATAGCAACAAGAGAGTTGTCCCTGTTAAAATTCTGTAGAAAAAAATCCACTCTGATAGGGAATCAAATGCAGCTAAAGGCAGGAAAAGAAAAGAATACTGGGTGTCATTGCTAAAGTGGCAACAAGCTCTCACTGGGGGGAGAACAGCCCAAGTTTCATGTAGATAAATCTGCCACAACTTAAACTGGTATACAATACAATACAATACATGTCTCCAGCCTAAAATAAAACAGTTATACAAAAACACTATTTCATCTCCAGTTTTTATAGGATGGTGAATGGTGAGATGAACTGTGTAACATGCTCCTATCAAACTGTAATGACCAGTGCATAAACAGACAAATGTGCGTACACAAGCATACATACATGGACACATGCAAGCACATGGACACATGCAAGCACACACACACACACACACACACATAATTACACACATACATGCACACATGTATGCATGCACATATGCACGTACACACACATTCATTAGAAATACACACCCACATGCATGTGGGTGCACCTGTGAACAAAATAAAAATAAAAAACAATCAAAATAAAGAAAAAAACAATCAAAACATAAACACAAACACCAAACAAATACTGAAACGCAAAACAGACACACCAACACAGACACTAAACCAAAAAAGCCAGAGAAAAATTTTTTATTCAGAAACTCAAGAGAAAAAAAACAACACCTCTTTCTCCTATCTTCCTCACTCACTTCCTAGTCTACTCACACAGGTTTCTGTAACTCAGACACATCACCACAGCCACTACCGCCCTGACTGACCCTGTGACCTTTAGCACAATCATGGCTGCAGATATGGCTGACATCACACTGTGCTCTGCTCTCCTGTCTGCTCTCTCACCCTCCCTCCATCTGTCAACCTAGGATTGGTGGAAAGTTATCCCCCTTTGGGTGCCTAGAGGGCTCCAGGTGGTGGGGGTGATGAGGGGGTCCTGTGTTTTTTACCAAAGTGTGTCAATTATTCATGTGGAAACTTTTGTTTAGTGTTGAGCCATTTAAAGACTTACTAAAATAAGAATCTAAATTTTTAAAGTTTTCTTTTGAATTTCACATGGTGGTGTTTATTATTTTGCTGCAAAACACACGACATGAATTATTATCATTTTGTGTCAGACAACATCTGCCAAAGCATTTTCAGCATAATTAATGGAACAAATAGCATACAATCTAAAATGAAGGTGTGGCTCAGGTGCCTGCTGGGTGTTTTTTTGTGGTCTGGCCACATCCTGAGGGCTTTTTGTATGTGTGTGTGTGTGTGTGTGTGTGTGTGTGTGTACACAGGAGAGTGAAATACTAGCATGTCTGCATTAGCTTGCCCTGTCAGACCATAAAAATCCCAGTTTCTTATCTACTCCGCTGGCTCCAAGAGATTCAAAATGCCATCTGGGACTTTTAAGATCAGAATAAGAAACATTATTTTATCTAGTCATCTTTTCTGACCATGGTGCTCAGTTTATCAGGCTACATCCTGTTACCTCCTGTTGACATGCATACCAACTCTTGATTTTAGACTTCAGTAATTAAAAATAATAGGCTGCATTTTACATCATGAAGACATGGCTTCATTTTTCCCACTACACATCTGAGATTCCTTGGGCCATTGCATTGATTTGAGGGAAGGGGGAGGCAAGCCAGTTAAACTTGGCGGAGTTCTCTCCTATAACACAACTCCTATAACACCTCTAGGAGTCTATGCTGCATGAATTTCTCTTCAGGCAAGCAGGTTATACATGGCGGAGTCCATCACCCCTGTGATGATTGTGTGAACTGGCTTCATGAACAATCATTTTCACAGAAATAAAGAGTAAGGAGAGATGGATCTCTAATGAAAAGCAGAAAATGACCACATAGCCAGCTAGGCTACGAACGTTGTTGTTGTTGTTGTCGTTGTTGTCGTTGCATGTTCACCAGCTTTGTACCCTGAGGGTCGACCACACAGAACATGCACTCTGTCTTACTCATCACACTTGGGGATCACTGTGAAATTGTAAGTACACAGTATAGTAAATGATGAATTTGCCTGTAACCTGTGGCTGCTTTCAAATTGTAAGTAGCCTATGGCTGCTTTCAAATTGTAAGTACACAGTATAGTAAATGATGAATTTGCCTGTAACCTGTGGCTGCTTTCAAATTGTAAGTATACAGTATAGTAGAGGAGAATTAAGCCTGTAACCTATGGCTGCTTTCAAATTGTAAGTACACAGTATAGTAAATGATGAATTTGCCTGTAACCTATGGCTGCTTTCAAATTGTAAGTATACAGTATAGTAGAGGAGAATTAAGCCTGTAACCTATGGCTGCTTTCAAATTGTAAGAATACAGTATAGTAAATGATAAATTTGCCTGTAACCTATGGCTGCTTTCAAATTGTAAGTACACAGTATAGTAAATGATAAATTTGCCTGTAACCTATGGCTGCTTTCAAATTGTAAGTACACAGTATAGTAAATGATAAATTTGCCTGTAACCTATGGCTGCTTTCAAATTGTAAGTACACAGTATAGTAAATGATAAATTTGCCTGTAACCTATGGCTGCTTTCAAATTGTAAGTACACAGTATAGTAAATGATAAATTTGCCTGTAACCTATGGCTGCTTTCAAATTGTAAGTACACAGTATCACCATCATCAGACCCGTGACCTTGGCGGTCGTGGGGGAGACATGAAAGACGATGCCGTGGTAAGCCTCCTCCATCCATCTCGGTCCTCGGCTCTGCGCAGTAGTGCCGAGTCATTCATCCTGGTCCATTCTCTGATGTTGTCCATCCATGACTTGTTCTGTCTTCCCCTCCTTCTGCCACCTTCGAGTGTTCCCTGCAGTACTGTTTTGGGCAGAGTGTTGTGGCGGGTGACGTGGCCGAACCATGTCAGCTTTTTCTTCTTGACGATGGTGAGAAGGGGTTCCTGTGGACCTGCCAGCTGTGTTATTTGACTCTTGACAAATTCATTGGTCTTTCGTTCTCTCCAAGATATGCCCAGTAGTTTTCTATGGCATTTTGTTTCGAATGACTGGATTCGCTTTGCTGTTTCAGCAGTCAATGTCCAGGTTTCACTTCCGTACAGCAGGATTGACTGAATCAGGGCTTTGTAGAGCTTTAGTTTGATTGGGAAACTGATCTCTTTACTTTTCCATATGGTGGTGAGTTTTGTCATGGAAGATGTTGCCATGGCTATTCTGACTTTGATTTCTGTCGTCGATCGCCCGTCCTTTGTGAGTGTAGCGCCGAGGTATTTAAAAGCATCTACCTCCTCCAGTTGTTGGCCGTTCATGTAAATTTTAGCGGTGGCATTGCTCGTGCTGTTCACAAGTACTTTACTTTTCTCCGAGCTCACCTCCATCCCATATGCTCCAGCTCTGTTCTCAAGTCTGGTCGTAAGATCTTGCAGCTCTGTGTTACTTCCGCCCATGAGGTCAATGTCATCGGCAAACCGTAAGTTGTTGAGGGGTCTGCCGCCAATGGAGATGGTAGAGTGGAAGTCATGGAGGGTCTCTCTCATGATGTTTTCCAAGAACAGATTGAACAGGACTAGAGATAACAGGCATCCTTGTCGGACCCCAACTGTGGTTTTGAAGTAGTCTCCGACCTGATTGTTCAGAAGGACTGCACTGCTTGCAGTGTTGTATAGTGCTTGGATGGATTGCACTAGTCCTTCTTCAATGCCAAACATTCTGAGGACCTGCCACAGGCCTTCGTGCCATACTCTGTCAAAAGCCTTCTTGAAGTCGATGAAGTTGTGGAACAGGTCTCTCTGATGTTGGAGATGTTTTTCCATCATGATGTGGCAGTTAAAAATCTGTTCGATTGTGCTCCTGCCTGCCCTGAACCCAGCTTGTTCCTCTGCAAGGTGTTCTTCTGCCTCCTTCTTGAGTCGATTCAAAATAACTTTGAGCATGATCTTGCTGGCGTGGCTGATGAGGCTGATTGTTCTATAGTTTTGGCATTGGCGTAAATTCCCCTTCTTGGGCAGGGGTATGATGAGTGATTGTGTCCATTCTGTTGGCCACTGTTTTGTCTCCCAAATCTATACACAGTATAGTAAATGATAAATTTGCCTGTAACCTATGGCTGCTTTCAAATTGTAAGTACACAGTATAGTAAATGATAAATTTGCCTGTAACCTATGGCTGCTTTCAAATTGTAAGTACACAGTATAGTAAATGATAAATTTGCCTGTAACCTATGGCTGCTTTCAAATTGTAAGTACACAGTATAGTAAATGATAAATTTGCCTGTAACATGTGGCTGCTTTCAAATTGTAAGTACACAGTATAGTAAATGATAAATTTGCCTGTAACATGTGGCTGCTTTCAAATTGTAAGTACACAGTATAGTAAATGATAAATTTGCCTGTAACCTATGGCTGCTTTCAAATTGTAAGTACACAGTATAGTAAATGATAAATTTGCCTGTAACCTATAGCTGCTTTCAAATTGTAAGTACACAGTATAGTAAATGATAAATTTGCCTGTAACCTATAGCTGCAATCAAATTGTAAGTATACAGTATAGTAGAGGAGAATTAAGCCTGTAACCTATGGCTGCTTTCAAATTGTAAGTACACAGTATAGTAAATGATAAATTTGCCTGTAACCTATGGCTGCTTTCAAATTGTAAGTACACAGTATAGTAAATGATAAATTTGCCTGTAACCTATGGCTGCTTTCAAATTGTAAGTACACAGTATAGTAAATGATAAATTTGCCTGTAACATGTGGCTGCTTTCAAATTGTAAGTACACAGTATAGTAAATGATAGATTTGCCTGTAACCTGTGGCTGCTTTCAAATGCCTTGCTGTATTCCCATTTCACATTTGTTTACCTTCTTTAATGGAGAATGCATGTCGTTTGTTTTTTATGCCTGTCACAGCTGAAGTCAATACCAATACATTAAAAACATAAAAAGTACAAATGTTAAGAGAATTTTTAAGACGTTTCGTTGGGGAGCGAGATGTCAGAGACCCCAGCTTCTTTAGAGGCCAGCATATTGAGGGCGGCATCTATCTCCTCTCCTTTGCTGCTTTACCTTCCCTGTCCCTAAAGAGGCATGTACCCATTTACAGCTGGGTGAACTAGAGGGACTGTACTGGAGCAGGGCATGCAAACAGTCACCCATTCACCTGGTAACCACACTCAATGCTGTTTAACTAAGCTTGGGGAAAGCGAGTGTTCTGACCACTAAGCTATCCCATCCCCTAACACATAGCATTTTAATGTAAACGTTAACGCTTAGCTTTACACCCACCCCCACCCAAAAAAAAACCACTTAGCTTACATCAGTAACTGACAAACATTTCGGCCTGGGCCAAGGTTATGTAGTAATTAACAGGCCAAGTCTAGGACAGCTTAGACAAACATGTACAGCAAAATTAATCATTTATCTAAAGTAATATTACAAAAACCCTGCATCAAAACGTCAACAATTATAACAACTTAAAGAGACTTACTGCCTTTACAGGTTTTCGTTTTTCGGTTTGTTTGGGGGGGGGGGGGGGGGGGGGGGGGGGGGGGTGTTGTTGTTGTTGGTTTGGTTGGGGTTTTTTTTTGGGGGGGTTGCTTTGTTTGTTTTGTTGTTGTTGTCGTTGTTTGCTTTTTCTGTCCCTTAACAGTAAGGAGTAGATGTGGCAGGGCACTGAGTTTGTTTCGGTTTTTTACGTCAGGGTGTTGCGGGCTGTTTGAACCCAGCCATCCATTCCTCTTCGGGTATTGGTTTGCAAGATGGGTATATTTGTATCATCAGTTCTCCTACTTAACTGGTCATAACTGCTTCAGCTTCTGTGAAAGGCGGATGCTGTTTCAAAAGTGTGCCCAAGATGTTCTGCCTGTTTTTGCGCATGGAGCCTGTTTGTAGTCTCAGCTAACGAAGCTTCAGAGGGTTGCAGACTGAGCCAGCACAGAGACTCCTCCTTCAAGGGGACTTTTCCTCTGAAGTTAACGTCAGTGCAGATTCCACTCCCCGAAAATCCTTCGGATGAGACTATAATACTGATCCAGTGTGTATTCGCAAACAGAACATTTTTCGAACACGATGAAATCATTTCTGCCTTTCGGAAGAATGGGCCAATGTGTGCCAGTGGGAATGGATGACAAAACTTACAAAACCACATGCATGCGAGGACTGGATGTAAGAAGTTTTTTAAAACACACACACACACACACACAACACACACACACACACACACACACACACCCCACACACACAAGAGGGCTTATTCCTTATCTTTGAAATAAAAGAAATTAGATAACGTCCAGCGATAGAAAAAAAAATTCTTTGAACAAACAATTTAAGAAGATAATTGATCCCATTCCTTATTACCGTCAGATCACGAATACAGCACTAACCCTTATATGATTCAGTCCACACACACACACAACACACACACACAACCACACACACACCAACACACACACACTCAAAACCCACACTCCCCCCCCCCCCACCCCCCACCCCCGTCCCACTTCCTCCATTCTTATATTCACAGCACATACTACAAAAAAGTTATTCTTATACAGATGGGTTTTTTTGCAATGAGAGAAACTGAAGCAGAAAAAGATGCGAGAGAGTTGAAACAATTTCTCTGTGAAGATGAATGAAGCATGTTTCAACATGACGTTGCCGGCACACAGATCCGCTCGGGGCTTCTGTGGACGGGATAGCCTAGTGGTTAAAACATTGCGCTTGCAATCTGACGACATAGCCAGCTAGGCTATGAACGCTGTTGTTGTTGTTGTTGTTGTTGTTGCTGTTGTTGTTGTTGCAATCTGACGACCCGGGTTCGATTCCCGTTCAAGGGGACATTTTCCCCTGGATTTAACGTCAGTGCAGACTCCACTCTCCCCAAAAGTCCTTCGGATGAGACTAAAAACCGAGGCCCCGTGTGCGAACGCACGCAGAACATCTTGCGCACACGTTAAATCCTGTTCTGCTTTTCGTAAGAGTAGGACATTGTGTGCCGGTGGGAACAAATGACGGAATTGACATGCACACGGGGATTGGATGTAGAAAAGCACATGAGTGCTTAGTCCATTATCCTCGATATAAAAGAATAAAATAAAAATTCATCTTTACCCACCTGTGCATGGGAGATGGCAGGATGGTGGCTGACTACGTCATGCAGGTAAAAACGTGTACTTGGCGCAGGTGCCAGCTGCACAGGAAAGGATGGACCAGGGCAAAAACGCAAGTGCGCGTGCGCGTGAGAAATTACAACACACACACACACACACACACACACACACACACACACACACACACACAGACTGACAGACTGACAGACAGACGGGTATTAGAAATAGAACAGATGTATGTGCATATTTCTGCATAAACTTATACTACCAAAATGAACGAGGAGGGCATGGCGTTCAAGTATATCTCTCACCCCGTTAATCTCCCTGCAGCCCCTCCTCCCCTCTGGCCGCCTGTCTAGCAGCCAGTACAATGCACAACCCTGTGGGTTCCGTGACAAAGATAATTACCCACAAACCCATTCTGTCTTCATATCCTATTTTTCTCTTCATACTCATTCTCGCTTTCCCCAAGCTAAGCTTAAAGCAGCGATGAGCGTGCTTACCAAGTGGATGGGTGACCGTTTGCCTGCCTTGCCTCAGTACAGTCCCCCCCAGTTCACCCAGCTGTAAATGGGTACCTGCCCTCTTTGGGGTCAGGGAAGGTAAAGCAGCGAGGGTGAGGAGATGGGTGCTGCCCTCAATATACCGGCCCCTGGAGAAGCTGAGGTCTCTGACATCTCGCTCCCCAACGACCCTCATACGCTATGGGGACACCTTTTCCATTCTCCTTTTACCCATTCTCCAAGCCCTTAACAACAGCTCTTGCCAAGTCGTTAATCAAGCAAAACGCCAAGGCCCGCCATCAAAAAAAATATACCGTTTTGCTTTGAATGATATGTTGAGATTGCCTTCCTTCGTGACAAGCTTTTAGCATAACAACCTGTTGGCTCCATCAACAGAAAAAATATATCTATCTTTTGAGCTCAGAATACGGTATCTCTATGATGAGGCGCTTAAGAAAAGGGTCATACACACGCGAACTCCTCATCCAGTGAGTACTTACGCCCTCACAGTGGTTCCCTAGAGGAATGAATACATAATCATTGTGGGTAGATTCCCAGAGTGTTCAGCTGGAAAGTGCACACCTCGTTCTGTCACAGCAGCCAGACCATCACTTGAGGTCTTGTGAATGAAACTAAAACTTCAGGTTAAAACAACGATCCAAACCCACATCCTCTCGCTTTTCTTAGGGTTGGGTTACCTCTAGACCACCGATCTACCGACCACGAAACGGAAACATCAACAGCCACAACAACTACAGCAACGACAGCATACACTGTCGATCTTTTTCCTCAGTTAGCTGACAGACAGTGTTCCTGTTCAGAGAGTTCACGGTTTTCTGTTACTCCTGTTCTGTCGACATCTCTTTGTTTATTTATTTATTTATACCACTTTAAGTCACGAGATTTATCTGCGTGAAATTCGGGCTGCTCTCCTGGGGAGAGCACCTCGCCACAAGAGCAGCGCCACCCTTTTTTTTTTGTCTGCAGCTGTATTTGTTTTCCTATCAGAGTGGCTTTTTTCTAAGAATTTTGCCAGTGACAACTCTCTTGTTGTCATGGGTTCTTTTACGTGCGCTGAAAATTTTGTGTAACAAACATGACCTCGGTTTATCGTCTCATCCGAAAGACTAGCGCCCAGACCACCACTCATGGTCTAATGGATGGAGGAAAAGTTTCGGGCCCAAACGGGATTCGAACCACTGCACACTTCCGACCCGGACTTTTCGTTTTCTAGACAGGCGCGTTGCCTCTAGACCACCGACCCACCCTTTGGAATGGCACTTCACTGTTCGTTCTCAGTGGTTCATGATCTGATGGTTTCTGACCGGTATATATATGCTCTGCTATGCTATACTATACTAATACTACTTATACTACGCTACACTCCACTACACTACACTACACTACACTACATTACACTTTACTATGCTTCACTACACTAATGATTCGAGTGCAAGCGCTTCGATTTGGTTGTTTTACAAGATTTAGTGCTATATAAATTCCATTTAGTAGTAGTAGTAGTAGTAGTAGTTAGTAGTAGTAGTAGTAGTAGTAGTAGTAGTAGTAGTAGTAGTAGTAGTAGTAGTAGGAGGAGGAGGAGGAGGAGGAGGAGGAGGAGGGAGGAGGAGGAGGGAGGAGGAGGAGGAGTTATTACACTCCACTCCACTCAACTTCACTATACTACACTACACTGCACCATATTACAGTACATTACACTATATTACACTATATTACACTATATTACACTACACTGCATTACGCTACACTACACTATGCTACAGCAAGGTCATGCTGCAGATAATATTGAATAGACTGAAGCCACAAGCAGAGACCATCATTGCTGAGGAACAAGCAGGTTTCAGAGCAAGGCGCAGCACAACAGAACAGATATTCAACCTCAGAATACTATGTGAGCGGTACATTCAACATCAACAAGACCTTTACCACAAAAACCGAAATAAACAAGCAGCTTCTTCGTAAACAAATCAACAAAGTTAAAACCTTAATTCGTTCAGCAAAAACAAAGTATTACTCTTCTCAAGTTCTTGATGCCACGTCTATGAAATCTCTCTTTTCCCTCACATCCACGTTTCTTGGATCTGAGAAGGCTAGTCCTCTGCCTTCTATTCACGACCACTCTGAACTTCCTTCTATATTTTCTGCTTTCTCCTCTGACAAAGTCCGCAACATTCGCTCCAGTTTGGATCAGACTCCTTTCCAGCCTACAACTTCTGATCCCCAATTCTCTGGCACTCCTCTCCTTTCCTTTCATCCTGCAAGCGAGAAAGAAATCGAACTAATTCTGAAAGGAATGACTATAAAATCATGTGATCTTGACCCCATACCTGCTTCTCTTTTTGCACAGTGCCTGCCACAACTTATTCCCACTATTACGAATATAGTAAACTTATCTCTTGTCTCTGGAAATGTTCCTTCAGCTCTAAAAACTGCTATAGTCACACCTCTACTCAAAAAGCATGACCTTGACCCCAACATTTTGAAGAACTATAGACCTGTTTCCAACCTACCGTTTATCTCTAAGGTCCTTGAAAAAGTAGTTCTAAAACAGCTCAACAACCACCTTCTCTCCAACAGTCTCCTCCCTGCGTTTCAGTCTGCCTATCGCGTCAACCACAGCACTGAAACTACCCTTGCCCACACCTTAAACACACTTCTACTCGCTTCTGACTCATGGAAAATCTCTCTTCTTACTCTACTCGACTTATCTGCAGCCTTTGACACTATTGACCACTATATTCTTCTCTCCCGTCTTCAAAAACATTTGGTGTTACTGGTACAGCCCTTACCTGGTTTAGTTCATACCTTACTGACCGATTCCAGACAGTCACAGTAAACAAGATTCAGTCAGTAACTGCAAGATTGGAATGTGGAGTTCCACAGGGATCTGTTCTGGGCCCTGTTCTTTTCACCCTCTACACTGCTCTACTGTCACATATAATTAACCGCCAACAGATCAACCATCATTTTTATGCAGATGACTCTCAGATTTTAAGCAGCGACACTCCTGAAAATCTGCCTTCTCTCTTTACAAATATGGCCCACTGCTTTCAAGATATCCAAAATTGGATGATACAGAACAAATTACAGTTAAATGCAGATAAAACGGAAACCATGCTTGTAGGGACCAAACACAAACTCTCTTCTATCACAACAGCTTCAATACAACTTAGCAATGCATCAGTCCCTTTATCCACTGCTGTGAAGTATCTAGGGGTCATTATTGACAACACACTCTCTATGCAAAAATTCATCACTCAGACCTGCCAGTTCTGCTACTATCAATTACGGCGTATTAGTTCAATTCGAAAGTACCTGTCCACAGATGCAACATCCAAACTTGTTGCGTATCTCATTCTTTCACGTCTGGACTATTGCAACTCTCTGTTGGCTGGTCTGCCAGCATCATCAATCCAATCACTTCAACGTATACAAAACTCTGCAGCTCGTCTAATCCTCAGAAAGAAAAAATCGGAGCATATTACCCCTCTCTTGCAATCTCTCCACTGGCTGCCTGTGCCACAGTGAGTAAACTATAAGATTAGTACCCTCTGTTACAAATGTCTCCACAAAACAGCACCCGCCTACCTCTGTGAATGTCTTCACTTGTACACTCCTTCTCGTTCTCTCCGCTCTGCTGCAGATACCTT
>CM054136.1:32604189-32611689 GCA_028751875.1 Rapana venosa
CGTCTTAGTTGGGGGAAGGTATGGGTGGGGGGGGGGGGATGTGTGGGGTGTGGGGGTTGTGGGGAGGGGGTGGGGGCGTTGGAGGAACTACTACTACTACACAACAACAAAATCCTTTCATTTACCTGTGGGTTTATCATGCCAGCGCTTTGTTTCCGTGTTACTGTGTCTCGTTAAAGTGGGTGGGGGAAGTGGGTGGTGGAGGTGGAGAGAGATTGGGGTGGGGGGGAGCGGGGGGGGGGTGGGGGTTAGATTATGAGATAATGAGCTGCTGTGTTGGGTGTTGTTGGGGGGGGGGGGTTTGTAAATGGATATCGTGCGTGTTTTGGTTTGTTTTGGGGGGGGTGTGTACATGGATTCCGTGGTGTTTGTCGTCACTTTTGCCTTCCTTGTACGTGTGTGTGTGTGTGTGTGTGTGTGTGTGTGTGTGTGTGGTGTGTGTGTGTGTGTGTTGTGTGTGGTGTTGTGTGTGTGTGTGTGTGTGTTGGTGTGGAGGAGGAAGTTGTTGTTTTGGGGGAGGGGGGAAGGGGGGGATGGGAGGGGAATGTGTGTGTGTGTGGGGGGGGGGTATGTGTGTGTGGGGGGAGGGGGGCGGGAGGGGAACAAGAGGGGGGGGGGGAATTTGTGTGCTTACGGTTGTGCGTGGGGGCGGGGGAGGGGGAGGAAACAAGGGAGAGAATGTATGTGTGTGTGTGTGTGTGGTGTGTGTGTGTGTGTGTGTGTGTGTGTGTGTGGTGTGTGGTGTGTGTGTGTGTGTGTGTGTGTGTGTGTGTGTGTGTGTGTGTGTTGTGTGTGTGTGTGTGTGTGTGTGTGTGTGTGAAGGAGTGGAAAGAAGGGCGGTGGTCATATGCGACAGAAGATCTCTGAATTATGTAATAGTTTACCGAGACAACTAGAAACGTGACAAAGCGCACGCACACACACACACAACACACACACACACACACACACACACACACACAACACACAACACAGCCCACACGCACGCGCACACACACACACACACACACACACACACACACACTACAACATGGCATGCACGCACGCCACCGAAAAAAAATGCAAAATTCTACAGTCCACGACAGATTAAGTAATGTACTGCATAAGCCGATATTAAATACACTCTCTCTCTCTCTCTCTCTCTTCTCCTCTCCTCCTCTCCTCTCTCTCTCTCTCTCTCTCTCTCTCTCTCTCTCTCTCTCTCTCTCTCTCTCTCTCTCTCTCTCTCTCTCTCTCTCTCTCTCTCTCTCTCCTCTCTCTACTCCACCACACACACACACACACACACACACACACACACACACCCAACACACACACTCACATAATGTGAGAAAGAGAGAGGGTGGTCCTACAAGTGAGACAGACAGACAGACAGACAGACGGACAGACAAACAAAAGAGACAGAGTCACAGAGAGAGAGAGAAACAGAGACAATGACAATGTCAAATTCTTTTATTTCGAGCATAATGAACAAGCACTTATGTGCTTTTTTACATCCGTCCCCGCCGGTAGGGATACATCTTAATAATAAACCCAATAATCATACTCTCACACAGTGGAAACTAAGGAAAAAACAAACAAACAAATAAAAGAAAAATCCCAAAACAAGCAACCCCTAAAACAAACAAACAAAAACAAAAAACACCAAGAAAACAAAAACAAAGACAAAAAAAGAAAAATAAACCAAACAAAACAAACCAAAAAAAAAGAAAAAGAGAAAAAAAAAGCCAATCTTATAAAGACATAACAATGAACATCTACACATTGTAAAATATTACACATAGTTGTTACAAGTAACAATAAGATATTGAAATAAGACATTCACTAGAACTCAAGTACAGTCGACTAGCCCAACAAAATATTGAAATATAAAGTATGAAAACGTCCTTCGTCAGGATACACAAAAACTATAACTATAAGCAAAACAATTAAAGGAGAGAGAGGGGGGATGGGGAGGAGAGAGAGAGAGAGAGAGAGAGAGAGAGAGAGAGAGAGAGAGAGAGAGAGAGAGAGGTGGGGAGGAGGGAGAGTGAGTGAGAGAGAGAGTGAGGTATGTGTGTGTGTGAGTATTTTTCAGAGATAATACTAAATATATAATTCTCAAAACAGCACACGTTCACCATCAACACTCATTTTGATTATACTCGTACAAATTATGTCATGATAATGAAATAAACTCAAACCTTTACACTCACAAAATAAAAACAATAAAAACAAGGAAGAAAAGAAAAGAAAAAACCAAACCTATAAAATCACAGACAGAGAGAAGAGAGAGAGAGAGAGAGAGAGTGTGTGGTGTGTGTGTGTGTGTGTGTGTGTGTGTGTGTGTGTGTGTGTGTGTGTGTGTGTGTGTGTGTGTGTGTGTGTGTGTGTGTCAGTGTGTGTGTGTGTTGTGGTTTTCAGATAATACTAAATATATAATTCTCAAGACAGCACACAATCGATCACTCTCAACACTCTTTTTGTTTATACTCGTACAAATTGAACGTCATGATAATAAAATAAGCCCAATACCCATGCACTCACACAATAGAGGGAGGAGGAAAACAATAAAGTCATAAAATGAACATCTACACATTGTAGGTAAGAGAGAGGGGGGGAGAGAGAAAGTGAGAGAGAGAGTGTGTGTGTGTGTGTTTGTGTGTGTTAGAGATAATGCTTTTTTGTTTGTAAACAAACAAACAAAACAAAACAAGAAAATACTTAATATCATTCTCAAAACAGCACACCATCATCATCAACACTCTTTTTTTTATTATACTCATACAGTTTAACACATATTATTGTTATGATAGATACATGTCTTATAACTATAGTGTAATATATAAAAAAAAATTAAAGCTTCCAAACGTTTGTATACTCGCTTACAAGTACACAACAATGAAAATTCAAAAAGGAGAGAGAGACGAGAGACAGAGACAGACAGATAAACAGACAGGTGAAGGGAAAGGGCAGATAGGTAAAGGTTTATATAACTTTGTTTTCTAGGCTATGGACTGTGGTTTGTTATTGTTGATGTATCAAGTGAGTTGATAATTGAGTTTTGTAGATTGTTATTGATTGTTGTTGTTTAACTGAATCAGGAAGAGAGTTCCACAGCATAGGGCCTGAGTAAAGTAAATTAGATTTGAATCAGTCTATTCTTGGGATTGGGACACTAGGCTTTATAGTATTTCTGGATTGGTTATGGGGAAATTTGTCTTTTGAATAATATGATGGAACAGTTCCTGTCATAATCTTGAACATCATGACTCCTTTGTTATATTTTAATCTTTGGTGTAGGGAGGACTGAACATGTGAAAAGGGGGAAATGATAATGTGGTGGTGGAGGAGAAGAATAAGAAAAACAAAAGGAAATAAAATTGAGTGGTGTGAAAACAAAACAGCCACTCAAACTGACAATAAAATACTGAAATCTGAAATTCTCACTATTATGGAATTACAACAGCAACAGCAAAACTCAGATAACTTGGTTAGTAACCTTACAAGTGTCAACAAAAGGGTGCTCTGCTTCAATTATAGCCGGGTCAGGGTTAGTGCCTCTTAGTGAAGCATTCCTCAAGGCCACTTGACGATTTTGGTGACACAGAATCACAAGTGACACTCTGGTTGAAGTCACTTGATGAGCACTGGGGCGTGTCCGATGAGATGGTCAGCACTTTATCCTGTCACTGAAAAAAGCCACTCAGCAAATAGTAGGGGAGGGGGGGGGGATTCGCTACACAGTTTATTTGCCACTGAAAAAAGGACACTCAGTAATTATTCCAGGGATTTGCTACACAGTTTATCCCAGTGACTGAATAATGCCACTCAGCAGTTACTGAATAATATCACTCAGCAAATAGTCTAGTCCTGCATACTTCACAGTATGCGCATCCTCATAATAAAGATGGGATCTGTAGCACTGGTCAAAAACTAATTCATACATTAAAAAAGAAAGAAAGAAAGAAAAAGAAACATGCGTAGTTTCTCTCTGCTATACGGTCTCCAATGTTCATGGTGACACACACTTTTCAAAGTACCAGTTCAGTTAATCTTGAAACAAGTAAACAGAACCATAGAACCACAACAATATAATGAGGAGGAAGAAAAGAAAAAAGGTTTTGTTTCCAAATGCAGTACACAGAAACCAATGGCTAAGACGATATAAAGAAACTAGCGAGTTAGAACAAGCAGAAGGAATACCAGGTTTGCCACACTTCCACGGGGACTTGCAATTGGGGGTGAGGGATAGATTTTTAAAAAAACAACAACAAAAACCAATGATTAAAATAACAAATAAAAACCCCTCACACACACTCACAAAACACACCACCCACACACACACACACACATACGCACGCACGCACACATACACACTCATACACACACTCACACACAGAATCTCACACACGCATATAATAATAATAATAATAATAATAATAATAATAATAATGTATGGAATTTATATAGCACTGAATCTTGTAAAGCAACAAATCAAAGCGCTCAGATGACTTTTTTTTATGTGTGTATGCGGTTCTTTTAATTTTGTCATCTGTTCCCACCGGCACACAATGGCCTACTCTTTAGAACAGCGGAACAGGATTTAACGTGTGCGCAAGATGTTCTGCATGCGTTCGCACACGGGGCCTCGGTTTATAGTCTCATCCGAAGGACTTTGACATTCAGTTCGATTTTTTTGTCAAACTGGGATTAAGGGCGAGGCTGGGAATCGAACCCAGAACCTCACGGTTTACTTGTTGGCAGGCAAACGTCTTAACCATCCTGCCACCTTCCTTCTCACACACATAGAGTAGGCACACACAGTATGCACACGCGCGTGCGTACACACACACACACACACACACACACACACACCTCAAATGAAACACCTGGTTTGGGTTAGTGTTATTCTATGAGTGAGCTGGGGACATTCTTGTCCTCATTCTCTGGCCTGTTGCCCATCTGGCCATAGGCAGGTGGACTTGCTCCTGGTGTCAGGAGAAGCGCTTTGCCATTGCCGAGGTGAGATCATCTGTTGATGTTAGATTGCACTTCCACTGTCGGTGGAGGTGGCTTTGTTGGCCAGCCCCTTGCATCTGGCTGTTGTAGTTGGTTGAAGTTAGGAGCAGAGGTTTTGACATCTGGTACAAGTTGTGGGTTATGGCTGCTATGCCACCGGCATTTGAGTGGGAACAGTCCAAGTATTTATAGAGGGCTTTCCTGGGTGCCCCACTTTCAGTCTAAAAAGAGAAAGTGTGATCGATGTAAATCACCCCCTCTCGAGCACAGACCTTCGAGAGGCTGGTGTTGGACTCCCTCACAGAACTGGTGGAGGGATAATTGCAGAGGCTTTTGTGTTGGCATGGGGAAAAGCCTGGCGTAGTCCTCTGACCACACGTTGCCATGTTGTGCAATCAACTGCGCCACTTTGTAGGCAGCTATTGATGTCAACATTAAAAATGACCCGTTTGACGTGTGGAGAAGGGAGGAGTGTTAACAGCCACTTCAGTCTGTCTGTCTTGATTAAAGTCTTTCCACACATAGTGTATACATATGAAGACTAATCCTCACTTTAAGAGGTGTTGGACTGTCAGGCCTGGTACCAACAAGTTTTTAGCTCGTCGGCCGTGGGGAGAACTTCTGTCTCCCACTGCACTTCAGAACGAGCGACCGATCAGTAACTCCTGGCTGGCAGTGGGGACAGACTTTTTCAATAGTGCCTCTAAAGGGGTTGGGAAAGGGGATGGTAGAGGGTATTTTCGGAGTTGATAGGCCCTCTTGGAACTGAATTACTCGTCAGTTTGGGTTTTGGTAATGAAATAGGGGAGGGTGGAGGGGGTGGTTTGGGGCTGGGGTTTTGGTCAGGGTCGAGGAGTGAAAATCTATTAGCAGTGGGGATTGGGAAGATGATTTCTTCTTCTATTGGGGTGTCAGATATGTCAGAGAGGGAGTCACTTAGAGGAGTTTGGGAGGTGGTTGTTAGTTTGCTGGTGGGAGCCTTTGGAGTGGAGGTGACTGAATGATTGTTGGAGTGGGATGGTGAGTATGAGGTATCAGTTGATGGTAGGGCTTTCTTTAATGTATTAACTTCTTTTTTCATGTGGTTTTGCCGGTCGTTGAAAGCAGACAGACTTTTGGTTTGTCTGTCGACCGTTGTCTGCAGTTGGGTGTTTTGCTGAGTAAGGTCAGCAATTGTCGACTTCAGTGCTTGTTCTGTGGCTTTCATATGATTTTTTGTTTGGACTGTGCTGTCTTTGCTGGCGTTGGCTGTTTTCTCTATCTGTTTGTGCAAGTGTTTGTTCTCTGTCTTTAAGGTGTCAACTTGTGCTTTGAGGGCATTGATGGTGGAGATGGCTGTGGACAGTTGGCAGTGGAGATGTGTGATAGCAGATACTGTGCTCAAGCTGTAGAGACTGGATGGAAGTTTTTTGTAGACGTGTGAAACTGTTGGACATGGTTGTGAAGGCAGAGGGAGGTGGTCAGAAGCAGGAAAAGAAAGGCTAGTGTCAGGGGAGGAGGGGGTGGCTTTGGGTCTGGGTGGAGATGGGGTGGTAGAATAGAGGGAACAAGATGGGATCAAAGGTGTTCGTAGGAGAGTGGTGTCATCGTCAGGGGGGTGGGATAGGGGGGAGGAATGGCGTATACTCACTGAGTCAGCTGGAGGGGCAGAAGAGAGCTGGGTTGCTGGGGAGATGGTTCAGTGGAAATGGCGTCATCAGAACACTGAGAGGGCAGGCTTGGAGTTGAGGAGGAAGGGAGGATAGGGTGAGGAGACAGGGCAGATGACTGTTTGTCTCCTGGCAACATGGTGAAAGAACTGTCAGCGTTTAGGGGGATGGCAGTGGCAGGCAAAGTGTTGTGCACAGGCAAACACACAGGGTCTGCAGCAGGTGACGTTATTGCAAATGATGTGCCAGAGTGGTAAGCCAGGATCGTGGGTCACATCACGCACCATCCCCCCCCCCCCCCCACCAGCCCTCATTAGGAGGGAAGGTTTAATGTGACCCTCACATAGTTCAGGTACACACACACATGTAACAAATTAATATATGTATATAAGTAAACCGTCGTCGGCACTCACATGCTTGATGGAGACAGCCACTTCACATCATCACTTCACCACATCACCACTTAAACACTTAACTCCGAAGAATAGACCATAGATTACTGGTCACTGAAGCCCTGGACGTTCTGCTTGGTAGCACACTGGAGCTCTTCTTGAATGCGTCTTGTCGAGAGGACGTCCAGTGAGAGAGACAGAGACAGAGAGACAGAGATACAGAGACAGAGACAGAAACAGACAGGCAGAGAAAGATAGAGAGACAGTCGGAGACAGAGACAGATTCAGAAACAGACAGGCAGAGACAGATAGAGAGACAGAAACAGAGACAGACAGAAAGACAGAGACAGACAGACAGACAGAGAGACAAAGAGACAGAGATGGGTGGAGGACCAGCCACATAATAAGGAAACAACAAACACAATAGTTTGTCTGTGTAATTGTTTTAGGCTGGCCTC
>CM054136.1:32614189-32776689 GCA_028751875.1 Rapana venosa
TCCCCGTGTGTATGCGGTTTTGTAAATTGTCATCTGTTCCCACCGGCACACGATGGCCTACTCTTACGAAAAGCGGAACAGGATTTTTAACGTGTGCGCAAGATGTTCTGCGTGCCTTCGCACATGGGGCCTCGGTTTATAGTCTCATCCGAAGGACGTGTGTGTGTGTGTGTGTGTTGTGTGTGTGTGTGTGTGTGTGTGTGTGTGTGTGTGTGTGTGTGTGTGTGTGTGTGTGTGTGTGTGTGTGTGTGTCTGTGTCTGTGTCTGTGTCTGTGGTCTTGTGTCTGTGTGTCTCGTGTGTGTCTATCTGTAGTCCTGTGTGTTCTCTCGTGTGGGCTCTCTGGTATTCTGTTGCTTGTGTGTGAGATATCTGTAAACTCCTTGGGGCTTTCTTCGTGGGTGGTGGTGGTGTGGTGGTGGTGGTGGTGGTGGTGGTGGTGGTGGTGGTGGTGGTGGTGGTAACCTAGTAGCTCTATATACTTGTATGTATTAGCCTGTAAGTATTAAAAGTCATTAAGAAATACTTTCCAGATTATTTTTTTTACTTATAATATGTGTGCTTTCAATTTCTGGATGTAACGCATGTTTGAAAACAAATTAAAGAGCGAAACTTGAAGTACAAGAAAAGAATAATCCTCAGAGAGTCTGACTGGCAAGCGAAACCAGCCGGTGAAACCTGTCCATCATCACTGAGATTCCAGAAATTCAATTTGAACCCTCCTCACTGGTCATTTTCTTCTTCGCCGTCCCTCGAACGCTCAGACAGCAACTGTTGTTTGTGTTTTTGCATTGCGCTGCCCTTAAGCGCCTGACAAGTCAGGCCCAGCGCATCTGACTTGGGTGTGGAAGAGAATTGTTATCTTTTAAGTCTTTCTTTAGATTAAAAAAAAAAAAAGATAAAAGGCAGGAGAATGGACCAAGAAGGCAGAAAATAGATAAGAAGGAGGCTGCGTGAAGAAAAGGAACAAGGCAGAAACAAAGAGAGGGATAGAAAAGAGGGAATGCCTAGCTGAGAAAGGTTGGGATTCTATTTGTACTGACAGATCCCGCATCCCCATGAGGGAACTGATCATTGGAAAGTCGCTAAAACCTCAAGCTTTTTCTCCAAGACTGACCCGGTCAATGTCTTCTTGGTGGACTGACGAAAACTATGCTGAGCATTGAATACCTGATAAGGGGACAAACAGCCTGGCCTTGGAAAACTCTTGAATCCAGAGTGCCATTGGTCTTCAGGGCCCTAGAGTAGCTATGGCTGTTGTCAGAATGTTCAGCCAAGGAACGGGGAGGAAGGGGAGGGGGGGGGGGGGGGGGGGGGGGGGGCAGTGCCGCGGACAATGTTTTTCGTGTAATACTCTTCTACAGGCTGAGGTACCAAATAATCCTTAGAAAGAGACCAGGTTTTTGACCGCAGTTAAGCGTCCATCCAGGGTATATCTCAGAAATACAGCATCTTTAAAAAAAAAGTCCCGGGAGAACTTTTGGCCCGGCAAGATCTACTTTCTTGAGGTTACACTCCAGGTTTAGCTTTCGGGTAAAGTACTGTTTTTTGTGTAGGAGTACTACTTAGAAAAATGTTTGGTCATTTTAACAGATTTTTTAAAGTGTGAAAAATGTGTTGTGTAATATTGTTTTGGGCATTGGTGACATAGAGCAATACCAGGTAGTCGTGAGAAAATTGGAAATGATCATCAAGTGAGGATTGCTTGTGCGTTCTACAGTGTTGACCCCCGTGTATGCATATTGCAGCTAGATTGCTAGCCAGCATCAAATGACTGGGAGGTACAGTATTTAATGTTGGTTTTTTTCTAATTCAAACCTACCAAATTTGTGCAAAATCGCATGAGTCGAGTAAGTCAGAAGCTATACTTTCACAAAAAAGGGTTTTTTTCTTTGGGGGAAGGGGGATGCAGTAGTAAGTTTTGTATGAGTGGTTTAAGGTTGTAGGGAAAACTGTTGAAAATGGCCCAAATAATGAAAGCTGGGGTGCGGCCGAACGGCAATATCTATTTTCATGAGGAGAAGATCGTCCTCCAAGGAAGGGCAGGCACTCTGGTGATTCTCAGGGTTTGGCTGGGAAGATTCTCCATTGTGTGTGATCAGTGTCTTCCGCTCAGGCAAATGGTGTCGTATATAGGCTGTCTATTGTCTTCTACAGCAGCATTTCTTGTCCCCAGGAGAATTATTTGCATGAAGTTTGGTCTGCACTCCCCAGATAGGTCATGTCTGTAAGATGAAGTGCACTTATTCTTTTGTCTTCTTTGTTACTGCTGTGTCTATGTAGATGATATTCTTATTTGCTTTCCCGTGAGAGGGCCATTTTCCATACAAGTTTGCAACAAACTTCTCTTCTATATCTTGGTGGGTGAGACAAAGAGGGTGGAGAAGAGAGAGGGGGGGAGAGAGAGCTGGAACTCGGAAAAAGGCCATTGGCCCATATTATATGACGGGGGTTGCCGACCTGCGTATTGGTGGTGGGGGGGGGGGGGGGTGGGGGCAACAGCAACAACAGCAAACTGTTATTGTATAACCAAAAGTCAGTTTTAAAAAATATGACTTAAGATAACGATATATTTCTTATTCTGAAAGCCTTACACAAATATAAAGTGAGGCGGCACACAATTTCGGGATGACTTTACACCATGAGTAAACAGTCTAAATAAATTATGCTCTCTACTATATTTTCCAGGGATGTAAATCTGCCTAACATCCTCTAATACTGGACAGCACAACACAAAATGTACTTCGTCCCCCAGTGCTTGTTTACATAAAGGGCATAACAACCGAAGGTCATCAACATCATGTTCTCTGTATCTGAATTTATGAGCATTTATATATGATACTCCAAGTCTAAATTTAGACACAATTCTTTTCAAATGTCTGTCCATGTGAAGCTTTAGATAGGGTTTGACATCATGTGAACTTACAAACTGTCTATACATTTGATATGTTTCATTGCTTTGTATAATCATGATCATTCTGTTGCTGCCAACAGCAGTCAATCAGTCTTTGCCTGAAAGCGTTAATACACTCTCTACAATTTCCGACTCCTTGATTGAGCCAAACAAATCCAAACCCGAGTTCACTTAAACAGGTACGTATTTGTGTAGCCCAGGTGTTTTTCCCTTTGACATCTAGATCATAAAGCATCTTAAAGGATTTAAAAGGTAGCCTGCTCTCATCCATATTCAGAATCTTAATAATGCAATATCTAATGCATCTTACAGCAGCTTTAACACAGACACACACACGCACGCACGCATGCACAACCGTCCCAAATAGAGGCAACTGGTGCAACGTTCGTCACTGCAGTGCCCCTACGACCCCCGGAGGGCGTTTCGGAAGCAGATGACAGATGATGAGAGTTAATACGACTACCAACACTTGGCGAAAGCTTCTTTCAAAAGGACACCCCAGTGAAGACTGGAACCTGTTCCCTCTAGCAGTAGTTGTCAGGCCTTTCCACTCCCACCCAAGCAGCCAAACATACCAGCACACTAAGAGACACGGCGCCAGCTGCTTGTGCCAAGATGACGACGGACTCTCCTCAGCGCTGACTTCTCAGCCTAGTGGTTAGAGAGCATTGTGCCGGTGATTCGACAGCCCGGGATCAAGCCTGGATTCCACCTACCATTGGAATGCCCGTTCGAGAGGATTCTTTTCCCCTGGAGCTGACATCAGTTTTGACTCTACTACCCCGAAAGTCCTTTAAAGTCCTTTCTAGCCCGAAAATCCTTCGGATGAGACTATAAACTTAGAGCCTGTGTGCGAACGCATGCAGAACATCTTGCGCACCCGTTAAAACCTGCTCTGCCTTTTGCAAGAGTAGGTCATTCGTGCCGGTAAGAACAGATGACCAATATATATTATATATTTTCTCAATTTTATATATGGATGGGCTCTCTTTATAGATAGATAGATAGATAGATAGATAGATAGATAGATAGATAGATAGATAGATAGATAGATAGATAGATAGATAGATAGATAGATAGATAGATAGATATAACACGCATGCACAGTAGTGTGGAGGAGGAGAGGAGGGAGGTCATTGAAGGTAATATTATCAGTAACGACGAATGCCTAGTATTTTCTAACGTTTTATTCCTGTACCTTTTTTATATCTAAAGTATAAACGTGAAAAAATGGATGAAACAGTAAGTGAAGTAATTTGTTTGTCCTGACGTTTTATGCTTTTCTTTTTTTAATTCTTAAAACATTTTTATTTAAATGTGTGTGTGGACGTGAGCGCGCACAGGTGTGCATGAGTATGTGTGTGCGTGTATATGTATATGTGGTAATTTGTATTTTCAATGTATTTCCTTAACGATTTTTTCCTTTTTTTTTTCTTTTTTACTGGTTTAATTTAATGGTAAATGATGCTATAATGTAGTGACTTAGTATAATCATTACGAAATTTGTTCTTAGATAGATGGCTTGATGAAAAAAAGCAAATGCATTGCTTATTCAATGTACCATCTGGAAATAAAATTTTGACTTGACTTGACTTGACTAGTGTCATGTTAAGACAAGACATTATCCCCGAAGTTGGGGTATAGCTATAATTTAATGGTAGGCGTGCAATCAATGGTCGCATACACTAACATCTCATCACCGTTCATGAACTTCGGAGCTCTAGCTGAGGAACAACAAACAAAACACAAAGCAAAACAAACACAAACCAAACACAAACCAAACAAACAAAACTCAAGAGACATGGCGCGTTTGGTCAGAGGTGATGGACTCGTCTCTTACGCAACAGCTCACATGTCACAGACTGAGAAAGATATCTGTTGTGGCTGCAGTGCTTTACTACATTGTATAAATACAACAGACAGACAGACAGGACAGGACACAGAGGGAGGAATAAACGAGACAGAAGATTAGGACAAGAATTTATTAAGGCGCAAAACCCTCGCATAAAGAAAGACATAAATCAAACGAATGCATATGTCTGAAAGCGAAAGGAAACGACCAGAGAGCGATGTGGGGGTGGTTGGTGGGGGGAGGGGGGAGAGAGAGGGGGGGAGGGAAGGGGGGAGGGAGAAAGGAGAGAGCAAAAGAGGGTGAAGGTGGAGAGAGAGACAGACAGACAGGCAGACAGAGAAAGGAACACACACACACAGACACACACACATATAAACACACACACACACACACTTACACACGCACGCTCGCTCGCGCACGCACACACACACACACACACACACACACACACGCACGCACACACACAGAAACCCGCTATCCCTTAGAGGATAATAATAATTATGATGATTATTTTCACTAACCAATTACTCACTGTGTAAAGACTGTGTGATTCTACTTCTCCCTGAGCTTCTTAAGGAGTCCTTGGGGCACTGCACTGAATGTTTGAGGCCGTGTGTGGCAGGTCAGCAGAACCTGATGGACACCCATCTCTCTCTCTCTCTGGAGAGAAGAGAGCCCATCTCTCTCTCTCTCTCTCTCTCTCTCTCTCTCTCTCTCTCTCTCTGGAGAGAAGAAGAGAGCCCATCTCTCTCCCTGGAGAGAAGAAGAGAGCCCATCTCTCTCCCTATATCTCTCTCTCCATCCCTCTCTCTCTCCATCCCGCTCTCTCTCTCCATCCCTCTCTCTCTCTCTCCATCCCTCTCTCTCTCTCCATCTCTCTCTCCCTCCCTGGAGAGAAGAAGAGAGCCCATCTCCCTCCCTGGAGAGAAGAAGAGAGCCCACCTCTCTCTCCCTGGGGAAAGGAAGAGAGCCCATCTCGCTCCCTGGAGAGAAGAGGAGAGAGAGCCCATCACTCTCTCTCTCTCTCTCTCTCTGGAGAGAAGAAGAGAGAGATCCCATCTCTCTCTCTCTCTCTCTCTCTCTCTCTCTCTCTCTCTCTCTGTCTCTCTCTCTCTCTCTCTCTCTGGAGAGAAGAAGAGAGCCCATCTCTCTCTCTCTCTCTCTGGAGAGAAGAAGAGAGCCCATCTCTCTCTCTATCTCTCTCTCTCTCTGGAGAGAAGAAGAGAGCCCATCTCTCTCCCTGGAGAGAAGAAGAGAGCCCATCTCTCCACGAAGAAAAGAAGCTAGCCCATCTCTTCCTGGAGAGAAGAAAAGGGCCCATCTCTCTCCCTGGAGAGAAAGAAGAGAGCCCATCTCTCTCCCTGGAGAGAAAGAAGAGAGCCCATCTCTCTCCGTCGAGAGAAGAAGAGAGCTCATCTCTCTCCCTGGAGAAAAGAAGAGAGCTCATCTCTCTCCCTGGAGAGAAGAAGAGAGCCCATCTCTCTGGGGAGAAGAAGAGAGCCCATCTCTCTCCCTGGAGATAAGAAGAAGAGAGCCCATCTCTCTCCCTGGAGAGAAGAAGAGAGAGCCCATCTCTCTCCGTGGAGAGAAGAAGAGAGCCCATCTCTCTCCCTGGAGAGAAAGAAGAGAGCCCATCTCTTTCCCTAAAGAGAAGAAGAGAGCCAGTCTCTCCCTGGAGAGAAGAAGAGAGCCCATCTCTCTCCCTAAAGAGAAGAAGAGAACCCATCTCTCTCCCTAAAGAGAAGAAGAGAGAGTCCATCTCTCCCTGGAGAGAAGAAGAGAGCCCATCTCTCTCCCTGGAGAGAAGAAGAGAGCCCATCTCTCTCCCTGGAGAGAAAGAAGAGAGCCCATCTCTCTCCCTGGAGAGAAGGGGGGTGTTTGCTTTTTTTCAGAGACCAAAAATCGATGAGTACAAAATCTCTGCATGAAGTAATTATTTTACTGGTTCATTAGGCGAAAGCCGAAAGGATTTTTTAAATTTATTTTGTATTGTACTGTGTTGTTTTTCTGTTGTGCTGCATTTATCGTATTGTTGTTTTTTTGTTCGTTTGGTTTTTTTACTGTATTGCATAGTAATTTTCAGTTACAACAGATTCAGACTGCTCTCCCCCAGGCAGAGTATGTCGCCACAATAGCAGAGCCACGATTTTTTTTCTTTTTCCCCGTTTACATTTGCACGATGTTTCCCTATGAGAGGCTTTCTTGGTACAGAGTTTTGCCCTGGGACAACTCTCATATTGCTGTGCTGGGTTCTTTTACATAATTATTTATTTTTATTTTATTTTATTTATTCTTTTATATCAAGGATAATGGAATAAGCACTTATGTGCTTTTTTACATCCAGTCCCCGTGTGTATGCGGTTTTGTGAATTTTGTCATCTGTTTCCACCGGCACACAATGGCCTACTCTTACGAAAAGCGGAACAGGATTTAACGTGTGCGCAAGATGTTCTGCATGCGTTCGAACACGGGGCCTCGGTTTATAGTCTTATCCGAAGGACTGTATGCTCAATGTATATTATTAGACACAGGATCTCACTTTATCACCTTCTCTGAAAAGGTTAGGTAGCACCCAGACCTCCAATCACGCTCTAGCGAATGCAAAGTCAGCATCAGATTCAAACTGGAATTGGATACAACAGACACCATTGCCCAGTGGTTAAGACTGTTCGACTTCAATCTCATGGGTCTATGAAGTCATGGGTTCGAATCTCGGCGGTGACTGGTGACTTAAGAGTGGGGACTTTTACGATCTCCCATATCAACTTCAAGTGCAGGTCTGTTAGTGCCCCAATTCCCTTCATGTATATATATATATACACATGCACAAGATCAAATATGCACAGTAAAGATCCTGTAATTCGAGTCAGCGTTGGGTGGATTACCGAAACACCAACATATCCAGAAAACATCCCCGAAGTCGGAATGCAGCTACCTTCATGGTGGGCGAAAACGGTCACATAATTATGTAAAATTTCACCATTGGTGAGCCTTGAAGCTCTAGCCGAAGAACAAAAACACAACAAAACAAAAACAAATCATCCCATAACCCCTTATTTTCTGCAAAGCTGCATCACCTCTTGATCACTGATCCGCCAAAACTAACTGTCCACCCTGACATTTTAAACCAGATTTTTTTGAAGAACTAAAACCAACACACATCAAGCATACCACTTCGGCCTCGAAACAACAAGCCCACACACAGTTTTTTGTTACCAGTGACGTTTAATAGAAGATATGTATATATATATAAGCTTTGAATATTTGTCGCAACTGAACAACTTCAGCCAAATGTAAGCTCACATGTATGTAGAAGCACAGGGAATGAAGACAGATCACAGAGAGAGATACTACAATCAACCGTTCAGCTCATTTTGTCATGCGTACTGCAAGAAACGTAGTAATGTAAGCACGAAGGTACAAACACCAGGTACAAAATATACGATACTTTCATTCTCTGGTTGTAAATTCCCAAGCTTTTACCAACTACCCATTTCTCATACAGGTTGACCCAAAGCTGAATCAAATAAACGAATATGAATAAATACATCAGAAAGAATGATTATTATTCGTTTTTATCTTAGGTTATATTGATGCTGTCTTGCACAGAAAAATGGTAGGCACTTTGCATTGGGGTCTCTAAAAGAAGCTGAAATCCTTTTTTTTCCTTTTAAAATGTTAAAAATGTATTATATAAAATTGTGGTAATATTCTGCTCCTAACACAATAGACAAAAAACGAACAACAATAAAACAAAAGAAAAGTATGTTCTTTCGAGCCAGAAGGCCCATAGAGCCAGAGCTTATCCCGGTTTCTGTAGCGTTAAGCGAACTGATGGTTTTTTCACCACCCCTGTGACAGGTCGCTAGTCTGTCGCCAGATACTTCCCCAGCAGAGCTGGTACCCACTTGTACACCTGGGTGGAGTGAGGAAAATAGGAGTAAAGTGTCTTTCCCAAGGACAAAACACCGAGTCGAGCGGGGATCGAACCCGTGACCCCTGGATCACGAGTTGACCGCCTAAACCACTCGACCACGGTGCCTCCTAAACAAAAGAAACCACCAGCCTAAAAATCATCTGAATAATACATAATGAATGAATATATGAATAAACAATTTTCTAGCAGTTTGCAATAAACCTTTTCATACTTACTTTATTTAACACTGATGTTTTTAAGATATCAAAAAATCAGGGAAAAGCAAAACAATATATCTTGAAACTACATTTCAAATCATTTAAAAAAGAAAAACCCCAACTAGCACACAAATTTTTAAAAAAACAGACCCACAAACAAAAAGATCTCATGATTCTAAAATGGAAAAAAAAAAGCAGCTTTTAAGTATAGTTTGGCCATTTCTATTTCAGAATTCAAAACCAAGTCTATGAAAACACAAACCATAAGTGGAAAGAAAATCACCCTTACATATGTTATTGGGCTTTGTCTTTCAAAATGCAACTGTATGACTGTCAATATCACTCCAAGGCATTAATCATAATTATACTAAGTCAGCAAACATATTCCTGGTAATATCTGTTTTTCTTATTGCTTTCCCAGTTCCCTGTTCAATTCATGATTATTTCTTCATCAACACTTCCATATAAAATTTTATTTTCCACCCAGAAGTCACAAGACTTTACTTACCATTTAGTGACAGCAAATTTACTCAACTTTTTTTTTTTTTCAGGGAGCACTTCCAAGTACCTGCACTTCTGAGTGACTTTCAAAATTCATGCATCAATTCAAGGGCAAGAACTCTTTTACAGGAATTTCACTCAAAATAGTTTGTCAAGATTTATTTCCCATTGACGTGTATGACGGGAGTCCAGTTTTATTTGTGCATCCTCAAGTTTATTTTGTACATGAAGTTTTCAATATGTAAATGTTCCTTCAATACAATCTTACAACTTTCATTGGATTTTGTGATCATTCATATTGCTATGGTTTTTATATTTTGCTTATTTATTAGTTTTCGTTGTTTTTGTTTGGGTTTTTGTTTCTTGGGGTGGGGGGTGGGGTAAAAACGATAATTCTGCAGTTTTTGCTGATATTTTCTCGTGGAATTCTATCCAAAAAGAAAGCATACGTGCTTTTATCGCTGACACAGAACACACAGAAAACACTGGACAATTATACAACAAAATCCTTCTGTTGTTTTTTTCCCTGTGGATTTAAAATTCTTCTATTAAACTGTAAAAATAAGAATACATTTTTTTTTTAACTAGAAAAACAACCCCAACATAATAGCAGTGAAAAACATAAAAATACACCCAAAAGCTTCTTTCTTCTTCTCAGCTCTTATCAGGTTTTTAACTCACAAATATAACATAACACAAACCAATAATGCAAAATATAAACAAGATACAAACTAAAGATTCAAAAGGATATGTAGATAAGCCACAATCAAACTAACAATTCCAAACTGCACACTAAAAAATAAACATTAACAAAATGTATGGTAAAGCCTTCACTGAAACTTCTCTCTTCTGACCAGCATCACAGCGTAGTGTTCCAACACATAAGTGCACTTGACCATCACACACATCATCTGCCAGGATTCTGTAAGAGCACTTCAACAGACAAGTCAAAAATGAATAATGACATCACTTTCTCCTGGAGGGTTTCAACTGTGCCACAGAATTTGACATGAAAATAGAATTTCAAATCAGTCAGATTTTAAAGATCAATATCTGTCAACAGTCTCAAGAAAAATAATTCTCTTGTCAACAAATCACCAAAATCGAATGTTTTGCCAACAGTCAACATCAACTTTTGGCCTCAATCACCAAACAACAATAATTTCTGTGCCAATAATCATCATGATCAGGTTCCTTTTTTTTTTTTTATTCAACAATCACTTTATTCAAGTTTTTTTGGGGGGGGTTTCCTAGCAGCCACAAAAAAATGTTAAAATCAAGATTATATTTCTCCAAAAGTGAGGTTATACAAGAACTTCCTTTTTTTCCTTTGCAATCCCTTTAATCAAGATAAATTTGAAACAAAGAAAGCACCCCACATAGATCAAGGTCCCTGTATACCAACAATTATCATAAGCAAGTCTAAATGGCCTTTTAAATATGATCACCTAAATCAAGATTATTTTTCCCTTAGCAGTCGACTCACTAAAAATCACCATAAATTTATAGCTAACAATCACCACAATTGACATCATATTTTTGCCAAATATCAGTTCAGTTGCAATAAACCTACTTTACCATCAATGATCAAAATTAACATGGTTTTCTCAACAATGAACTAACAAAAATCACAGAACCCAAAAACCAGACAGCAATGTGTCGACTTCTATTATCTGAACTGACAAGCTCTGGCTATTTATATTCTTATATAAGTGCAAGCACACACAAATTGCTGTGTACTCAACAAGTTGTTTGGGTTTTATTCCAGCTCAAAAGCAGCAGTCATAGAATATAAGAGAAGAAAAAGAAAAATATTCAGCTAAAAGACTCAATTTCAGAAAAGGAAAAAAAAAAGCAGAATCTTTTTAAAGACAAATAACGGGTATCACCAAAATAATTATCATCATTACTAATGTTATGTATACATGCATAGCCCAACCAATTCATAACGCAACTAAAATATTCAGGTTAGCAGCTTCCATATGCACAGAATATTCGAAGCAAATACCACGATGTTACACTTGTTCTGCATAATAAAAGTATACAAGTTTAATGCACCTCATAACACCGTAACTTTAACCTTCTTTTTACCTCAACTCTTTGAGGGGTCATTAGGGTGACACACTGAGGAGTTCTTCACCAGATTCCTCCATTACCTCAAATCAGAACTCTTTTGTACGTGGCAACCATGCAACCCGGTGCTACTGGTCACAAGTGGGCAGTGTACCCCACAAAAGACCCAAACCTGAGAGGGAGATAGGTCTGCCAGGTTCAACTTGCCTGACATGCTACCTGATCAGTAAAAATTACCCACGCTCTAATCTAATCCAAACCATATAGTTCATAGCCCTGCCCACCACAAGAGGCAATATCAGGGATATCACTTTCTTTTTTTAACCACAGCATAAGCAGTTTTAAGTAAGTATGTTCTTTCGAGCCAGAAGGCCCATAGAGCCGGAGCTTATCCCGGTTTCTGTAGCGTTAAGCGAACTGATGGTTTTTTTCACCACCCCTGTGACAGGACGCTAGTCTGTCGCCAGATACTTCCCCAGCAGAGCTGGTACCCACTTGTACACCTGGGTGGAGTGAGGAAAATAGGAGTAAAGTGTCTTTTCCCAAGGACACAACACCGAGCCGAGCGGGGATCGAACCCGCGACCTCTGGATCACGAGTTGACCGCCTAAACCACTCGACCATGGTGCCTCCATTAAGCAGTTTTAACATTCGGGAAAAATTTTCGCAGCTTAACGAATCTTTTTTTTCTTCTGTTTTTGAATTTCCAAAACAGTTATGTCTAACCAGCAGATTATTCTTGTTAAGCGTATAGATTTAAATAAAATCCTGTAACCAAAGTACAATAATCTAAAATACATCTTCTAGACACTTTATGTGGGTAAAAAATAAACAAACGTTACACAATTAAGGTCAAAACGCCCCCAAAATTTAACAATATTTCACACTGAACAATCAAGGAGAAATCTAGTCACCTTCATTCTGAAGGAAAACACATACACAACCCAACCACAAAACAACACACACAATACAACAAAACACATCCCAACCCAACACAAACACTACACACGCACACATTCCACAAGGTCTAGCGAGATAGTAAAACTGCAGCAACAAATTTGAACTACCTCAGCATATTCCATAGCAGGAGAAATGATTTCAACATCTACCATCTACTGCAGTCAGGAGTCCATACAAAAGCTAAACTAATTCTCTGTTCTAAATTCTATAACAAAAGAATCAATATTTCTGAAAAATATTCCAGCAAGAGAAAGAATCAGAGAAAAAGAAAAGCACAATACTAGTCTAACAGTAACTTTTTTGAAAATACTCCACAGAGAAAAAGACTAAAGGATAAAAAGTACAATATGGATAATAACTTTTCAAAAGTATTCTACATAGAGAAAAAAATCAGATCAAAGAGTGCAACACCGACAATAATTTCAGTGGATTTGGAGCCCAAGAAAGGGACCACAATGCTTCACACATTCATTTCTGCTATAAGTTGAGAACACAAAAATTTAAATGCACATTCTGGAGATCATAAAACAGAGCATTGATTTATCAGAGACCAACACTGTGGTAAACTAAGTGATCGCTGTGGAGAGAGAGAAACAGAGACATATTGGCAGATGGGAAGTGAGGACAGAGAGAGAGAGAGAGAGAGAGAGAGAGAGAGAGAGAGAAGGGTAGACATAAAGAGCACAGAAAAACAAACAGATCATTCACTTAAAAACAACACCTCAGTGATTCTGGTTTGCTTTTGTTTCTAAAAACACACAATAATTCCTAGCAAACCAATGAGAAAAACTTCAATAAAATCCCCATCAAATGTCATCAGCATCAGATCAGTTCTATGGAATTCAAGATCTGCGAAACAAGTTTCATTCCAAACTTGTTATAAACTACCTAAACACAACACACAAACGCACCCCATCAAGTCACAGACCCGCTGTCCTTTCAGTGAGAAAAAGCCTACTGAACACACTGTTTTGCTTTGTTGTCAGCAAAGTCACTGGACAAGCAATTTCAGCTGGAGGTTTGGGGTTGGATTGTCTGGCGGTTTTTATCTCAATTGTATAGTGGTAACTATTCTGAAGTGGTTTGAGCTCTGTTTTTTAATGTACAAACAAGATTTATGTTTACTCTAAACTGACATTGTTGTGTGTGTGTGTGTGTGTCTGTGTCTGTGTGTGTGTGTGTTAATGTGTATGTGTGTGTACTAACAAGCACACAGCAAAATGCATAGGTTGTTTCTCAGCCCTCCTCCTATGTGCTGATGTCTGTCCTCCTTTCTATTCTACTGCAGCCTACCTATCACCACATGAAAACTCCTGAACATGTTCATATATCTGACTTTAGAACAAACATCAACACCAAACATATAACAACTAAAAGAACAGTGCCAGCTCACACTGAACAAACTCCTGAATGAATCAGCATCAAAAACACAGGAGGAAAACAAAGAAAATCACTTTTAAAGAAAAACTACTTTTAAAATCTTGCTTTTAAAAACACACACACACACATGACTCATGCAAAATAATGATACAGTAAAACTTCAGCTTTCCGAATCAAAGAAAGAAAGAACAATTAAACAAAAATAAAAGTAAATGAAAACAAACACTGGCTAGTTTGCTTTAAAAAAAAACAACAAAACTGCCCTTCAGATATTCTCAAACTCGATATGGCTACAGACTTTTCCTAGTCATGATTTCATTTGAGAACACTAAACAAAGCACCACAACTCAGATGGCAAATTCTCAATATGACAAAGATATGAACATAAGGTTTTACAAAATGCATTTTTCTACCTATTTTCTATGCAACAGAAAATTCACCAACTTTCTAGAGTGTAAAATATCTTTTTCATCGGTTTTCTTTCCCTGATATAAAAAAAGGCTGAAGAGAAATAAAATCTGACGCAAAATATTGATCACTGGGTCTGTGATATTAGAAAGATTCATTAAAATACAATCATCTTCAGAAAAACAATGTCTGAAGCTCTGGCTTTCATTTTGGATCCTCCCTTAAAGATCCAGAAACTATCTTCAAAAGGACACTATGAAATAATTATTTGCTTTTGTACTGGTTCAAAACACTATCGCAAGATGTGTTCATAGTCCTGGTTTGGGGACTTTTATCATTTTGACTAGGGTTGCATATTAAAACATAACTGCAAGGTTTACAGATGTTTCTGTCAACAAAATATTTTTTAAAATGCTGCTTTCAAAACAGCAGAAACAGTCATGAGAAAAACAATGAGGTATTCCCCCCTCTGAAAGTATCAGTTTTCTTGATAACGGACAAGAAAACAACAATACAAAATGGTGGTGTCAATTTGCAACGCAACAATTCATCAATTTCCATGACGAAAAAGCAGTTAGGACATGTAAGTAAGTACAGTTCATTCATAGCATTGCTGTTCAGAGTATGCCAAGGCTTTTGCTTTCTTGTGTAAGACAGTTGGGACTTCTACTGACACCGCAAGTGTAAGATGAAAGACGAAAACAACACAGCTGGCAACAAGTAATATGATGAATAATAATCCATAAACTACTGCTACATTGAACAACATATTTCACCATATCAAAAAACAGATCACATAAAAATGATAGAAACAAATGCATTTTGTAAGCCCTCCCACCACAGCACAAGATTCCATGCAGCAAATGAAAAATCATTTTCAGCCAAGTGTATTATCACACTACCAGATATATAAAAAAAAGAAAACAGAAACATAACTCTCAGCAGCACAAGTCATTTATAAATCAATTACAAGCCAAATCTATCACAAATATAGACATAAGCATCCCAAATCGTCAGAACAAACTGTAAAATGCTTTTTTGGCCTTTGTTTATAAGACACAGTCTGCCCAAATGAATACTCTGACACTGCAGACTCAATCACATCATACTTATCTTACAATCCAGAATATCAATTGCAAATTTTTCCTTCTCAACTATTTGGCCAAATCAACTGATGGTCCAAAATTGTTTTTGTGCTTCTGTTTCTAACAGGCAAACTTGCAACAAACACAGCTTTTTTTTTCTCTAAAATCTGCACATATGTACATTACAATAAATTAACAGTGGTCAGAAGAAGGAAAAATTCTCGTTTCCAAAAATGTAATTTTGACACCAGATAAAATATCTGTCTTTTACAATTTCCAAGTATGAGGTTGGTTTTCTGAATAAACAAGACCGATTTCAGTTAAATGAGTCTTTGAAGACTTTAATAAAAATGTCCATGACTTGTCTCCATTAAGTGAAAATTTTGGCAGTTAGTGACTGACAGGATCACGGTTTTTACTTTGTCAACAGGACCTCGTATCCTCAGCAACTGCTGCTGACTGCTGTGTGCCCAGCACAGTCAATGTTAAAAAATATTCAACCAAGCTTTGACTCTAAAAGATCTGCCATCTCCTACTTCAACTCTAAAGCCAAGGCGTGATCTTCACTTTAACAACTCACTGGTAGGTATGTGGTGGCTGCGTTGCTTTAAATAATTAAAGAATGACCCCTGATGATATAGGACTACTGTTCACAGACAAAAACACAAAGATCAGTACTCTGTGGTCGGTCATCTCTCTCATAAAATAAAAACTACATATTTCCTACTAACGAGCAGTCATCATGCTAGACGCTATCGCATGACCAGAATATGGCTGCCAACCCCAAGAATTTAAAAAAAAGACACACACAAAAAGCTGAAAGCAACTGGTGATGAGCAAACAGAACTTGAAGGCCTTCCTCCACAGTGACTCGAAAACTCCTGGCAAAACTCAGTATAGGCATAGGACAACGGCATGACTTTTATGTACGCATACATTGTTTGGATATAAAACCATACACTTGGATATCATGTACAAAACAACTCTAGCTAGGGCAGCCACTGATTTCCAGCTGCTCTTCTGTCCACCTGGCTAACAGCAATAACACCAGTCTGCAGCACAGCGTCTGGTAAACCACAAAGATCAGTGATACCCAGCAGCCTAAACCACACAGTACATACAAACTAAAATCAGTAAAACACTCTACATCACAAAGACCTGTACAACAATCGAAGACAACTTCAATCACAAAGACCTGTACAACAATGTAAGCCACAGCAATCAGTAAACAACGACTATACATCAAAAGACCTGTGACAATAGATGCTCCTATCTATCCACCAACAATCACCTAGCTACAAAGGACTCCAACTGTGGTACACAAAGTGAATCCCTGGCTATCAATAACAAACGGCCACCCCCCCCCCCCCACCTCTACAATAAGACCCCCTAAATTATAAACTGAAGGAGCTGCACAAACTCATATTATATCTGCACTGATCTTAAATCTTATTCCATGCCACGTTTCAACAAAGTACATTGTGGTCACTGTGAGACAATCGGTTGAAATAACCTTACAGTCAATGAGATCTCAATTCCAGCGGTACCATACTACCTTCTGCAAGATTTGTCTCTGTTACACGTTTTTTTTTTTTTTAGAAGACACTAGCAGATCTGCAGATATGTCAGTATGGGAGATCAAAGTGATTTTCCATCCTTAACTTCAGGCTATGATCTGAACTAGCTGTCATAGCTTCATCCTGTCTGCTCACTTGATCACCCACTTGATGACTATGCCTGCCTCCTACATATATACAATCTCCATCACTTATTCCATGTGAAATGACTAAATACAGAGAAAAGCAGATCACCAGCCAAGTGAGTTCCTCCTCCAAACTTAATTAAAAATCTCACCCACAATTTTTTTTAAATTCTACACCAGCTGAGGAGTTTCCTCCCTTCACTGGACAAAGACTACGAGTTGATGTGATATCCATTTTCAGGTGAAATTCAAAATTCTTGTAAGCAGCATGCATTTAAAAAGTTTCTTAAAATATTGTTCAGCTTGCTTTTATTGATACTTGGCAGGAGTCAACTCCAAAAGATATAGTTTTTAAAAAAACACACACTCCAATAGCTAAAATTTAATGATAAACCAGCTTGTCCAAGAGAGCAAAAGGATGGCTTTGCAAAATGCTAAAGCAGTCAGCATGGAGAAGAAGACAGATTTTCACTTGGAGACTGTTTTTTTCACAATGACAGAAAAATCCTTTAACACAAACACATCTCAGCAATATAAAAAGTTGTATTGTTTGGGGTTTTTTCTTTCAGATCATGTGTGACTAAAAATAATTCTAAAAATGCTCAACTTTAATCAAAGATCAAGAAATGAAGAACATGACCCCGGGATTAAAATTATCGGAGAACTGTGCAATATGTAATTCTACACGATAAGACCAATACACAAAGCTTACATACAGCCAGAATAAATGACCGATAGATATATATATATATACATGTACAGCATCCTGATAAAGAGCACAACAGGGTTGTAAGTATTGCGTAACCGTACAACAGAAGTAACAAGATTTTCAGTTTTACAGATCAACAAACAATTCATATTTAAAAAAACGTCAATGATTTTTATGATATAGTTTGCATCAGTCAATGAGATATGTGTATATTGTAGAGAGTCTTACCACTACAAGATGTATAATATATATAAATTTGTTTTTAAATATAAACATGGATTTACAAGCAGGCACTAAATACATCACTCAGATAGCATAGGCAAAAAAAAATACCAAAATCCCCCCGCCCCCTCAAAAAAAGGATGTCTTTGGTTGCTCACAAGCGTTCCCTTGCATGGAAGCGGGGAAAAGGGCAGGAAATAAAGTTTCTCCACAAACTACAGTACCATGATTGAACAAGGATTATACATACATATCTATATAAGTGCAACACTGAAGAAGAAAAAATGGTCACTTCATTTTTTTTTCTTTCTTAAGAAGAAATAAATTCTCATTTTTGCCGTTGTGCAATCATATTGGTTGTACATACATACACTATTCATGCTTTGCTTTATAACCTTCAAAGCACATGCTCTTTAATGCTGTATAAACTTCAAACAACATGCGTGAGCTCTTTACGCTTTGCTTTATAAAACTTCCAATAAAATGTTTCCCTAAAAGTCCGACAGTTTGGGGGGGAGGTTTTCTCAGGAGGAGGTTTGTGCCAACTACTGAGTCACGCATCGTGTGGAGGTCCGTCAACAGACAGGTAAAACTATGGTGCAATATTTTACAGCAAAGTCTCCACAAAGTTGTTATCTTTACTTTGAAAACCACTATACAAACATACACCTTAAAGGTGTCGAATCAACACAAACAGCATGCACACACTCAGCTGAAGACTTGACAAAGAAGAACCATAAAATATGCATCATGCAAGCGCGCGCGCACACACACACACACACACACTTAACACACACACTTACACACACACACACTTAACACACACACACACACGTCACACACACACACACACTTTTCACACACACACACACTTAACACACACGCATACACACACATTTTCCCGCACTAGTCCCTGTTCAAATGCAGAATTCATGAAGGCAGCCACATAACGTGTGCTTTACGCGCCTGTGGGATAGACCAGGACCAGATCGTTGCCTTCCTTCTTGAACATGGCCCCGCCATTGGCAGCGGTGTCCATGGTCCTGACGATGACCACGCGGCTCTTGTCGCCCAGCATGCAGCCGATTTTGTTCTCCACCTTCACCGCCAAGTCCCGCCTCAGCCTCCTGAACAGGACAGACAGTGGACGACGTTGAACCAACATGAACCTAACAAATGATGGATATAATGGGTGGTTGAATGAGGACCAACCATTGACAAATAAACTGAAGAGATTTAATGATATTTAAGAAAGTGAACAAATGAATGAATAAGAAGATATAATGCATGGATGGATGGATAAATGAATGGATGGATGGATGGATGGATGGATGGATGGATGGATGGATGTGGATGGATGGATGGATGGATGGGTGGATGGATGTATGGATGGATGGATGGATGGATGGATGAATGGATGGATGAATGAATTAATGAATTAAGACACTCTTGACTTTCTTCAAAAACTAATGTCACAGATACTCCGCTTGTTTGCACTTGTATCAGACATAAACATACACAATTATTTTCTTACTGGCTGTCCAGTAAGTCGAATCTTTCATATAGTATGGCAATTCTGACTTTCCAATGCTTGGCATGATAGACTGAGAAGGCTTTCAGAGAAGACAAAAAGACAGATACAAAACAGCTTCTTCTTATCTCAAGTACATATACTGTATACTTGAGATCAAAAAGTGCTATTTTCTCCCTCCCATCTCCTTCAAAACTTTACTCAAAACCAATCCCTCAAGCAGTGAAGGTAAGAAAATGCCATATCTCTCCTATGTTTTTACAAAAGCTGGTAACAACCCGCAACGCAGCCAACCACCAATCCGACCATGTTGCTTCACTTCATCCCCCCGCCCTCCCAAAGCCTCCTCACTTGTTCATGTTGGTAGCGATGACCCCCACCAGCTCTCCCACTCTCTCCTCACTGTGTCCGGCGCTCTGTAGGCAGAGGACAAGGTCGTTGCCGGACTTGAGGTGCACCGCAATCAGCTGATCGGTTTCCTGCGTCACGCTGACCCCCGTCACCTGACACACCATCTCGCAGGTCAGGTTACCGTGCAGAAAACAAGGTACGCTTCCCGTAAAAGTCTGCTGTCAGCTTTATAGGGGGTTTTTTGTTTTTTTTTTTGTTTGTATGTAAGTTTTTTTGTTGTTGGTTTTGTTATTGTTGTGTTTTTTGGTTGTTGTTTTTTGTTTGTTTGGTTGGGGTTGGTTGTTGTTCTTTGGGGGGGGACCATGTTTATTTTTGACTTGTTGAAACTTTTTTCCCCCCCAAAAAGGAGAAAACATTAAATCTATACATATTTATGACTTTATCTTTTTTTTTTAAACTACAATCATTATATTGAAGATGTAATAAATAATGTATGAAGCTTACTTTAAATACTACTACCAAAAAAAACTATGATTATAATATGAAAGATGTAATGATAAAAATGTATGAAGAGAGAAAGATGTAATGATAAAAATGTATGAAGAAGAGAAAGAAGAGTAAATGGGCACATTACCTTGGGAACGGCAATAATACACCTTTTAATTATTTTTTTTGCCTGCAAGAGTTTACCAATGTCAGAGGAGAGAAATCTAAATTTGGATTTGGTAACTAACGCATGGAGTGGCATGCACATGCCTGCTTACGCACAAACAGATATCTATACATAATTTACACATAAAATATATTCACGTAACATTTATTTATATACTACACTTTTCTCATGGTACTTTTGTACTTGTGAAATCTTCGAGGAGCAAACACAGAAGAAGAGCAGACAGAAGGCGGCTTCATTCGTTCAGAAGCAAACAAGATGGCTTACATCAGCAAAGTCAATGCCTTTCTGCATGGGCTTGAAGTGTTTCCGCTGATCCAGTTTGTAGATGAATTTGTCGGTGAACACAATAGCACGCTCCGCTGTCTTGTTGTGTTTGTTCACCTGTCATCGCAACAACATTATCAATATTAAAGTAAGAATGAGTGAAAGAGTGTGTGTGTGTGCGCGCGCGCGCGTGCACGCATGTATGTGCTTGTTTGAAAGAAAAATCAAAACAGGTAGGTAGACTGAGGAGGCAAAAAAAAAAAAAAGAAATAGAAAGAGATAAAAAAGAAGACCGGGGGGAAAACAAACAAACAAACAAAAACCCCAGAAGCAAAGAGAGTGAAAGGAAGAACTAAAATCTGTGTTTTAGAAAGTGGGATTAACATTCATACTCAGAAGAAAAAACAAAAGCCCTTAGCCTCCTTTTCTTTTCTTTTGGGGAGAGGGAGGACAGAAAAACAAAAGAGAGAAAACCAAATTCTTTGTTTCTAAACAGACAAACAACAAGAAAATAAAGGTGCTTTCTTTTCCTTTCTTTCTATTCTTTTATTTCGAGGATAATGAAATAAGCAGTTATGTCTCTACTAATGGGTGGCGCTGCTCTTGTGGCGATGCGCTCTCTCCCAAGGGACAGCAGCCCGAATTTTACGTTGACTTAAAAATGGTATGAAAATGAAAATGAAAAATGAAAAAATGAAAATGAAAAAAACATGCTGTCTCTACTGAAAACAAAAACAAGACACACACACACAAAACAGCATTGCAATAAACAAACAAAAAATCTCATTTGAAAAATGTTTTAAAACAACAACAACAAAACCGAGTCATGTCCCAAGTCACCTTTTTGGCGATGCAGGAGAAGAGGACCTTGGTGAAGCCATCTCTGGATTTCAAGGAGTTCATGGACGACACAAAGTCTGCTGTGCTACTGTTCTCCTTCGTCTGTAAACACGCATCAGACACCACATCACCATCACACATGTGAGTGTGAAACCACATCCCACACATAGCATAACTGCTTTTCAAAACACACATAACACACCACTGTATGAAACCACATACCACACACAGCATAACTGCTTTTCAACACACGCATCACACACTACTGTATGAAACCATACCCCACACATAGCATAACTGCTTTTCCACACACACATCACACACTACTGTATGAAACCATACCCCACACATAGCATAACTGCTTTTCAACACACACATCACACACTACTGTCTGAAACCACACCCCACACATAGCATAACTGCTTTTACACATACACATCACACACTACTGTCACTAGTGGATGGGTGGTCTGCAGGAAACGCACCCACTTAGAAAGTGAGAAGTGCAGGTTCCATCCTTGTTTGAACCCAAATGTTTTATCCCATCCAATAAACCTTGAGTAGTAGTCTGGGGAGCTGCTCTTTTGGATGAGACGATAAAACGAAGTCCCATGTACAGCACACATTAAAAAATATTCAGCACACATTAAAAAATATAAATAACAGGATGGCAAAACTGTTTAAAAAAATAAATAATTTTTAAAACAATTTTTTAAGGGACTCTGATAAGGAAACAAAGTACATTATGCAGACAGGAAAAGAAAAGAAACTAACGGGTGGCGCTGCTCTTGTGGCAACACGCTCTCCCCAGGGAGGGCAGCCCAAATTTCACGCAGTGAAACCTGCCGTGACTGAAAGTAGTACACACAACACTATTATACAATACACTAGTAAAACACACACACCGCACACACTACTACATCTCTAAACCCAAAACTCACTCCACACACTGTAAAACATGCATCCCACATCACAACAAAGAACAGAGAGAACAGCTGCCGGACCTGCATCAGGTAGTTGCCTTCCCACTTGCGCTTGACGCCCCAGTCGTGGCGGCGCTTCATGAGCAGCTCTCCGGCCGTCACCTTCAGCCTCCACATGGGCCGGTCCTCCTTGGGGATCCTACGCAGGATCATGTAGGCACGCCACCTGAAACATGACACCACCACCCAGCAGAGTTTTACACCACCTGAAGGTTGATTCAAAGCAAATTCGACTAAATCGGAAAGAAATAATGTTCTGAGTAACTTCTCCCTTAACTCCTTGAGGAGTCCTTCAGGCACAGAACTGACAATGTCAAGCAAGATAGACCTGGCAGAGCCCATCTGTCTCCCTCGCAGACAGGGAAAAAGAAAGGAAGAAAGAAATAAGGTGTATTGCAATGAGACAACACAGCCCCTACAAGAAAGAAGCGCAGATTTTTAAAAACTGAGACAAAAAAATTAATAGAAAACATTATAGATAACATATATGCAGAGTAACATCAAGCTTCAAAGAAGACTGACACCAGCTGAAGTAAGATTCGATAAAGTAACATATGATTTAGAGCAATTTTCAAAGTAGAACGATAATCTTGAAGTAAAAGGCAAAGTTCCGTACAACTTTTGCTGCATGATTTGAGTTATGTTATTCTACAATGTTCATGCTTCAACATAAAACCACACCCAAACTATTACATATACAGATAGCCTATAAGCACAAACACACATCCATCCCATACACACATGCATTCCCCACATATATACACACACCTCTGCATCCACCCTAACACTGCTCCCCATCCAAACAACACACACACACATATATACAATACACACCCACCCACTTTCCCACAAACACACACATACACCCAAACCCACACACCCACCCACACATACACCCAGCCACCCACCACCCACCCACACATACACACACATGCCCACACACCCACCTACACACCCCAACACACACACACACACACACAAACCCACACACACACACACACGCACACACACACCCACCCCACCACACACACACACACACACCCCACCTGGAGTGCACTTTCTGCAGCATTTCCACCAAGCCCTGCAGACCGGCGGGAGGGCGGGGCCACTGCACGCTCTTGCCGTAGTCCTTCATCTGACGCACGTTGTGGAAGCGATCCACGATGGACAGGATGTAGCACCGCATCTTGTAGCGCTTGAAGCGCTGCATGATCAGGTAGATGGCCCGCATGAACTTGGCTTTCTTGCGAGCCAGGGCTCCGCGCGTCATCTGCCCACACAACAAACCCCATACAGAGACTGTTTGCGTATAGTATTAACCACCATGGCAGTGTGAAAATCTTACCAATTTCTCTTCACAAGCCATTTGGTCAAATTCGGATTGTCTAATCATATATTCGGTCTGATAGATCAAATGTGGTGCCTACTCCTGTACCAAAAACACAGCGCGCAAATCCAACATCACTCAGTCAAGAGTGCTAAAATTAGCGCGCCCCTTCCTTTTACCTAGTCCAAGTGTGGTCAGTTCCTGCTGTAATTATAGCATAGTATGGGATGGACAGCAACTGAGAACAGCTGAAAGTGGGGGAAACTGACAGCTGTAAAAGGCTAACAGGGATCATGTGTGCCAGATGTTAGTGTGAACTGAGTTAGATATACTCTTTTCCCTGCATTCTATTGGAAATCACTAGGGCACTACATGGAAGAATTGCCTGTTCCTCAATATAAAAACTGCTGCCATTCATTCAAATAAAATGTTCACTGATTAGTCAGCTTTTTTACCCTGGCCATCCACCAACCATTACTCTAAAATTTGCAACAAACAAAAATCTTTAAAATGAAAAGAGTACTACTTTCACAGTGTGGACATGGTTCAGAACCCCCCCACCCCTCCCCCCCAAAACAAGGTAATTTGTTGATACTTTTCAATCTCCAGTGACAAGACTGGAGTTTGCTCAAAACCACCCCCTTACCTTCTGCAAGTAGAGCACAATGCCAGGGATGCGGCGATCTCTGGCCTCCTCAAAGGCAAACAGTGTCTGTGGGGATCGGATGAAGATCTTGGATTTTCCAAACTCCACGTCTGAGGAGAACCCCTGACTGTTGACCAGAAAGCGAACCCCATCCACAGTGCTGCCGCGGAAGTTGGGCCACGTGTCGCGAGTGATGCACTTGTATCTGCACAACGAACAAAATGTCGAGTGATGCACTTGTATCTGCACAACGAGCAAAATGTCGAGTGATGCACTTGTATCTGCACAACGAACAAAATGTCGAGTGATGCACTTGTATCTGCACAACGAACAAAATGTCGAGTGATGCGCTTGTATCTGCACAACGAGCAAAATGTCGAGTGATGCGCTTGTATCTGCACAACGAGCAAAATGTCGAGTGATGCGCTTGTATCTGCACAACGAGCAAAATGTCGAGTGATGCGCTTGTATCTGCACAACGAGCAAAATGTCGAGTGATGCGCTTGTATCTGCACAACGAGCAAAATGTCGAGTGATGCGCTTGTATCTGCACAACGAGCAAAATGTCGAGTGATGCGCTTGTATCTGCACAACGAACAAAATGTCGAGTGATGCGCTTGTATCTGCACAACGAGCAAAATGTCGAGTGATGCGCTTGTATCTGCACAACGAACAAAATGTCGAGTGATGCCCTTGTATCTGCACAACGAGCAAAATGTCGAGTGATGCGCTTGTATCTGCACAACGAACAAAATGTCGAGTGATGCACTTGTATCTGCACAACGAACAAAATGTCGAGTGATGCACTTGTATCTGCACAACGAACAAAATGTCGAGTGATGCACTTGTATCTGCACAACGAACAAAATGTCGAGTGATGCACTTGTATCTGCACAACGAACAAAATGTCGAGTGATGCACTTGTATCTGCACAACGAACAAAATGTCGAGTGATGCACTTGTATACTTGTATCTGCACAACGAACAAAATGTCGAGTGATGCACTTGTATCTGCACAACGAGCAAAATGTCGAGTGATGCACTTGTATCTGCACAACGAGCAAAATGTCGAGTGATGCACTTGTATCTGCACGAGCAAAATGTCGAGTGATGCACTTGTATCTGCACAACGAGCAAAATGTCGAGTGATGCACTTATATCTGCACAACGAACACAATGTCGAGTGATGCACTTGTATCTGCACAACGAACACAATGTCGAGTGATGCACTTGTATCTGCACAAGGAACACAATGTCGAGTGATGCACTTGTATCTGCACAAGGAACACAATGTCGAGTGATGCACTTGTATCTGCACAAGGAACACAATGTCGAGTGATGCACTTGTATCTGCACAAGGAACACAATGTCGAGTGATGCACTTGTATCTGCACAAGGAACAAAATGTCGAGTGATGCACTTGTATCTGCACAAGGAACAAAATGTCGAGTGATGCACTTGTATCTGCACAAGGAACAAAATGTCGAGTGATGCACTTGTATCTGCACAAGGAACAAAATGTCGAGTGATGCACTTGTATCTGCACAAGGAACAAAATGTCGAGTGATGCACTTGTATCTGCACAAGGAACAAAATGTCGAGTGATGCACTTGTACCTGCACAAGGAACAAAATGTCGAGTGATGCACTTGTATCTGCACAATGAGCAAAATGTCGAGTGATGCACTTGTATATGCACAATGAGCAAAATGTCGAGTGATGCACTTGTATATGCACAATGAGCAAAAATGTAACAATTCGTTTTTGTTACCCGATAACTTTACAGTGACCTACAGCTATCATGCAGAGATCACTAACATAATAAATGATCAGCTGGGAGGCTGTGTTACAGGTTTGTGGGATTTTCCAGGCTCTGGCAAACTCCTATTCAGATCAAAGTATCATAGTATAGACTCCTTCAAAAAACCAAGACCAAACATTCCAGTACTAATTACAAATAGGAGTTTGAGGAAATAAATTTTTTTTTAATCAAATTGGAAAATTTCTCAAAGTACATAACAGACACACCAAGTATAATCCCTTGTGCCAGTTGACACCAGGATTTACCGTGAAAGAAAGTATGAAGTACAAACCTTTCCTGGAACTGTCAATTTTAACTGGATCTCCACACCATACCTTTATCATCGTTATTCTCATTATCATCATGCACCGTCTTCCCTCCATGGCAATATCTGTCTTCACTGCTTACACATATTTGTAACAATATGTACATGCACACGGATACACACACGCACACACACACAGAGAACATCTTGCGCACACGTTAAAACCCGTTCCGCTTTTCAGAAGAATAGGCCATTACGTGCCGGTGGGAACGGATGGCAAAATTTACAAAACTGCATATACACAGGGACTGGATGTAAAAAAGCACACAAGAGCTTATTCCATTATCCTTGAAATAAAAGAATGAATAAATGAATAAATAAAACACACACAACACAGATACACACACACACATGCACAACACACACACACAACACACAGAACTCAAGTCCTTCGGATGAGACTATAAACCGAGGCCCCGTGTGCGAACGCATGCAGAACATCTTGCGCACACGTTAAATCCTGTTCTGCTGTTCGAAAGAGTAAGCCATTGTGTGCCGGTGGGAACAGATGACAATTTTTTTTTTTTTTAAACAAACAAACAAACAACAAAAATGCATACACATGCATAAATTTTTATTTATTTTTTTAAGTCATCTGAGCGCTTTGATTTGTTGCTTTACAAGATTCAGCACTATATAAATTCCATACATTATTATCATTATTAGAACACCCACCTCTGCAGAAAGCGGTCGTAGGACATCCTGAAGGCAAAGCCAGCCCTGCGCACGCGCACATTCTCCAGCAGCCCCAGGTACATGACCTGGTGTCTGCAGCGTGTCTCGTCAAACTGAACAGGCGACTTGATTTCGTTGGGCTTGATGCACCGCACGTAGAATGGGGTCTGCACACACATCACTTTGTCTCTGATACCAGGAACCCATTTATTGTTTAAATTTTAAATTATTCATTTACTTTTGCCAGATCAGTATGTAGGCATTTATTATGATAATATTCATAGAAGCTGTTCAAAGATAATTATGTCTCTTAGGACCAAAATATGTATGCTGAGAAAATGTATAACCATAACTGATAAAATGCATCTGCCTAACACCAGTTTTTAGATAAATGTCTCTCACACACACAAGTGCGCGCACACACACACACACACCATATAGAAAGAAAATTTTAAAATGTGACACAAATGAAACAACATGTATTTTTTTTAATAAAAAAAAGAAAAGAAAAAAGAAGTGAATGTTCATTGCCACACCTTTGAAGCCAGATTTTCAACAAGGGCGATGATGGAATTCTTGAAGGAAGTACCAGCCGTGATAGGCCTCCTGGTGGTCTGCACAAAAATAAATAAATAATGTTTTTTAACCCTTCATTCAAAAAAATTGTGACAGTCAGAAAATCGTACAACACACAACAACACTAAACGAAGACCAAATTGCTAAAAAACATATAAACATAATTATACATTCAGTACGCATACATAACAAAAATGGAGGAATCTGGTAAACTGCTTTTCAGTGCAGAGCCCCAAGATTCTCAGAAAGTTAAGGAGGATGGTGGTACCAAAAGTAGTTCAGAACTTGATGACAAACTCAGAAAGAGCACTAGATATGTTCAAAGCTCACTGCTATGAAAATCTTACATATTACAGATGCTGACGTGCCAAAGTGTGTGAATCAAACCTGATAAAACCAACTCCCTCCCTGTCTTACCTCTGTCACCAGCTGCTTGCCCTCTGGCCACATGGACTTGATCACATCGTTGGAACTGTAAAAACCAATCAAGGGAGAGTCAATTCCACAACTGAATATGCCTTGCCAAACCAATCACATACTTTTTCTTGACATCTTTACTTCGTCTTAGGGAGGCACCGTGATCGAGTGGTTTAGGCGGTCAACTTGTGATCCAGAGGTCGCGGGTTTGAATCTCGATCGGCTCGGTGTTGTGTCCTTGGGAAAGACACTTTACTCCTATTTTCCTCACTCCACCCAGGTGTACAAGTGGGTACCAGTTCTGCTGGGGAAGTATCTGGCGACAGACTAGTGTCCTGTCACAGGGGTGGTGAAAAACCATCAGTTCGCTTATCGCTACAGAAACCGGGATAAGCTCCGGCTCTATGGGCCTTCTGGCTCGAAAGAACATACTTTACTTAGTCTTGAATGTACATAAACAAAATACAGAAAAACAAAAACATTCATAACTAATTTGCAATTGTTTACATAACAGGAAGGGAAATACAGACTTGAAAACATAACAATTTGTGAGAAATCAATCACAAAAGTAACTGCATCATATGAAGCATTAACACTGGCCTACTTCTTTTGCTGGTTGGTCTAAATCTTCAGATAATACATCGTCAGAACCTTCACAAAACTCTTTTTTCAACCCAGTAGACGTAACACCAAAAAAACCCAGGTATCATTAAACATGGACAAGCCATGCAACACTACACGAGAGAAAACGAAGGCAGCGAGCTAGCTACCTGTTGAACAAGAGGCGCTTGAAGTCCATGAAGAGCATGTCCTTGTTCTTGTCGATGAAGCCCAGCACGCTGTAGGTCACGTCCCCGGCGTAGTGCTTGATGCGGAAGTCACGGCCGTGCTCCAGGCTCTTGTCTGCTGGGGCCAGCTGTTGGGTGCCGAAGAGAAATGTGGAAACAACTCCTAGGGACTATTCACCGCGCATATTCATATGCACCACACGTATATGTATGCACATGTTTGTTTGTGTCTGTCTGTGCGTGCATGTCTGTGAACATGCGCACACGCATACACGCACACACACAAATGCATACGCACGTATGCACGCACACACACACACACGCAAGCACACACACACACACTAAAATACCACCACCACCACACCACCCACCACCACACCACACACGCTTGCACGCATGCACACTCACAAACACACACACACACACCCACACAAAGCCAGTGAAAAAACAGCCAATAGCCACCGTACCTTCCTGCACATGAAGCGATCGCCCTTCAGCTTCTGTGCCATGGCTTCCAGAAACATCTGCAAAATTTACAACACCATCACTATCAGACAACTCTTATTTTCTCACAGAAATAGTGTAAATACAAAATATTTCACATATATAACATACATTATATTATACATCACACTGCTAAGCTATCGACAATGAAAAGAGAAAAAAAGTGAAGACTTCCTCAAAGTTAACTTAGCAGATGCTTGCCTCGTTCATAAACTCAAGTGAAACAGTAGGAAAAAAGAATACAATTAACCTCAGAATACATGAACCAGTTTACAGGCCATGTAACATTCCTTCCTATCATTCTTACTAATGTTTCTACATGGTCTGTCACAGCCATACTTTAATACAACATTCAAGAGAAAAAAAGAAGTTGAATTTTTCTTTTTGTGAGTGTGTGGTCTCAGTTGCATCCAGATCAAAGCACACTTTTTTTTCCCTTTACTCTTTCTTAAAAGCAGAAAGAAAGAAAAAGTTGTTTTTATTTTTATTTATTTCTTTTCCTTTATTTTTTAATCAGAAGAATGTTAAATCTTTTGTCACTCAGCACTCTTTCACTCACTTTGAACATAACCTGAGCCTGGCACGATAACTGCCCTAGGCTGTACAACTTTTCTTCTTCATCAAATGCTCTGACAGCAACTACTATTGTCTGTCATATAAGCAAAAATGCGTTTCACTGCAGTTAAGCACCCAATTCAGGCCCTGTACATTCAACTTTGGCATGAAAAAGAATTATCTTAAGTCTTTCTGGAAAAAAGGCAAGATAATGGACCAAGAAGGCAGAAAACAGACGAGAAGGTGTCAAGAAGAACAGGAACAAGCAATAGAAAAGAGGGAATTCCTAGCACAGGGTGCAGCTGCTCTTGTGGCAACACGCTCCCCTTGGGGAGAGTAGCCCAAATTTCATGCAGAAAAATCTGCCGTGACTTAAAGGGGTATACAGAATTTCCAGAAGATGGGGATGTTATCTATACTGACAGAAGGTGGGGATGTTATTTATACTGACAGAAGGTGGGGATGTTATTTATACTGACAGAAGGTGGGGATGTTATCTACACTGACAGAAGGTGGGGATGTTATTTATACTGACAGAAGGTGGGGATGTTATTTATACTGACAGAAGGTGGGGATGTTATCTACACTGACAGAAGGTGGGGATGTTATTTATACTGACATGCCCTCATCATCCCTACGGGGAAGCACAACTTTGGAGGTGGTAGGAACTGACCTCATCGGTGACCTTGCCGACGTTGAGGCAGGCCTCGTCCAGGATGGCCAGCACGCCCTTATGAGGTGCCTCCACCAGGTCACAGATCACCTTGTTGTTGAAGTAGTCCACCTGCACACCACCAAGGTAGTATTAACACATGTGTATATAAACACACATAAAAAATACACAGAAATATCAAACATGCTGCTATCATGTTTTTTTTATTCTGCTGTCTTTTCTTATTTGGCCCTGTCAGGTTCTTCCCCTGCACTCTTTCTCTCTCTCTCTCTGAATTGAAAGACAGACTCATTTGTTCATTTAAACAAAATTGGCACTCGGACATGGAAAGTAAAATACTGCTGGTTTTTTTCGTTTAAGTATGCTTTTCAAGCTGAAAAGTATCTTCGAATAGTCACTGACAAATGGCACCGACTAAATTATGCAAGATTTTGACTAAGAACACTCGGTTTCAATGCAAATAAAAGATGGTTTCAACCTGAGACGTCCACACAGTTCTCATGCCCTATGTGTGGTCATATTCTTGATGATGAAGTGCATTTCCTGTTTCATTGTCAATCATATGTTTCCATACGTGAAAAATGTGGTGTCCTCAATCTAGAAGCTTTTGGAAGGCAAGATATTTTTTCTAAAAGATATTTTTTCTATCTTATCGTCTGATGATGATATTGTGATCAAATCGGTTGCAAAGTTTATTGCTGAAGCACTGAAATTACGACAATTACAGCTAAGTTCCAATTAGTTTAACATTTGTGACTAAACTAAAGTTATGTTAATATGTAATCTCCAGCATTTTGTGACACCTAAAGAAACATTTGTAATTACACTGTAATCTCCAGCAAGAATACTTATTGAAAATTCCACATACAATTTCATTGGATGGTCTAATATAGCATTCTAGAATGTTCTTTTTATTATTTTAGTTATTGCTTATTGGTTCCTGTTGTTCATCCTTGCTATTACTTTGTGTTCAGTTTGAAACTGAGTTCATGTCAGAGCTTAAAGTCGTATCCATTTATAGAGAGATCTTTTGGGTTGGTTTGTTTTTTGATTTTCATTACGTTAAATGCATCATGTGATTTTTCTTGTATTTATTTGTATTTACAAAAGAAATTCGTGTATAACCCCCCTTGTCAATAAGCCACATTGGGCAATGACAATAAATTGGTCAAAGCGTCAAAGCGTCTCTCTCTCTCTCTGTCTTTCTCTCTCTCTCTGTCTCTCTCTCCTTCTCTCTCCCCCTCTCTCTCTCTCTCTCTCTCTCTCCCTCTCTGTCTCTCTCTCCCCCCCCCCCCCCTCTCTCTCTCTCTCTCTCTCTCTCTCTCTCTCTCTCTCTCTCTCTCTCTCTCTCTCTCTCTCTGACCACACCACTGTGTAGTACTCACATGGACCCACTCGATGCCTTCCCTCATGTACTCCTCCTGCTCCTGTTTGAGCACCAGCTCAATGAACAGCTGCTGCAGCTTCTCGTTGCAGTAGTTGATGCAGAACTGTTCAAAGCTGCACGGTGAAGACACAGACAAGATACACACTTTGGTGAACAGTGCACCTAACTACCACTTACATACACTGACTGACGATACTATTTTGAGGTCTACGATACCGATCGTTCTCACTAGCTAATAACTCTTTTCTGTCTTGCAGCACCCACACAGCCAAGCTATAAGTTTAAAGAGTTCTATTCAACTTTTGTTTGTTTATTTGTTGTCCTAGTCAAATAAAAACACAAAAAAGTGCCTATATTTATTTTCAGATCTGTTTCTTACCTCCCCAAAGGGAGACTTAGAAGGAAAGTCAATAAAACATTAAAATTTATCAAAAAATGAAGTTTACTTAGAAACTACACAAAAACAAACTTGCTACGCACAAAATATATTTTCATTTCATTCACTGATTCAAGCTGGCAGCAGGATATATATACAAATACGGAGTTACTGGCTGGTGCATGTGCACTCATACACCCTCTCTCTTACTCACTCATAGGTGCATATGCACTCATACACCCTCTCTCTCACTCACTCGTACACACATACACAAGTACACACACAAAGCTGTATCACAGTTCTACAGTAAACTGTACACTGACTGAAGACAATAACAGATGCACTACCAACCCCTTCTATGGTCACTCACTATACTCAATCCCATATGACATATTCATGTTTGGTATCACACAAATGATAAGATCTACTCTCCCTATGTCTCAAGACTCACAACACGTCGGTCACACAATACCTGTTGTTGTCGAAGATTTCAAAGCCGTAGATGTCCAGTACACCAATGACAGTGTTTTTGCCCACATAGCGTACACCGCTGTGTTTGGGATCGATGGCTTCGTTGATACGACCCACAATGTAGGTGAACATCCGATCGTAAATGGCCTGCATAGACAGAGGACAATCCAATACTGAAAGATCCAAAGCATTTTTTTTTTGTAATTGTGAATCAGATTAAGTTTTATTTTCAAATATATTACTGAAATCTTTATGGATAATAATAGTTTTTTTGGTTTTTTTTAGCAGCCTGGAAAATTAGCTAAAGTCAATTAAAACTGCAGCAAGCCTATTAACTGTTCCTGGCTTCTGATAAAGGACACACACACACATGATCAATATGATGAGACAAGCCAGGTGAGCTTTCATGGATCCCAAGCTATTAGTTGGAAACAAGGTTTTCAGTGATTTCTGAAATGCATGTATGGAATCAATATCTCTGACATCCGTGAGAAAGTGCATGCCACATGGTAGTGGCATAGTAACAGAATGCACACTGGCCATAGTACTGAGATTGTAATGTTCCCATAAGCTGGAAACAACAAACTCATTTTTCTCTTGGTTTAAAATGTCTATTCACTATCAGTGATTTAGACAAGGAACCAACACTCAACAGACGACAGCAAAGCGCGAATCAGGCAGGCAAAACCATGAAACAAGGTCAAAGAGGGAGGTTTTCTCTGGCAGAATAGAATACTCTTCTGTGTCGTCACTTTGAGATTCTCCCCCTAAAATACCCACTATGCAGTCAAAAACGAAACACAGCCACAACCGCCATGCCCTAAAAAAAAAAAAGGACCCACAGCCTGACCTTGGCGAAGGCGTTGCGGGCATAGAGGGCATCGTTGACGCTGAGCTGCTTCTCCACAACGTTGCCTCCAGCAGCGATGGCTCTGGACAGCAGCGCACGCTCCAGTGCTTCCGTCTCCACAGCCAGCAGCTCGGCCAGGTCCACCAGATCCTGTCGGTTGGACACCTGCGCGTGTTCCCCGTCTGCCCCTGTCTCAAAGTTCACGTTGCCCTGCCCGACAGAGAGAGGCGACAGGTTTAAAACGTCTCCTTTCTCTAGGTCTTTTCAGTTACGTTTGTTATATCATTGAACTAAAGTAAATATGCATCCATTCTGTTTTACAGGTTGGAAGTGGGGGGGGGGGGGGTACAAGAAATTATCTCACACTCAAAAGTTTTTTCTTTCAGGTTTCTTTTTTATGCAATTTATTAAAATATCGAAGACAGCTCCTACGGTCAGGAAAGAGTAACAAGGCAATAGTTCAATCACTTCTACAACCTTAGCATTAGAGTGAAATACAGTCAGAGCAGGTGGAAGGATGGTAGTCATATCTAAAACCCCACCAACTAAGCTTTCTGCAAATAAATGTTATCAATTTTTGGCAAAACTGTGATGTTAAGATTTGTACCAAGAGGCGTACACTACACACACACACACACACACACACACACACACACACACACACACACACTCTCTCTCTCTCTCTCTCTCTCTCTCTCTTTCTCTCCCTTTCTGACCAAGAAAGTCAATACATAGCATTATAAAAGCGCACCACCAGCTCATACTCACCAGATGAAGCACGGCGCCCACAATGTTCCAGAGAGTGTCAATGTGCCCAGGCTGGAATCCTGAGGACTTCAGGGCACCCATCACAGACTTGAAGTCTCCACGATCATCGATCGTTGACACCTGCACATGCATACACAGAATACACATATAATCACAGATGTACATACATGCATGCAAATACACATGTAAATACACATACAGACACATCTGCATTGACATATTAATGTATAATTGTGTAAAAACACATGTGCACACATGTGCACACACACATTCATGCACATAAGCATACATATGCAAACACACACACACACACACACAGTAGAACGGGTGACAAAATTTACAAAACTGCATACACATAGGGCCTGGAAGTAAAAAAGTATATGAGTGACTTATTCTATTATCCTCGAACTAAAATAATAATAAATAATTTTTTTAAAAAGCACACACACATACACACACACAACACACACACACAACACACACAACACACACACAACACACCACACACACACACACACACACACACAGAACTCATTACCTTATGTTCCCCGCCCTGGTTGATGAAGTGATAAGCTCTAGGGTCACGTGACAGTTTCATCCTTGCCAATCGGTCATCTGGAGCTCCCATTAACAACTGCAAACACAATACACACACACTCACAATCAAAAATCTTGAACATCTCAGAACACTGAATATGGCTGTCCATCGTGCAAGAAAAGATGGCCATGTTTTCTGATAAGCATTCACACAGAAATCAATTTATGCAGGAATTGTAAAACAAAAAAGTAACGAAACACATATACACAATCAAAAATTTGTAATCTCTCTGAACACTGAATACAGCTGTCCATCATGCAAGAAAAGATGGCCATGTGCTCTGATAAGCATTCACACAGAAGTCAATTATGTAGGAATTGTAAACAAAAACAGCAAAAATAAAATGCACATAGTTTTTTTTTGTTTTTATACCAACTAGGAGCAGCTTTACATATTTCAAACACTGGGTACTACAGAATGAAATCATGTTGGTTAACTAGCGTCTGTTTTGCTAGACATTTTTAGATGTCAATAAAGCAAAAAGACCAACACTTACTACGTTCATTGACTACTACGTCACAGTTGTTTTTGCATCAGAACTCTGCTGTTGCTTCAGCTGAATTTCTTGTGGTGTGAACTTTCCGTATTGGTTTGATTGTATTACAAACCCAGCAAAGCTATCCAATTTAGGGACTATACCATCAGACAACCATCAAAGTGACTGTGCACATATTCTCTTCTGTCCCTTCTGTAGAGCCTGTGCTCACTGAAAGAAAGGCAATGACAGCAGATCTGAACAATAAAACTTTTGTCTTTTAACTTGAGGCTAATGTTAGCGTGGATTATACGGATTGTAACTCAGAGAAGGGGACGGGATAGCTCAGTGGTCGGAGCACTCGCTTTCCCCCAGCCAAGTTAAGCAGCGTCGAGCGTGGTTACCAGTTGGATGGGTGACCGTTTGCGCGCCTTGGCTTCAGTACAGTTCCCCCAGTCCACCCAGCTGTAAATGGGTACCTGCCCTCTTTAGGGTCAGGGAAGGTAAAGCAGCGAGGGAGAGGAGATGGGCGCCGCCCTCAATATGCTGGCCCTAGAGAAGTGAGGTCTCTGACGCCTCGCTCCCCTACGACCTTATAGGTTATGGGACTCCTTTACCTTTTTTTTTTTTAACTCAGAGAAGGCTGTCAATAGCTTAGATTCAGTAAGCGATCTTCTCCACAAGGAAGAATGCACATACATCTACATACATGCAAGCACCTCACGCACACACGCACGTGCACACAAACACACATATAAACTCACACACATGCACACACATACACACACAATCTTATCCACAAATATGAATGCACACGATACAAACACATACATGCATGCATGCATATGTACACACGCACGCACACATGCACGTGCAAACACACACACACACACACACACAGCTCATCATACCTGGTAAAAGGAATGGAAGTTTCTCTCCCCTGCCTGCTGGTAGACCACTCGACTCTACATGGAACAAACAAAACAAAACAAAGAACATAGTTTAGCTATCTGAACATCTGTTATCATACAGGATGTGTGTGTGTGTGTGTGTGTGTGTGTGGTGTGTGTGTGTGTGTGTGTGTGTGTGTGTGTGTGTGTGTGTGTGTGTGTGATAGTTTAGCTATCTGAACATCTGTTATCATACAGGACGTGTGTGCATGCGTGCGTGCGTGCGTGCGTGCGTGTGCGTGCGCATCTGTCTGTTTCTTTCTTTCTGTCTGTCTGTCTGTCTGTCTGCATATGTGTCTACAACTGTGTGCATATAAAAGCCTGTGTGTGCATGCATGCATACATGTACATACACATCAGTGAAGGCGCTTACAGTAAAAATTGTGTATGTATGTACACTACATGCATCTGTATTAAAAAATAGTGCATGTGAGAGTGTGTAAATGTATGCGCTTGCATACATACATACATACATACCCATTTGTGTGCCCCTGTATGTGTGTGCATGTATGCATGCATGTATGAGTACGCACATCCATATGTGGACACTGACACGTACGTACATCCCTGCAGACAAACGTGAGCATGCAAATTACATAAATCAATGTCTTGACCCTCTCTCCCACGTATCTGACAAACGGCTTCCCAGAAACACAACCCCACCTTCTCCAGGAGGTAGTTGTTGATGTGTCCTCCAATGGGGTCCCCCTTGAAGTCAAAGTTGATGTCCATGTACTTGCCAAAACGACTCGAGTTGTCGTTGCGGTTCGTTCTGGCGTTGCCGAAGGTTTCCAGGATGATGTTGGTCAGGATCAGCACGTCTTTCACCCTGTAGACAGCGGTCAGTAGCTCCAATCCATTTTTTGGGGGGGCAAGGGGGGATGGGCCGACACTATAGCTTAGTGGATAAGAGCGTCTGACTTAATTTGGTCCTGAGGAGGAGACTATAAACTGTGGCCCAGTGTGCGAATGCACGCAGAATATATTGCGCACTCATTAAAATCCCATTTCACCTTTCAAAAGAGTAGGCCATTGTGCGGATGACAAAAAAACAAAACAAAAACGCATGCACACAGGTGTCGTGTTTAAACACCATCTCCGAAGTCAGAATGCAGCTACCTATATGGAGGGGGAACAGTCATATATGCAAAAATCTCACCACTGGTAAACTTCGAAGCTCTAGCTGAGGAATGGGGGAGTGGGGGGGGAGAGAACATTTTCAATGAAACTTTAAAAAGATTTTTTTTTTAAGCATTTGACTTCAATCCTACAGGTTCACAAAATCATGGCTTCAAATCTCCGTAAAGGCACTTAATAAATTAAGGGTAGGGGAGGGGATTATTTATTCAACTTTAAGTGCAGACCTGCTATTTTCTTTATTCCTTTCATATCAGTATAAAAACGCATGCAGATGATCAAATCTGTTAGTCAAGTCAAGTGTTCAGTGGGTTACAAAAACATGACCACACCCAGCATGCATCCTGTAACTGAGCAGAGATGGGCTCCACCAGGTTTAACTTGCCAAAGACACATGGCCTGAAAAACTTTAGTGCAGTGCCCCAAGCCAAGTCAAGTCAAGTCAAATTTTTATTTCCTGATGGTACATTGAATAAGCATTGAATACAATTTTGCTTTGTTTCATCAAGCCATCTATCTAGGAACAAAAAACTTGATCAATACTATCTAACTACATTATCACCATAACCAATAATAATAAGACTAACTCCATAAGAAAAATAGAAACGGAGAAAAAAAGAAAGAAACACACACACTCACACATGACCAAAAACAAAAAAACTCACAATAACGAAAATGGACCCTCCCCCCACCCCCCACCCCCACCCCAAACAAGAATAATACACTGCATAACTCACGCACACACACACACGCAATGCAACTCAATATAACACAACACAACCCAACCCAACACAACACACACACACATTCATACACATACTCAAGTACATACACGCGACCAAGGACTCCTCGGGGGGTTAAGGGGGAAGAGAAAAGAGATCAGTTGTCAGTGTGCAGAACACACAATGGCCTACATTACCCTTCTGAAGGCTGAACCGATTTTAACAAATATTTATTTACCAGATGTTCTGCATGCATTCACACAGGGGTCATCTGTTTAAAAGTACCGTTGGTACTGATGTTAACTCCAGAGAGAAAAAAATCCCCTGGAACGGGTGCACTCAATTGTGGCTCAAACCCAGGCCATCAGATCGCAAACTCAGGACTCTAACCATTAGGCTATCCCGCACCTCAACCCCCCCCCCCCCCCCCCAAATTCCAACCTCTTTATGTTTAATAAATGATTATACTGTGCTGTGCTTGTGATGAGCTGTGCTGTGCGGTTGTCTTCTTTTGTGTTGTGGTGTGCTGTGGCGTGGGGTGGCATGGAATGGGGTGGGGTGATGTAAGGCGGGGTTATGTAGTGTGGCGTGGTGTGACATGATGTGAATTGGCATGGCGCGTGGTATGGTGTGGCCCATACTGTACTCCTGAAAAAACTTAGAAACGTCAGTACTCTTTCCTGCCAGTGTGGTTACTGTAAAGATAGTACAACAGTTTACAAAGTGTGCCTCTCATTTTACGATGCAGCAAAATTCCTCCTACCTTTCCACCTCCCGCTGTCCACTGACGTTGGTGACGGCGGCGATGTAGCGCATGATGATCTTGGAGGCCTCTGTCTTCCCAGAGCCACTTTCTCCTGCACACCACATCAAGCAGCAGTTTTCTTTAGTATCGACCTATCCACTGCACTCTCATATACACATGCATGCAAACACACACATGTGCCTACATGCACTAACTCACTCATACGCATGCATGATGCATGTACACACACATATGCGCACACACACACACACAGACTCACAGACACACACAAACACAAACACACACACACACACACAGAAGAATGTTGAAAGCGATAATGAAGCACATTATAGTACAAACAATCAATTCTCCTGTGTTAATCAACCAAGGACAGTGTCAACATGCAATGATTACAACATCCATTGCCAGGTGTTGCCACCCCAAGCCATCCTACTCCCCACCTATCCCCCCACCCTCCACCAAAAAAAACCCTTAGAAACAAACTGTAAACAAAATACAAATGCTGAACAAAAATGTATCAAAATGGCATATTTGAATTTACCTTGGAATGTTTAAACCAATATGAAATGTAGCTTTCTTGTGTCCTTCAAGATGGTGATTCGTATCAATGTGCCTGTCACTACTGTAAATGCCCTTTATGAGAAGATTAAAATATGATGATTTAATTTTTTTTTTTACTTTTACTATGTACAACAGAAAGGCTTTTATCATAATCTTAGGCCAAAAACAAGTTTTTGCATTACAGAATTTTGCAGTTCTATCAAATGCCTACACTCAAGGGAGGAAACATTCCAGTTCTATGCCTCATAATCCACAAGACTTCTTCAAGAACAGAAAGTTCAAAAGTGGCATTCTCATTTGACAATTATTTTAAAATGTGTGTGTGCATGTGTGTGTGCATGTGTGTGTGCATATGTGCATGGATGCATGCGGTCATGTGTGACTGTGTGCATCATGTTCATCTGCATGCCAGAATATATATTGATGTATACATAATGTGTTTATACATGTGCGTCTACATCCATGCACACACGCATGCATGTGTGTGCAAAGAGAAAGAAACCCTTCAAAATTGATCAAACTTAACTCTGCAAAGTGCTATATAATTCACTGACACACAATCAATAGTCAAAAGTCCCATTCAGCAAGGTGTTTCCAGTCCAGATAGTAAAAGACCAGTAGAAAAAAAAACTTGTGCAGTCAGCTCAAGATTCTGTTCATCCAAGTTAGAAGCCAAAACTGCAGCATGTTCAATGTACAGGTCTGTACTGTAGGCATCAGTTCAGCATCTACAGAGTTGACCTGACTTTAGGTCTCTTGAGGAGTCCTGCCAGGGCACTGCGCTGAATTTTTCAGTTGTAGGCAAGTTCAACCTTGTGGCGGCCTCCCCTCCAGATACAGTTACACACAGCCAAAAACAAACAAACAAACAAAAAGCCTATGATTTTTTTTTACACAGCTTTAAGAATGTATGTTTATTGGTATGATGAATTTTATCTTAAACCTTATGAAAAATATGATGTATACATATATGTGAGAAATCAAATAAACATGAGACATATACAGATATGAATGCATCATGCAAACGCACACACACACAAACATACACACAACACACACACACAAACATACACACACACAACACACACAACATACAACACACACAAAACCACACACACAACAACCATACCCCACTCCCACCCTTAACACACACACACACACACACACACACAAACACACCACATCCCACCACCACCCCCACCTTACCCTCCTCCCTCCCACACACACACACACACAACCCACTCCCACCCCACCCCACCCTTACACCCCCCCCACCACCCACCCACACACACACACACACCACTCCCCCCCCCCCCACCCCCACTCTTACCACCCCACACACCACACCACACACACACACACACACACACACCACACACACACACACACACACACACACACCACACACACCCACACACACACACACACACACACACACCACACTTCAGCATTCCAGTTTACAGGGTCCACAAACACTAACAGGATCAAGATAGACTAGAACAGGTAGGTAACAGACTGAACACAGGGTGAGCAGGTCACATACCAGGAACTTGGGGAAGAAAAAGTGAATCACTTGGGGGGGAGGGGGGGGGGGGGGGGGGAAGGTGGGTGGAGGGGGGAGAAGGAGAGAAAAAAAAAGATTGGGGAGGGGGTAAACTGACAAGACTGTTTACTTTTGTGTGTATGTGTGTGTATGTGGGTGGGTGGGTGCTGTGTGCACGCACACCCCTGAGTGTGTGTGTGTGTGTGCACGTGTGTGTGTGTGTGTGTGTGTGTGTGTGTGTGTGTGTGTGCGCGCATGCACACGGGTGAGTGTGTATGTGTGTGTGTGTGTGTGTGTGTGTTTGTGTGTGTGTGTGTGTGTGTGTTGTGTGTGTGTGTTATGTGGTGTTTTGTGAGTGTGTGTGAGGGTGGGGGTGGGGGGGAAGAGAGAGGATCACCTGGATTCATTTTAAAATAAGACTGGAAAGGGGAACAAGACAGTTTGCTTCTTCTCAGTGTCTGTGTGCGCGCACGAGTGTGTGTGCATGCGCATGTGTGTTATACGCATAAGTGGATGCACACATGTGTGCATGCATGTGTGTATGCATGTGTGCATGCATGCGTGTGTGTATGTGAGTCTGTGTGCACCTGCGCACACATGCACATATGTGCATGCGTGTCTGTGTCTCTGAGTGTGTCTGTGCTGGTATTTGGGTCTTTAAACCATTCTCTGTGTACCCCTAGGTGCACGTCTATGTGTGTGGCTGTGCCTGTCTGTATCTGTCTGTGTATGTGACCAGCACAGACACAGAGAGAGGCTAGGGTGAATGACTTAGGTTAAGTGGGCAGGGTCCAAGTTGACAAATCCAAAGTGGCCTGCCTGTCAATCCTTTTCCTTTCACTCATTCCCGACTTAGTCATTTTCTTCCATGGGCGTCAAGCAGTGCGTGCGGTTCTGCATACTATGTTATGCCCAGAACGTGACTAGCACTTGACTGTATCCTGTCTTAAGACGTGGCAAAACCAACCCATCTACACAAAAGCCTGTGCTCATATTCTTTTTCTTCTCTTTTCTCTTTTTTTTTTTTTGTTTGTTTGGTAATCCTTAGCTCTTGGCATGTTTGTTTTTCTTCTTCTTCTTCTTCATTTTTGTGTGTTGCATGGGTGTCAACTATTGCCACACGTTATGCTAGCTACTAGCACTTCAATCATGGTGTCAGCTGGCAAAACTAGCCCGTCACCGATCCCTCAGATTCCGAATCTTTGGGGTGCCTTCGAAGCTTTGTCAACCACCTTTCTCCAGTCCTCTCTTGCCCATCTGTTCAAAAATATCTGAGGACCATGCTATCATGGCACTTTTGTTTCTTCTGTTGTTTTTCGTTTGTTTTGGGGGTTTGTTGTTGGGTTTTTTAATATTCTGAGGGCCATGCCATTTACGTGTCTTCTTTTATGCCAAGAACGTGACTGAATTTCATCACCCATGCCATTTATTTAACAGGTGGCAGAACTAACTGATCTACTCAAAAGCTTTTGGTCATGCAATAGATATTCATATAATTTTTTTTTTAATGTAAATCATGAGCTGAAGAACGTTTCTTTCTTTTTTTACTGTCTTCTGTAGGCTTGTGCATGTTGTGAAGAAAAGGGCTTGCTGAGTTGCATCTTAGGAGTAATTACAGTATCAGGTGTAACACGGGTGGTGGAAAAACTAACAGACCTGTCCATTCAAAAACTTTTTGAGGCATACTGTCAGTAGGAAAAAAACGAAATTGCGAAATTCGGATCTGATCTGGCGTGTTACACACACACACACACACACGTTTCAATGCTTTTATTTAAAAATATACTAGATATATGACATTGTATACTGCACTAAAAAATTATTTCCACACATGCACACACAGACACACACACACAGTCACACACACACAGACACAACACACACACACACACACACACCTTTCAGACACATTTATACACATGTGCCCTGAAACAGTGGTCTTAAATGACTGAGCACATTAACTAAGACAACAGACGAGCACAATATACTAGTATTCAGTAAAACACAATGCTATTATGACGAGATCAAAATTGGATGATATACAGAAATCTGCCCCAAGGTTAAATACGTTGGTATGTTGAGAATTTATCATTTTTTTGTTGCTGTTGTTGTTTTTTTTATGTATTTAGATAGGGAGTGATTACAAGAGTTGAAAGAGTGCACACAATGAAGGAGAAGGAGGAGGGAGAGGAGAAGAAGAAGAAGAAGAGAAGAAGAAGAAAGAAGAAGAAGAAGAAGAAGCAGAGCAGCTATAAAAACAGCAACGAGGAGGAGGAGGAGGAAAAGACAGACAAGAAGACCGAAGAAGAAACCAACCTATACTGAAAATGAAGAGTATCAGAGGGTTGTGGGGTTGTTGTTGTTTTTTTGTGTGTGAGGTTTTTTTGGGGGGAGGTTGTTGTTTGGGTTTTTTGTTTGTTTTTTGTTGTTGTTTTGTTTTTTTGTTTTGTGGTTGTTTTGTTTTTTTGGGGGGAGGGGAGGGGGTCTTTTCATTTTGTTTGTTTTTCTTGGTGAGGAGAGGGGTGGTTGTCATGAGCTTTTTTTTTTTTTTGCAGGATGGGGGAAGAATGGGGTCTTGTTTATTTGTGGGTTATTTTTGTTTTATTTTGTTTGGGTTTCTTTTCTTTATGGCAGGAGGGGTGGGTGGGAGGGTGGCTTAAGTTTTGTTGTATGTTTGTTTTGTTTGCTTTTGTATATTTTGTGGTTACTTTTTTTTTATTGGATGGGGAGATATATTGTTGTTGTTCTTGTTCAGAAGGGGGGATTATTTATTTTGTTTCTTTCTTTCTTTATTTTTCTTTACTTATTAAGTCATTATCTCTCTTATAGGAACACATTCATAACACACAAGATGAATTGTATATTTCGTAGTTAAACTCCAGAAACATAGCTCATGCCACAAAACAGTTTAACTACTTGTAGCACTTGATGACTCATGGAAAATATACTAGAGCTTATATTAAAGTAGACACAGTTTGTAAGATAGAAAGCAAAAGAGGAAGGTGAAATGGGGAGACTGTGGAAACCTTACAACTTTAGACCAGTACCTTCTATAGCGAGAGAGAGAAATACTATGTATACTAAAAGCAAGCAAATCTGAAACCACAGTTTACAACCATGTCCTTGAATGGAATGTGTTCACGAGAGAGACTCAGAAAGTGAGAGACAGACAGGGACAGAGTGATAAAGTGTGTGCTGTGTGTAGTGTGTGTGTGTGTGTGTGATGTGTGTGTGTGTGTGTGAGTGTGAAGTGTGTGTGTGTGTGTTGTGTGTGTGTGGTGTATCGTGTGTGTGTGTGTGTGGTGCGTGCGTGCGATGAGGCGATGCGTGCGTGTAGTGTGTGTGTGTGGTGGTGTGGTGGGTGGTGAGGGGTAGTGTTGTGTGTGTGTGTGTGTGTGTGTGGTGTGGTGGGGGGGTGCACGCAGTGTGTACATGTGTAAGTGTGCGTGAGTGGGTGAGGGAGTGAGCAAGCGAGCGCATAAATGAGTGAGTGTGTCGCTGTGTGCATGCATGCATGCATATTGTATACATGCATGTGTGTTCATAATTATGTGCTTGTGTTGTGTATAATTTGCAATCATATGTTTGAGAAACAAAATATATGCCTGTCTGTAAACATTGCCAAAAGTAAATAACATTTCATACTTATTCATATTCAACTGCTTTCTTGCATAACCTAGAGCACCCCTCTCCTTTACGTGGGGTCAAACTGACCAAGGGAAGGGAGGGGACAAATCTGCTTCACACCAGTCCCTGGTCTAACCCCGCACAACCCACAACACAAACACAGCGAGGAATTAAGCCACTGGACTTTCTCACGATCTTGAAATTCTGGTCCACAACTCCAGTCAGTGTGCAGTCCTACTGCCCAGTATCATTGGGTGTCGAATTTTGATTTTGCAGGAATTTTTGGTTTTTTGTTTTGTGCAAATGGGTGTGATTTTGCACAAGAGATTGTGTGTGTGTGTGTGTGTGTGTGTGTGTGTGTGTGTGTGTGTGTGTGTGTGTGTGTGTGTGTGTGTGTGTGTGTGTGTGTGTGGTGTATGTGTGTGTGTGAGAGAGAGAGAGAGAGAGAAAGTGTGTGTGTGTGTGTATGTATGTGTGTGTGTTTGTGAGAGAGAGAGAGAGACTGACTGAGTGAGTGAGTGTGTGTGTGTGTGAGTGTGTATGTGTTTATTGTGGGTGGGCGTGCACGCACGTCTATGTGTATATGTGTGTCTGTGCATGCATACATGCATGTATGCATGTGTGTGTGCACGCATGTGTGCATGTGTGTGTGTGCAACTGCGAGCACACATGTATCATGTGTTCTTGCATGCATACTTGTTCAACTGTCCAAACAACTAACTTACAGTACAAGCTCATGAGTACACACACACACGCACGCACACATGCAGGCATGCATGCGCACACACACACACACTCTCACACACACATATGTATACACACACACTATAATTCAAACTTTTGATATTTATAAATCAACTCCATTTAAAAGAAACTGCTGAAGGAAAAAGACACACAGGAAGACAGTCTGCACCATGTACTGTATTAACTAGACTCTTAACTTTATCGCTCACATTCTGTCGATAACAACAAAGTGAAGGTAGTTAAAGGCCAGTGTTTATGCTGAGCATGCAAACTTTCTCTCAGTAATCTTAGGAATTCCAGGTGTAACTCGACAGCAGCATGAACTACTTTGTATCTGCTGAGCCTTCGTATGATTAGTGACCAGTGACTGAATCAGATCCGCTGGTGAAGTGTTGTATCATTCATACTCTCTATAGCCTAGGTGAATGGATGATTTTTATGAATCAAAAATGATGAAGACAGTGAATAGTTCACATTATAATATATATAATAGCTTCCTGCATTGCAAACATACCAGTGCACCTACACTGAAACAGTCATAAACACACACACAGACATACACACACACTCTCACACACATACACCCCTGCATGCACCTGCACACGCACACATGCATGCACACACACATGCAAAAACACAAACACACACACACATGTATAAACATTCCATTTTCCTCAAAATAAAAGAATAGATAAATAAAATAAATACACACACACACATACGCTCCTGCATGCACCTGCACATGGATACACGCACGCTCACACACACACACACACACACACACATGCGTATGCAACACAACACACACACATACACACACACACACACACAAGATATTAAACCTTATGTTGAACGAGCACATTCTACTATATATTTTACTGTCCCCAGTGCAACAAGGTATCAATCTACATGTGTTATTGTATAGCACTTTGATTTGTTGCTTTACAAGATTCAGCACTGTATAATACAAATTGCATATGTAGTAGTAGTAGTAGTAGTAGTAGTAGCAGTAGTCGTTGTAGTAGTAGGAGGAGGAGGAAGGAGGAGTAGTAGTAGCAGCAGCAGTAGCAGTAGTAGTAGTTATGAATATAATGTGGATAAAGCAGCAATGAGTTTTTTGTGTGTTTTTTGCCTTGGCAAATTTAACACAACGCTCTAAAGTTAAAAGGTTAATAACCGCACAAAAGGCAGAGAAACAAAAACAAGTTGACAAACTCTTTTTTTAATTATTTACACAGTCTAGAGAAAAACACCAAAAAAAATCCCAACAAACTATTAACTGGGAGCAGAAAAGAGGACAGGTGTAATAATTCAGAATGTCTGTGTGCTTGTGTGCTTGTGGGATATGTGTGTGTGTGTGTGCCAAGAGGGGTCAAAGGTGAGTTGAATCTCGAATCTTGCATGTATGCATGCGCGTGTGCGTGATGATGATGACCATCATCATCACGCACACACAAGATTCAAGATTTAATTCGCCTTTGACACTTCTTGGTACTCACACGTGTGTGTGTGTGTGTGTACGTATGTGCTTGCGTGTGTACGTGCATGCATGCGTGTGTGTGTGTGTGCTCACAAAACATGCGTCCATGTGTGCGTCTGTGCATGCATGCATGTGTGCGTGTGTCCATGCATGTGTGTTCATGCATATGTATGTGCATGCATGCGTGCATGTGTGTGTGCAAGCATGCATGAATGTGTCCGAGTGTGTGTGTGTCTATCCATGTGTGCATGAATGTGCGTGTGTGCATGTGTGCGTGTGTGTGTTGTGTGTGTGTGTGCGTGCGTTCATCAGCATATGTGCACACTTGCATACACATCAATGCATCCATGTGTGCACATCAGCATGGAAGTGTAAATACATCCATGCATTCATGACTATGTATATCATACACATGTATATCATACTATATGTGCGTTTACATTCTTACCTGCATATATACTACTATAGTACTAATACTACGCATATAATATAATTACATATATATATACACATATACCCAGTCAGGCAGGTCTACCCACTTGTTGCATGACCCCTGGAGGGCTGTTGAAAGAACAAGCTTCACTGGGCCCCAAACAGACAAACGGCAATGACACTTTATGGATGACTGTTCTTACATATCATGTTGCCCTGTTCCAGTCTTTGTCCGCTACGCTTTGTCTGCTTACAGGGTAGAATGGCATCTGCTTGGTTTCAATCGGATTTTATGCACACCTGTATGCACATTTAGACAGTGTGGTCGAGTGTACGGACACGTGTATCCAGACATATAAACACTTGTATGCATGCATGTGTGAACATAGTTTCTAAAGACAGAAAAGCGTTGACATGAATACTTATGTTTTGTTTGGGGTTTTTTGCTTGCAAGCACGTAGCTTATGAAATTAACTGAATAACATTAGGGCTTTCTGAAACTTCAGAAGAAATGTAATGACATTTTTTTCTTTAAAATCTATTTCAGGATGGCCAGGGTTCCAACGAAGAAGGCCGGGAAGCTTTCCAATGCTGAAAGATGCCGAGCATACAGAGAGAAAATCGAGAAATTCTTCTTTTTTTTTTTTTGTTTGTTTTGGTGTGTAAACCAATACCAGACTATTTCCCTTGCTATTAAAAAACCCCAAACCACTGATGCACTGAATGTCTGATAATTTTCTGTCAAGCACTAGTAATTACTTCTGATACTAGGAGAAAGCATATTATGTCAGACATTTTATAGTGTGTTTTGCCACTAATGTGGTTACATTTTTACCATTGTGCTTTTTTTTTTTTTGGGGGGGGGGGTTGTATTTCTTTGGTTCATTGTAAAAATATAGTGAAAGTTTTGATCAATAATTTTTTTAAATACATTTTATTGCTATTGTTCAAACTTGCTTCACTTTATTTCTTGGGTCTGATCATCTTTGAAAGTAATGTGTTGCCTACTGTCCCCAACTCCCATCACATTCTAATGTGTAAGTTGGGTTTTTTCCATTTCTATAGATATGTTTATAAGTGGATTCACGTGTTTTATGTGAGACACAAGAAAACATCGGTGCAGGAGAGCATTTTTGATTGAAACAGGTATGAATTGTAGGTCATGTAGTGTTTTGGCGTAATACTGATGTGCGACATATTTGTTGGTTTTTGCATTTTCCTCTTTGAAATAAAAAAGATTGACATAAATTGAGTCTGTGGTGTGATCTTATTGTATATATGATGTGTTACATGGAACACAAAACAGTATATGTTATCCCATGTTATTAGTAGAAAACTGAAAAAAACTGTTGGATGTCGCACTTCACTGATTACCACACAAACAGCTTCCCATGACCCATCAATTATTTGAAGGAAAAAATTTTCTGGTCATACACATTGATATGAACATACTCTTCTCAAATATATTCATTTTTGTTATACAAACATATAAAAAAACAGACTTAATTAGGTAGTTGGTGGTAATCACTGAGGTGCGACAAACCAGTGCAATAAAATTCTAAATGCTATTTTCTCTAAAACTAAATGTCAAACTATCTTTTCCTCTCACATGTTAATTCCACATGAGTGCCCCTTTTGAGAAATGCACTTGGTTCAAGTTTTCCAGTTACTTTGTGTTCAACCCCCCTTGTCCTATTTTCATGACGACCTTTTGGCAGGAAGTCATATATATATATATATTTTTTTTTTTTTGGTTTGTTTTTTTGTTTATATATATATATAATATATATATATATATATATACATATATATATTTATTTATTTATTTATTTATTTATTTATAAATATTCACCTTAAGAAGCATCAAGAGCATTGGTCTTCATGTTGACTTTACATAATTAAAAAAAATTGTTTTCATTCCTCGGCTAGAGCCCTGAGGTTCCTCAACAGAGAGATTTGTATATATTACGTGACCATTTTTGCCCACCATGTAAGTAAAGTTCTGCATTCCAACTTCTGGGATGATATGTGAACACTGCATCACAGCATCATTCATTCTTTGTCATCTTTTCTTACTGGCACGAAGACCTACTCCCCTGTGAAGCAGAACAGATTTTAACGTGTACGCAAGACGCATGCGTTTGCACATGGGGCCTTGGTTTATAGCCTGATCCAAAGGACTTTTGTGATTGTGGTGGCTTGAACCTGGCCTCAATCTCAATATAAACCCCATGGAAAAGTCCAGACATTTACATATTGACATCAGCTGTAAAATAATATAAGAAATCAGATAGAAAGCACTATTACCAGAAGGTGAAAACAAAAGTAGATGATAGCAAAGAAGAAAAGAGAAAAAGAGAAGAAAAAGAGCAATTAAAGAAAGCAGTTAAAGAGATCTATTCCTGCACAAGTATTTCCAAAGAAATTGGGGATACTACAAGTCTACAGTGAAACAGCTGCCAGTTTCTCCTCACAGGACAGACAAAAATGAACCAAACAATAAAGGAACCATGTTAGGAGTAGTCTGGATAAACATGCTGATACTGCTACACTAGCTGATCATTTTGTAAGGCGTTCTCTCTCTCTCTCTCTCTCTCTCTCTCTCTCTCTCTCTCTCTCTCTCTCTCTCTCTCTCTCACTCCTCTCTTTCTCCATGATTCACCCACAGCTTTAATGGCAATAAAACATTGTTCCATTGTTCAATACTGTTCAAATCATTCTCTCCATAATACAACATAAATGATATATCAATGTATTTTCAACCCACTTCAACCCTAAGGATTTTTCTTGAACATAGGTTTTAATCTCACTTTAAGTAGGTCTATATACTTTTTCCAGGAAGTACATAGTATGTTCTACTAGCTTCCATAATCATCGGGGAAAGACAAGGATTACGGAATTATGCAGTTTTGATTTTTTGCATGCTGTTACACACCCAAATAGGATTAAGCCACTTCAGACTGTTCAACCACCACACTGGAAAGGAGGAGGGGGCCGGGGGGGGGGGGGGGGGAACAGCCTTGTTGTAAGACTTAGAGCATTGTACTCATGGTCTGATGACCAGTAAGTGCGTAACCTCGAGGTACTGATTTCAGTCTCAAAAGGGATTTTCTTCCCTGGAGTTTACACTGGTGCTAATTGATTCCACACCCTACTTAAAATCCTTCAGGTGAGATTACAAACCAAGGTCCCATGTGTGGTCACATGCATAACATCTTGCACACACAGGAAAACCCCTAATTCAACTGTCTTTCTATGTTTCTTAGAAGTTTTATATAATACCAGCTATGACCAGTGGAACAGATTTAGAACACAAAAAACCTAGCATACACCCTGCTACCTGCAGAGAGATGAGCTTCACGAACCTCAACTTGAAAAAAAATTCATTGTAGTGTCTGAATCATGATTCATCAAGGAAATAAAATGGAAGAGGTCAGGTCAAATAATCTGAAATATTGGTGGTCTGACAAGTAAGAAAATCCTTCACTCTGTCATCACACAGCCTAGAGTCGGACCATATAGCTACCTGTACAGCCATAGAGACCCTCAGCCTGAAAATTTTAACAAAACTACCATACTAAGTTCGTTGTCAGAAAATCAATAAAAGCACTGAAATGCAAGGACACTGTCACTGATGTCACTGCTGGGAGGAGGATCCAGTGTATCGATTCAAATTTTTCATGAATACGACATTGTAAAACCCGCTGATCTTTACTGCAATGCTTTTCCCTTCACGAGTGCAGGGATCTGGCAGGCTGGGGCTGTTACTGTGATAAAGTGATTAATGCTAGTTTAAACCAGCGCACTTGTCTGGCCTAATGAAAAATGTTCACTTGACTGAAACTGTTCAATCATTAACACTACAGCACATTTTCCTGTGTCAACATTTCTTTATAAAAAAAATTTTTTAAAACATTATTTTCTCCACTTTTCATTCAAAACTTGGAATTCTGCTTGTTTCTTTAAAACCTTGTTAATTTGATTCATGTGTGTGTGCACGCACACACACACACACACACACATACACATTTTATTCTCTAATTTTGCTAAATGAGTTTGTTTTGGGTTTTTTAATGCATTTAACTTACACAACACACACACACACACACACACACACACAAAAGATGGCCATTACAGAACTTTTCATTTTGTTTGTAAAGGGCTGGACATGTGAAGACTGGAGTTTGCCTCCACAATGCCCCCTATATATATGCACTGAAAACCTATCCTAAATTAATGTAGTGCTGTGTGTTCTTCATTCCACCTTTCCCTCCTTCCTCTTGGGAGAACTATCCCTTTCAAGTACATCATGAATAAGGGTACAAATGCTAAGTTAATACAGAATAAAAGAAATAGTAAGATGATAACAAATGAAAATCAGCGATGGGCATTTACTTGTAAGTAAATTCTATTATTTTCATACGGGTCTGAACGTAGAGCTATTTCTGAACACAAAATATTCTTGAAATAATGTAATACAAAATACTGCCCAGTGTTTTCTATCAGTGATAGTATAAATACCATAGCATACTACAGTAGGACTGTTTTTCTTGTTGTTTTAAATAAAAAATTAGGTCAAACCAACTATAAAACATGCTATACCAGTAATCCACATCAAACAACTCTCCATATATCTATCTCAGTGCAGATAAGAACAATATAGACCTGTGCTGTGTTCCAAGCAAGAAACAGATCGTATTCTTACCTACTTGACTTCTCCCATAACTCCTTGAGGAGTCAAGGTACTGAACTGAATTTTTCGGTTAGTGTGCCATGGTCAAGTTGAACCCTGTAAAGCCCATCCCTCTCTTGGTAGCAGGTTACATGCTGAATATATTATATATGTTTGTGTCATTAATCCCACAGAGTGATAATTGGACTAGTCTTATGATATGAAAATTTTCTGTTTCCATTGTTCTGCACAGTTTGAACACTGAATTATCATCTGCTGGAAAGTTTGGGGAATTGAATCAGTAGCAATGTTAAGTTCTGAAAACAAACACCTCAGCAGAGATTTGAACTGCCAGATCTCAGAGCTCACTGACCATTAAGCGTTCCACACCCTACACCCCCAACCCCGTATACTCTCCCCACTGGTCTGTACCCAATGGCACAGACATTTGTTTTATAGGCACAGGAAGTTACAGATGGTTTTGAAATGACGAGTTGCCTGTCCCTGTCAATAAAACTGGGGGAAAAACAAAACACAAATAAGAATTTTTCAACAGTCTCAGAGTCATTCTCTCCAGCAGCTATGAGCGCCAAAACACATGACCATGATGACGTGATTGTTACTGTTGCCTCATTATTTGTTCAGTCTGCCTGCCTGTCTTCCTTTTCTCTCTCTTTTCTTTTCTTTTTTTCTTAAAAAGAAGGTGGGGGGGGGGGGGGGGGTGATAGCATTTGTAAAAGAGAATTTAAAGAATAAGTGTGAGAGGAATAGTTGAGCAAGGCGAGAAAAATGCTGTGAAAAGGTTCTCTCTCTCTCTCTCTCCTCTCTCTCTCTCTCTCTCTCTCTTCTCTCTCTCTCTCTCTCTCTCTCTCTCTCTCCTCTCCTCTCTCTCTCTCTCTCTCCCCCTTCCTCCTCCTAGTGTAATCTATAGAAATGTTAAACAGTAAACTGTACATGATCTTTCCTTCCTTTCACTGAAAGATAGGCATACCTTTGCTTTGATATCTTTAATATATTTATTACCATTCAAACATGGATTTTTAAAAGAAATATTTAATTCTTATTCAGTTATTGTATGCTTGTAATCCTTTTCCTCAATTACAAAAAAAATAAACAGTTCATTCAAACCTCCTCTACACCCCCACCCCACACCCCCACCCCCCACCCCCCATGCCTACCCCGGTCTCGTCTCTGTCTGTCTGTCTCTCTCTCTCTCCTCATCTATCTCTCTTTTCTCCTCTCCCAACTTAAGGAAGGTTAGAGAGCCATGACCTTCTGTCTCTGTCTCTCTTTCTCCCATATTATAGGAAGGTTAGACTACAATGACCTTTCCTTCTATTCATTGCATAATTAGTTTATAACTTTCTACTTGATATTATTTAACATTTTTTGGGGGGGTAAGATTTTAAAACGTTAGACTTGTTCATTTGTCTTGTAATGTTTTATAGTAAGATTTTCTTTTTAAAACTAAGCTTGTTCATTTGTCTTAACAAAAATATGGTATTACTCATATTCTCTATCTTAGTGTCTGTCTGTCTGTATGTGTGTCTCAGTGTGTCTGTCTGTTTCTCTCTCTCTCTCTCTCTCTCTCTCTCATCTCTCTCTCTCTCTCTCTCTCTCTCTCTCTCTCTCTCTCTCTCTCTCATCATATTTTATGAAGGTCAGGAAGAACCACCCAGAACCAAATCTATTGTGTCACCCATTGTTTCCCACTCCCTTTGCCCTCTCAGTCCCTTAGCTCAGGGCTGGTCACAGATAAGCTAAAGGGAAAGACACCAATAAGCAGAACAGCACTTTCTTTGTGAACACTGGCACCAAGGGGGAAAAAAAAGCAGAGTACAAACAGACACAAAAGAAATTTATATTTAGTAATTTACTAATACTATCTACAGATCACCGAGGACAGAGGTGAATGAGAATTCTTCTTTGTGTGCATGATATGCTTTAAACTCATATACACAAAACATTAATTTTTTTTATTTAAAATTAAAATAAAAAAATCTGTCTAATAAACTTTTGGAGTGCTCAGTTCTCTACATCAGCACATGGCTGGCAGCTTTCTTTCGGTTTTGTTGTTGTTCGAGATGGGGGTAGTGGTAGTGGGGATTCTGTTTACATGTTTGTTTTTGTTTTGTTTTTTAATCTGCTTGAAATACAGCTATACTCTGTACAAAGGAATGATTGTTTAATGACTAGAATCTTAATAACATTAAGAAAAACTATAAAATCAATAGTATGATGATGAATGCGACATTCTCTTGATGAGGCAACTGGTGGTTGTGGTGGTGGTGGTAGTCATTGAATGTGGTGGTGGTCTTCTCTTTCTTCTTCCTTCTCTTCTCAACTTCTTTTTCTTCTTATCCTTCTTCTTCATTTTCTCGTCTTTTAAATGTATTCTTGTTCTATTAATAATGGTGCGAAGTGTGCTATATTAAATCGAGCCACAAAACTTTTCACTACTGCCATTACTGGTAATAACACATCTGAATTCATTCTCAGTCTCTTATGTGACCTCAGCTACAAAATGAAAAGGAAAAAACTCAACATGGCCAAATCCTGTTTCCTTAAAGCGGAAACAGTCAACATACAATATGAATGAACAAGGAATTGTAATCAATTTAAAACAGAAATCTTTAATCTTTTTTTTATGAATGAAGGAATGAAGTTGTCAAAAGCTTCATGACTAAAACCCTATGTTTTCAATTCTCGTTTTCCTCCATGCCAGGAAAAGTAATTAATATTCACTGATTCAAAGCTGCTTTTTTCTAAAAATTCCTTTCACTTCCTTTTTCCTGTGTTCTCCAATTTCTTTACAAGTCCTTTTTGTTTCTTCTTCTTCTTTTAAAATAAGTATTTTGTTTTATCTTTCCTAACTTCTTCTTTCGCCTCTTTTGTTTACAAGTATATATATAAATCCCTTTCTTTTTGTTTCAATGTGGGTGGGTGGTAGGGCAGCAAGAGAAAGGAAGGCCAGGAATGAAAAGGCTGTTTGTTCAAACAATAAACAAGAATGGAGATCTTAGCTGATACTGCTGTAATCAGACAAACCACTAATACTTTAGGTCTGTCTGACACAATGTCATAGAAAACTTCACTTTTCATTCCTTTTTACTTAGATGAATATTACACCACCTCCAGCTCAAGCCTCTTTAGTCTGTCTGGAATCGAGGAGTAAACAAAAAACAAAAAATATATGTATATCCAAGTTAGGAAACAGTGCAAATGTATAGCTGGCAAAGAAGACAAGAAAAGGCATTATGGGTAGGAAGGGGGTGTATTTCTTTATTTCATAGGTTTTAGGGGTGGGAGAGGGTGCATTTTTCATTCATGTATCTAAACTGTGTTTTGTTTATGTTAAGTTGGTTGAAAAAAATTATGTTTTATTTCTGTTGACATTTGTCTTTTTGTTCATTTACTAATGTCTGTTTGCTTCCTAATTTGCCTGCTTGCTTGTTTGGGCTGTTAGGCTGGCTGGCTGGCTGGATGGATGGCTGGCTGGTTGATTGGTTGGTTGGTTAACTTCAATGGTTGAATGGTTTGTTTACTGGTTATTTCTTCATCTTTTGAATTTTTCTGTTATGTTTCGTTCTGTTTTTAGTTAAAGATTTTTTTTTTTTAATCTTGTTGGGCTTTTTGCTTAAATTATGCAGACCTATAAGAGCAACAGAGGATGGCACAGAAACAAGCATAACTCTGACACCAAAACATACCATACATTCCTTGTTTTGTTTGTCTTAATTTGTATGCTACAAACACAGTCCCATGAACATGACCCAGACAAAATAAAGGAATTCTGAGAGAGAGTGTGTGAGCATCCTGAGATAGCTCGTAATGTTTGAACTGAAAACTGATGCTACTCATTACCCACATCCCCTATCCCCACTCCCCTCAACTTCCCATAAACTCCCAGCCCCCATTCAACTAACTCTTTGACATTCCTCTCATCTTCTTTTCCCCAACTACCAAACCCCCTTTTCTTCCTTGAACTTTCTCCTCCACCCTCCACCCCCACTCCCACCACCTGGCAAAGGAATTCATTCCTTCAGGAAATGAAATTTTAAGTTATCCCCTATATATATGAATACATAAAAAGGAAACCCGAAAAGCATTACATAAGCACGCCACCCCATGTCTTTCCCCTCACCTGGCTACTGGCAGCTAGAAAGAAATTTCCTTCAGGAAATTATACATTTCAGAATTGTTATCTCGTATATAAAAACTTTACTCAATTAGTTACCAAGAAAACCAGAAACTTAAATAATATAAACAACCCCTCCCCCCCACCTACCCCACCTGCCATGGATACATGTACCTAGTTCAGGACTTTAAAACTGACACTCAACAACAAAAATGTAAAGCATTCAGTATACAGCTTTCTTTCACTTTCAGATTTTTTTTTCTTCAAAACTACCTCTCTATCTATGGGAAGGCATGACTCAGCCCCAGTAACACAGATGCCACATTCCTCCTCCTCCTCCTCCACCTTCACCACTACAGGGTTTTGCCTGCTCTCTGTCCATTGTCACGCTGTATAAACAACATGGTCATCCTTCATTGCCCCCCTCCCTTTACTCTCTGTCTGGTCCTCCTGCTGTGTTGAAGATACAAAGGCTTAACCCCCAAAAAGGTTTACAGAACTTTTTTTTAGTCATGTTCTTTTTTTTTTCTCGAACTGAGCGGACAGGATTGGATAGATCAAGCATAAAAATGTACAGGTCTAAGTTTTTATTGCGTCGTTTTCATACTGATAGTGATACCCTTTTTCAAAAAAAAAAAAATGTCATGTTCTGTAACGATGAATAAAAATAATATTTTTAAAATGTAGTCTTACTGTGCTAGTTTGCTGCTCAACACTGCGTATTTGCAGGTGTCTCTTTTCTGCTTTGGTGATTTTGTCGAGGGTGTTTACCTGCCAAGCTCTCTCTCTCTCTCTCTCTCTCTCTCTCTCTCTCTCTCTCTCTCTCTCTCTCTCTCTCTCCCCCCTCCTCTCTTTCCTTCTTCTTTCCCTTCCTCCCTCCCTCCTTTCCAAGCATGGAAAGTTTATTTTCATCCATGATATAGGAGAGCACAATACCAATAACTTACGGAGTTATCCATCATTCCAGCTTCACTAAAAAATGAATGACCAGAATAGCATAGTAGAACTGAGGCATGCTGGGTCCATAAACCAGCGTGTGGACGTAAAATGACATTATGCTCAGCAAGACAGCCACATTCTATGTTTAATCAGTACAGTGCACTAATGACTCCTGAAGGACGGGAGAAGTCAAGCCTAAATAAACTGTAGGCAAAATGCCAACTGGACTGGACAATTCAAAATGCTTCTTTCCTATGCTCAAGACTGTTATGCACTCTTCATCTTACATAAAATTGAGATTTCCTGTCCTAGATTCTTTGAAAGTAGTACTTGAAGTCCTTTCTTCTGTCTTTTTTTCTTCGTTCTTTTTTTTTTTCTTTTTAAAAACATTTACCCAACTCATCAGCTGTTGAATCCATCCAGCAGTAAAACAGGATGAGGAAGGATGGGCAGACAGACGGTGGGACTGATGGACGGACGGAACTGAAACTGTAAAAGGCAGTTCTTTTCTTCCTTTCATCTTTTTGTGCATTCTGGCCCATGAGAACCAAATGAAGTAAAACTGTACATAATCAACCTTCCATTACAAAGCCATCATCATTCATATGGAATGCTCTAGCCTGGTTTATGACCAATGAAAAGTTCTGACTTTACACTTCTTTCAGAAATCAAGTGCTGGAAACCTTGTTAAGTTGTTTATGTTCCAATAGATGAGGATGGATCTGTGTGTATGAATGTGTGGTTCACCTATTTGTATGTGTGACTGTGAGTGAGTGAGTGAGTGAGTGTGTGTGTGTGTGTGTGTTTGTGTGTGTGTGTGTGTGTGTGTGTGTGTGTGTGTGTGTGTGTAAACTTGTGTGCATGTGTGTATTGATCTTTGTGTGTTCCTGTGTATAGATCTCTGTGTGTATAGATAGATAGATAGATAGATAGATAATAGATTATAGATATAGATATATATATATATAATATATATAATGTGTGTGTGTGTGTGTGTGTGTGTGTGTGTGTGTGTGTGTGTGTGTGTGTGTGTGTGTGTGTGTGTGTGTGTGTGTGTCTGTGTCTGTGTCTGTGTGAGTCTCTGTGTGTTTCTGTGTGTCTGTGTGTTCAAATTCATTTAACGTCTTTTCACAGTTGTGATACTAGACGGGTGTCTGTGTGTGCGTGCGTACGTATAGTACTGTGTGTGTCTCTGTGTGCGTGCGAACGTATACATGTGCATGCATGCATGCATGCATAAGAGAACATTTACTAGATTTAGCTGCTGTTATCAAATCCCCCACCCCCTTCCCCAATCCCCACCAACTCTCTCATCATTCCCTCCTACCCCAGCACTAGAATCTTCACACGAGATTTTTCTTTGATTTGTTGCTTTACAAGATTCAGCGCTATATAAATTCCATACTTTTTTTTCTTCCCCCTGTGCTTTCTTCATTATTCATGAATTCAATTTTGCAGGATGTACAATACATATAATTTGTATTGACTGATGCCATAACTTTGCAAATGGGTTTTATTCATTTCACCACAGCACAGTCAACTACAGTTTAGGCCTGAAACTTTTCCCCCATCCATTAGACCATGAGTGGTGGTCTGGGCACTAGTCTTTTGGACGGGACGATAAACCGAGGTCACGTGTGTTACACAAAATTATTCAGCTCAAGTAAAAGAACCCACGGCAAAATTCTTAGAAAAAAGCCACTCTGATAGGGAAACAAATACAGTCGCAGACAAAAAACAAAAAAAAACAAAAAAGGGAGGCGCTGCTCTTGTGGCGACATGCTCTCCCCAGGGAGAGCAGCCCAAATTTCACACATAGAAATCTTGTGACTTAAAGTGGTATAAATAAATAAATATACTAATTACTATACATCAGCTGTTTGTTAACAGTAGTCAAGATTTTTTTTTCAGGGGAGGGGTGGGGGAGGGGTGGAGGCGAGGGTGGGGGGGGGGAGATACTAACCATATCATGTTCTTTATAAACTAAACATTACATTGTTTCTTTACTTTTTTACTTGCAGCAAAGCTACTAGATAGTACACTATTTCAAAAACATTTGTTTAAATAAAACCTTTTTGATATAATTTCCATTCTCTTTGCCAACCAGAAACTATAAAGTTAACAAAATCCAAATAGTACAATCACGCTTTTTATTATCATCTGCTGGTCTAGATATCAGTTAAGGTCATTTTTATGTTCTAATTCAGCAAGTAAATGGGATGGAAGGGGGGGGGGGGGGGGGAGGGGGGTTAAAGAAAACCATCTGGTGGTACACAAAACAACACCAAAAAACAGGACAATTCACAACAATCACAAAACTCACCTGAGATAACGATGCATGTGTCTTTGGCTTGGCGTTTCATGGTCTTGTAGGCGGAATCGGCCAACGCAAAGATGTGAGGTGGCCGCTCGTAGATTTCCCGCCCTCGGTACTGATCCACATAACCCTTGCCGTACAGGTCCACATTGCGATATGGATTGACAGACACTACCACTTCTCCGATGTACGAGTAAATCTTGCCTTTTTCAAACCTGTGCATGATCAAATCAATGCAAGTTTTGAAGTGTCAAAAATGAACTTGTAAACAAAACATGAATTACAAACAAACAAAAAATCGACCAAGCGCTATCCCATCCTCTGTGTGTGTGTGTGTGTGTGTGTGTGTTGTGTGTGTTGTGTGTGTGTGTGTGTGTGTGTGTGTGTGTGTGTGTGTGTGTATGTGTATGTGTGTGTGTGACACTTACTCTGTGTGTGTGGGGGGGGGGTGTTGTTGTTTTGGGGGCGGGGTTGGGTTTTTTTAATTCTTTTATATCGAGGATAATGAAATAAGCACTTATGTGCTTTTTTACATCTAGTCCCCGTGTGTATGCGGTTTGATAAATTCTGTCATCTGTTCCCACCGGCACACAATGGCCTACTCTTCCGAGGTGTGCATACATGTGCATTGTAATTCATTTGAGTAATGAGTATCTTTCTCATGATACTGTGTGACTGTGAGTGTGACTGTGTCTGTGTTGAAGTTGAACCATGTAAATTTTGCCTTTCATTAGATGAAGAAAATATCTTTGACTTTTCTTGATTCTGTCTGACTTATAACTTAACGTGTTTTAAGAACCACACACTGACAGTACCTGTAGTGTTACTGTTAATGTATTGTAGCTCTGTCTATGGCCCAGGTTTCTTTTTCTTTTTCCTTTTTTAAAAATTAAATCAATGTGTAATAACTATCATTAAAAATATGGATGTATCACATAAATGCCAACCTGATCAGAACCACAGAATGCCCCTATGACAAGGCAACCAGCACAGTGTACATAGTACTACAACAACATAGGAAAATGGTTCTGGAGGTAAACCACAACTGGACTATGCCACAGATGTCCGCTTTCCCCAACCTTCTTCAACATCTTACTCTCTAAGAGAATAATAGCTGATGCACTTGGAAACCATAAGGGTAACAGTCAGCAATGGACTTGGAGGCAGAACAACATTGTACAAACAAGTTTATAACTTTACATTTTGCCAATGACATTGATGGCCTAGCTAGAAAAGAGCAAGAGCTGGTCAACTTGGCAAAGTACCTTGATGAGACCTCTTTGACATCCTTGGCATGCAGGTCAGTGCAGAGAAGACCCAGTTGACAAATAAAGCCAAAAGTATTACTATTAGCACTAACATTACTAACAGTATAGACTTGTAAGAAAACTGCGACCATCCATGGCTTTATTTCTTAAAATATATGGCAGCTAATCACTAGTATCGGATGAAGGATCCAGACCCTATTCTCCCGGATAGCCCAGACCACAGCTGCAACATCAGAACTTAAAGTCATGAATAGATTTCTGAAATGTCAAGAACACCACAACTGGCTCCAAGATCAGTCTGATGCGTATCCCTGGCCATGTCCTGAGATATTATATTCAAGTACATGATGACGTGTGTGGAACATGGACCATAACACTAACAGTAACACTGCAACAACAAACATTGAAAGAAAGATACAGGAAATGAGACACTTTTGGAAATTTCTTGTTATCTTGAAGATAAACAAGGAAGTAAAAACAAAACAGAAAACGCCATCAAGTTATATGAAGAGTCCCTGACTTCAGTGAAAAAATGCAAACTCATGTGGTACGAGCATGTCACATGAACATCTGGACAGGACAAGACTGTCATACACTATGATACAGAGAATAGAACAGGGAAGGAGATGAAGTGGCAGACAGAAAAAACACTGGGAAGACAACATCAGAGAGTGGACTGGCCTCAAGTGGAATGACATAGTGTACTATGGAAAGCTGAAAACCATGAGGAGTGGAGGAACTGGCTGCAAAATCGTCATTGATGCCCCAACCATCGATCAAACTATAGGATAAGTGTAAAAGGGTAAAAAATAATTGCAGGTTTGTTTGTTATTAAAATAATTGTCCATCCTTTGAATTAATTTGCAGGATATATTACATTAAAGTTTTCAGGTACTGCAGCAATCCACAATGGGAGAGAGAGGGGGGAGGGGAAGGGAGAGAGAAACAGTCCTGAAGATAAAAAACAAAGAGAACAGAATGAGAAAAAGAAATAGCAAGAAACAGGGGCAGAGACAGAGAGAAAGATATAATCTTGACTAAGACTAAGAGACAGACACACACACACTGAGACAGGCAGGCAGACTGACATAGAGGCAGACAAGACAGAGAATTCTAATCTTAGGCAAGGTTTTCTAAGGGCAAAAGATATTCAGGAAGGAGAGTAATCATAAAATATTGCTGATACAATAAGAGCCCTCTGAATCTGCCTTCTACACAATGGGGTATGCTATGCAAAGGGGCTGATACAAGCTCTATTTTCATCCTCAGCCCTCCTCCACAACCCAAATGCTGTTTCCCCTTCCTTCCACTATCTGCACAAGATACCCCTTCTATACCCTCAATATGCAGTCCTTTTCTTCATGTGAGATATTTTCATGTGAGATTTTTAGGAGTGTAGACCTGTATTGTTGTTTTTTAATCAGTCAGTGTTCCACATTATGATAATGACATGACACACAGTTCAGCTGCAGTGCAGAACTTTCCCCACATGACTCCTCAAGCAGTTAGGGGAAGTGTCAGGTCAGGTCAGGTCAGGTCAGGTCATGTGCTCCACATCCTAAAAATAAAGTCTCTTACTGGAGGTTTACCTCCTGCCTCAAAATCTTTAAGAAAGAAATGTTGTAACTTTACAATACATGTGTATGAATCTCTTTACATCTTTTAAAAAAACACACACAAACCTGTAAACAAACCAAAAAAGCATGAAAGCGGATTTCCAGAGCAGCACACAATAAAAGCATGGTGTGTCAATTGTAAAAACAGGCAAAACGGTAAAAAGTTGTGTTTGTGAGAGAGAACTCAAGAGTAAGAGAGAGGGGGGGGGAGGGGGGGGGGGGGGGGGGGGGGGGGGGAGAGAGAGAGAGAGAGAGGAGAGAGAGAGAGAGGAGAGAGAGAGAGAGAGAGAGAGAGAGAGAGAGAGAGAAGAGAGAGAGAGAGAGAGAGAGAGAGAGAGACTGAGAGGGAAAACAGTGTTAAAAAAACGGTTGGACAGAGTTCAACAACAAAAGAGAGAGAGAGACAGAGACAGAAAGACAGAGACAGACAGACAGAGAGACTCAAAGAGAGAGATAATACTGTGTGGAGGAGGGGGAGGGGGATTAGTTGTACATATGTATATAGGTCATGTGCAGGAGGGGGGATAAGTGTACAGTGTGTGTCTGTGTCTCACTGTCTGTGTCACAGTGTCTGTGTCTCACTGTCTGTGTCACTGAGTGCATGCATACTCATGTGTGCACGTCCACACTTGATCTTGTGGATAGATCTGTGTTTACAATATGCTCACTTCTCTATATCTCTACAGTATCACTGTTTCAGAGTGTGCAGATCTATAGAGGTGCCTGTGTGTATCCATGGATGAAAGAATGACTGCATAATTTAAAACCAGCACATACTGCACAGTTTTCACACTGTCCAGGCTACTAATCAAATCATTAATTATTTGTTTCATGACAATCATGCCGAGTGTTCATGCTTTGCTATCCCAGCATAGATCAATTCTAAACAGTGTCACTGTCAAATTGTAATAATATAAACTATAGTATCATTATAAAGCAAACCACCGCAGTCTATGCAGATACTATAGTATAGATCGCTCTAGATCTTCAAAGTGAACCCTCTTCAATAGAAGTAAGGATTAAGCTCCATCTACAATGAAACAGTCCTCTTTCCTTACCTCCTGAAAGATCAATAGGCATACATATACATGTATTAGCACAAAAATCAATACGGTCTGCCCTAACCCTATCACTAGGTTGTGTAATGCATTAACAACTCAGTCAAAGTGACACCATAGAATGATAGATACATGTAGTGAGTAATATATTAAAGGCTAGTAAGCCAGTAGCCAGTAGGTGAATTGTTTTACAGGCTAGTAACTTAGTAAGCCAGTTGTTTTTGTTTTGTTTTTTTAAAGACTAGTATTGTAGTAAGCCAGTTGGGGTTTTTTTAAAGGCTAGCTAATAACTTAGTAATTATATAGCTGTTTTAAAGGATAGTAGGCCAGCTTATTTTAAGACTAGCTAGCAAGCCAACAAAGTACAAACTCAAGTCATTATATATACAGTCTGTATCTGATCTACAGACAGAATACATTAACAGCAAGACTGCATGACATCAGACTATTGTTGTCACAATATCAGTAACACTAACATCAATGATCACTCATTCACTGTCAGTGATGTTGTATTGTTTACCACTTTCAGAACAGCAGATGATTATTTTTCTTTACAAGTGTAATTATTTTTCTTTACATGTGTAACAATAAAATTCAGGCTATTCACCTCAAGAAGAGGGCAACATTATATGTCAGTGTACTTCTTGTGAATGATAATAATATCCAACTTCTTTTCTCCAACCAAAATGCCATTTTATTAGTATATTACTGAAATAGCTGTCAGAGTGCACAAAATCAGAATCACAATGAGAAGGGGTTAAACTTAAAAGTTCAAGATTTCAAATAACAAGTTCTCTAAAAAGTGCGCACTAAAAAAAAATAAGAGCAAAAAATGAATGAATAGATTAAAAAAGCAACAACGACCCAAAAAAATCCAATAAAGAGAACAAAATTGTTTTTGGCACCTTCTGCACAAGGCACAGCCAAAATAAACTTTAAACAAAACAAAACCAAAAAACCCAATGGCTACTTTTTTTTTCTAACAAGCAATGGCAAAGAATAACAATCCTGACTGGCAATACAGGTTTTGTGTGAGACATTTGTGCCCGTTTCTTTTCACCCTTAACAAAATTTACAGTTTACATTGTGTGTGTCAGGGTGGATGTGTGTGTGTGCGTGTGTGCACATACTGGGTAACTATATGTGTGGGTATGTATGTGTGTGTGTGTGTGTGTGTGTGTGTGTGCGTGTGTGCGTGTGTGAGTGCATGCATATGTGAGTTTGTGTGTGTGTACTTTTATTTTCCGATCCTCAGCTAGAGGCATAGAGCTCGAAGTCCGAGGTTCATCAACAGTGAGATTTTGTGTACAATGTATTTAAAGCATTTTTCTAGGTACCATTAACTTTTTAAAAGGTTAAAGCTGCATTCTGACTTCATGGACTTTATCTAAACATGACACCTGTATGCACTTTGTAGTTACCTGCCATTAACTTCTAAAATTAAGATAGCTGCTCTGTATTCTGACTTCAGGGACAGTGTCTAAACATGACACCTGTGTGCAGGCAGTTTTTTTGTTTTTTTGCTGTTGGTTTTTTTTTTTGGGGGGGGCGGTCATCATTTCCTTCTGGCACAAAATGGCCTAATCTTCTGAAAAGCAGAACAGGTTTTTAACGTGTGCACATGTATTGTAAGATTTCTGTGGTGTTCGCACATAGAAAGTCAGTTTGTAATCTCATCCAAAGGACTTTTGGAGAGTGGAGTCAGTACTAATTTTAACATAGAATAAAATTCCCTAAAAGTAAAACAGACATTTCCATGGTGACTTGAACCCAGGCCATCAGATCACAAGCACAATGCTCTAAGTCTAACCACTAGGCTATTCCGCCCCCCTGTGTATCACTAGTGGGTGGGTGTGTCTGTGTGTGTGTGTGTGTGTGAGTGTGTGTGTGTGTGTGTGTGTGTGTGTGCACTGTGTGTGTGCATGGGTGTGCCTCCACACATATAGATCTATATGATAAAGCATAAGTCCTAGAAGTAAAACTTCATCTAGTCAAAATTGGTAATCATAAAGAACTTGAGGATCTGCTGTACTTTGTATAATGAGAATAAAGTCCCAGCCTAATAAGCAATACTAATTAATTAATAGTAATTTACCAACATAGGCCATCACTGGCATTAACTTAAGCTCTGTAGCTGTAAAGACTTCAGGATACCTGCCTAGTAATTGTTATCATAATCATAACAACAGTAGTACACACACCTTTCCCACTGGTAATGTAGCCCTATATAATTATTATATCATGCTTGAACTTTCAATATCAGATACTGAGATAGATCTCTGATCCACGATTGTAAACTTGGCGGAATGCATAATTTCAAAAGTGTGGCAGAACTGCAAAGCGCTTCTTCTTGTAATATACTAATAAACAAATAAACAAACTTGAAAAACCGATTAAACGAAACTAAACAGGTAGCCAAATTGCAAACAGGTTACAGGTTTTCTGTTCATGATTTTGAAGAAGAAGAAGAAAAAAAACCTAACCTATGATTATGAAGTAAAAGTCTTGGCCTAGCCAAGGCCCCAAACTATCTATCCTGCACACGAATGGTGACTCACTGAAAACAATATACCATATTCACCAAACAGTAAAATATGGGGGGGAAAAAACTTTAACTAACCTGAGTTTCAGATTGTCCATAAATCCATCAAGAGTAACTTCGTGTAACAGTACAAAATCTCCGATCCCATACTCGGGACCTTCATGTATACCCGCCATTGCGGCAGCGGCAAGTGTCTCTCGTGTGCACACACCGACAAGGCTACAAACGTTTACGACATTTCACGGCTACCAGCAAATGGTGTTGAGGCCCAGTAAAGGATACGATTGTGAAATAGTAAATTATTCACACAGGCCTAAGCCTCTCCCACTACTAGGCGTGTGTCATCCTCACACCCCAACATGCAAGACACGGTTCTTTTGATTTGTTTTCTTTGGTGATCAACCCAGTATTGGAGAAGATAAAGCAAACTCTGGACCCAAACAAAAGCCAGTAGATAGACCCACGTATGATGGTGAAAGGGAAGGACGATAATTATATTTATGTTCCAGTCGGACTTTCCACCTGACTCAGGACTAAAAGAATAGGCCTTACATGACAGAACTCTGTGTGTGTGTGTGTGTGTGTGTGTGGTGTTTGTGTGTGTGTGTGTGTGATATGATGTACCGTTGTTTTCTATGTAGATATGTACTTTTTTTAATTGTTGTTTTTGTTTTTAACAGCTATAAGAGTTTGTTTGATTTATTGTTTGGTTGGTTGATTGCTTGTGTTTAGTTTGTAATGATGAATGCTGATTAGGGTTTATTTTCCCTTTTTGTATCTTTTTCTTTCGTTGTCATAACTTTATGGGTTTTATGCACTGCTTTGATATCATGATACAACCCCTAACGAAGGCAAGGATTGGATGTAAAAAAAAAAATTAAAAACGAAAAATAACATAAATAAATGTTAAGGCACATGGGAGCTTTTCTATTATCCTCGAGATGTAGAATGTTGCCATGCCAAGCCTTGCCATGCCTTGCCTTGCCTCTTTCTCCCCACCCAACAGGCAACTGGCCCAACAACAGGTTATAACCAACCAACCCTTGCAACGTACGGGTCGACAGAACTACCGACAAACAAGCAAAAAATAAATATTGTTGTGTTACTCACTGTGTTGCTCACTCATCATCATCTTCTTCTTCTGAATGATGATAATAGTTCTTGCACACAATCTTAGCCAAACCATAAGTGCTTACAGCATACAACCACTAGAGAAAAAAAGTACAACACACGCGTGCACGCGCGCGCGCGCGCGCGCGCGCACACACACACACACACACACACACAAACCTGATATATTTTGTTTGATATTTTACTCTTTTTTTCTCTCATTTTCTTGTAATCCAAATCTAAAGTGAGTACAAATGTGCACGTGTTTGTTCGTGAGTATGTGTATGAATGTGTATGTGTGTGTGTGTGTGTGTGTGTGTGTTGTGTGTGTGTGTGTGTTGTGTGTGTGTGGTGTGTGTGTGTGTGTGTGTGTGTGTGTGTGTGTTGTGTAGTGTTGTGTTGTGCTATATTGCGTTGTGTTGTGTTGCGTTGCGTGTGTGTTTGCGTGTGCGCCCGTGTATGTGTGTGTATGAGTTATGCAGTGTATTTTTCTTGTTGAAAGGGGGGCGGGGGGGGGGGGGGGGGGTCCATTTTGTTGTTGATGAGGGGGTTTTTTGTTTTTCGTCGCGCGCGTGTGTCTGTGTGTATGTGCTTTCTTTCTTTTTTTCTCTGTTTCTATTTTTCTTTTGGAGTTAGTTTTACTATTATTGGTTATGGTAATAATGTAGTTAGATAATATTGATCAAGTTGTTTTTTTGTTCCTAGATAGATGGCTTAATGAGAAAGAGCAAATGTATTGCTTATTCAATGTACCATCTAGATATTTAAAAAAATTGATTTGACTTCACACACACACACACACACACACTGACATGGGCGCGCGTGACCATGGAATGAGCTTGATTAAAACGTCATATGCCTGGTGTTGACATTTTGTTTACTGTGTTCAATTTATGTGACAAAGAATGAGTCGACTGCCATCATGTCTTATTCTTTTGTTTAACTTTCTCGGTCAATTGTCTCAAAAATTCAGCTCGTCCCTATTCTTTTCACCGCCCCCATCCTAATTATACAGGGAATCTAGTAAATAGGTTAGAATGAAAACATTCCAGGAATTCAGGGATTCCTAGGCATCAATAGCAAAGGTTAAGTAAGGTTCGTGGTGATTCGTTTACCAGTGCTGACTACAGTTCATGATATAAACTACTCACAATTCGTTCCATGTGTTTATTTATTTTATTGTTTATTTCATTCTTTTATTCGATGATAATGGAATAAGCACTCGTCTGCTTTTTTTCTTTTTTTTTACATCCAGCCCCCCCCCCCCCCCCCCCCCCCCCCCCCCCCCCCCCCCCCCCCCCCCCCCCCCCCCCCCCCCATGGCCTACGCTTCCGAAAAGCGGAACGGGTTTTAACGTGTGCGCCAGATGTTCTGCGTGCGTTCGCACACGGGACCTTGGTTTATAGTCTCATCCGAAGGACTTATGTGGGGAAGTGTGAGAGACCGACGGCAACACTGTCGAACTCTAGGCCTAACTGAAGTAGCAGCAGCAACAGCAGAATGATTTATCTATAGATAGCCCCGCGGCCGGCACTGTAGATTGCTGTGGAGTTTGTATGGGCCTGGTTGTTTAATGGCATTGAGGGGGGACCGGCATTGTGCTTGTGTGTCAAGTCGGTTTTTGTTTGTTTGTTGTTGTTTTTTCTTTGTTTGTTTGGGGGTTGGGGTTTTGTGTGTGTGTGTTTCTTGGGGGGGGGGGGGGGGGGGGGGGGGGGGGGGGGGGGGGGGGGGGGATTCGAGGGGGGGGGGGGGGGGGGGGGGGGTTCGAGGGGAAGGGGTTGTTTGCTTGGGGATTTTTCAGAAAAACCCAGTGCCAACTGTCAAATTACCTGGCCTGGTCTGTCAAACGCCTTGGGTTTGGTTATTGCTGCTGCTGCTGCTTTTGGCCGTTTTTTGTTGTTGTTTTTTATCTGTGAAAATATGGTAAAACTATCTCGAATGATGGGATTTGGGGGCTATTTTGGTTTGTTTCAAGGATACCAAAACTTTGAAAATCTGTTCAATCTACCTTGGCAGAATCCAGTCTATTCTTCAGCAATGACAAAAGTGTGCTTGCTGATGAAATTATTCATATACTAACTGACTAACCAACTAAACTGTATCTGGGCCAAACTTGCCAGTAAGAAAATCAAGACTGTTTGCGTGCTTCCTCTGTAAATCGTCACAGTTTTATTGCCAATCTTCCGTTTGTAACATTGACCTCCATTGAATCAGGATAACAATGATCAGCTGAGACTGGCACACGTAACTGACAGCTGATGACGTGCAAATGCATCCCTTACACTCGTTCGTCATACAATATGAGTTCACTTCCTTGGTGAGCTGGCTCTCTCTCTCTCTCTCTCTCTCTCTCTCTCATGCCAGTCTCAGGAAGCAGCAACTGTGAAACGCCCAAGTTGAAGTGCCTGTATGCGTGTTGCTCTATATACTGACGTAATAAGCATATAGGCTATGCTGTTACTGCCCTGTGATTCTCTCAACTACACACGCAATAGAATATATATATGTAGACTACACTCCTTATGGCCTAGTCATGAACTTACCACGTATGACTTGTTATGTCTGTGAATTGTAATTTTTGTCTATGGTTGAGTAGTTTGTATCAGTTTCCGTTACACAGTATGTGTATGTATGTATGTATGTGTGTGTGTGTGTGTGTGTGTGTAAAGAAGATCACAATACAAGATCGCTTTGAATTGCTGTATGGATTTCAAGAATTAACAAAGACCAATTTACCCAGATATGAGAGAGAAAGACTCAATGGCGCTTTTGTTTTCTATTTTTATCTTTTTAAATCATTCCCAGTCAACGAAAATTGATAATTCAAAAAATACAAAACAACAACAAACCCACTCAAATAAACACAGATCTGAAAGAAAGGCAACCATGCTGTAATATCAATGTAAAAGAAACATTATATCAATAAAGAAATCAGTTTCACACAAAAAGGCTTCAAAAAGGAGAGAGGAGAGAGAGAGAGAGAGAGAGAGAGAGAGGAGAGAGAGAGGAGAGAGAGAGAGAGAGAGAGAGAGAGAGGGAGATTTTCTGTATTTCGAGGATATTGAGAGAGAGACAGAGACAGGGAGAGATTTTATCGGGCTGCCTCATTTTTCTGTGACGTTTTTTCTCCTGTTGTCCCCAGGCTGTTCAATCCAATTTCTCAGTATCAGCCACACCTCGTCACGTTGTATCCTATGAGTCAGCTAGTTCACAGGGATGACCTTATTATCGTCAGGCTCCTGTCAGGCCTCCAGCCAGAAAGGCTTTGCACTGCTGCTGGGTCACCTCCTGCTGTTCAGTGGCGTCTGTTCTGAGTCAATATTCGTAGGACACCACCTACTAAAAACCCCCTACCAATCTTCTAGTTTATAGTGACAGAGGCCATGATTATCGGGGCTGTCGCCTTGTAGAACAGGCACCGTTCAATCTGAACAAAACCAATATTCAGTTATACCATTGTGGTCCGTACTAATCATGTATGGAATTTATATAGCGCTCTATCTTGTGTAAAACAAATCAAAGCTATATAAGATATAATTATGGTGCTAAGGAAGTGTACCAACTTTTAGACTAATTAATAGGACTATACTCTACACTGCTGGAGTCAACCAGGCCCGAGAGATACAGACACCTGCGGTACACTATGGCTGAAATCTTTGAGCAAAGGTTTCAAAATCGTATCCATAAAGTGGATGATGCCAAACTGTATGACCCCAGACTTTCTATTGAACTCATAACAAACTCCTCACTCTGAGCTGGAGGTGCCTGCAGTCCAAAATGGCAGCCCTATATATGACTCTTGTGGGATTTGAACCCGCAACCTTCCAGCCAGGAATCTAACGTGTATACCCCTGCAACACAGTGGCTAGTAGTGCAGTGGACTCTTATCAGACTGGCAACAATTAATCTCATTAATAGCCTAGTGATAGCGTCGTGTTTGTCATCTGACGGTAGTGTGGGGGCAGGTTCGTGCCGGTTTCGCTGAAGTATCTGTTGGAGGGGATCCCCCCCCCCACCTTCTCTCCCCCCCCCCCCCTCTCCCCCCCCCCCCCCCCCCTTTCCGCCCCCCAGGGAGTTAATGATTGGTACTGACTCCACTCCCACCAATTTCCTCCGGAAAAGACTATAAATGGAATGATGAGTGGTACACCCACTAGGTAAGGTGCACGTGTGTGTGTGTGTGTGTGTGTGTAGGGGAGGATGGATATATTTGTCTTTTTTCCGTATAAGAAAAGCTGAGCCTCTGAGGCCTACTTAGTGATCCCCTTTACCTAAAAGCAACATTTAGGCCCACTCATTCATTCTTTTCTTCTTTATTTTATGTATTAAACAAACAAACAAACACACAAACAAAATTAGTATTAAAAAAATGATATCAAAATACCACATTTAATTTCAAGTCATTCTGATAGAATCATGAGACAAGAAAATGGCTTTGTTTGTCCCACAAAGTACAGCGAAGGTCGATCAATTAAACGAATATCAACAAATAATAAAATCACCGTAGAGCAGTAGCATTAATTTTGTTTAAATGTGTGTGTACTTAGTGTTCTAAAGATGACTCAAGACAAGCCACACAGCCGGGTGGCCAAGAGTTGAACAGGCTCAGTCATTATCGGCTCTCCGAGGCATGGACTGACAAGAGAAGAGAAGATTACAGCCACAGAAATCACCACAGAACACAAGTTTATACAAATAAAACTGGTATTACTGCCATTTAAACTGGCCACAGCAATAAATCACACTTATCTCTAAGTCCAACACCCCCCCCCCCCCCCCCCCCCCCCCCCACCTTGTAACGCACACACGCATGTCGCACATACACACATGAACACACATTTGCATGCACCATCAGTCGCATCTATTGCTGATAGTTGGCACCGACTCAGGTAAGGTAAGGTAAGGTGGATCGGTGGTCTAGAGGTAACGCGCCTGTCTAGAAAGCGAAAAGTCCGGGTTCGTATCCCGTCTGGGCCCGAAACTTTTCCCCCATCCATTAGACCATGAGTGGTGGTCTGGGCGCTAGTCTTTCGGATGAGACGATAAACCGAGGTCCCGTGTGTTACAGAAAATTATGCAGCGCACGAAAAAGAACCCACGGCAACAAGAGAGTTGTCCCTGGCAAAATTCTTAGAAAAAAGCCACCCTGGTAGGGAAAGAAATACAGTTGCAGACAAAAAAAAAAAAAAAAAAAAGGGGTGGCGCTGCTCTTGTGGCGACGTGCTCTCCCCGGGGAGAGCAGCCCGAATTTCACGCAGAGAAATCTCGTGACTTAAAGTGGTATAAATAAAATAAATAAATAAAATAAATAAGGTGGGGGTAAGGTAGGGTAAAGGTGTCCCATAACCTATAAGGTCGTAGGGGAGCGAGGCGTCAGAGACCTTCCTTCTCTAGGGGCCAGCATATTGAGGGTGGCGCCCATCTCCTCTCCCTCGCTGCTTTTTCCTTCCCTGACCCTAAAGAGGGCAGGTACCCATTTACAGCTGGGCGAACTGGGAGAACTGTACTGAAGCCAAAGCGTTTAAACTGTCACCCATCCAAATGGTAACCTCGCTCGACGCTGCTTAACATTGGCTGTGGGAAAAACAAGCGCTCTGACCACTGAGCTATCCCGTACTAGCTATAGACGTAAAAGGAGCTAAGGGAAATAATTATGATTTAAAAAATGAATGCGAAAAATACAATCAGGATTATCAATACAGTAGCAACAACAGCAACAACAAAAATCATGAGCAACCTTCCCGCCCTTCCCCCCAGGTCCTTCAGGGGAGGCAAACAAATGGTTGTCCCACCTAACATCACTTCAAAGAAACAAAGCATGAATAATTAAGTCGTAGGATGAAGTTTACCACCAGAATGAATGCAAAATCTTTATGTCCAAGAGTTACATTTAAGTATTCACATGTTGGGTTTTTCCCCCCCTATGGCCCTTGCTCTGATTAGGGGACTACAGAAAACTGAATTGAAGCTGCGATTTAAGGAACAGAAATTATTAAATAAAAAAAAAAACCCGTAAGTAACGAAATTAATAATTATGCATTGGCCCGAGAGAGAGAGAGAGAGAGAGAGAGAGAGAGAGAGAGAGAGAGAGAGAGAGAGAGAGGAGAGAGAGAGAGAGAGAGAATGACAATGACAAATTCTTTTATTTCGAGGATAATGAATAAGCACACATGTGCTTTTTTACATCCAGTCCCCGCCCGTTAGGGATACATCTTAATAATAATAACCCAATACTTATACAGTCTCACAATAAAAACAAGGGGAAATAACTCTTTTCAAAACAGCTCCCCCCAACAACCCCCCCCCCCCCCCCCCCCACCCAAAGCAAGCAATTAAAAGAAAATCCTAAAAATACCCCACCCCTACCCCCATCCCCCAAAAAACCCTAACCAAAACAAACAAACAAACAAAAGAGAAGAAAAAACCAAACCAACAAAAGATGATAAAAAAAGAGAAAAACAGACAAACAACAACAAGAACAAGAACAACAACAAAGCCAAGAAAAATAACACAACCAAACTTAATAAGTCATAAAGATAAACATCTACACATTGTCAAATGGTACACATACTTGTTACACATAATTATAAGATATTGAAATAGGGCACTCATTAAAACTTAAGTACAGAGGCAAGTCCAATAAAGTATTGAAAATATAAAATATGAATCCTTCATCAGGATATACTATGACTATAAGCAGGACGATAAAAGGTGAGAGAGAGAGAGACAGAGACAGAGAGACAGAGAGTGTGTGTGTGTGTATTTCAGAGATAATATCCAATATATAATGAGAGAGAGAGGAGAGAGAGAGAGAGAGAGAGGAGAGAGAGAGAGAGAGAGAGAGAGAGAGAGAGAGAGATTGTACGGTGGAACAAAATCTGATTTATTAGAAAGAAATCAACTAAAAGACTGGATGCATGCTTTTGCTTTTGTCCCCTCAAAGAAGAATCTAATGACGACGAGAGGTAGGCCTAATACTTTAGAAAGGTGTTTGTTGCCTGGTGTTCCCCACCACAACACACCCAGCCATTCACTCAGTTCTCTCTGTCTGCCTGCCTGTCTGTCGGTCTGTTTGTTACCGTCACTACGATGCGTATGAGGCATTTGTATACTCATCATGACCTTCAGATTGATGATCTGCCTTGGCGAACAGCAGATCGATAGTCACTGTTTTGATTGTCGATGAACCAGCTGATATCAACTAGGCTATACTTGCTCACTGGCTGATTGAGTTAAATTACTCAGTTGGTTATTTTTGTGTCGATATGCAAGATCGATAATTATGATTTACAGTCGTTCATAAAAAAAGCAGTTTTGCATTCTATGACAGTTAATCTTTCATGAGAGAGAGAGAGAGAGAGAGAGGAGAGAGAGAGAGAGAGAGAGAGAGAGAGAGAGAGAGAGAGAGAGAGAGAGATTTAATGCGCAAGGATAAAGATTTTAGGCCAAGTCCAGTCATACAATCTGTCCTTGTAAAAATACATTATGTATACATGAAAACCAACAATGAAGTACGGAAATCGACAGATCATTGGAAAAAAACATATACACAGTATTAAATGATACACCCCAAAATTATATTAAAATTTCAACTGCTCATTATTATCAAATGTACTCTTAAACACACACACACACACACACACACACCACACACACACACACACTGCAGAGAGACAATGACAATGACAAATGACAATGACAATTTCTTTTATTTCGAGGATAATGAATAAGCACCCATGTGCTTTTTTACATCCAATCCCCGCCCTTAGGTATATATATGATAATATAATAAAATAAACCCCATAGCAATACACTCACACAGTATACGGAAAACATATATACACAAAAATCCCCACAGAGAGAGAGAGAGAGAGAGAGAGAGAGAGAGAGAGAGAGAGAAGTCCTTATTCCTAAGGGTGAGAGAGAGAGAGAGAGAGAGAGAGAGAGAGAGAGATTTCGAATACACCGTGCTGAGGATCGTGATCACGTGGGACATGATTTCTGTTCACCCACAGAAAGAGCTGACGAACAAAACCTGCACACTTCAGTGTTCAGTTGAAGTCGACTGATTCAACAACGTTGCCGCGATAAATGGACAAGACACCCTGTTACCGCTCTCGTCAGTTTCGACCTGAAACCGCAGGTAACTGATGTAATCTTTAAAAAAATATTTTTGTTAAATGTGTAATTTATCGGTCATAACTTTTTCCCCCCCTCCCTTTTTTGAGATTAGATTTTCAGTTTTTCCATTGTGCAACTACAAATTGATAAAATCACATCCTAGGCCAAGAAGTACTGAAGTGGGAATCTTTGCTTTCCTAGATTCAGAACTATATTTTTACATATTCAAAATGAAAACAAGAAGGAAGGTGGCAGGAGCAGAACTGTCAAGACGTTCCCTTGTCTAAAAAGTAAACGGTGGGTTTTTGGGTTTGACTACCTCTCAGCCTTGCCCTTTCTTCCAAGGTTGATGGGAACATCGAACTGATTGGACTATAAACCGAGGCCAGTGCTAATACGGGCAGAATATCTAGCCCACACGTCGAAAACCATTTCCACCCTTCGGAAGGGTAAGGTCATTTTGTGCTGGTAGGAATAGGACAAAAAACAAGCAAATAAGCAACCCTCCCCCCCTCTTTAAAAAAGAAGAAAAACACCCCCACCCCATGCACACAGGTGGTGTTTAGCCAGCTAGCATTGAAATAATGACCATCGTGCAAGCCTCCCCCCCCCTTCCCACTTCCGGAAGAAAAAGGTGCAAAAAATGCTATGTGACGTATTCTCTGTAAAATTTGCACGATTCAGATGTTCCTGTATGATGATGCGGTTACCCCACTAGAGTTACCGCGATGCCAACGCTCGTCGCCGATTGGTCAAATATGTTGGGTGCAAATAACCAACCTTAGTACATCACGTGATTTGAGCGCGAAAATGACGTCAGTTTGCTTCTGAAAATTCATTTGGAATACTGGTTTAAGGCTAGCCCTGGTCTCTCCTGCAGTTTCTAGGATTTTCCAATGTAATGAAGCTGTTAGTTCGCATGCACACCGTTTCATTCCATACTACGGTAGGTACAATTTTATAGTCGCCAAATTTTTATTTCCAGATGGTACATTGACTAAGCAATGCATTTGCTTTTTTTTCATCAAGCCATCTAAGAACAAATTTCTTAATGATGATACTGAAAAAGTACATTATTACAACCTTTACCAATAAATTAAACAGTAAAGGAACATGCGTGTTCGTTGTGCTAGCTAATGCATCCAAGTCACATTGTCAGATTTTAACTTACCGTGGTTCGTACAGTTTGTAAAGATTAATTTGTAAAAGTTCTGGAAGACTGAGACACCTTATTCACGGTCTTAAGTATTTGTGGAGACTGGCTTGGGTTTGAAAGAATTCCTCTCTCCCGCCCCCCCCCCCCAAAAAAAAAAAAATCCAAAGGTCCATTCTGAGAAAAGATACCAAAGAAAAAAGTAAATAACATGAAATTAAAATATAAACCGAATTTGAGAATTCTCGTGTTCCGGTTAGCGTAACTTTCGCTTTCGGAGGTTCTCGAAGTTATTCCCCTTTACACCCCGGCTTGTGAGTACTAGTCACAATGCGGCCGCTGTAAGTAAACAATGTTTGGATGTGAAATACTTTAAGCCATAGCTTCAAAGTGATCCATCGGAAAATTATGCAAGGATTCAATTTGGAGCAAAAAACCCAAATGTTTGTATGTGGACGAGACGACCAAGCAGTAAAGGCTTCGTTACCTTCAGAAGTAAACGGGATTTACAACAGGTACTGGCTGGCAAGAGTTTGGTGCTGAGACACCAACTTCAGAGTCAACATGGTCCGACCAAGTTTGCGATCTTTTTGTTGCTATGAAACAGATGCGATGCAACAACTTTCGAAGCAATCACTACCCAGCTGTCGGCTCTAAACGAAATAGTGACCTGATTATTTTATGGTAAACAACGTGAATAGTGACCTGATTATTTTATGGTAAACAACGTGAACAAGATCATCTTACTTTCAGTTTTCACCAATAACCTTCTTTTCAAAATGCAGCTTATTCTTTGCTGACTAAATCGGTAGGTGTTGCATCAAGCATTTAAAGTTATAAGCTTAGAGGATTTTGTTTTACTAGATCGTGATAAATCAATTTTTTTCTAATTTTTTTAAATTTTTAATTAATTTTTTTTTTACTAGTTGAAGCATTCAAACCAAATCTAGTTAAAATACATAACAGCATAACATCTTTTTGTGTATCATGTTGAATGTGCCTAAAGGAATTGTTAGTGAAATGAGCTGTCATCTCAACATGTGCATGCTCATGCATGCATGCATGCACACACACACACACACACACACACACACACACACACACACACACACACACACACACTCTCTCCTCTCTCTCTCTCTCTCTCTCTCTCTCTTGGAATTTTGACATTGTAAGTCATAAAAGATTAAGTTTGAAAGTTTGGGATCCTTGGGAGTATAACCTTGACTTATGGTCTAGAATAATTTGATAAAAGAAAAAATATCCCCAGAAAACCCTACTTATCTAATTTCAAGCATAGTTTGGTCAGCTGAGTGACTTAAAAATAATTCCAGCCCCTCAAACATGATTTACGTTTGAAATGAACAGGCATTTAAGGACCAAATTTGAAACTAGGCTTTATAGTTTATTTTCACAATTCTTAGCAGCCAAACTGTCATTACTTAATGCAAACAAGTTAATTGATGCCAGTATTGTTTTCTAATATATGCAAAATATTTCAGCCACTTTCCTACATGAACAAATTTAGAATGAATTTTTATAGATTCTACATATAGACTTTATATATTTTTTCCAGCAGAGATTAAATGCAGTGTTTATTGTGTAAGATCCAGGTGCCCTGTAAAGAATGCTGACATTTTCTCCCTGAACTCCTTGAGTCAAGGGTACTGAAAGTGAAACTGTCAAGAGTAGGCTATATTTACTTACAGTGCAAGCTGAACATGGCAGAACCCATCATTTTCAAGGTAGTAGGGTGCATTCTGGGAATGCTAATGTTATTCATTTGTAGTGAACATAGAAGGTTAGGAATCGCTATTGAGATGGAAGTGATGAACAAAGGGAAAAGAATCTTGTGATAAAAAGAAAGCAAAAGATTTAAGTTAAAAAAAAAATCAAGTCACACTAATTATCCACTGTAACGTTCCAAAACAGGATACCTACACAAAAATGTTTTATGAGTGGTTACATACCATTGGATAGTATAGCTGGCCTTCTCTTCCATGAAAAGTGGTTTCATTTTCATAATGCCTCAAGAAGTTCTATCAATGTGCATTTGCATCTTGACATAAGACTTGGTTAAAAAAACAATTCTGAAATTGTAGGAGATAACCCTCTGATGCCCTCTCACACCTCATCATAAACTTGAGCCTGCACCCTCATACCTTCAGATCAAGATTTCAGCACTCATATTACTAGCTAGGTGAACCTACCCCTTCCCCATTACATAAAGCTAATCAATTAATAATACAATTTAAACTCGATGAATGACATTGTTTTCAGGTTGAAACACCCTGTACTGACATGCAGTGTCCGCTGTTGAAGTATGAACTGGTTTCAGCTCATCTTCTCATGCTGCTGTATCTGAAACACCGTCATCTGCCAGCATCTTGTAAAACTGACAGTCCTGTTGACCTATCACAAGTGAGTAATGTTCTGTAAAGTCCAAGAGGTAAGTCTTTTGTGGTTTGATGGCACAGTTGTCCATGTAGCATTTGTCATTTAATAATGGAATGATAGTGTTTGCTGTTTTCAGTTGGCTTTAGTTTTTCTGTTGCTTTCATATGGCTTTGATCTCCCCAAAGTCAGAATGCAGCTGTCTGAATGGTTGCAGGGGAAAAAATAAAAGTTGCATAGGTGTACAAAAATCTCACCATTGACGAACTTGGAAGCTCTAGCCAAGGAGTGAAAACTAAATTTTTTAATAAAAAATAAAAATAAGATTATGGCAGTATGCTGGTGTAAAGTTTCATCAGATCCATGTGAGAAGGTACAAAGAGGGAAATGGGTTTGTAGTTGGCTTAAAGAATATGAGAAAAGTTTGGCGAGGTGGAAAACAGAATTTGCAAGAGGTTTATTACTAATTTCTATTAAAATGGACATTAAGTACAGAAATGAGATAGATACATAAATATCAAGATGTGGACTGTTTGCAAAGGTTTGTAGTTATATCAGGAAAATAGGAATGTGTTCATGTTGCATTATTTAACACTGTACTTTTATATTTGTTCGTTTGTTTTTTTAGGGGGGGGGGTGGGGGGGGGGGGGGGGAGAGTAGCATGCTCTTAGTCCCTTAATGGTTAATTTTTCCTAAGCAGAAGCCTTGCATCTGAAAAAAAAGTACAGTAATAATTAAATGTATGCAAACATCTTTAACACTTATGCACATGCAGACGAACATGAGGTGGATTGGTGGTCTGGAAAATAATGCACCTATCTAGCATGTGTCAAGTCACGGATTTGACCCTGTTTGAATCTAAACTCGGCCACATCCTCTAGATCTAGAGTGGTGGTCTAGGTGCTTGTCCTTCAGATGAGAGGTCCTGCATGCAACACACTTCCAGCATATGTAAAAGAACCAATCTGTTACAAGATTTATCAGGCAAAATTCCGTAAAAAGAAAGCGACTCGTATGGAAAGAAATCTGGAAGGACCTTTTTGTTTTGTTACGTTTTTTTGGAAAAGGGTGGTGCTGCTCTTGCAGTGATGTGCTCATCCAGAGGAGAACAGCCTGAATTTATTAAAGAGGAAAATGTCATGCTCGCATGCGATACACATGCCCACACATGCGTACCCCACTCCAACACACGCATGCACGCACACAAACACACACACACACACAGATGGGATAGCCTTGTGGTTAGCATGATGCGCTCGTGATCTGACCCAAGTTCTATTCCTGTTCAAGAGGATTTTTCCTCTGGAGTTAACATTAGTGCGAACTCCACTCCCCCCAAAAGTCCTTTGGATGAGACTTATAAACAGATCCCGTGTGCAAAAGCACGCAGAACATCTTGCACACACGTTAAAACATGTTCCGCTTTTCGGAAGAGTAGGCCATTGTGGGCCGGTGGGAATGGATGACAAAATTGACATAATTGCATACATACGGGGACTGGGTGTAAAAAACCCACAAGTACTTATTCCATTATCCTCGAAATAAAAGAATAAAATAATAAAATAAACGCATACACTCGCGCACACACACACACACACACACACACACTCTCTCTCTCTCTTTCTCTCTCTCTCTCTCTCTCTCTCTCTCTCTCTCTCTCTCTCTCTCTCTCTCTCTCTCTTACACACACACACGTGCACACATACACACACACTTGCACATACACTTGCACATGCTTACACATAGTATACATTACACAGATTGGGTGTAGACATGGGATGCAGTAAAAACTGAAATAGATTATGCAGTGCTAATCACTGATTTAAGAAGGAAGTGCTTATCAGCACTAACAGAAAGCTTCATGTTCACAGGAAGGCGCTGGCAGAAAACTGAATTCAGGCTGACAAACATCTTGCAGAACTCCGTGAATGCCATCACCACCGCAGGAGTTCTATGCCACCCGTTGCCTTCTTCCCAGAAATCTTGGATGCAGTTCCTGGCATCCTATCGAAAGGAACACAGAGCATATGTGAGAAAAGTACATATGCTAGAGTACATGGAAGTCGTGGGAAATGGAAACGGGTCAAGCTGGCTAACGGGGCTCTGGTGAAGCTGTGACTGGCCTAGCAAGCCGACAGTGGATTTCTCAACCGCTAAGAAAACTGAAAAGAGACACAGACGGATACCAACGGAAAACGACCTCGCAATGGAAACGGACATCGAGATAGGAACAGTGACTACATTGGAACATGGAACATCTGCGGCCTAACAAACAAGGAACCAGAAATTGTGGAATTCATGACCAAAAGAAAGATCTCCATCATGGGCATTTCAGACACTAGGAAGAAAGAAGGAACGAAAGAAATCCATTCAAACTTTGTTCTCATCTGGAGTGGAGTCAGGAAAGACCATAGAGCAACGCATGGTGTGGGATTCATCCTACACCCAGACATAGCAAAGAATCTCATGAGTACAGAACACATATCAGAAAGACTGATTAAAATCGGTGTAAGAAAGTCCAACAAAATCGTCGACTATATCCAAGCATTTGCACCGTGTAACGATTCGTACTCGGAAGAGGAGAAACTCATTCTATCAAGAGCTCTCCGACCTCATCAACAGCATCCCTGACAAAGAGGACCTGTATGTCATGGGTGATTTCAACGGCAGAGTTGGTGAGAGAAGAAACCCGTGGACAAAACATCTTGGACCCCACAGTGACCACAGAACACCTTGCAATTACAACAGGAACCACATGCTGGAACTATGTGCAGAGCATGATCTGATCATCACCAACACCTTTTTCCAACACCGAGCCTCCCAAATTTACACCTGGTACAAATGGAACGATCTCAACATCTTGTCTCAAATCGACTTTATACATGCAAGATCTAGAACACGTTACGCCATCAAAGACTCAAAAGCCATCCCCAATGCCAACCTTGACACTGACCACAGGCCTGTCATTCTAGCCTCCAGTACTCAGAAGAAGAAAATAACTGCTAGGAAAGGGAACCAGCCTGAAAATCAACCTCCTCAAACTGGAAGAGAAAGAAGTGCAAGAACAGATTCACAGTGCTATCAAGGTGAAACTTGACTCCATTGATACACCTCTCAACATGGAGCAAGTCTGGGACACCTTCAAGCCAGCTCTCTTGAACACCTTAAGGGAAGTTTGCGGGACAAAGAAATGTGGAGGTAAAAACAGGAAAGCTACAGTTTGGTGGAACCAAGAGGTGAAGGAAGCCATCAAGAAAAAAAAGCAGCTATATAAAGCTTGGGTCAAGACCAAGACAGAAGAGGACTACGTCAAGTACAAAATCGCAAGAAGACTATAGTCGTGTTGTGAAAGCCTCCAAAGAAAAATTCTTGGCGACTTATGGAGAGAAAGTTAAGTGAAATTTGCAAGACTCCCAAGAGAATTTTTAAAAGAGTGAAGACGATGAGAGTAAGAGATGAGCCATTCAAATCAACAACAGTAGTGAATGATGCAAATGGAGAGGCACTGCACAAAGAAGAGGAAATTCTGAAACAATGGGAAGACTATTTTAAAGATCTTTTAAAACCCATCTGGAGTACAAGCTTCCAGCTCTCAGTTCTCACCACGCTAATAAAGACCAGTTAGAGCCCCAAATCCTTGAAGCTGAAACAAGAAAAGCAATTAAGACCAGCCCAAAGGGCAAAGCGGCAGGTTTATGACGGCATAAAAAACTGAAAACCATCCTTGCATGCGGGAGAAACGGGAGTTAAGTGGCTCACCATCATCTTCCAGAAAGCTTGGGAAGAGAAGAAAGTACCAATGGACTGGCAAAATGCAATAGTGGTGCCAATTTGGAAGAAGGGCTGCAAGAGAGACTGCAGCACCTACAGAGGCATTTCACTTCTCAGCCATGTAGGGAAAATGTATGCAAAGATTCTGGAACAGTGCACAAGAGCCAAAGCAGAACACCTACTGAGCAATGCCCAGTTTGGCTTTCGGAAAGGAAGAGGGTGCACAGATGCCATTTTCGCACTCCGACAGCTGTGTGAAAGAGCCATCGAATACAACCAAGACCTGCATACAGTATTTGTTGATCAAGAAAAAGATTTCGACCGAGTCAACAGAAAGCTCTGGAAGATCCTGGAGCAGTACGACGTGAAGGGGCAGTTGCTTGATAACATCAGAGCAATCTATGCCAACAGTCTGAGCGCAGTCCGAACAGCCAGTGGAACATCCGACTGGTTCCCGGTTACATCAGGGGTCAGGCAAGGCTGCGTACTCTCTCCCCTTCTCTTCGTGATCTACATGGACCAGATTACAAAGGAAGCCAACCCAGATCTTGAGGCCCTGAACAAACTATTATTTGCTGACGACCAGTCCCTGATGAATCGGAACAAAGCAGCTCTTCAAGAACACACAGACCAACTCAACACAAGCTGCGAGAGGTATGACATGATCAGTATCACCAAAACAGAGGTTATGTCTGTCAGCAGAAATCCAGGAAAGCTGGACATCAACATCAACGGCACCCAGCTGAAACAGACCAAAGAATTTAAATACCTTGGCAGCCTCTTCACTGAAGATGGAAAATTGGACAGAGAGATAGAAACAAGATGCCAGAAAGCGAACGCAGTCAGTTACCAACTCGCCCCCCTTCTAAAACATTCCAGCATCCCAATGAGCACCAACGCAAAACTCATCAACGCCATCTTCGTTCCAACACTCACATACCAGTGTCAGACATGGGCCCTAACAAAAGCCTTTGAGAGAAAATTGGTCACATGTGAAATGCGCTGCCTGAGAAAAGCTGTCAACAAGACCAGATGCGACAAGATCAAGAATGAGGTGATCAGAGACATGGTCGGACTAACACCAATTCTCCACCATATCGAACAACAAAGGATCAGGTGGTTTGGTCACCTCACTAGAATGCCGCCCAACCAACCAGCCCTACGGGCATACACCACCAAATACAATGGCTGGAAAGCCGGAGGTAGACCAAGGAGACGATGGAGCGACTCCGTGGCTGACACCCTGTGAGCCCATGACCTGTCACTACATCAAGCCTCCCGCCTAGCTGCAGACATCTGTGTCTCCCCGCGACGCCGAAGGGCACCAGCGGCAGATGAAAGAAAGAAAGAAGAAGAAGACATGGAAGAGACCTATCCAAGAGAACTCTGGACACTTGCATTTACAGATGGATCAGCAGAAGACGCTTCTACTAGTTCCAGAGTAATGGAGGTGGCAGGCAGTCTTCATTACAATGAAAGATGGCACAGAAAGCTGCCAAGCAGTACCATCTGGAAAGTTCTCATCAAACTTCAAGGCTGAAGCAGATTCACTGTTACAGCAGCCAACAGAGGCAATTCATCCCAGAGTTGTCATCTTCTGAGATGCTTTGTCTAGGCTTCAGGCCATTAAAAACTCAAGAAACTTGACACTCTTGCCTCCGTTCTTGATGCTCTGCAGCAGTCCACTCGGCATCCAGTCATCGAGTGGGTTCCTTCATTCTGCAGCGTCCATGGCAACAAGAAAGCTGGTGAAAGTTGGATGCCTCGATGAACAGAAAGTGGCGTATAAAGACAATAGTGAAAGAAAAGCAAAAGAAATAACTTCAGCAGCACCCTTATTTCAACAATTAACTACTACCCCCTGCCCAGAGAAGAGCAAGTGACTGTTGTGAGACTTAAGACTAGATACTGCAGTCTGGGACATTACAATCATGTCTCACCATATTCCGCATTGGTTATTCTGTGACATGCCCCTGTGCTCCCATGGCAGTAGAACACTTCCTCCGGACCTGTCCTAACACGCAAATCCTGAGGGCCGGTATCTGGCCTGCTGACCTCCTGATGAGGGGCAAGATCTTTGGACCCCTGGAGGGCCTTCGGTCTATCGCCGCATTTGTCAGGGCCTCCCAAGTTGCTGACTGACAACGACGAAGAAGAATACGCCACCAGGCACCTAAACTATCATCAAATTGTGAGTATGATGTTAAAAATGTTTGCACACACTTAATACTTTGACATTATTTGAATGTCTTGTTCAAGTAGCTCATGTTTGCAGGTAATAATAATAATAATGTATGGAATTTATATAGCACTGAATCTTGTAAAGCAACAAATCACAGCGCGCAGATGACTTTTTTTTTCTCCGAAGATAGTGGAATAAGCACTCAATGTGCTTTTTTACATCCAGTCCCCGTGTGTATGCGGTTTTGTAAATTTTGTCATCTGTTCCCACTGGCACACAATGGCCTACTCTTTCGAAAAGCGGAACAGGATTTAACGTGTGCGCAAGATCTTCTGTATGCGTTCGCACACGGGACCTCGGCTTATAGTCTCATCCGAAGGTAGCAGGCAAGTGCACAAAGACATACACTGGCAACCATGCATGCACACGCAAACTTGCCTTGTACAAATATATGCTATTGATAAACAGTAGAGAGGGTAGAGTGAGATGTAGAGGGTTAGTACAGGTTCTTGAAGTTTTGTTCTTCTGTAAAGCAGTTGTGACAAATTTGGAATGTTTGTTACAATGAGTAGGTGCATGATGCTGGAAAGAGTATCCTGATAAAGTAACAACATTCACACAGGGATCTCAACATGTTTAGACCTTGAACCAAAATGAGATGGATCTATAGGAGAGGTGATCACTAACGTTGAAGCGTCTTTTGCTGATTGCATGCATTAGGACCTATACTTCTCTAGGGTTTATTATTTGGAAACAGCAGCTAATTTTTTTATTTTATGAAAATGCTACAGAAATGGTTGAAAATGTTACATTTAACCTTACATTTTTTTATACTCTGTTTATAGGTATACATTATTTGTTGAAGAATATCCTTAAAAAAAAAAAAGCGATGTTCTTAGTTTTTGCTCACCATTAAGATAGCAGCATTCTGAGTTAGTGGATTTAACAGTTTTAAAATTGTTTTCTGATAACAAACTCAGTAACGAGGTAGCTCTATTGGTAGGCTACTTGATTGCTGCCACCTGGCGTATTGGTATATACACCATATAATGTGTATACCTCTCTATCTCTCCGCTTTGTGTGTGTCTCTGTCTCTGTCTCTGTCTCTCTCTCTCTCTCTCTCTCTCTCTCTCTCTCTCTCTCTCTCCTCTCTCTCTCTCCCTCCCTCTGGGGGACACATAGACTTGCAGAGAAATGTGCACACACAGAACTTTCCGTTTTATTCAACATTGCAATATATAGATTATTAAACATAAATTTGTTTGTGTTGCCAGGTATTTCCCAGCAATTTTGGACCTTTCTACAGATCCATGATGTGTGAGACATGATGATGATTTACCTCGTTAGGCTCTTGTTATCGTAGGATTAAGAATGGAGGATTTAGGAAATGATCAAGTGGATCTGGGACGTTAGAATTAAGATCTTCGGCTTCCGAATCAAAATTTCATGCCGTGCTTCGTACTTTCATGAACGTCTTCAGAAGGGGATATCGTGCCGTGCTTCGTACTTTTGTGAACGTCTGTTGTATTCTCCCAGATCCTAAAGCATGCATCCGCAGTGACCTCGGTTCCAAAACACTGACCTGAGGGCACAGTATAGAGCAGCGAGCGGTCGCAGAAAATCCTGCTCTTGTAAAATTTTGCCACTGTTGTTATTTCATAATTTTTTCCGTGCGATTACCGTCGGTTGCCGTCAAATCACTGGACACCAAACTTCTGATTGCATCAGTGCTCCTTGTTAAAAAAAAAAAAAGTAGAATGAAACTTAATTTAAACAGATAGAAATTAAATCAAAATGCAAACCTAAACCTCAAAATAAATTGGGACAGAACAAAATAGAATAAAAAGATAAAAATTAAATGAAATGGAAATCTAAACCCCCTCAAAATAAATTGGGATAGAATAGAATAAAGTAGGAAAGCCCAAAATGAATAAACCCTAGCCAGAATAGAATAGAATAAACTAAACTAAAACCAGAAAGGGGGAAAAAGTTAGAGGAGAGCAATCCTGGTGACAGTGATCGTCTCGGATCGTCGTGTTGGAAAATGAACGCCGCCTACATCGAATTGGACACAGTGGTCATAAGGGGCTGCAACTCCGGCGCTCCATTTAATTGATTATTTCCTTGGGATAGATTGATCCCCTCCTCCTCGTTATCCCTTGATACATGGGTCCTAACCTGGTGGTTAAAGTCATGTGGATCACATCAGGGTCGTCTCTTCAGAGGTTTTGCCGTCATCTGGAGGGAGATTGCTTCAAGGCCTTGCATACATGTGGAAGCACAGGTCTCAGGTTTTGCCATCATCTGGAGGGGGATTGCGTCACGGCCTTGCATATGTAAGTACAGTGTTTACTACAGTTGATTACAGTACTATTTAAAAAAAAATCTTGGTTCATTGGCTAGAGTTCCAAGGTTTACCCATGGTGAGATTTTTTGTGTGCAGTCATTTTTACCCACCATTAAGGTAGCCACATTCCGACTTTGGGGATAGTGTCTACTAAACACCTGTGTACATGCACTTTTAAACAAACATTTGTCATCCATTCTGCCAGCATGAAATGGCCTACCCTTCTGAAAGGTGGAATGGGTTTTTAACATGTGCACAAGGTGTTCAGTATGTGTTTGTACATGACGCCTCCCTTTGGGGAGTGGAGAGTGTACTAAGTCCAGGATAAAATCTGGTGTCTCGCTGGTCTCATTGGTGGATAACTGGTGTCTTGTTGGTGGCTCTATATCGGGCCATTGGGTCATGAGTGCAGTACTCTAACCCCTAGGCTATCCTGCCCATATTTGGACAGAATTGTGAGAAGGTAATGAAGAAAATCTGTGAAATGTCAAGTTGTGAAATCGAATTTAGTCCACATATCACCAGGAGTTTTCAGTGTTCCTGATGGTGACTTGCTGCTTTCAGGGGCTTTGGAGTTGGAATCGAGCGCCTGTGACCCGACGTGTGACGGCAGCCACCATGACCTGCCGTATCAGGTGCCTGTGACCTGACATGTGATGCTCTGCCTTATCAAGTGCCTGTGACCTGACCTGTGATGACCTGCCGTATCAAGTGCCTGTGACCTGATATGCGATGACCTGCTTTATCAAATGCCTGTGACCTGACATGTGATGACCTGCCTTATCAAATGCCTACGATGGCAGCCATCATGACCTGCCTTATCAAGTGCTTGTGACCTGACCTGTGATGACCTGCCTTATCAAGTGCATGTGACCTGACCTGTGATGGCCTGCCTTATCAAGTGCTTGTGACCTGACCTGTGATGACCTGCCTTATCAAGTGCCTGTGACCTGACCTGTGATGGCCTGCCTTATCAAGTACCTGTGACCTGACCTGTGATGACCTGCCTTATCAAGTGCATGTGGCCTAACCTGTGGTGGCAGCCATGATTACCTGCCTTTTGTAAAAGGAAGGTAAGGTATTTTAATTTTATGTCCGTTTTTCTGACTTGTTACTTTTTCAGTCCAGTCTGTTTTGTTTTTTGCTTGTCATGTGTCTGTTGTTTCTATCCATTTTAGTTTTTTTTTTGTGGGGCTTTTTTTCTGAAACTTCAAATTTTGTTTATACTTGTCAATTTTCCCCCGTTTTAGGATAAATTTATTTTCCATATTTGATTCATATCATTTTCTTTATGTATATTTCTCATGTATTATCTTACTGTCCTATCTCCTGGTCTAGGCTTTCATTCTGTTTGTTGTTATCAATTGTTATTGATTATTCTGTCAGTGCTTCCCCCCCCCCCCCCTTTTCCCTATTTTACTTAGTGATGTACATCTGTTTTACCAGGTACATGTGAAGCGGGAGAATTCCACTGAAGTCAAGCATCACCCAGCACTGCTGCAAGTTCAAGAGAAATGAACCGGGTGCTGTTTATTTCAAGTGGTAATCTTTTCAGAACCTGCACTTCAACCGGTTTCAATGCTGTGTGGAAGAATCTGTCCACATTTTGATGCTATGGTGGATGTTGCAACTGCCTGCTGCATGACGTGGAACCAAGACTTAATTCTGCAAAAATTCAGGTTAGAAAATCGCGATATCATACTCAACCATTAAGAAATATCATTTATGCACCTTGAAAATGAGTAAAAATATTTTGGACTTCGGCTAGAGCTCTGACATTCACCAATGGTGAGATTTTCACGCATGCAACCATTTTTTTCCTTGCCATATAGATAGCTGCATTCCAAGGGCCAACTAGCCAGGGGATTTGTGTTATTCTTGTATCTGAGAGGAACTGGCAGTTTGTCTCTCTTGTCTATGATGTTCCAGTTGCAGTATACATTTAATACATGTAAAGAAACCAACGGCTGCAAAAGTTGTCCTGACAATTTTTATTTGTACAACAAGCTATTTTCTTAGGGGGGTAGGGGGGATACTTGGAAAGGGTAAAAGGGTGGGGATGGCAGTGTATTTTAATTTAAAAAGGCATCTGTTGGGAAAGTTAGGATGGGACACATTTTGATAGGGTGCAAAGCTGTATTTATAAGTTGGCAGAACCCATGTATAGATCAAGCTGTGTTATTTGCCCATATGGCATTTTTTTTTTTTTACATCAGTTTGAAGCGTTCTTTTTTTTTTCTTTTTTCTTCTGGGGATAAAAGTGGATTGGCTGGTGTCCTCAGCACGGCTTGGTTTCCCTAGCATTGAAGAACGAAATGATTAAGGTACTTTGTCATTTAATGGGTATTTAAAAAAAAAAGTTTGACAGATTAGAGGTGTTAAATGATAGAGGAGCCACTTAACATGAAAAGGGTGGTGATGGGTGACAGTGTTAAATGATAGAGGAGCCACTGAAAGTGAAAAGGGTGATGATGGGTGATAGTGAAAGGGGTGACAGCCCTGATACGGCTTTTGTGGTCTATAGGGCTATAAACATTAAAAAGAAAATGCTTGGATGAATGGGTGACAGTTAAAGTAATTACAAAAATAGACTACTTATCATCCTCAAATTTTTGTTTTTAAATTTTCAGATCTCATCACTGGAACACCAGCGTGTCAAGAACGCAGCCTGCCAACAAAAAGGACCGCCCCAGCTGCCGAGGACACGCTGAAGACATTGACACCCAGACATGCTCTGTTGTGATGAATCTTTTTATAGGGTACGCATCTCACGTTTGAGTAGTTATTGCTCTAGGTGTTAGGCCAAAATGATGTAAATCTATTTTTTTATAGTTTGCTGGTGTTTCAATGTGTGAAAATTGCCTTTCAACCTGGAAAAGATAAAGTTAAAAAAAAAATGAGGGGAAAAAAGATGGGTTCACCCTCAAAAAATTCATACAAAAATGAAAAGATGAAAAAAATTAATCCCCCCCCCCAAAAAAAAAGAAAAAAAGAAAAAAGAAAAAAAGAAACAAAGTTAACAAAAGAAAAAATCAATGTGCTTTGCAATCTGCATGTAAAAAGGCAAAGTAGTAAAACAAGTATAATAAAATGACTTGTTTACTTTAGAAATGTGGAAAAACTTGACATATGGAGACAGTTTTTCACCTCATGAATTTGAAACTTAATTTTTTTTTTCTTAATGAAATAAGCAGAATGGCTGACCTCTATCTTCAATACTGCCTACTTTCAGTTAGCTTAAGGAAGACGATTGGCATATGTCATTGTCGTTGCAGACTGATGGCATTTAACATTTGAGGTACCTGTTATGTGGTTGACTAGTCACTTGTGTTCTGGCCACCACTGGTATGCCATCACTGCAAGATCTATGCCGGATCCGTTATGTGGTTGACTAGTCACTTGTGTTCTGGCCACCACTGGTATGCCATCACTGCAAGATCTATGCCAGATCTGTTGGTTCCTGGCAAATGTATGTATGCATGTATTGGCCATCAGTTATTTAAATAGAAGCTATATTAATTTTTGTTTCTGACTTTAGTTTTGTATATATATGAAGTATTTACAAGGTGAGATGGCAAAGATACATGTATCTACCTGGAAATGTGCTTTAAAAGGATTTTTTATTGAAATGAGTTAAATGATTTTAAGAAAATTCTCATGCCTAGCATGCCCTTCATGCTTTAGGACTGCCAGTAATTTGTGAAAATTTTTTTAAGATTGTTTTTTCATTTTTAATCAATGAAATCAATCAGATGAGTGGTTTAGAAAATACTCTTGTCATAATACTCCATGCTTGTAAAATGCCAGGACTGGCAGCATTTTTTTTCCAAATTATTTTTAAAAAAAAGACTTACATATAATTAAGGAAATGCTCTTATGTCCTTTTGACACTTGTGGGACTTTAAAAAACCCCACAAACTTTTAAATGAATCGGAGTGATTGGTTTCTTGAAAATATTCTGGTCCTGACATAACTTTAGTGTTTACGACTTTGATTGCTTTTTTGTGTGAGATAAATTTTTTTTTTTTATATGTGAGTGTTCCCCCCCCATCCCAATGAATTCAATCAAATGGTTGATTGAGAAGGTATTTTGGTAATATCTTTGTTGTATTTAGGACTGGAAAAAAAGTTTTTGTGGATGTTTTGTTTTTAATGAATCAGATGAAATGGTTAAGATAATACTTTGGTCCTGACAAGCCTTATTTATGCTTATTGGACCCAGTGGCAAGTTCATGCACATTAGAGGAGTTTAAAAACCCCAAGAGGAATCTGATAGTTCAGAAATACCTTGTGGGACTATTGATACATTTTTTTTCACAAAATTTTTTGTCAAGATTTTTTGTCGGTGCATCTGATCAAATGATCATGTGAGAAAGTTTGATAACTTGCCTCATTTTGTTTGTATGAGTGATAATGCTTTTGTTATTATTTTTTTTAAACAGTTCTTGTAAAATGGGTAAAACTGTCCCATGACCTATGCAAATCATTTGGCAGCAAGGTGTCGGAGACCTCACAAAATAGGAATCGGAAAATTGGTAATTAACCATTGATTCAGGGTCAGGCTCAAGTAGAAATACATGCTCTAAACAAAACGTTCAGAAATATAGTGCTCCCAAGTGACTTAAAGCAAGACTAGTATTTGCACTGTAGTGTGAAGCATTAAATTTTGTCAGATCTAATGGTGGTAATCTTTTGTTGATAAATGAAATTTTATTTTTCACACTAGTGTAATTTTTATAGTGAGATGGTGTGTGCGTGTGTGCGCGCATGTATGTGTGTGTTTGTGTATGTGTGTAAAGGGATTATGGGGAGGAAACAGGCTGGTAGGAAAGGCAAGGCAAAGGGGGCTTGGGACAAGTGTAATTTTTTAGTATGCGTGTGTGTGTGTGCGTGCATGCATGTGTGTGTGTAAAGGGATAGTTATGGGGAGGGAATGGGCTGGTAGGAAAGGCAAGGAAAGGGGGCTTGGGAGGAGGTATTAGGAAACGTGTTGACAAAAATGAGGATAAAAAATAGGATGGCAGTTTTTTTTTCTTTCTGATATGGGTTATTTTTGGCTTTTAAGGTGGCAGGAGGGTTTAGGCTTTCAAAACTGCCTAGCAAGTAAACCATGAGGTTGTGGTTTTGATTCCCAGTTTGATTGGAAAATTGAAGTGGATGTCAAGTCTGTCTGAACCTCTAAAGCAGTGCATACCAACTTGTGCACATAACCCACAACAGTTGAAAATTGTAAAGAGCTGGGAGGTACCTCCTGACTGTCCGAATGCAGTTTTCTTAATGATGGAAAGAAAAGGTTGCATACTAAAAACTTCATCATTGGTAAACCTCAGAGCTCTAGGCACTGAATGAGGGGGGGGAAAAAAATTGGGGCTTTTGACTTTATTGATGGGGGATGCGACTTTGTTTAAAAAAAGTCTTAGGCCGGAGATCACTTTGCTGATAGAAAAGCTGAAAATTTGTGTGGACACTGAAGTCCAGTTCATAGCCTTAGCTAGTGGTAGGTAGGACTGGTGATTTGCGATGTAAAGCTCTGCACTGTTGCGAGCTACATACTATTGTGTCTAAAGCTACATACCATATATTGTCTTGCCTGTTGTGTCCACATGTATTCTAACAGTCAGACCAACCAGCTGACAGACAACCCTTGCCCGCTATTAACTCTTTTAACACTAACTTTTATACTAACCTCAACCCTAACCCTGGCCCCACATGTGGACTCAAAAGGCAGATAAAATTGTATATGCTGACACATTGGGTAAACATTTTTCCATTGAGGTTGGTGGGGGTAAGGGTGCTATAATTTTAGGCAAAAAAGGTGCTAGGAGGGGGATGGGGAGGTAAGTTGTTTTGCTATGAGAGATGAGGTATAACTGAATTTTTGTAGATGTGGATAGGTGTCATCTTTTAGGATTTTATTTTCCTTTTTTGGGAGGGGCAGGGGGGAGGGGTGGGGGGGGGGGGGGGGGGGGATAATTTTTTAAGTTTATTTATAAAGTACTAGTTCAAGAGTTATTAGTTTAGTTTGGGGGGGGGGGGGGGGGGGCACATTTTTAAAGTTTATTTAAAAAGGACTAGTTTAAGAGTTAGTTTGGGGGAGTGGGGGTGGGAGTTGAGCACTACAGTGAAGCATTAGTAAGAGTAGAAAGCAGTATGTTCAGGATAGTGGGGATGAAAGAGGGCTGTGTGTGTGCATGCATGCATGCATGCGAGTGAGGGATTTGTGCTAGCAGCACCAAAGTTGCATGCCTGTGTGTGTGTGTGCGTGCATGCAGGTGAAAGATTTGTGCTAGCAGCACCAAAGTTGCATGCCTGTATATTTGTGTGTGTGTGTGCGTGCATGCATATGTGGGTGTTTTGGGTGTTTTTTTGGGGGGAAGGGGTCGGGGGGCTATTAAGTGGAAAATAGCAGTTACGGAAATAACACAAATTTCAGTTCTGTGTGTGGTTTAAGGAAATCTTTTAAATTGCTTGAATTGCAGCTGTAAGCAGCATTGGCTCAAGAAATTCATAATTTTGGAAAGAATGGATGTGGAGGAAGTATTAGAATGTCCCATTAAAAATGAAAATTCCAGTATTTTAACAACCTCGCTTTAGAAAAGGAAATCCCCATCCCTCTCCTAATTTATTTTACAAGATCTGATCTGGTATAAGAGAAATTTTGCTCTTTCAATCTATAACGTGCATAAAGCTGCAGGCATCTTGTATTGTGTCCTGTTACTTTTCCTTCTCGCCTTTTGCTTTGCCATAGGTCGGGGACATGCCCATTACCCAAGTAACGTTACTCCCAGCCCATTAATGTATATTTTTATCTCTCCTATTAGTCTTTGCTTTCCATTGTCAGCACAAATATATGCCACTTTTTGGTTTTTTGGGGTGCTTTTTATTTGTTAAATATGAAAAGCTAGAGAAAGTGACAAGAGGTTGGAGACCCCACAATGTAATAAAAAAAACAAACAGGAAAAGAAGCACTGAACAAAAGATAAAAAAGAAATGAAGAGTGGGGGAGAAAAGGATGGATGCCCCACAATGTAATTTTAAAAATAAGAAGAAAAAAAACATGAAAAGATGAAAGAAAAAAAAGAATGGGGAAAAAATGAGGAGGTTGGAGGCCCCGCAACAAACAAACAAAAAAAAGGAAAAAAAGAGAAAAAAGGAAAAAAGAAAAATCTTGTTGTATTGGCAAGACTATAGAGATTTGTAATTCATCAGTGCTTACTGCTGCATGATTTGTAAATTCATGACTGCTTATTGCTGCATTATTTGTAAATTCATCAGTGCTTATGATTGCATGATTTGTCTGGTTTTCTGCATATGTCCAATTTTTGTACTGGGTATCTGTTGTGTCCATTTGTGCTTGATAATTTTCAAGGGTTGCAGATAACTATTGACATGCTTTTTAAAAAATATATTTTTTAAATCTTGCCCTTTCTTTTCTGCAAGTTTGAAACACTTCTTTCAGATGTGTGTATTGTGAAATTCCAGTGTAGGAAATGTTGTAAATGATGAAGCAGATCACTGTGATAGTACAGTGGGGTACAAGTTGTGGTTTTGTTTAGTTCAGACTTTATTCTTGCTTTTATTTTTGTAATGTCATGATATCAACCTGGGTTGTGTAAAACAAGAAAATGGTTGAAATGTGTGGGGTTTTTTCCATTGTTGGTTGTCAGTTACAAGCAGTTGTACATGGACTGGTTTTTAAATTTTTTTGTGCGTGTGTGCTGAAAAATCACTAAAGTTGTAGAAAAAATTGGCTGCATTGATTTTTTGCTTTTTTGTTCAAGTAGAAGAAAAGCTTGAAAGTAGTCATGATTGTTGTTGCTGCTGTAAGTCGTTTAGTTCAAGAAGGAAAATGAGTGAAATTAATCGAGGAATGCTGGGGGACAGCTAGTCTTGCACTTTAAGTGCTTGCCTTTTCCTTTCTCTAGTGGGTTACATCTTTGACATTTTGTATTGTACTTTTTAGAACAGTTTTCGTAGGCTGTAGCTAATATATATATACTTTTTGAGATGTACTTGACAATTGAAGTACTATGTGCTCGACATTTGAAGTACTGTTTTGCAAAGTGAAGAAGTTTACTGCTGATGCTCTTTTACTTTTCATTGTAGGTGGTAAAGTTTTAGAACTGTCAACTGCTGTTTATTCACTATACCTGAGGATCTATTCCAACATAGCCTATTCCAACATAGCCTGACATCAGTTTTGTAAAAGTTGGTAGTGGCTGCATAAGGTTTTGCCTTGTGGAGCATTTGCCTGTCTTGGGCTTATTTTCCTGCTGTAAGGGGCATACATTTGTTGTGTGGTTATTTGGCCACCATTGAGTTACTTGACTTAAATATGTTATTCATATGCATAAACTGAGCAGAAAACCTAATATACTATGTGTGACCTAATAGACCTACTAGAACTTTTTTCACAATTTTCTTCCTACAAAAACCTTGCCCTTTCTTGAATGAATTACAGTGCTTTAAAATCTACATGTTCAGTTGTGTTTTTGGCATTTATGTATTTTTTTTAATATTTGAATTTTTTTCTACTTTACCTGAGCAGTTTGTTGCATACATGTAATCATTTCAATGTTCACATTTTTCACCTTTAAGTGAGGGTGGTACATGTGTAGCTTGTTCCCTGTGTTGATCAATAACGACCAATGAACATGGCTTAAATCACGTCTTGAACCTGCCCTATTTATGTGAAATTCTGAGGTAATGATTTTGCATGGTACATGGATAGTTTGTTATTGCATCTTTCTTTGCTGCTTCCCACATTTGTTATTCCATGTGCATTATTTACATTGTTTTGCATTTGAAGCTACTTTCACATTCCAACTGCTTACCCATGAAAGCGTGAATTTGAAACCCTGTCAGCCAGTAGCATGTTGAATTTATTTTGCTTTTGGGTTGCAAGTATTGGTGGTTTTATTGCCTTATTATGATACTTTAAAAAAACCAAAACCTTTTTGGTTTCGTACTCAGTTATGTTTAACCCAGAATCTAAACTGGAAACGTGATGTGGGTAAAGTTTTACAACCCAATTTAATCGCTTTCATGTGATGACCAAAAGAAAGTTTCCCATGTGAATGGAAAAATGTTCAATGTTCCCTTAGAGCATCAACAGAAAAGATGTTTCCTGTCACCAGTATTTGCTTACATTTTCCCAGTATTTGACAACCCTGTTCAAAATTGATAAATCGGTGCCATAGGTAGCACACACCACAGACACTTGACAAGCCAACTGACTTGATTTCCTGAATTGGCTACGAGCCTTGCACAACTCCCTCTTCTTTACAACTTAAAGCTGATGTTTTTCTGTGCTTTCTGGCTGGAAGGATATTATGGATGGAATTTAAAAGCATATTGGAATAGGCACATCATTGTGGTCAGAGATTATGAAATGCAAGAACTCGAAAACAAAAGTCAGTTGGTCGATCTTCGTGTCACTGCTGGTCAGAGCATTGGGAAAAGCCTACCTCCCCCTTCAGTCCCCCAAAAAAGAAAAAAAAAGGGTGGCTGGAGTTAGGGTTGGGTAGCCGGCTCGCAGCAAAAAGTTAAGAATGACTTGAAAACATTGTCAAAACTGGGATGAAAAGTTATACAGTTAAGCACAAATTTTGTCAGATGATAAATAAAACTTTACATGTGTGTACAGAACCTGTCTACAATAAATAAAACTTTACAAGTGTGTGTACAAAGCTTGTCCTACTTTACAAGTGTGTGTACAAAGCTTGTCCTACAATAAATAAAACTTGACAAGGTGTGTGTACGGAGTTGTTTATGAATGTGTGTTTACAAGTATAGATTATTTGCACAAGATCTGGGATTAATATACGCCTTTCATCTGTGCCTCTATCCCCCCCCCCCACCCTTTTTTCTTTCTTTCTGTGTATCACAGTATGTCTATCTTTGTTTCATTCCTTGCATCGAGTTATACTTCATCAGTCCCTCAAGTAGGTCAACAACTTACACTTAAAACATGCATTCAAAAGCCTGAAACAAATATGCATACACAAGCTATGTTCTCTATAGTATATTCACATGGTAAATACTTAACAGTCCTGGAGCTAATCTGAATGATTTTGGGCTTTATGAAAGTCATAACAAGGCAGGGTACATAAATCTCCACTGTTCTTGGGCTAAGTTAAAAAGTTATCTTTCTTGAATATGGTTTCAAGGTTTTCTTTTAATTAATGAAGCAAAAAAACTTGATTTATTTCATTTTAGGATATTTTTTGTTATAAAGCAAAAACGTACAAAGTGTGAAACTGGTTTAAGTAAAAAAGATGAAGCTGGGCTTTCTCATTGCTTTTGGTAAGAATTCAGGTTTCACATGTTCTAGCCTAGTTTTTTTTTTATTCTTCTACATTTTATTTATATATTTCCAAATCGTTTAGAACTTTGGGAATGGAAAGAAAGTTATGGCTATGATACTGGGTTTCAGAGGTAAATATATATCCCCGAAATCGAGATTTTTGGAATAGAACAAGTGCGGAATGGTAAAGACTTATTTGGAAGCATGACAATTTAGTGATGGCACTTGTACTGCAAAATGCTTACCACCACCACCACCACACACACCCAGAGATGTAGGGGAGGGAAAACTTTCTATAATATATAATTTGAAAACGGCATCACATTCTAATAATTATAGCCTACAGTATAACATAGCGCTAGTGATACGAAACGGTGGCTTTTCTTGTAACGCTAACCCCCAAACAACAACACATCTGTGTCGTATTTTGACACGTGCAACACAATCTGGAAGATCGTGTCACGGACTACAGACGTAAAAGACAGGTCAGTGACAGGTTTTTCGTCCTAATCCTCTTTATGTGTGACGGATTTATGTAAAGCGTACATATTTGCACAGAAAGTGCGTAGGCCAGACTCGTACTTTTTGTTATGTTTGACTTAGTTTACGTGTGATGTGTGTGTTTGATCTAGTGATGGGCATCAGTGGGATTTGTTTATCAATATTACGGTTTGAGTCTTTGACTTACGCCGATAACACTGTCTTTCATCATTACTTCACCTATACAGTGGATGCAGGATATTATGTCAATAAACATGGCCCTCTGTCTCGTTAAGGGTAAAAACATGAAAACCAAGGCCTAAAGTCATGGCAATTAAACAAGCAGTCGAAGGGTGGAGGGGAACTGGAAGGTAGGGGTGGGTAATACTAATAGGGAGCTAGGAAAATGGGGGTGGGGGAGTAAGAATTCAGAAGAGAAATAAGATGGAAAGTTAGGTTGAAAAGGCTACACTAGTTGAGTAGTTGCCAGGTGACCCTATGCTTTCACATAAAATTAATATGACAGCCCAAAATTAATCTATTAACTTTTGATGTCAGCAAGAACCACTGTTTGAAGCACCTCATGGAATATAGGAATAAGTGGATGGATGGATTAATAAATTGATGAATGCTAGATGAATACATGAGTTTAGGAACAGCTTAATGAAATATTGATTAATTAATTTTTTCTTTCAGTTAAAAAAATAAAGGCCTATGAGACAACAGGATGTGTTAGAGCCACAGTCATTGAACTTCTGCTTTTGAAATCTACTGTGGAAAGTTGATATCATTTGTATCACAAACTCACATTTTGTTTTTTTTATGAAAATAATTGTTACTTAACAAAAATGGATTAATCACATAGTTTTAAAGGCAAGATTAATGTTTAGTTTTTATTTTTGTTTAAATTTTGTGAGAAAATTATTAAAAGAAAATCTGCAATTGTCAGACAAAAAAGTTTTGACTCAAGTTTGTAAACTTGTTGACAGCAAAGCATCAACCACAAATCTTTGTCAGCAGCAGCATTATAATAAAATCCGCTGCAGTGGCTGCCATATTGTTGTTTTTCTGGCCACTTGTTTGTAAGATTTCTTCATTTAAGTTTTTGATGATTATAAAACTTTTAATCACAAACATAGACAATGATTTGCTTTTCGCCCTAACTCCTCGATGGGTCAAGATTAAAACTGCACTCATTTTTTTCAGGCAGTGTGTTGTGGGCAGAGTGAAATTTGGCAGAGCCCATCCACCTCCAGGTAGCAGGGTGTATGCTGGGTCAGTATGTTTGCATCAGTCATGCCATAAATCATAGCCGACTTTCTCTTCTATGGAAGGTAGATGGGGTTTCAGTGTGTGCACAAGATTATCTGTGTACATTCAGGCACGGTATCATACTTGGTTTTGACTTCTAAGGGGGAGTGGAATCAGTACCCACATCAACTTAAGGAGGAAAAGACCCTTTGAATGGACACTTCAATGGAGACTTGAACCTTTACCCTAGCATTCTGTCAGATCATGAATTTGTTGTTTAACCACTAGGCCCTCTGGTTTAAGTCTGAAGTTTGACAGATCGATCAATACACAGCTGCATTTCGATTCTCTTTAGTTTAAGGAGCTAGAATAGTAATACTATTTAAGTTAAAAATAGTGAAAAAATACTGCTCTTATTTCTATTGAGAGAAAACATTTTACCCTTATAATACTGAATCATACAGCTATGCAAGCACATCACCATCTCTCTCTCTCTCTCTCTCTCTCTCTCTCTCTCTCTCTCTCTCTCTCTCTCTCTCTCTCTCTCTCTCTATATATATATATATATATAATCTCTATATACTGTAAGCTTTTAGTTTAAGTATCTACAAGAAATGGATGGAACAAGAGACACTTACAAATTAGAGTTCCACCAGTGACTAGGAACCTCCATGTCGGGAAGGAGGGAATGGGCTAATCAAACTCAGCAGATGTGTAAACCCTACAGTGCATCATTATTCCGATCAAGATTCAGTGTCTCGTTGCTGTGCTGTTGGATGCTTAAGAAGCTTACAGCGTATGAAGTTATATATGGCAATGTGCCTGCATAGCTGTATGAGTCAGTGTATGGGAGGTGAAAAATTCAGTGGTTGGAAGATTAGACACCCAATATGGGTAGGAGTCTGCTGAATCATCTGGTTGAGGAGATCTATCCCTGGGGTTTAACATTAACCCTGACTATTCTGTGAGCTGAGGTAGATGATTAATATCTTCTCACACAGTCTGGCTATGTACTTTTGCCAGTGTTTGTAGCAAGCAAGGGAATGCATGCATAACATTTAGTGCACGTTTTCTTTTGTTGTTTTTGTCAGGTGGGTAGCTCGGTGTCTGTGATGAAGGCAGCAGTATGCTGCAGGTCAGGCTCCAAGTCTCCATAGAGCTGCTTGGCTACTGGGGTGAGAGGTCAGGCCAGATCTTTTAGTTGTGCCACATTTAGCGGGCGGGACTACAGCACATGTTCTGTGCTCGTATCAGACATCATTGATAATTCATGGAAGGATACATACATGATTATATACTTTGTGGTATGGATGGCTTGACATATTCTCCTTGGAGCTAGTGGGGGAGGGGGAGGCTGTGCCTGCTTCATTGGTTAAATGCAGTTCATGAAGAAATTGTCAATGAAGCGGTTGATGCAACTTGATTTGGTTTCTCCTTTACTCCTTGAGGAGTCGTTGGGGCTCATACACTGAATTGTTCAACCTGTGGATTGTGGGCAAGTTGAACCTGGTGGAGCTTGGTGCATGCTGGGTGTGTTCATGTCTTCCATCTCATTGACGACACCTGGCCTACTCTTTTACCAAAAGCAGAAGGGGTTTTGATGTGTGCACAGGATACTCTGCATGTGTTTGCACAAGGGACCAGGGTTTATAGTCTCATCTAAAGGAGTTTTCATGGGAGTGGAGTCAGTATTATGGAAAGACAAATTCCCCCCATAAATAGACATTTCAGTGGAGATTTGATCCTGTAGTCTGTTACCATTAGATCTGAGAATGACACTCACCTTGGCCCAGGCCGAAAGCTTGGTGAGTTATTGATGCAAGCAAAATGCCAAGGCCTGCATTACGAAGTTATGGTTTGAAACACTGCAATAATTGAAACTGTCTTCATCCATGACAAGGTGCTCCATGAATGCAGGGACAATCTTCTCAAGTTGGAGTATGGCTGCCTGTATGGTGGTATTGGAAAACAACAGCCACACATGCAAACTTTTCATCCAGTGTGTACTTTTTTGGTCTTGCAAATGCAATGGTTCCCATGTGTGATGAGTGCATGCTCTGGGTGACCCCAAAGGTAGTTAAGGTGGATAATGCTCAACATCACTCTTAAGCTATTCCTCCCTTCTCTCACCCCCTCCTCCCATGACGTTGTGTTGCTTATAATTTATATTCAATATTCTGCTTGCTGTTAATGTTTGAGAAACCATAGATTTGAATTGTGGTTTGAGCTCATTTTAATTTCTGATAACGACCATATTCTTGCAGTTTACCCGTATTTCTCAATGTCCTGTTTTTGGGAAAAAAACCCCACCTTGTAAATGTTTTGAAGGTGACTGTTTCATCTTTAGTAACATACATTAGGCTTGCAAACAAATTTGCTTTCCATCGCTACAGATATTGAACTTTTCCAAACGGTGTAAAAAGCAACTGAAGTTAGCATATGGTGTCATGTGAGCTAAACTGTAATCGATTTTTCCCCTGATCATACAGTTCTGTTCTCAGCCTCTTCCCCTCCCTTAAACTGACACACATGCATGTACACAACACAGAGTGTGAAACACTCAGGCCTGGGATTTTAGACACCTGCTGTGTTTGCCAACACTTCAGGTACACACCCTTACTGAACAACTTAGCTGTGTGTGTATTCACAGAGCTATACTGTACACCACCTACATTAAATAATAACTTTTAAGTGTGAAGACTTGGGAGGGTGTTGCAGCTGTTTAATACTGACGAGTATTGTGTAAGTTTTCTTCTTTTTTTCATTTTATTTTTCCATTTCCCCTTGATATCATGTACACAACATGTTGCAACAAATTATTTGTGCAGAACACCTGAAAAAGAGGTTGATTTTTTTCCTTTTTTCAACCATATATCTATGCGGTTGGACACAAATGGTTTAAATAAGGTTTATTCTTTAATAAGCATGAAACAAGCATACCATAATGAACATAATCAGCATAGCAGCAACAAGCAAGTGGCTTATGTTGTGCTCAAGTACAACATCAACATTATGGCGACTGATAATCAATACACTGATCAAAAGAGGTAAACGGGAAACAAATGACCGAGCAGAATGATAACAGCATCAATATGTAAAGATAATGAAATGACTAAAGATTCCCCAAAAGGCATGTCTATAGCATAAATAGGCAATAGCTTGAAAAAATTCCAGAATCCAATACTGCTCAACTCATCCAGATGATTAGCTCATGAAAAAGTTAATGATGAAAAAAAGACTAACCACAAAACAGACTTTAAACAAACAACAAGCTGCAAGATGAATTGAAAGAACAAAACAAACAAAACAAATGCATATATACTTTATTGTTTTAAACTTTTTCAACCATATATCTATGCGGTTAGACACAAATGGACATACTTTATTGTTTTTCACTTTTTGAACTAGGAGTTTAAAAGTATAATGATTATTATATGGTTAGAGCCAAATGCATATGTTTATATACATGCTTACACACATATGCACGTGTATGCATATAACTGCACAACCTACAAGCACATTGATTTATACCTGCGGTGATAAGCCTCAACAAATTACAAAAAGAGCACACATGCACATGGTACATGAACGCAGACACATCCACACACACACACACACACACACACACACACACACTCATTGAATAAGCCCCACATCTCAACACACATCTGTAGCTTATGTAATATGTAAATAAAACTACCAAACAGTTAACTTCAGAACAGGTGATGAGTATATATATAAACAAAACCGACATTTCAGTGTCATTCTGTCTTGTCATTAATTTTTTATATTTGTTGTGTTTTATCAGGGGATCTTACTGCTATATTCCACAGTAGAAAACCATGCTCATGGTGTTGAAGTGGGAGGAAAAAAAAAGACACAGGCTGCTGGAAGGAATAGGCAGCATGTGCCATAGACAGCCCTATCTATAATTCAACTGTTGATCACTGCTGCAGAAGAAGACGATGACCTTCATAGCATTGCCATCTTAAGGTACGAGTTTGTTTGCACTTGCTTGTGCATGATCTTTTTTCTTTTCTTTTTGTTGCTGTCTGTCCAATTTTGTTTCCTGCTTTGGGTGTTGTATTTTCAATAATGATGATGGTCATAATGATTAAGATGATGGATGAAAATAATGGTATGATATTTGTATTGATAATAAGCTAATGATGCTGATGATAATACCTAGAATAACAGGCGCAACAACAGCAGCATTGATGAGGTTGACAACAACACGTATCCAACTGTATGCCATGTTCTTTCTTGATTGATTCAAACTAAAATATTTTGTATTGTTTTTGTATTGTACTTTAATGTGTTGTGGTCTATTGTATAAAGGGAATTGAGGCATTGGCAGGTCTGCATGTGAAGTTGACCTGGGAGATTGTAGAAAGCCCCACCCCTAATTCTCCAAGTGCTGCAGCCAAGATTCGAACCCAGACTTTATGGACCCATGGGATTGAAGTCATAACCACCAGGCTATAGTGTCCATCATGTAATTCCCATCGTTGCTGGGTGTTGTGTGTTTGTTTATGTATATCCTGCTATTTATGTAGGTGGTAGGATGGGGTGAGGGGGTGGTGGTGGTGGGGTGTGTGTGTGTGTGTATGTGAGTGAGACAGAGAGAGAGAGAGAGAGAGAGAGAGAGAGGAGAGAGAGAGAGAGAGAGAGAGAGAGAGAGAGTGTACATGGTTGTTTGTATATATGCTTGATTACGCTTCTCTTAGCCTCTTGGCTCCAAAAGGAATTTACAAGGTTTTATAGTAAAGATTTAACATGGGGTATAGTGTATAGGGACATTTTTGTTGGTTTGTTTTGGATTTGGTAGTGGGATGGTTGGGGGATGGAGTACTTGTGACAAAATATTCCATGTGGCTGCGCATGATTTAATACACATATAACAACACATCAGCGCCCCATGACAGCTGTTCCTGTCAGAATTCTAAAGTGCCCCTTGGCAGGAAAAGCTGTCATGGCCATGAAATTAATTTTCCTTAGTCTGTCTTCAGATTAGAATTGCCCAGTACACACTGCAGCATGACTGAATGGGCATTCATGAGCAGCAGGATTCAGTCACCTTCCAGTTGTAAAGGTTTAAAAAATATTTTGTTGCTTACTTAATTGCTGTCCTTGTCCCATTCCTGAGCCAAAATCCTCTTGGCGATCAGCCAACATTATTATAAAGCATGAAAATGGGCTTGGCAGAGAAAGGGTTAACATGTCAATAAGTCGATTCATCCAGTTGCATCCCAGCACTCATGTGTGTAATAAAAAGAACAATGCTATTGCCCAAACCCCTCAATTGTAGTTCCTATTCATGTAATATCACACATTCACAATAACATGACATTTATGTTCACTTATTGGGAAATTATTAGATAAATCAATAAAATATCAGTCAAGGAAGTGGCAGAATAGCTTTGTGGTTAGAACATCACACTGATGATTTGATGGTAAGTAAGGGTATTGCTTTGAGTCTTAGCTGTGGTGTCTGTTTGAGGGGACTATTTTTCTCCAGAGTGTGATATTGGTACTGACTCAATTTCCATAAAATTCCTTCAGGTAGACTTTCAACCAAAGTTTTATTTCATGTGTGAATGCATTCAGCAAACATTAAAATCCTCAGACTAGTGGATGTTTTATTTTGAGGCAAATGAATAAGCACCTCTTGTGGGTTTTTTTTACATTCAGTCCCAGCATGCATGTGCTTAAATTGTAAATTTTGTCATATGTTCCTACTGGCTTATAATGGCGTACTCTTCCAAAAGTGGAACAGGTTTTAATGTGTGTGCAATATGTTCTTAGTGTGTTCACACTCAGCATCGTGATTTATAGTCTCATCTAAACGATTTATGAGGGAGTGGAGTTGGCATTGATTTTATCTCCAGGGGGTAAAAAATCCCCCTGAATGGGTGTCTTGGTGGTGACTCGAACCCAGGCTATAAGATTGCCAGCGCAACACTCTAACCACCAGGTGGTTGTCCTGTCCCCCCAAATACAGATGAACTTACATAGCCAGCATGCACCCTGCTACCTATGAGAGGGATGGGCTGCGTCAGGTTCAACTTGCCCATGACACACCAGTAGAAAAATTCGGTGCAGTGTGTCTATAACTGCTCAAGGAGTGAAGGGGGGAAGTGAAGTCAACATAGCAGTCTAGTGTATCAAAAGCAACAGGCAGAGGAATCTGTTCAGTGACACTTTGAGCGCTTTGATTTGTTGCTTTACAAGATTCAGCGCTATATAAATTCCATACATGATGATGACTTTGTGCTGGTGAGGGGACGAGGAGCGAGGTTATGGGAAAGTGAAGAGACAAGAAGCTTTGTGAGGGGGGGTGTTGTTAGACGAATGATGAATTTGGGAAACTTATAGCAAGGAATCTTTTGAGATGACGGATGGGGGAGGATGCTACCTGTGTCATAAACTAATGTGTGATCTGTTCAGCAAACTACTGTATCTCCAAAGTCTAGCTTTACAACAGTTGCTGCTGTGTTTGTCACAGGATCTGCTCTGCAATAGCTGGATAGCTAATCAGGTATGGGTATCAGTATCGAAAAAAGAGCAGCAGCTGGATACATAGTGTTTGGGGGGAAGGGGATGGGGGGAGTTAGTGGAGGGGGGCATGGGATGGCCTAGCGGTTAGAGCATTGTGTCTGTGATCTGACGGCCTGGGTTTAAGCCACCACAGGAGCTCTAGCTGAGGAAGTGGGTGGAGGAGGGGGGGGGGCAGTGTCAGTATGATTCCCCCATTGTAGTTTGTCGTCAAAACTGATATTGGTTAAATGTGTATGATAAAAGCAAAATATATAGGTTTTAAACCTAGAGAAAATATCCCCAAATAATGCTGATGATTTTGTTATGGTCTTGTTTATTTGTTACATGTTAATGGTGGGAGAAAAAAACATGATGATATATGTAAAAAATCTCTCTATTGGTGAACCTCAGAGCTCTAACTGAGGATCCCCCCCCCAAAAAAAAAAAAAAAAGAAAAAAAAAAAAGTGACATGTATTACTGTATACTAGGTCCAGAAATTTAACGGTGTGGTGTTGAACGTCTTATGAACTGAGTGTTATTGTTTAAATGATTTTGAAATATAAAAAAAAGTTGTGGTATTTCCTTTCCTGCATCTAAGCGGTTATGGATACACTTACAGCTCATTACTAAATTTAAACCCATTTTGTGGAGCATTAACATCTGGCATTTGTATGCAAAGGGACATATTAAAAAGTTCATCAAACAGCTGTGCTATTGTTTTACCTCTTCCCATGTTTGTATCAACAAAAATTTTACATGAACCTGCAACACACCAGAACTTGTAATAAGTAACGCATCCTCTGCCCCACAGTCCATTTTGCTCTATCAGCTATTGATCAAGATGTCATTTTAACTTTACACCTAGGCATTAATCTTTCCCTCCGTCTGCACAAGCTGTTGTTGCTGAAGACAGGTTACTACCCACGGTAGGTATGAAGAAGAGTGCTGGTGTGTGTGTACAGCTAGCGGCGAGAACTGAAGCATGAATTATGAAAGAATCAATAGCCTACGTCCCCGTTACTGAGTCAGTCCCCGCTTGTTTCTGCCTGGTTTGACTGTGTTCGGAGGAGGACGGGGGAAATGTTGTGAGGAGGTTGTGGGTGGGGTGGGAGGTATGGTGTGGTGTGGTGCGGATAGGATGGGAGTGTGGATGTGGGTGGAACAGCTGTGTCATTTACCGATGACGACATGCGAACAAAACACAAGACTGCTCGGATAGTTGGCAGGAGGCTGTGTGTTTCTGCATGTTGAGGGAAGTTTATGTGTGGATCGTCTGCGCTTGTGTTTCAGTATTCTCAGCCTGTGATGTCAAAAGGTAGTGAAGTTGTTGGTCGTAGTGTTGAAGGAGCTGTTATGTCCTGTTCAGGCACGTGGCTTTGATAGGAAACAGTGCTGTTTACTGGGAGTGGTAGTTGTGTTTTTGATCTGTAACTTTGAAACAGTTAAAACAGCTTAGGGTTTTGAAAAAAAAAATGTTGTACTTGTGTCTGTCTTCTGTTGGTTGGGCCATAAGCATCATTCTGATTGAGTGATTATTCTTTCCGAAGGAATTGTGTTGTAAAAAAGAAACTTGTATTTGGTTGTTTGATTTTTTTTTATGGCATTTAAATAGGTAGTCTTTTTGAAAGAATTGTTTCAGTGCTGTGTGCTGGTTTATGATCTGGAGGGTGTTAAAATGGGACTCCCTTTTTTTTTGAAAGGTCTGCAAATTATCTGGTCTCTCCATATATCTGTGATGAGATTAACCATATGAGTTTCTGAAATGTGTGAGTGCTAACATGGAAATTTTTTTTAAAAAGGTATCACTTTTCCTTACTTGTCACATAGTTTAAAACCTGACTGGATCCTCAGGTCACATGATAATAATCATCATCACCTTTAGTCATTATGTATCAAATTGAACATAGCCCTGAAGTTGGAATGCAGCTACTGTAATGGTGGGCAGAAATGGTCGCATATTCAAAATCTCACCATTGGTGAACCTTGGAGCTCTACCTGAGGAAGGGTTAAAGAAATATACATATGTATTTATACATTATATATACAGACACACAGACACACAGACACACACACACACACACACACACAGACACACACGACACACACACATGTGTATATGTATATAAAAACAAAAAAATGACATTTTCCCAATGACAATAAAGAGCAGGCCTACGTGATAATCATTGCTAAAATATTCTTTTTCAGCCAAGTCTTACCACCTGCTAACTCTGATGATCACTAAACTACACAGGAGACTGTTGGATAGCATTTTTTTTCCCTGAAACACCATCAGCAGAACCAGACAAGCCTTCATGCAGGTTTTTAACGGCCTCATTAATCTTACTTGGATTATACATCACCTACATGTGTTACTGGACATTAAATCTAATTGTTACTTTCCACTGTGTTTTTAGGGATGGTGCCAGCTGAACATTCACAATGAGATGATGGGTGCTTCAACTGCCGCTGTTGTTTGAAAAAAGAGCGGGAAGACAAAACTCGTCTCAGAAATGGCCGGGATACCTGACGTGCCGTATCGCTGCCCCCGATGCGGCGGGACTCGAACTTCTCCACCCTGGCAGACCTGAAATCACACATGGCCGAGGAGCATGCCTACAACATACAGAGGAGAGGAGGCTGAAGATATTTGACTATTCACCAACGCAGTCCACCCAGCGCTCAGGCCGGCATTCACCCCTTCTGCAGACCTTCCTGGAAGAAAACCAGCGCTTGGAGGAAGAGCTGAGGGCAGCCAAGCAGGACGAGCTGAACAACCAGCTGATGAGGCAGAAGATGGCTGTGTCACACCACTCTCCTTCCAGGACTGCTACCGCTCTACCCAGCCAGGCAGCAAAGTCTCGAACCCATCCCCAGAAGCTGAAAGTAAACTTCCGCACCCCACTGCTAACACAGGAGCCTGATACATACCTCCAGGAATCGCTGAGTAGCTTGAACCATGAAGTGGTGGTGCAGCGACACCAGCACTGGCGTACTGCAGATGCTTTGTACTCCACCCAGGACGTCCTCTCAGGGGTGGAGGAGGCTGCTGAAGACAGAGTCTCTGAGCAAAAGAACTTTATCTCTGACCTCACTCGACAACTGGCAGAAAAGGAGCAGCAGCTGTTGGCGCTGAGGACCGAGCTAGAAAAGGTCAGAGTCAGTGAAAAGGAAAAAGACGAGAGAGAAATGGAGGACAAGAACAGAAAGAGCAGTCACCATGACATGGCCAGTCGTGAAAGGCAATGCATTGAAGACGAACTGCAGAAGAAGAAGACGGAGCTGGAGAACCTGAACAAGCAGCTTGCAGCAGCCAGACAGACTGACAACAGGGCCAAAGACCCAGCGCCAAGCCGCAGAAAACCCGAACTGTCGACCGAGAAGAACCGGCAGAGACGAGAGGTGGGGAGAAGCCACAGAGAGGCCAAAGAAAACAACGCAGCAGATGTCAGTTCAGCAAACTCTGAAGGATCAGACGACTCCACAACCGCAGCTTCAGTAAGTGCCAGCAGAACGTCCAGTTCCAGCCTGAAAAACAGGGCGGGTCACCACAAAAAGACGAGACACAGTCTGCCCTCCAGAAGCTCAGACTCCCAGTCTCGCCTTTCCTCCCTGCCACATCGCCACCCACACATCCACAACAAACTGCGTCAAGACGACCACTACCACCACCCACCACCACCACCTCCTTCCCACAGTGACCGGCTTCGCTCGCAGAAACTGAAAGAGGAGCGTCAGGTCCTCCTGCAGCAGATGAAAGAGCTGCTCTCCAAAGCCAACACGGATAACGAAAAACTCAAAGACGAACTCATGGCCAAAGAGAACCATCTGCAGTTCCTCAACCAAGAGCTGGAGCGGACCAAAACCGACCAATCCGAGCTGATGGAGGAGACCTACGACCTCTACAAAGAGGCGGAGAAGAGCTTGGCGAAGCTGAAGGAGAGGCTGAAGAACAAGGAGTCCGAGCTGGACCAAGCCAACTCCAAACTGGAGGACATCCGCCACGCGCACGAACGACTGGTGGCAGAGAAGGAGACGGTGGTGAAGAGTGCGGACGACAAGGATGTGCTGTACCAGAACATGATGAGAGACCGCGAGCAGGAGATACAGAGTCTGAAGGGGCTTCTGGTGAGTGTGGGTGTAACATGTGTGGGTGTGTTGGGGGGGGGGGGGGGGAGGGTGGGATGTGTGAGTGAGTGAGTGAGTGAGTGTGTGTGTGTGTGTGTGTGTGTGTGTGTGTGTGTGTGTGTGTGCCGGGTGGACTAACTGTCTCTCTCTTTCTCTCCCCTCCTCCCTCTGTGTGCAGTGTGTGTGTGTGTGTGTGTGTGTGTGTGAGAGAAACTACAGTCAAAGTTTTATTTTCAGATAGTGTATTGAATCGGCAATAATTTGCTTTCTTTCATCAACCATCTATAGATCTGAGAACAACATCAACAGTAGCTACATTAGCTACAGTATCAATATGACAAGAAATAAGAAAAAAAAATGACACAAACAGAAAAGCAGTACACTGCAAAAGACATACACACTCATGCATGCACGCACGGATGCAACGCCCCCATCCTCCCCCACACACTCAATAAACAAACAAGCAAAAAAACCATGTATCAGTTAAATATCAATCAATTTTTCACATTCATACATTAAGAAAAAACCCAGCATATATATATATATATATATATATATATATAGAGAGAGAGAAAGAGAGAGAGAGAGAGAGAGAGAGAGAGAGAGATATAGATATATACAGATATAGATATATATATGTATCTCTATATAAATGTACCCAGCATTCATTGCTATTAGCCATGACAATAGTATCAACAATGATATTTCTCCTTTCCCCTCCACATACACTCACATACACACATGCACTTATTCCTCTTTGTTTGTGGTTTTAAAAATAACATATGTATTTTAAAAAAAATTGTAAATTTTTTTTTCAAGCAATCCATAAAAAAATGTGTGTGTTTGCATTTCAAGCAGATTAGGAAAACTGGGACTGAAGTCAGTATCATTATTCTCTGTATGGATACAAAGACATATTGACAATGTTGTCGTTATCAGACCAACACTGCAGGTGTCTGTATCTCTCAGTCTGTACAGTGTCTCTCACAAGATCCATATCTACTGCAGCCACCTGTCCCTATCTCTTTTACTCTGTAAAAGTTGCTGTGCACATATGTGTGTGTGTGTGTGTGTGTGTGTGTGTGTGTGTGTGTGTTGTGGTTCTTGTTGTTTTATCTTTTTTTTGTTTGCTTTGTTCAGTTGTTTGTATGGTTGGGTTTTATTGTGGGGGTTTTTGGTGTCTTTTTTGTTTTGTTCTGTGTTTTTGGTGGATATATTTTTACAGTAATTTTTTCTTTGTTTGATTTGTATGGTTTAACATTGTTTATGTTTTTTATTCTATGTATGCGTATATTATTATTTTCTTTTGTTTGATTGTATGGTCTGTCATTGTTGAGTTTTTTTTTATTTCTATGTATGCATATATAATATCATTATTACTATTTTTTTTAAGATAGATAGCTTGATGACAAAAAGCAACTGCTCTGCTTATTCAATGTACCATCTGAAATAAAAGTTTGACTTTCACACACACACACAGGAACACACAAACATGAACACACACACATCACACACACACACCACACACTCACACATAAACGCACACACACATGCGCACACACTCATGCTCATATGCACACACACAGAGAAACACATATACACACAAATACACACATGAGTCATACTCATTAATGCATGCGCTTTCTTGCACCCTTACCCTTCATTTTTTGTTGATTACCAGTATTACTTACAGATTAATGAAGGAAAAAATCAATAGATTATGGTGGCGTGGTGAGAAAATAGCGAGAGTGAAAATGCAGACCTTGTTTATCGATTACTTATTGCCTAGATCAAAACAAAATGATAAAACCCCCAACAAGAAGCAAACAACCTCCTCCCCCTGAAATCCAACCAACAAAAAACACAACAAAATACAGAAAAACAGACAAAAATGAGGGTGACAGGAAGAAAAGGAACAAGGCCGAATCAAAAAGCGAGGGACAGAAACGAGGGAGTTCCTTGCACAGAATTTCCAGAAGGTGGGGATGCTGCATTTTAATGTAGACCTAGGCACTTAGCTTACATCAATAACTGACAAAACTTTTGCCAGAACGGCTACTATACAAGTGCATGTTTGATGATGATAATGTTGCTGTGTAAGACTGTATGTCATGAAGACATTATGTATTTACTAGGTTTGGTACAGATGAAATTGTGGGTGGTAGTGTAACATAAGTATAAAATGCAACATCAAGTAAAACAGGTCTTATTTAAAAAAAACCCAAACAAAAACAAAAAAACAAAAAAACTTTTGCCAGAACAGCTGATGATCATACTGTCATTCTTTTCTGCCTTTCAGAAGAGTAGGCCATTTGGTACCGGTAGGAATGGATGACAAAAAACAACCAAAAAAACCGCATGCACACAGGAGTCGTGTTTAGACACCATTCCCAAAGTTGGAAATGCGGCTACCTTCAGTGGGGACGGGGGGGGAAGGGAAGGGGGGGGGGGGGGGGGGGGGGGGGGGGGCAAAAACAGTCACATACACAAAAAAATCTCACCGAACCTCAGAGCTCTAGCCGAGGATCAAAAAAAAAGATACTGTCGTTTTTCAGGAGACACAGCAGGAAGAGCGGGCCAAGCTGAAGCGCGTGGCGGAGGAGCTGAAGGAGGAGATAAGTCAGAAGGAGAAGTCGCAGGAGCAGCTCAGTCAGGCCATCGCCAGCAAGGAAGAGGAACTGGCCAAAGCCAGAGAGTAGGTGGACCGTTGCGATTTGGGATGATGATGACGACGACGACGACGATGATGATGATGATGGTGATGGTGATAATGATGATGATGATGAGCACAGTGGTGGCGGCGGTGGTGGTGGTGGAGATGATGATGATGATGATGAGCACAGTGGTGGTGGTGGTGGAGATGATGATGATGATGATGAGCACAGTGGTGGTGGTGGGTGGAGATGATGATGATGATGATGAGCATAGTGGTGGTGGCGGTGGTGGTGGTGGAGATGTTGATGATGATGATGAGCACAGTGGTGGTGGTGGTGGTGGTGGAGATGATGATGATGATGATGATGATGAGCATAGTGGTGGTGGTGGTGGTGGTGGTGGTGGTGGTGGAGATGATGATGATGATGATGAGCATAGTGGTGGCGGCGGTGGTGGTGGTGGTGGTGGTGGTGGAGATGATGATGATGATGATGAGCATAGTGTGGTGGTGGTGGTGATGGTGGTGGAGATGATGATGATGATGATGAGCATAGTGGTGGTGGTGGGTGGTGGAGATGATGATGATGATGATGAGCATAGTGCTGGTGGCGGTGGTGGTGGTGGTGGTGGAGATGTTGATGATGATGATGAGCATAGTGGTGGTGATGGTGGTGGTGGTGGTGGTGGTGGTGGTGGTGGAGATGATGATGATGAGCATAGTGGTGGCGGCGGTGGTGGTGGTGGAGATGATGATGATGATGATGAGCATAGTGGTGGTGGTGGTGATGGTGGTGGAGATGATGATGATGAGCATAGTGGTGGTGGTGGTGGTGGTGGAGATGATGATGATGATGATGAGCATAGTGGTGGTGGCGGTGGTGGTGGTGGTGGTGGATGTTGATGATGATGATGAGCATAGTGGTGGTCGTGGTGATGGTGATGGTGGTGGTGGTGGAGATGATGATGATTTGTGATGATCGTGGTGGTGGTGTTGGTGATGGTGGTTGTGGTGGTGGTGGAGATGATGATGATTTGTGATGATCGTGGTGGTGTTGGTGATGATTTGTGATGATCATGTTCGTGATGGTGGTGATGATGATGATGGTGATGATGATGATGATGATAATGATGATGGTGGTGTTGGTGGTGGTGTTGGTGGTGTCAGTGACAATTGTGGTAATGGTAATGGCATTGTAATGGCTGTATGGTAGGTGATGATCACACACACACATGCACGCATGCATGCCCACAGGCACGCGCACATGCATGCACACATGCACGGTTGCATGCACACCCACACATACATGCATGCACACATACACATGCATGCATACATGCACGCATGCACATACACACACATGCACGCATGCACACAACACACACACACACACACACACACATACACTGTTGTCATTGTCACCACCAACACAACCACCACTGCCATCATCTTCTTCTCCTTCATCATCATCATCATCATCATCATCATCATCATCATCATCATCCCCTTTTTCTCATAAACATCATACATTCAAATGCTCACATACTCATTCTTACTCATTCCTCCCTCTTTCTCGTATTATCTAATATCGCTTTATGTGGAAAGACATTACAGTGAAGAAGAACACACACAACACACACACACACACACACACACACACACACACACACACACACACACACACACACACACACACACCAATAAAATAGAACAATAGGTTAGACCCTTTTCTTACACGGTCAAAATTGAACGTTAACAGTTTCCTTCTCTTTAATCAAAGACAATTTACTCTGCTTGTGAAGTATTGTGGTGCTAATCATTTGCAATGAATAATATTTTATATAATTATCCTTAATGATTTTTTTTCTGCCTTCATCCCTTGTTAAACAGAGATTTGGGAAAAAACAAACAAACAACCAAACTCTTGTCAATATACAGATCAACCAAGAAATCACGGATGACTCATTCCCTTCTTTTTCTTAAGGTGAGAAATAATGAGTCAGCTTCTTTATCCACTCTGCATCAGACCCAACTTCCACCCTTATCCCTCATGGCGGCCTCCTCACCTTGAACCCCCCCCCCCCTCCTGCTCTCTTCCCCCCATCCCCCATCCCCACTCCCTCCCCCACCTCCCTCCACCTCTCTCGTTGACAGCCATAAGTGTTACGCTTCCTCTAACTGTTTATGACCAACAACATGCAAATGGCAGTGACACATGCCACCATGTGCTGCTACATGAGGTGTAGTATGTAAGCAGGTGATCGTTATAGATTTGTCACTTCACATCGACGCGGTATATTTCACAGCCAGGACAGAATTTGTGACAGCATTTCCTGAGCCCGGTTGACTTAACGTTTGTAGAGGGCTGGGGTAGCAATAAATCTATCATTTTTTTGGTTTTAGTATTGCGCTCATAATCAGACACTATGTATGCACGAGCATGCGCTGATGATAAAGTATTATTGAGTTTGTAGGAATTGGTTGGTGTTAAATTTTTGAGAGGCTGAGGTTAAGATTTGTGAGATGCAATTTGGCATGCAAAACAGGTTTTAGTATGAGAAGACTGAAAAGTATGATTTTGACGACAGTAACATTTTATGCGTATCTTGATATTATGTTTTGTTTTGTTGGGTTATGTTTATTTCTTAAAAATTGTCTTGGTGAGAGCAGATGGGAGAAGAACGATACAGTTATACAAATTATTGCATAATTCACAGAGCAGTCAATGTGTGTTTGTGTGTTTGTTTGTGTGTGTGTGTGTGTGCATGTGTGCGTATGTGCGTGCATTTTTTTTTCTATTCCTTTATTTCAAGGATAATGGAATAAGCACCAATGTGCTTTTTTTTACATCCAGTCCCCATGTGTATGCAGTTTTGTGAATTTTGTCATCCATTCCCACTGGCACACAATGGCTTACTCTTCCGAAAAGTGGACAGGTTTAACATGTGTGCAAGATGATCTGTGTGCATTCGTACATGGGACCTCAGTTTATAGTCTCACCCAAAGGGCTTTTGGGGGAAGTGGAGTTGGCACTACTTTGAACAGGATTTGAACCCGGGTCAGCATATCATGAGCACAATGCACGATGCTCTAACCAATCAGACTATTCTGTCCCCTATCCCGTCCCATATGTGTTTGTGTCTGAGTGTGTGTGTATGTGTGTGTGTGTGTGTTTATGCATACATGAATGCATGTGCTTGCTTGTATTAGGATGGATAGATAGACGTATAGGTAGATAGAGACACACTTTTTGGTAATTTCTTTTATTTTGAGGATAATGGAATAAGAATTCATGTGCTTTTTTGTAACATCCAGTCTCAGTGTGCATGCAGTTTTGTAAATTTTGTCATCTGTTCCCTCCCGCACAAATGGTCTTCTTATCTGAAAAGTAGAACAGGTTTCAGTGTGAGCTGCAGTGTGTGTGTGTGTGTGTGTGTGTGTGTGAATATTTATTGCCAGTTCATACATATTACATTCACTGTGACAGTGTGTGAGAATTCCTGCGCATGTCCATCTGTCCATTCAAAGATCTGTGGTGAAATGAAAATAGACACAAACAAGATGCAAAAACAAAATGTGAAAGCATCTGTCATAAAAGTCCTTAGGATGAGACTGTTAAATGAGTTCCCATGTGCGAATGCACACAGAATGTCATGCACACACTTTAAAACATGTTCTGCCTTTCAGAAGAGTAGGCCATTGTATGCTGCTGGGAATGGATGACAGCATTTAAAAACCACATGTACTGGTATTGGATGTAAAAGAGCATATGAATGCTTACGCATTATCCTTCAAATAAAGGAATTTAGATTAAAAAAAAGAACCCATTCCAGCTGACAGTCGCTGAGCTCTCATAGTAGGGAACATCTGTTGTAATGTAAAACAAAAGCCCATTATATCATTTAAAACAAAGCAGCGAAACAGCGTTGTGATTATATGATACACAGCTTGTGCAATCCGATTCAGTGTAATATGCTCAACGACATGCAATACTCCACTGGTTAACTGGGAATGGAGTCAAAAGAGTGCAGTGTAGTAGCACAGTAGAGAGCATTGTGCAACAGGCGTAAGACTATACAGCACAGTGAAGTGCATGCTGCAGCATAGCACAGTGTGTTGTAATACACCATGAGACAGCGTTATACTAAACATCAGAACACAACACAGCACAACAAAACACAGAGCATAATTCATGCCACTTGAGTTCCTCTGTTTGTGAAAAAGTAAAAATTAGTATTTGAAATGAATTGAAATTGAAACATGGAACAGCACAGCACAGCTTAGCATGATACAGTACAACAAAGCACAGCACAGGCAGTACAGACAGTACAGCACAGCACAGCACAGCACAGCACAGCACAGCACAGGACAGTATAGCTTGTTACAGCACAGTGGGCATGCCAAATAGTACTGTACAAGTCAACATGTCTAGCACAGTGATATGTGAAACAGTATGTGTGGCTTATTATCGCACAGTGCCACATGATAGCTCTCTTTGGAGAGTTGATCAGAGCATATGCCACACCATACCACATCATACCATGTTCTGCAATGGCACACCATATCATGCCAAGCCACGCCACACCAGATAATGCCACTTCACATCACACCACACTATGCAACACCATGCCATACCACATCATGCCATACCACACCATCACACCATACCATGCCATGCCACACTACATCACACCATGCCACAGGACACCACTCCATGCCATGCCATGCCACATCATACCATGCCACATCACACCACACACAAAACCACATGTCACACCACACCGCTCCACACACACCACCCCCACCGCTCCACACTACACTACACTTCACAACACTATACCTCACTACATCACACCACACTACACCTCACTACACCACACCACACTACACCATACCACATCGGTGGATAGCACAACAATGCAAACATCATTGCTTTCCTGTCTTTTTCACCTTTTCTCTTTTGTGTTCTAAAGGATCATTATGAATTCACATAGGGCATACAACTTCTGTCGGTGCTGCACTGTGTGTGTGTGTGTGTGTATGTGTGTGTGTGCATGAGAGAGAGAGGTGCCTGCTTGTGTGTGTGCATAATATATGCAGGTTTACACTTGTTCACGCATGTGCATGTACATACCCTCCAACCCCCTCACCCAAAAAGTTTCCATGACAAGCAAGCAAACAAACTAGCAAGCAAGAAATCAGGTAAACAACCAAACAAACAAACCAGCCAACCAACCAAACCTGTCAACCAACCAACCATCCAACCAACCAACCAGACAACCAACTAACCAACCAGCCAGACAACTAGCCAACCAACCAACCTACCCAATCTCTCCACTGTTGCAGAGACGTCGACACTCTGACTCAGTTCCTGCAGACGGCAGCTGCCAAGGAGTCGGTGGCTCGCGGCAAGCTGGAGGCCTTTGTGACGGAACTCATTGACCGTGCTGATCGTGCAGAGCAAGAATTGAACCATCTGCGAGGACTGGAGATCAGCAGTAGTGGAAATGCTACCACCGATCCATTAGTAGTGAGTGAATGGGTTGTAGGTTTTGGTTTCTCCTTTGGTCTTGTTTTGTGTTGTCTTCTTCTTCTTTGGGTTCTTCTTCTGGTTGTTCTGGTTCTGGTTCTTCTTCTGGTTCTTTCTTCTTCTTTGGGTTCTTCTTCTTCTTCTTTGGGTTCTTCTTCTGGTTCTGGTTCTTCTGGTTCTGGTTCTTCTTCTGGTCTGGTTCTTCTTCTGGTTCTTCTGGTTCTTCTTCTGGTTCTGGTTCTTCTTCTGGTTCTTTTTCTTCTTTTCTTCTCCTTCTCCTCCTGTCATTCTGTCTGTAGTCATTGGGGCACCATGCTGAAGAGCCATTCACCAAATTCCTCCATTCATGTCTGTTATGTGTCAAAGCTTGGAGCTCTCTCTCTGCTGATGGTTTCTTGTCCATTTTGCATTGTTGTCCACCCACCATTTTTACTGTCCTCCTTCATCACCCTTTCTCAACTGTTCCCTGGAGAATAGTTTCACCAAGGCCATTGGATCTTGTAACATGGCTATGCCAGTGCAGTTTTCTTTTCCACACTGGGGTCAGCAGATCTTCATGTGGCTCTATACGCTGTTGGTGGTTTGGCACACATACTCATTGGGTTTGCTCACATGCTTGGGTAATGATATGATTTGGAAAAAAATAGACAAACATGTTTCTGGTTGTCTTCATAAGAGGATGAGTTCTGCCAGGTTGAACTTGTCCATGTCACATGGCCTGAAAAATTCAGTGATTCAGTGCCCCAACTTCTCAAGGAGATGAAAGAGAAATCAAATCAAAAGGGTGGGGTGGGGGAGACGGTGGGATAGCTGACTGATTATAGCATTGTTCTTGCAATACGATGGCCTGGGTGTAAGCCACCACTAAGACGTCCATTTCAAGGGGGTTTTGCTTCTGGAGCTCAATCAAATCAAATAAAAAATTTGTCATATTGAGGATAACGAATAAGCACTCATGTGCTTTTTTACATCTAGTCCCCAGTAAACACCAGTACTGACTCCACTCCCCCTGAAAGTCCTTCGGATCAGACTATAAACCAAGGCCCTGTTTTGCCTTTCAGAAGAGTAGGCCATTTGTTCCAGTAAAAATGGATGGAAAAAATGTATCAAGGAAAACCTCATGCACACTGGTATCACGTCTAGACATCATCCCCATAGTCGGAATGCAGCTATCTTAATGGTGAGAAAAAAATGGCCTCATATGGAAAAATCTCACCATTGTGAGCCTTGGAGCTGTAGCTGAGGAACAAAAAATGTTTAAAAAGTCAAACTGTATAAAATATTGTTAAAAATCGCTTTTTAGTACAGTCTTGTGTTCATTCTTGCTTGTTGTTTTCTGGCTGATAACAGTTATTGTGTGTGATAAATATTCATATTTGCAGAGTTGGGCAAGCTTTCAGTTGAATTCTTATAGCTTGTTGCTTTTCTTTCAGAAATATGAAGTCATTCATTTGAGTTTGTATTGAAATACTGATTTGTATGAAGTATTTATTTCAGTATTTCTTTTAAAACCAATATTTACAGAATCATGACTGGAACAGAAGTTGTAATTTTTAAAAAATATTTTTTTTACTCATGTTATTGATTCAAGGTTTCATTTGATATTGATTCAAGGTTTCATTATATATGTATGTGTATATGTGCGTGCATGTGTGCGTGCATATGTTCTCTAGCAGTAAATTCTACCATGGAAACTTAAAAATTAATTTTTTTTTACAGAAACCAGCCTTGGTAGGGTTTTGTAATTATACGAACATCACCTGTTTGTTTATGTGTGTGAAAACTTTCAGCATGACATAATTCTTGTGTGTTGTTATGTGCAGTCTGGTGGATATCCGACAAGAAATGTCAAAAACGTGAATGCTGCTATGGGAGGACGGAGCCCGGCAACTGCAGGTCACAGGTAAGATTCTGTTCTTTGTCATAGTTAGACTGTTTTCCTTTCATTTGTTTATTTATGTTATTTTATATCGAGGATGATGGAATAAGCACTTATGTGCTTTTTTACATCTAGTCCCGTGTGTATGCAGTTTTGTCAATTTTGTCATCTGTTCCCACCGGCACACAATGGCCTACTCTTACGAACAGCGGAACAGGATTTAACATGTACGCAAGATGTTCTGCGTGCGTTTGCACACGGGGCCTCGGTTTATAGTCTCATCTGAAGGACTTTTGGGGAGAGCAGAGTCTGCACTGATGTTAACTCCAGGGGGAAGTATCCCCTTGGATGGGAATCGAACCCGGGTGGTCAGATTGCGAGTGCGATGTTCTGACCACTAGGCTCTCAGAGTCATAGTGTTATTTTCTTTGTACTTGACATCTTTGTCCTGAGCTTTCCCAATCAAAATGGAGATTTAAAATTTGACGAGGTGACAGTCCTGATATGGCCTCTGTTTGTCAGCGGGGTTATAAACAACAGGATTGGATTGGATCCCAATCAGAGAGTGTCTTATTTCTTCAGTACAGAAAATGTAAGGACACTTCTCTTCTCTGGGTTCCCTTACTGGGTGGGATGTGTAGCACCTGGTCTTCTATTAGTGTTTGTAAGTCTGCAGGAGATCTGGCCTCAGCCGACAACATTCTGACCAGAGCAACTTGGTTATTATTATTTTTTTTTTTACAAGATGCATGCTGGGTATGTTGATGTGTCTGTGTGACCCACTGGATACTGACATAAATGACTGGATCTCTAACATCCATGTTTGATCTCCTCCATGTGTATGAAAACAGTTCAGACTGGTTTGCTTACTGTGTGCAGGTCTGCTAAGACGCCACATCATGGCAGACATCCTCGCAGTTCCCGTGTAGAACCTGACATTGCTTTTCCGACAAACCTGGATCCATGGTACAATGATTTGGGCATGGTTGCTTCTCCTCCTGCTGTTCCTGTGGCCTCTTCAGCCCCAGTCCAGCCCCCAGGAAAGGATATCATGACTGCTGGGGTTGGAACCCCAGGTCTTTCGTCTTTCCCACAGTCTGTCTCACCGCAGCAGTTGCCAGGCCTTGTTGGTGCCACTTACAGCCAGCAGCCACATGGCCATTCTTTGTCAGGTTTGCAGCAGCCAGCAGCCCACCAACTGCAGCAGACCCAGCAGGGCCTTGGTCAGTCTCTGCCTTCTCAGTACCTGGGGCAGCCTGCATCTCTTCAGCCAGGTCTGCAGGGAGGGCCCCTGCAAGGTCACCAAGCTCCAGCCCAGTTTGTTCCTGGGGGGAATGCCCAGCAAGCTCAGCCTCAGCATGGACTTCAGGCATTGCCTCAGCAGCAGACACAGCAGATGCTGCCTCAACAAATGCAGCAAGGAGTGCCTCAACAAATGCAGCAAGGAGTGCCTCAACAAATGCAGCAAACAGTACCTCAAGGAATGCAGCAGGTGATACCTCAACAGGTGCAGCAGATGGTCCCTCAGCAGATGGCACAAACACTGCCTCAGCAGGACCAGGGGCAGATGGTGTCTCAGCCAGCTCAGCCAGGGGTGGGTCAGCAAGGTCAGCTGTCAGTGGCCCAGCATCACCAGCAGACGCCTCAGCAGCAGAATCCACAGTTCATTCCCCAACCTCCTGAACATAGCGTTCCACAGGGGCTGGAACTGCTGCCATCTGGACAGGTCCACCACTCTGGAGGTCCACAAGACCCAAGGTCGACATCTGTAGGTTTGGGGCCAGGGCCTTCTTCCCATCAGCAGTCGCTGCCACAAGCCGCGATGTTGCCGGCCCAGCAGTACAAGCAGCAACAGCAGCCTCAAGGTCCGCATCCACAAGCATCTTCTACGCCAGGTCCGCCAAGGTCAGCGATGGCCCCTCCACAACCGGCTGCTAGATCTCAGCGACCTCAACAGCCGTCACTGGCAGGGCAGAACATCCCTCAGTCTGGGCAGTGTGTACAGCAGAGCTCTGTCAGTCAGTCAGGTGCTCACTCAGGTCCCAACATGGCTAGGCGTAATACTAATCCTTTTGTAGAAGTCTATACTCTTCAGCCCGCCCCATCTCTCTCGGTGTCGGAGCTGTCTGAGGACTTTGCTTCCTTCCCTGCTGATGCTGCTCCACAAAGAGTTAGGCCACAGAATCGAGAACATCCTCATGCCACTTCGTCTTTTCAGCCTCCGCTTTCTTCTCTGGGCAGTGAGCGAGAGGAGTCTTCAGCGTACGCTGATCTGCCCAGTAACGGGAGGCTTGGACGAATGGACAGCAACCCTTTTAGAAGTCATCTGAGTTCTTCCATGTTGTCACGACAGCCTGCCGCTTATGATGATGCTGAAGGTGGTTCAGATCGTCGCGACGGACACAATAGGGAAGGGGTGTCAGCCAACCGCCATAATTTCCTGGTCAACTCCTCCGGCAAAGTCATTCACAAAGATCGCTTTTCGTCAGTGTCCTCCAATCCGTTCAAGGAGGAGATGAATCGCTGTGTGTCCCCTGCATCAGCGTACAAGACTAACATGTATCAGGATGTCTGGAAGGATGGAAGACCAGGTCGTCAGCAGAGAGGCATGAACGGCAAAACTATTTCTCCTGACAGGACTTACCCCATTTACTGCATCACGGGGAGGGAAGCCAGGGTGAGTTCACACCCAGATGTAGTATGTTGTAGAAGTAGTTGTCAGAATGTTTGGTGAACCTGTTCTTTTTGTACATGCAAATTGTTATTTGCACAGAAAGTACTGCACAACACCTGTCTCCATGGTGGGAGTTCTAGGCAATGCCACCAGCGTTTGCCATCTGTCTCTGTCTTTGCTGAGTTCAGGATCTCCTATAGCCCTCCCAGACCACTGACCTCATTGATGTGGCAGTATAGGATGTTGGTGGTCTGCCTCTTTTCCTTCTGCCCTCAACCTTACCTTGAACTGCCGTCATCAGACTTTGTCTGTGTGTTTCTGTATGCATGACCAACATATTTCAGTCTGCACTTACCAATTTCAGTCAACATTTGTCTTTGCACCGAGACTTCATCAAGAATGCTTTCATTTGTTCTTCTGTCTGACAATTTGACTGCTAGAAGTCGCCTGTAGAACCACATTTCAGCTGTGTTTATTTTATCGCTTTCCAATTTTTGTAGCGTCCTGGCTTGTGACCCATACAGCAATACAGGCCAGATTAGTGTTTTGACAATACTAGTTCTTATATCTTTAGGTATGCCTCTGTCTTTCCAAATGTTTAACTGAATCATCTTTTGCAATCAAATTTGCCTGATCGCATGGGAGGTAATCTACTTACCACACCATCACATCCACATGTATGCAGAAGATCAAATATGCACAATTAAGATCCCATAGTTCGTGTCAGCATTCGTTGGGCTAGGGAAACACGAACATATCCAGCATACATCCCCGAAGTCAGAATGCAGCTACCTTTAAGGTGGTCAAAAAACTAGTTGTGTACTCAAAATCTCACCTTTAGTGAATCTTGTAGGTTAAACCATGGAACGGGAAACAAATCTAAAACTGCCTAAGGGAGAGATAGAACAACTGTATTTGAAATTACAAATGACTTGTCCTTTGCATATTGCATGTACACACACACTTCACATGCACATGCACCCATGTGCACATGCATGCACACATGTGCATGCACATACATACATTCATGTGTGGGTGTGTGCATACACACATACATGTACACATATGCACTTACACACACATTTTTATATACACTCAGCCCCCTTCCCTTCACACACACACACACACACACATCACACACACACACACACACACACACACACCACACACACACATGCACACCCACACACAACAACACACACACTCTCTCTCTCTTTTAACCCCCTCCCACCCCCCACCCCCACCCCTCCTGCAATTTTCTCCTTACAACAGTTACAGCAGTTGCCACATCGGTATTGTTTGTGTGAAAGTTCTCACACACACACACACATTATACAGGCACTCTCTGTGTGTTTTACAGGAGCATCCCTGGGAAGACATCAGTGACTCTAACGGTTCTTATCAAGACACCCCCCACTTTAACATGGCTGTTGTCCACAGAAAACCCAGAGGCCACAGGGGAAAAGGTTTGCCCATCCTATATCTATTTTTCTTTCTTTTTTAAATAGATTTTTAGGGACTACTTTCCAAGTGGCCAGTCAGAATCAGGTTTACAACAGCTCACAAGTGTCACCATCCATTGGTCAGTGAGCGATATACTAGAGTAGATCATGGTCAGATTTTTGCAAATTGTTTAGCAAGCAGATCGCCAGAGTTTATGCTCAGGATGGATTATGTATTGTTTACGGGGTATACCCTCATGTATAATTTGTCTTTGGCATGCATTAGTCCCCCCCCCCCCCACCTTAAATGATATCTGTTTTAAGAATTTTCTTAAAATTTGTTGGTTTGTTTTTAGCTGTACAACCTATTAAATAACTGCTACTGGATTGATCTGTTATCATGTTGTCATTCTGCCACTGAAGGTTTGAATGTGGTTTATAATAATAATAATAATAATAATATATGGAATTTATATAGCGCTGAATCTTGTCAAAAACAAACAAATCGAAGTGCTTGCACTCAATCATTTACAGGCATGCAACTCTCCTTAAACATAATGAGCAACAGATTTCAAATCCATGCGCGCGCACTACGCACGCACACACGCACACACACACACACACACACACACGGAACAACACTTAGAAGGTGAAAGATGCTGTTGAAAATTAGGGACAGATATGTGGGGGGAAAGTCTCAGGTAGGAAATAAGTGTGTTTTGAGGCTGGATTTGAAGGAATCAAGTGAAGGCTTTTGACGAAGTGAAAGAGGGAGGTCATTCCAGGTGGATGGACCAGAAACAGAGAAAGAGCGACGGCCAACAGTGGTTTGTTTGAATCTGGGTGTTCAAAAGCACAAAGTATCTGTGGCTGAACGAAGGGAACGGAATGGAGTGTACAGGTGAAGACAGTTACAGAGATAAGAGGGTGCAGATTTGTGGAGACATTTGAAACAGAGGGTATTGATTTTATACTCCAGTCTTTGTGAGACAGGCAACCAGTGAAGAGATCGCAGAAGAGGAGTGATGTGTTCAGATTTTTTCTTTCTTAGGACCAGTCGAGCTGCAGAGTTTTGTATGCGTTGAAGAGAGTGGATAGATGATGCTGGTAGGCCAGCCAAAAGAGAATTACAGTAGTCTAAACGTGAAAGAATGAGAGATGTGACAAGCTTGGAAGTTGCATCAGTGGACAGATACTTGTGAATCGCGCTTATGCGCCGTAATTGATAGTAGCAAGACTGGCAGGTCTGGGTGATGAATTTTTTCATAGAGAGTGTGTTGTCAAGAACTACTCCTAAATACTTCACAGAGTTGGACAAAGGAAGTGACGTATTGCCGAATTCTATTGAAGTTTTTGTGATAGAGGAAAGTTTATGTTGGGTCCCTATAAGCATGGCTTCGGTTTTATCGGCATTAAGTTGTAACTTGTTCTGAGTCATCCAGTTTTGAATGTCTTGAAGGCAGTAGGACATATTTGTCAGGAGGGAAGGCAAGTTTTCAACAGTATCGCTGCCCTGAAGTTGAGTATCATCGGCATAGAAATGATGATCAATAGGGTGGTTGTTTATTATATGTGAGAGTGGAGCAGTGTAGAGAGTAAAGAGAACAGGGCCCAGGACTGATCCCTGCGGGACTCCACATTCCATTTTGACAGGTTTTGATTGAATTTTGTTTACAATAACTTTCTGGAACCGGTCTGTGAGGTATGAAGTAAACCAGGTGAGGGCTGTGCCATTAATACCAAACGTATTTTGGAGGCGAGAAAGAAGAATTGAGTGATCTATGGTATCAAAGGCTGCAGATAAGTCAAGAAGAGTGAGGAGGGAGATTTTTCCTGCATCAGAAGCAAGTAGAAGTGTATCTAAAGTATGGACTAGGGTGGTTTCGGTGCTGTGGTTGGGGCGATAGGCAGACTGAAAAGTGGGAAGAAGATCATTGGAATGAAGGTGACTGTTGAGCTGTTTGAGAACAACTTTTTCTAGTACTTTAGAGACAAAGGGTAAGTTTGAGACAGGCCTATAATTCTTCAGAATGTTGGGTTCGAGGTCGTGCTTTTTCAGTAGAGGTGTGACTATTGCTGTTTTAAGAGCTGATGGAAAATTTCCTGACTGAAGAGATGAGTTTACTATTTTAGTGATAATAGGCACAATTTGTGGAAGGCATTGTGAGAAAACAGGAGCAGGTATGGGATCAAGGTTGCATGATTTTATAGTCATTTCTTTCAGAATTGTCATGATTTCTTTTTCACTTGTGGGATGGAAGGAAAAGAGAGGAGTGCCAGTGAACTGGGGGTCAGGAGGCGCAGGCTGGAATTGAGTTTGATCAAGTCTGGAGCGTATGTTTCGAACTTTGTCTGAAAAGATCTTAAAGGAAAAGATCTTAAAGGAAAAGAAACACATTGAAAACTCTAGTAATGCAGCTTATACCTCAGCACACTTGATGAACAGTAACAAATAAAAATGGTAATGTGCTCTTCAGTAGAATGGCAGGGGTTCTCTTATTATCAGTGGCGTCTTGTCTTTGAAGAAATTCTGTATTAGACATGTACTCTTCTCTATCATTTTTGTGTGTGTCATTAATGACTTTCTTACTTCCTGCCTCAATGAGTCTTTCATGTACGCATATGGGCCTAAAAGTTCTCTTTGTGGATTATGGATGAATTCACTGTTATGTTGGGTTTTTTTAGACATAGGAAATGATATTTGCCCATCAGCGTTGTGGGTGGTGGGTATTTTTCACTTTTTATACAGTCTTTAAGTCTTAACGGCCACATGTAATCATGTGTTTTTGTTGTCCCTTATAAACATTTAAAACTGGCAAACTTTTGACAGGGTTACTTCTTATGTTTAATGTTTGTGTAAAAAGATCCAACCTGAGGCACTCATGAACTCACTGAATGATCCAAAACTATTTTGGTCATCAATCAGGAAATCACGATACAGGGCGGCTCCTGTGAGTGAAATAACTACAGAAGAATGGCGTGAACACTTTAATGTGCTACTGAATGCAGGCGCTGGGGAAACAAGAGGGCAGGGTGACAATGTTATAGCAGGGGAAGGAGAGGGGGACCAGTTTCTGGACAGGGTCATAACAGAAGAAGAGATTAAAATAGCAGTTAGACACCTAGGTAATGGGAAGGCCGCTGGTCCTGATGGCATTCTCAATGAAATGCTTAAAGCATCGGTGGGTGCTATCATGCCATTCCTCCTTAGGATGTTTAATAGTATGCTCGACACAGGTGTTTACCCCATTGAATGGACCAAGTCTATAATTGTGCCACTCCACAAAAAGGGAAAAACTGATGACCCCGGTAATTATAGGGGAATATCTTTGATTAGCTCACTATGCAAAGTTTTTACGTCCATTCTTAACAAAAGATTGTATGAATGGGCAGAAAGCAACAATAAGATAGATGAAAGCCAGGCGGTTTCCCGAAGACATTACTAAACAGTGGATCATGTTTTTCACCCTATATGCTTGTTACAGAAACATTTTTAAAATAATAAAACTGTATGTGGTTATATAGATTTTTGTAAGCATACGATGTATTCAACGCCTGTGTTGTGGTCTGTTTTACTCAGAGCAGGGTCACGGAAGATGTTAACTTTTTAAAGAAGCAGATATACTGTCAAGTGTGTATAAAAAACGGAAATGAATATTCAGATTTCTTTAAATGTGCCCAAGTCTAAAAAGGGTTGTGTTGCTTCACCAATACTTTTTCTTTTTTATTAATGACTGGCACATGAAATATTGGTCATGGAAGCATGCAATCCCTTTTGTCCCCAAATAAAAAAAAAAAAAGGGTTATTATGATTTTTCCCGACGATTTTTTGTTTTAATTCAACTTGTTTTTGGGCTTACAGAACCAATCAACCTGCTGTTTTCCTATCAGAGAGGCTGGTTGAAAGTAAATCGGATAAAAGAAAAGAATGGTGTTCAAAAAAAGGGGGTTTTTTTTAGCATCAAAAGAGAACGGGTTCTTGGAAATAAAAAAATTAGAAGTCTGAATGCCTAAAAGTATTTGGGGTATAACCATGCCCACCAAAATGACTGGACTATGCGTGAATGACAGGATAACCGAGAAAAAGAAAGCATTCAGACATTTTGAATTGCCTTTCCAGAAGGCGTTGTAACTCTCCAAGGTTTTTTTTAAAAATGTTTGAGCAAAGCCCAAACCCTTTGTTACCTAGGGATCCGAATTTGGGGGGTACACAAAATTGATTCCTTAGAAAAATACCTTGTTTGCATGCAAGAGTTTCCTGAAAATCTCATTAAGAGGCCAAAAAAACGAGTGTATGGCGAATAGAGACATCCACTTACATAAACTCGGCAGCAAGCTGCATCAGATTTTGGTTCAAGTTTAAAACACCCGACTAAAAAGTATTTTTAATGTGCTTACAGCATGCTTTTGGAACTTCATAAGGGGGCGTGAAAATTGGGTGAAAAATATACCGTAATCTGCTTGCCTAAATGGTTTCTCGTATTTTTTGGCCCTTTTGGGCGTGTAGGCAACGAAAAAACTTTATTACGGAATTAAAAAAGGATTAAAGACTGTTCTGTAATGAGGGGTTTTCTTATTTTGAAAGCAAATTGACCGTAATTATATAGTGAAGATAAGTGCTTTTGGGAGAGAGAAAGGTACATTGACAAAATTATTTTCCCAATCATTAGGGTAGCTTTGGGCGTTTTCGAATTTGGGAGTATGGGAAATTAATTTTAAAAAAATTTAGATATGGTCTATTGATGAGAAAAAAAACGTCCTTTTCTGAAAAAAACGTGTTAAAAGATAAAGTGCATGTGATGTTTTCGTCCGTTATAAAGACCCGACAAAAAAACACTCATGTGGCAAAAGCATACCAATAATATCCGCTGGAAAGATTTTCAGCACCCAAAAATGATGTGTCATCTTTAATTCTAGTAGATTTATATATTTTGTCCAAGAAAGCCGGAAACCTGAACACTTAATTAATGTTTTAGCTTGTGTCCCGTTCTTTTTAAAGGAATTTGATATTTTGTTTCTCTTTCTATGATTTATAACCTATATCTAAATGTTTGGGGTGGGGTTGTGTTGTGCGCGCGCGCGCGGTTTTGGGTGGTGTGTGTGTGTGTTGGATGGGGATGCGCGTGTGTGTATGTGGGCAAGAGACTGTAGTTTGCTATGTGCGCGAAAGCGATTAAATAAAATTGTTAATGTAATGTTTTTAAATTTGCTTAAACTTTTCTATTCGTGATTTGTACTCATTTTGCTCCTTTCGTATTTATTTATGTCACCCTTTGTTGGGGGTGTTGGCCTTAGACAATTAAAATTTATTTCGGTTTTTGAGTTTAATGTTTTGTAAATAGAATGTGTATGTTTCCCAAATTTTTAATTTGTTTCCTTTGGCTGAACCATGCCCCAATTCGTTTTACTGGGCTTTTTGTAATGGTTCCCCCTTTTAATCATCCTAGTTGGGCCCCCCGATTCTGTTTGTGGGGTGGGGATGCGGGGCCCGGTTTTTTCCCCCAAAGTGGGTAGTATCCCAAAATAAAACAGTTGTGTAACATAGTTATCCATACTATCTGGGGTTTTTAATATTTTCATAATCCCAAAGGGATTATTTTATATCTAAAAAAAATTTTATAATAATAATAAAATAATAATAAGAATAGATTTTATATAGCAATTTCCAAAGCAAAGACTCAATGCGTTTCTACCTGGCATTTTTACAGCACACACAGCAATAATAAAAGCAACAACAAAAAAACAACAATGAAATGAGCATTTTTAAAACGCAAAAAATTTACCAGGATACCTATCGCATGTAAGGGACACACTTGCGTGGGCACACACTAGCAGGGCAATTAACATACACTCAAGAGAAAAGGCACTAGCAATAACATAATAACAACAAAAAAAAACCCATAACCCAAAACCAGGCAGCACATGAAGTAGCCTACAGTGTGCAAAAAGGCGACCGTCAAGACAAAACACAATTATTAAAATAGCTAAGAATACATTTAAAAAATGTTCTTAATGAAGATTAAAAGGGGTAAAGGGGGAGCATGTCTGACGGGTTGGGAGAGAGTTCCGATCGTGGCGCAGCAAAACCCCAAAAAAATCTAGACCCGCGGGTTTTTAGGTTGTAATGGGGGACAAAAGTAAGTTATCATTCGAAGACCGCAGGGTTTTGTTTTGGTGCGTGATTTAAAGGGACTGACAGAGATGGGGCAAGGAGCCTTTTAGAGTGCGGTATGCCCAAGACCCCAACTTTGTACTGACAGCTGTGCCCCTTTAAAAGGTAACCCAATGAAGCTCCCTAAGCATGGGAGTACATGGTCCCTTTTGCTCTTTCCCCAAAGGGTGAGGGCCCGGCAGCAGAGTTCTGAATTCGCTGCAGGCGTGTAAACTGGCATCACTTATCCGATAAAAAAAGGAGTTGCAAAAAGCCCGCGCGACAAGCGGTCGCTGAAACAGCTTGATACTGCACACGAGGGAAAAATTTTTAATGTGTGCAAAACGGCAGCTCAGAAAGCATGCTCGCAGACGTTACTAAAGTGGTCTTTCATGGGAGAGTAGGATCTAGCTGAAAACCCGTACCCCACAGAACTCTGAAAAGCTAGCCAGCCACCCAGACCACAGAACTCTCCGACACCCGCATAAAAACTAATGGTGAACCAAAAATGCCAAACTTCTGTCTTGTCTGATTTAATTTGAGTTTGTTGTGTCCATCCACGAAGGGCACTGTGGTGCAATCTGCCATGTGGTGTGGCGTCTGAAAAATTTTTAGGTGTTGCATTTGCCGAAATTTTTGTATCATCTGCATATTTATGAAACTGGCAATCATGTAAGGTCATCACATTAGACAGAGGCTGAGAATATAGTGTGAACAATACGGGACCCAGAACAGAACCTTGAGGTACGCCATACAGGAGGGGGGCAGGTTGTGACTTAACTCCCTCTATCAGCATGCTCTGCGACCTATCAGAGACATAAGAGGTAAACCATGCCAAGGCAACACCTCTTATTCCAAAAGAGTATTCTAGTCTTTTGAGCAAAATAGAGTGGTCAAGCGTGTCGAATGCCGCACTGAGGTCCAACAAGCCCATGACTGACACTCTGCGGTCGTCATTCTGCAAAAGCAGGCTGCTGGTGACACTCAGTACGGCAGTCTCCGTGCTGTGACCAGCCCTATACGCTGACTGATGATCTTCCAAAAGGTGGTTACAAGCTAGGTGCTTCTGAAGCTGTTTGAGGACGACTCTCTCCAGAACTTTTGAAATGAAAGGAAGATTGGAAACCGGCCTGTAATTTTTCATAGTATTGCAGTCTAGACCTTTTTTCTTGAGGAGTGGGATAACAATAGCATTTTTGAACTGACAGGGTACAGAGCCTGCCGACAGAGATGCATTGATGATGTCTGTTACCATAGGTGCCAAAATATCAAGGTTTTGCTTTATCAAAACAGTGGGCAGAGGATCTAAACAACAGCTTTTTGTTGGCATGGACAGAATTACTTCATGGATGTCTTTCACAGAAACTGGTTGAAAGGATGACAAAATGGGACCATCATACTGATGGAAACTAGGTGGAACAGATGGTCGCTGATCAAGATCATCGCGTATTTGTCTGATTTTATCCATGAAAAAGTTACAAAAACTTTGTGGTAGATCATGTAGGGGCACATTTGTGGGAAGGGGAGTGGTATTATTCTTACCCAGGAGGCTGTTAGCTATAGAGAAAATTTGTTTTGATGAACGACATGATTTCATTTCCTCAAAATAAAATTCTTTTATCTTTGACTCTTTCAGATTCCTGTATACCGCATTTTCCTTGACTAAAATTTCTCTGTGCACTGAGAGTTTTGTCTTTCTCCACTTTCTCTCTGCCCGCCGCTTCACCCTTCTAGCCTCTCTGACCCCATCGTCCATCCAAGGACTATATTTCTCATATTCAGTAATTATAATCAGTAAAATGCTCCATGTTCTCTTGATCAGTGTGTAGTTAATAATCTGGCCATAATATTAATTAGCAGATGCCAGAAGGCCCCACACCAAAACTGAGGGAAAAGGGTTAAACATGCATTTTTCACTCTCATGAATTAATTGTGCATTGAAAAGTAGGAAGATATTTTTGTTTGAAGAAGCACTCATATTTGCGGTAAACTGAAAGAGTTTCATCATGCTCTTGTCTTCAGTAAACAATTTTAGTCCTGTTTCAATCTAATCATTCCTTGTTTGTTTCTTTTGCAGGTCACATGAAAGCCCTGAGTGGCCAGCTGAACAACCAGCACCCCAAGAAGCTGTACCGATACTGCGACGATTCTTCCACAGATGGACTGGAGCTGTCTGTGGATGAAAATGGCATCTTGTGGGAGGCCGCTGACTCCATGTCTGAGGCTTCAGAGTCGTACAGGATTAGCCCATATGGGTCAGAGACAGCTGGAGACGTGGATACATCTGTCCTTATGTCGTGCCACCATGCAAGTCATCACCCAGTTCATCGTGGTGGTCAGGACACGGATGAGGACGTTGATAGTTTGGATGAGGAAGGAGTGTTACATGCACCAAAAGAAGACGGCATGTTGCGCATTTCGGATGAAGGAATTTTGCGGTCAGATGACGAAATACTGAGAGCTTCAGAAGAGAAAGCTTTGCAGAGGTCAGAGGAGGCAATGCTACAGCTATCGGAGGATGATTTGAAAATGAACCCGAGGAGGACTAGTCCCAAGAGAGAGAATCGTCATGTACTTTATGATGAAAGAATCAACAGAGTTTTGAAAACTGTCGACAGAGATGAAGATAGTGAACCGTTGGATTTGCTGATAAAGAGAAAAGAAAACAGTTTTCCCAGACATCATTTGGTTGACAGAAATGCATCTGTGTATGGAACTTACCGGAGGGCTCCCCAGGCAAAAACAGACTCCCCACTGGAAAGAGCTTTAGCGGTACAGAACAGAGTAAAGAGTCTGACGTACCCCAGGAGCAGCAAGAAGTCTGTGACCATTTCAGAGGAGCTGGCTTCAAAGCCAAAGGTAGTGCCAGCTGGCAGGAAGAGTGAGTCAAAATCAGGGGTACAGCAAACAGGTATTGAGCCAAACAGAGGGAACAAAGTCAACCCCTCTTCATTGAAAGAGGAGAGCTCACAAGGTTCCACAGGAGGCATGCCAGGCTCCACAGAAAGTTCACACAGATCTGCAGGGGACTCTTTGAGGTCTTCAGAAAGCTTGCAAAGACTTCAAGCAGACTCATCAGGGCCTTCGGCAAGTTCTGGAAGGTCAACAGAAGGCTTGATACAGCCTACAAAAGGCTCTTTCAGGTCTGCAGAAAGCTCACAAAATCCTGAATATCTGGAGGACTTCTCTTCAAGCAGCTATGCCTCCATCCCTTCCCCTCAGCGGACAAAAGGAGAGGCCAGCACAGCTCCCAACAGAACTGCAGAAAGTTCAAACAGTATGTCTAAAGCTGCATTACAGGGCACACAGGCAGGGGACAGAAGTGACCTGAAGTCTTCCACAACACGTTCAGTGAATAACGATGGTTTGAAAAGAGCCATAAACACTGGAACCACTGATGACTTAATGAACTGTAAGGCCTCCACAGAAAGACCACAAGCGGTTGGAGGCATGGGAGATGTAGAACAGGCTCACAGCAGCAATCAGGCTGGAAAGCAGAAGGAGCACGTAAGGAAGGGTGAAGATGGTATTGAGCAGGCATCCAGTGGGGCACGTCCATCTCATCAGGACGTCATGCCCTCACCCTCTTCAGAACCTGGAGAAAAGACCCCGTCCAGGACTCCTAAACTGACCTCCATCAAAACCCAGCCCTCCAGTACATCAACCCTGACTCGCCAAAACTCGGTGGCTGTGGAAGAAGCTGAACTGCAGCAGCTTGAGCCAGCACCATCCAAGCCAGCCAGACAGCTGAGGGGCCGGTCTTCCCCTCTCCACTCCATATCCTCCCTGCAGTCTTCGGAATCGGAAAGCGTGTGCATGTCTCCGCCTCTCCCCCTCCCCCCTCCACTACCCAGAGAGAAAGGAGATGACGACAGCACCGACTTCGACTTGGAATCAGACTTGGAAAAGTTCACGCCTATGGAGGGAGGGCTGAAAAGGGGTGTGGTGACCGGCAAGATGGGTAGCAAGAAATCGCTGAGGAAACTGAAAGTGAGAAAGATGGGGGGAAGGAAGCAAAGTGCTCACCTCACAGCTCCAGACACAGCTGAAGGTAAACCGTTGTGACACAGTGCAGGGGTACAGAGTGTTGTTGTGTCAGGGCTGATGGGACAGCCGTTAGGTGTTGTCGTTCAGGGTCCTGTTTGCCTGTAACTCTTGAGTTAGCTTGTTAGGGTCGGTTTTGCGTCGAATATGTTTGTTTAGCTTTTTGTTGTTGTTGTTGTTGAAAATTGGTACCTTTTTTCATTTTCATTTTCTGTTCTTTGCATTTAAAAAAAACCCACTTGTTCCTTTCTTTTTTCTGTGTCAGTTCTTCTGTTTTTCTTCAGCTTTCTATAAAGCCATTCTAATAAGATACGCTAGGTATCACTTGCACATGGATTTAAATGAATATGCAAGAGTAAGTTTCTGTGTAAGAGAATACATCATATTTGCTTTCATGCATTTCAGCATGTTCAGGTATGTCATGAATATTTTTCACACTCTGATCAACAGACAGCAGCTCCAACGTGTCGGACGCTGAAACGACGAGCAAATCAGAGAGACGAGAAGCAGCCAGGCGGAGACGCGTCGCTCTGTTCCACATTTTTTCGCATCTGGACTCGCGCTCCTTGTGCAAAGTCTCTCTGGTGTGTAAGGAATGGAAACGAGTCAGTCGCCACCCATCTCTCTGGAAACATGTCTACCTCAAATATGACCAAATTTCTTCCAAGGTAGGTTGACGCGTTGGATAGCAGTGTATATAAATCATAGCAATTTGTTAAATTAACACACTTGGCCCTGTTAGATTTCTCACTTGCTCTTTACCACATCGTTGCCTGTTTGTGAGGATCAGGAAAAATAAATCAAGAAGTCAGTGGCAGTTATAATGTTAAGGAAATTTCCAACACAGGTTGCTAAAAGATGGAGCTAGTTGGTGTCAAAAGTTTTTTGCTTTTATATTTTAGTGTGTGGAGTAAGGTAAAGAAAGTATACTTGACATTGTATCCTTAATTTCTTTTCCATAAATGAGATGCAGTGAGAGTCTGGTCTCTCATACATACGCACATATGCATGCATGCGCCCACGTGTGCGTGTGTGTGTGTATTCGTGTGTGCGCACATGTGTGCTTGCGTAAGTTTTGAGATTCTTTTTAAAAGACACAGGAGTTATGAGATCTAACATCTGTAATCTGACCTCAAGTGATTTAAAAGATTCAAAACAAAAAGTATAATGCTGTGGTCAAGAATCTGGTTTTATACTTTTATTCGTGCATAAATTCATGTGGCATATGTCGTGAATTTCTAGTTGTTGATTTTGATTGAATGGGCTGGAAACAGAAGTATAATATTATTGTCAAGAACATTTTCCTTTTCTTTCCTTTACATGTTCTTTACTGTATCGGTTTGTGTAGGTGACGTTGTTGTTGTTGTTGTTTGTGTGGTGATGTTGTTTTGTGTGGGTTATTATGTTGTTGTTTGTGTGTGTGGGTGATGTTTGTGGCTTGTGTGGGTGATGTTTGTGTGGGTGACGTTGTTGTTGTTGTTTGTTTGTGTGGGTGACGTTGTTGTTGTTTGTTTGTTGTGGGTGAGGTTGTTGTTTGTGTGGGTGACGTTGTTGTTTGTATGGTGATGTTGTTTGTGTGGGTGATGAAGATGTTGTTTATGTGGGTTATTATATTGTTGTTGTTGTTTGTGTGGGTGATGTTTGTGTGGGTGACGTTGTTTGTATGTGTGGGTGATGTTGTTTGTGTGGGTGATGTTGCTGTTGTTTGTGTGGGTGATGTTGTTTGTTTGTGTGGGTGATGTTGTTTGTTTGTGTGGGTGAGGTTGTTTTGTGTGGGTGATGTTTTTGTTTTATGGGTGATGTTGTTTGTGTGGGTGATGAAGATGTTGTTTTATGTGGGTTATTATATTGTTGTTTTGTGTGGGTGATGTTGTTTGTGTGGGTGACGTTGTTGTTTGTATGTGTGGGTGATGTTGTTTGTGTGGGTGATGTTGCTGTTGTTTGTGTGGGTGATGTTGTTGTTTGTGTGGGTGATGTTGTTGTTTGTTTGTGTGGGTGAGGTTGTTGTTTGTGTGGGTGATGAAGATGTTGTTTGTGTGGGTTATTATATTGTTGTTGTTGTTTGTGTGGGTGATGTTGTTTGTGTGGGTGACGTTGTTGTTTGTATGTGTGGGTGATGTTGTTTGTGTGGGTGATGTTGCTGTTGTTTGTGTGGATGATGTTGTTGTTTGTGTGGGTGATGTTGTTTGTGTGGGTGAGGTTTTTGTTTGTGTGGGTGTTTGTTGTTTGTGTGGGTGATGTTGTTGTTTGTGTGGGTGATGTTTTTGTTTGTGTGGGTGATGTTGTTGTTGTTTGTGTGGGCGATGATGTTGTTGTTTGTGTGGGTGATGATTTTGTTGTTGTTTGTGTGGAGACGGGATAGCTCAGTGGTCGGAGCACTCGCTTTCCCCCAGCCAAGTTAAGCAGCGTCGAGTGTGGTTACCAGTTGGATGGGTGACCGTTTGTGCGCCTTGGCTTCAGTACAGTTCCCCCAGTTCACCCAGCTGTAAATGGGTACCTGCCCTCTTTAGGGTCAGGGAAGGTAAAGCAGCGAGGGAGAGGAGATGGGCGCTGCCCTCAATATGCTGGCCCTACGACCTTATAGGTTATGGGACTCCTTTACCTTTTACCTTTGTGTGGGTTCAGATTCAGATTCAGATTCAGATTCAGATTATTTTATTGCCATTTAAATCATGTAGACTTATTGGTTGTTGTTGATTTGACATGTGCTGATTTCAGTTTCTGGTCACCTTGGCTCAGTGGTGCACACAGGTCACAACTCTCACGCTGGAAGGTCGGTTCCTGTCACTCTCACCCCCACTTCCGTTTTGTTTGTTGCTTCCGTTTAGCATTTGTGTTTGTTTGTTTTTGTATTGTTTTGTTTGCTGAATTTGTGAGAAAAGGGCTTAGGAATTGAAGGGGAAAAAGGGGTTCATGGGGTTATGGTTGTTTATTTTTTGGTTTTGTATATGTGTTGTGGGTTCTGATACAGTATTTGTTTATTTATTTGTTTGGTTGTTTGTTTATCAGTTCATTTACTGGGAGGTGGGACTTGTAAGATGGGAAAGTGTTCTGCATTTAGGTGGTTTTTATATGCATATATGCCATTCCTCTTCTTTTTCTGACTGGTATTAGTAAGTGACTTATTTTGTTTTGTTTGTTAAGTATTATTATCTGCATTTAATGTTGCAAAGTCATCATCATCATATATCATTATTATTACAATTATCATTATTATCATCATTATTATCATCATCATTATCAAAAAACAATCATAATAGATATTTTAGAAATCTGCAAATTTTGTTGTTAAAAATTGGTGTGAAGTAACTTATTAAATGTGTGGTTTTTTTTACTTTGTTCTTATAAACATTTTTAGGCAAACGATGCATAGATTTTTACACCTGGGTCCACACTTGCATATTTCTATCACAAGGAAGATTTGTCAAATCATAAGAGTCTTCAAAGGTTTCCTTGTATTGTGGGATTATTGTGCAGCTGTTAAGTAGTGTTGTTACAGTTTCAGTGCAATATATTGCTCTGATACAGTCTAAGTCCTCAGATTCAACAAGGTGAGCTATAATGGTCAACAGAATAAAAAGGGAAAAAATCCTTATTCAAGGAAGAGAAAAACCCAAGAATACTTTTAACTGCAGATATAAGTAATCAATCCATTAATCAATGGATGAACCAACTGACTGACAGGTCAGTTAATCGGCCAATCAGTCATTGAGTGGTTTAGTGAGAGAGAAAAAATGTGAGTGTGTGCATGCGTGTTTGTTTCTTAGAGAAAATATGTGAATACGTCTGTTTGCAAGCATGAGTATAATGTGTGTGTGTATGCATATGTGTATGCTTGTGCATACATATTTGTGTGTGTGTGTGTGTGTGTGGTTGTGTAAGTGTGTGGGTGCGCACACGTGCATGCATGCATGCATGAGTGCTGGCATGCATGTGTGTGTTTATCTGTTTGTGTGCAAGCTTAATAATATGTCTTGTTTTTTCTACTATTTTGTCAAGCATGTTTTAATTTTTTGGTTTAAAACTGAAGTTAAAAGACAAGACTATAAGTGGTATTTGGATCCATATAATTTGGCCAGTATCTGACTTTTGTGTGTGTGTGTATGTGTGTGTTTGTGTGGTAGTTGTTGTTGTCTTCGATTTTGTGTCTGTTCACTCTCAGTGATATTAGACGATGTGTGTGTGTATGTATGTGTGCTCTGCTTTGCCATTTGAAATGTTAAATTTTTAAAATTATTATTGAACTTGAGCTAAAATTTCAGCTTGGAGTTGTGAGTTGTTGACTGATATATGAGCATGCTGGACATTCTACCCTTAAGTGTGATAGTTACCAAAACAAGAAAACTTTTGTTTGTGTGCGTGCTCTGCCTTTCTATTTGAACTTCAGTGTAAAACCTGAGTGGAGTCATGAGTTACTGATCGGTACAAGAGCATGCTGGTCATTCTACCCTTAAGTGTGACGAAAGTAGCATCAAATTGATTTTTAATTGTCTTGCATCCTCCCTTGTAGGTGGCTGACTTGCATGGTAAGGTTTGATGATTTCTTGTGTTTAGTAATTGCATGCCTGCCGTTGTATTTGACTTGACTGGAGTTGTTTGTTTTTGTGTGTGTGTGTGTATTTTGCCTGTTGGATTTGCTCTCATGCCTAACACCACGGTTGTTTGTTTGTTTTGCCAGTTGTATTTGCATTAAAGCCTAACGTAATTTTGTGTCTTTGTTGTGTTTTTATTCATACCTAACACCATTGTTGTGTGCTTGTGTAGGTGTCTGTTGTATTTGCATTAACATTTAAACGTTCTTGCTTTGTAAACATTGTTTTTACTCGCTGAGACTAATCACAACAGATACTTTGCTGTCTCTCTTTAATTATGTGGAGTTTGTAAGCTGGCATCATCCTGTCCATGATGACACATCTTCTTACCTTCCAACTCTTGTTCTCTGTGGGACTCTCTAACTATTAAAGACTAGAGGATACATGTGCTGTATCCCTTTTTCCCCTACTATGTTTCTAGATTTCATTGTGAACTGGTCTCCACAGTGATAGATAACACATACACTTAGATTCAGTTTTTTTGGGTTTGGTTTGTTTTTTGTTCCTTGGCTAGAGCTCCAAGGTTCATCTATGGTGAGATTTTGCATATGCAACCATTTTTGCCCACCGTGAAGGTAGCTGCATTCTGACTTCAGGGAAGATTCAGTTTATTTCTTTGTGGCTCACTTGAACTAACCTTGACAGAAAATGTGCAATCTCTATGTTCTACTGATTCTAGATGTTGTCAAAAATTTATTGACCATGAATAACACACACACTGGGTTATCTTCTTTGCTGTATGTAAGTCTAACTGCAACTAACTGTGATAAAGGATTTAGTTTCTCTTCTACACACTGTAGATAGTTTGTGAACTTGTATAAAGAGTTAAAGCTCCTCCTCATGGATTCTGTCCTGTTCCTTTCTTGTGTCCTATTCTGCCTTTCAGACCAGCTGTCTCTTTGTCTGCTGCTTGTTCTTTGCTTTCATCCTCCATTCTTGTTGATAACTTTCAGCTGAAATATTGTATTACAGTTGATTTCTTTTTACAGAAAAAAAATCGTATTGACATTTATAAAAAGAAAGAATGATGGTTTATGATTTTAGGGTTATAGTAAGTTAAAAGTTTGTAATCTTGCTCAATGTCAGAGCTTTAACTGTTTTTTGTGCATGGATGCCAACAGGGTTATGATTTTTTTTTTCCAAAGTGGGGTAGATGAGGAGAATAAGTTTTTCCATTTGGCCCTTGCTTCATTGTGAGAGCACACACACACACAGACACACACAGACATACAGACAGACACAAACACAGACAGACACACACACACACTCCACACACACACACGCACTGTGCACGCATGCGCGCGCACACACACACACACACACAGATTGTGCACATGCACACACACACATTTTCGTGCATATCATTGGGTTTTTTATGCTCAGTCCTTGAAAAGAAAAAGCTCATGCTCTTGTCTTGAATTTTTTTTGGCATTGTTTAATACTAACTCATCTTTGTATGATGTATTCTAATATTTCAATACATATTTGAAGCAGTTTAAATAGTGTGTAACCTGTGTGTGAGATGTATTTCATATATTTTTTGTTTATATTTAATGTGGCCTAATTTGTGCTTTAAAAGTTGAAAATCACCATCGACAAAAAGTTTTTTTTGTGTATATCTCTGTTTATTGTTATTATTAAGAAAGAGACTTCTCGGTCTGTTCTGCTCATCACCCCCCAAAACACAACCACACAGAATTTCTGTTTGTGAGATGATAAAGTATTTGAATTGAATTGAATTGAATTGAATCTCTTTTGACCTCAATTGCCCCTCCCCCCCCTTCCCCCCTCTCCCCCAACCACCTCCTTCATTTTCTCACTCTGTGTGTATTCTCACTTTTGTTTGATTAGGTCTGTTTCGTTCCTTCCCCCACCTGTCCTTTTCTTTCTCCTGATTTCCCCCACTTTGTCTTACATTTTTTTTCTAACTGTGATTTAAAAAAAAAAATTGGCACACATTTCATCAATATAAAACAAAGTTCATGTATAACACAAGCAATAACGTATCAATGAAAATATTTCAATTATCCACATATCTATCATCAGTCAGTCATTCATGGTGTGTGCTGGGTTACAGAAAGGAGATTATGTAATAAATGTATACTATTTCCAATAAATGATGTTTAATACACTTCCTAAGTATTCATTCTCAATCAGATATGTATTGTAGCCATTTTTGATGGAACTCAGCGAGTTGCATCACTAGGTGTGAAAAGTGTTTTATCCATTTTGTATCTGTATTTTAAACTGTAATAAAAAGAACATATTTTGTATTATCAACAGTTGATGTTCTGTGTTAGTGACTTAACAAAGTCAAGATACAAACCATAATTTGCATGTGCATGTATGCATGTTTTGTTGTTGTCTATTTCCAACTGCTTGGCTGTAGAACTGAAATACTTTTATCTGACTGTGGCTATGCGTAGAAAGGGCTTAAAATCTGAAGAAAATTTAACAGGGAACAATCATGTTTGTTATCATGGGCCTAGCCAGATTCAGTGCACATTTGTATATGGATATTAATGTGAATATCTCATATACCTCAAAATTGTGAAATTTGGGTGAATCACATTACCTGATGACAGCACATATAACAGTTAGTAAAAGTTTACATACTTAAAATACAAATTTCTGATAAAGTGTTTTCCTTATTGATGAAATGGTTACATAAGTAAGTGCCTGTGTACATGCACTGATACACACACACACACACACACACAAAGATATACATTACAAATGGGTGAGTATCATTTAAAAAAAAAAAAAGAAAGCTAGAATATAGATTATCAATACAGAACTAGGAGTAAAGATTACTAGCTGTTGTACTCTTTCGTAAGATGAGTTGATGATGGTTATTTCTTTTTAAGTAAGAAAGAGTGCAGCAGTGGGATCAGTTTCATGCTTTATGGTGACACAGTCCAGTTCAGATGTAATAAAATGCAACTTGTGGGCTTTACAACTTACTCAGCGCAACACAATACAGCACAACTCTGTGAAATCTAACATAATATAGAGAAACACCGTGCTGTGCAAGAACATAACTCTGCATTTGGTCAGAGTTGTACATAAGGGGACAGGATAGCTCAGTGGTCAGAGCACTCACTCTCCCCACGGTTAGGTTAAGCAGCACTGAGCGTGGTTACCAACTGGATGGGTGACCATTTGTGCACCTTGGCTTCAGTACAGTCCGCAAGTTCACCCAGCTGTAAATGGGCACCTGCCCTCTGTAGGGTCAGGAAAGGTAAAGCAGCGAGGGAGAGGAGATGGGTGCCACCTCATGCTGGCTCCTGGAGAGGCTGAGGTCTCTGACACCTCACACCCAAACGACCACATAGGTTATGGGAACACCTTTACTTTTTTACCTTTTACATATGGAGAGAGATGGGCTTGAACAGGTTCAAGTTGCCTATGACACTCTGCATGAAGAATTCAGTGTGGTGGCCCAATGACCTCTCCAAAAAAAAAAGGAGCTGTGGAAGAAGTCAACTCACTATTGCAGTATTGGGTTGGTTCCCTCTGTTCAGTTCCTTGTCATAATACTGCAGTGACCTAACATGATGTATGCTACATTCAACTTCTCACTTTTATACTTAATCCCCCTCTTCCTCGTATTTTTTATTATTTTTAACTGACATATGGGCACAAAACACAACTTATGGGAAAAGCAGTTGTGTTTTTCATGGTGTATGTGACTGTTTTGAATAATCTGTAACCCGTGCAAATAATGATCGGTGTGGATTAAGCATGAATTGCATCATATCTCCATTATCATGTGAATATAGCCATGATCTTTCCTTTGATGAAGATTTTTTTTAATAACTCTTTGCATGTTATCATAATGATGCATTTGACAGTTGTGACTGCTTTTACCTTGTCCTTACCGCTGTTTCAGAGAATGTAGAGTTTGTTCAGTATTTGCCATTGCAGATAACAATCTTTGTGGCACATGATAATGAAAGGGTGGTTGTTAATGAAGATGTGCATGTTGTTTTGTTGTTTTTGATGATGAAAAAATAAACGTGTGACTAAATTACTGCTGCTTATACAGAATTTTTCTTGTTATGATTTGGTGGTGTTCATGAAGATGTCACAATAATGATAATATTTATTTAGACTGAGTAAATTACTTTTTTTTTTCTCACTCTGTACCATATAATGATGCTGTTTAACTAGACTGAATGACAGACGCCATAGCCGAGTGGTTAAGACAGTTTGACTTCAATCCCATGGGTCCATGAAGTCACGGGTTTGAATCTCAGCAGCATCTAGTGAATTGAAGGTGGGGATTTTTAACGATCACCTGGGTCGACTTCAAGTGCAGACTTGTCAGAGCCTTTATTCCCTTCATGTATATACTCGTGCTGAAATGCATGTTCCTGTAATTCTTGCCAGCATTCAGTAGTTTACGGAAACACAAACATACCCAGCATACATCCCTGAAGTTGGAATGCAGCTACCCTCATGGTGGGCAAAAACAGTCGCATACGCAAAATCTCACCATTGGTGAATCTCAGAACTGTAGCCCAGGAATGAAAAAAAAATTGAGACTGAGCAATTACTCTCCCCCCCCCCCCCACCCCACACACACTCTGTAATGAAATTGCATTCATGTGTGGTAGGATTGTGACACATGAATTTTCAGGTTGCAGACGTTACTATTTTTTCATTTGTTATTTTTGTGGACAGGATTAAGGGCAGGCAGTAGAAAACCCAGTGAGACATTGGATGAATATCAACGCAGAACCAGGTGTGTATATCTGTGGATGTGTGTGTGTGTGTGTGTGTGTGTGTGTTTCTGTTCGATTCAGTGTTTGTCACTAAATGTGATTGAGTGTGAGTGTGCGTGTGAGTGTGCGATTGTGTGTGTGGGTGTGTGGTGTGTGTGTTCTCTTCAGTTCAATATTTGTCCACTAAAAAATGGTGTGTTGTACATGCATGGTGTGGGGTTGGGGGTGGAGTGTGTATGCATGGATGTATGTATGTATGTGTATATATATATATATAAAATTATTTATCTATCTATCTATCTATCTATCTATCTATCTATCTATCTATCTATCTTCTTCCTTTTTTGTCATGTTTCTCCCAGGGGAGGTTTGACATTGATGAGCCTTCTCCATCTCTCTCTGTCTTGAGCTTCCTCCTTATTTATGCCCCTTTCTCTTAGATCATCTGCAATACAGGCAACCCAGGTTTTGCTAGTATCTATCTATCTATCATCTATCTATCTATTATCTATTATTATCTCTCTATCTCTCTCTCTATCTATCTATCTATCTATGTATCTATCTATCTATCTATCTATCTATCTATGTGTATGTGTAAGTGTGTGTGTGTGTGTTTGTGTGGACAGGGGATGTCTGGAGGCAGGGCTGGAGGAACTGCTGAAGGCATCGCAGGACTCTCTGACCTCTCTGTCCATTGTGGCCTGTGGGAACCTCCTCACTGAAAAGTAATGCTCCTCTCTCTGTGTTCTGCTTTTTGTCTCCTGCCTGAAACAATTAGTAACTCCCACTCTGACTGTACTGTGGGCCTCTGAATCTCTTTACTGTTATGTTATTCTTTCCATTGCTGCTTTATCTTCTGTGATGTTCCTCTCCTACTTGTTCCCATGCTGCTCATCCTGATCTCTCCGCCCCCACCCACATCCAGGCTCGTCCTGTTGCGTCATCAGGGTCAGAAATCCACAGGGAGCTTATCAATGTGAGACTTCCATAGGGCTACCAGCCAGAAGAGCCCTGTGCTGCTGCTGGCTCACTGTGGGGTGTTCAGTGATGCTTGCTCTGAGCTGACATAAGCAGGACACCACCTACAAAGCCCCTTACATAATGATAGTAATAGATTAGTCATAGAGCCAGACTGATTGAAAGGCCTACCATGGATGGTGACCACTATAACATCCCTTCAACACCCTTCCCTCATGAACCTATGACCCCAAAGGCTTTGATATCAACTGTTTGTGAATGCATGCATGAAGTCTGGCAGGCATCTTCAAATCCCTCCCATAATTATTTTGTGGAAGGGTAGGCTTATTATATGGTCTTTGGCATGGATAATACAAACATGCCTAGCATGCAATTCACAACCTGGAGAGGGATGGACTCTGCCACGTTTCACCTTGCCTTTGACCCAGTCACTGCCTGAAAGTTTCAGTGGGATGACTCGTTGCCAAGGAGTGAAGGCAGAAAGAAGCTTGTCATCGGGGCTAGAGAGAGTGATGAGGGGGGAGGGAGGAGGAAGCTATTATGATTACACTGCTGATGATGACCACGGGAAGAAAAAAATCATTATTATTGTTATCAGTATCATTATCATCTTCATCATTCATATCATTATCATTTTTACTACTACTATTTACAAGGGCGCCTTCAGTGCTTGGGCTTTATCACAATTCTTGATTAAACCATTGATGCTGGGGGCAACAGCAAAGTGAGAGGCTATATGACCAGTGGCTTTGTTTCCCACTCATGGAATTCCACTTTACAGCTTAGTCTTTAGTGATCGACTATGACTCTGACTAGGAGGCTTGACAAGCACAGTCCTTATGTGCTGCATCTCTGGGGGCTGGTTGGCCTTTGGAGAACATCTCCAACGCTGACTGTCCGTATGCCCTCTTGGCTGAGAGAGTGGGGATGTACTGTGGGAAAGGCATCTTCACTATAATAAAATTTCTGCCCAATTTCCGAAACAGCAGCCTCCCTCTGTTTGGGTTGGAGACATGCACATTATTGAAAAACGTGATTTTAAAGGATGGGGGACAATTAGGTGTATGTGGACCATTATTACTTTCTAGTACTTACAGAATGTGGTCATTGTAGGTGTATGTGCATTATTAATACTTGCTACTTGACTAGCTTATTCACATTAAATGTGGATTACATTGCACATGGTGTGTGGTCATTATTACCTGATTCTACTTATTATTCATAAATCGGGTACATTCAGGATTGTGGCCATTTACTATACTACATTACAAATGTGTAATTCAGAGTGTGTATGGCCATTTTTACATTACTTACTAAGAAAGTTGAATAATTGTAGGTGTATGTGGTCATTATTACTACTAACTACTACTTCATTGGTACAATTGCGGTATTGCATTGCATGTCATTACTTACTACTACATATTACAAGATGGGGTATGTCATTTTCTATACTTATGTGTGCTATATTCTGACTTCATACTTACAAAATCTGGTCATTATTACATTATTAAGATGTGGTACTTATGATTTACAATTATGTAGTACACTTTAAGATGTGGCACATTTATTATGCTTATATTACACTACATAAATGGGATACATTGCAGGTGTTGTGGTTTATTACTATACTACTTACAAAAATGTGGGTACAATTGCAGGTGTATGGGCTATTACTACTACTACTTACAAGAATAATTGCTAGTGCATGTGGGCCATTATTACTACTACTACTTACAAGGAATTGTGGTAGTGCCATTTCATAGTATTAGTTTGGTAATTCATTATTTTTATTACTATCTAAAATTTACAAGGATAGTGGCATTATTCTAGGTTATTAAAGCATTGCTACTTTACTTACAAGAATGTATACATTGCAGTGTATGTGGATTCAGTGTATGCCTATTACAAATTTGATAAATGCAGGGTATTGTAGGTGTATGTGCTTTACTATTAGAGCGGGTACTTCGGTGTATGTGGCATTATCTACTGACCTACTAAGATGTGTACTGTAGTGTATGGCCTATCACTACCTGAGGTACATTAGATGGGGTTTGCAGGGAGGGTTTTATTGTACCCAAAGGGGGACAGATTCCATTAACCTCACTTCAAACCCTTGTCTTGTGGTCAGTGTGCCCTTTGTGTAATGAGATTTACAGAGGAACTCGTGTGGTACTGTGAGGTGTGTATGTGGTGGTGAGGGGTTGTGTGTGATGGTGTGTGTGTGGATGGTGGTCCGCTTTGCATTATGGTGATTATTGTGGATGGTTTGTTTGATTAGAGGTTAACTCGACTCTCTATCCATTCGTTGCATCTCCAGTCAATCCTGGGGGTCACAGAATTAAGACGACTGCTCCTCTCATTCGGTGTCACTGGGAGTTCGAAAGGTATGTGATAATTTAGCGTTATTTGATGAGTTTTCAAGTGCCTCTCATGTCTGTGCCATCTCCCCAATCTTCGGGAGTCCGATTTGCACATCCAAGTGAGTTTACTTTTTAGTACTCAGTTTAGGAAGACTATTTGTTGCCCTCATTGGATACTCATCTTCAAGATTGAGACATTTGTTTAGTCATGGCAGTGACGATGACCAAACTGGAGTGTCCCCATGTACGTATTTCTACGGGGAAATTTTCTGGTATGGTGATGGGTGTGGTACCACATCTCACCGGTCTTTCCCCTAGTTGTACCCGGGCTGCTGTCATCGGTTGATGGCGTATGTTACGTTTGTTCTGCTGGAGATAGTGTAAAATGGTTTTGTTGTTGTTTTTGTGTGGGTGTGTTTGTGTGTTGTGTGTGTGTTGTGTGTGTGTTTTCGTGTGTGTGTTTATTATGCTTATACTCTTTATCTATACACTAACATATACTCATTATGTTGTTTTTGGATTTTCGTTGAACATTCCAAGGCACCCTTAGGAGGCCTCTGACTCAACTTATTCTATCTGATCAAGGAGACCATTAATACACACTAGAGGAGAGGTTTACATGTTTGGCTGTTTTAAGATGCCATATAGGCAGCCATACTGTGCATTCCCCAGCTTAACACCCTAGGAGGCCACTCAGAATAGGCTTTGTGACTCAACTTACCACACCTGGGAATCAAGGAGACCTTAAATACACTCTACAGGAGAGGTTTACTTGTATGGCTGTTTTGAGATGCTTTGGATGAGACTATAAACTGAGGCCCCTTGTTCGAACGCATGCAGAACATCCTGCACACACGTTAAATCCTGTTCCGCTTTTCGGAAGAGTAGGCCATTGTGTGCTGGTGGAAACAGATGACAAAATTTACAAAACCGCATACACATGGGGACTGGATGTAAAAAAAGCACATGAGTGCTTATTCCATTATCCTCGATATAAAATAATAAATAAAATAAATAAATAAATAAAAATAAAGGTTTACATGTTTGGCTGTTTAAAGATGCCATATAGGCAGCCATACTCTGCATTCCCCAGGTCAACACCCTAGGAGGCCACCCAGAATAGATTTCGTGTCTCGACTTATCAAATCTGGGAATCAAGAACATCTAAGACATACACTAGAGGAGTGATTTGCATGTGTGGCTGTTTAAAGATGCCATCCTCCACTGTGGGGATGCCAGGGGCCTGTCAGTATAAACAGCACCCCACCTTCTGGGAAATTCTGTGTCCTGTAACCCCCCTTTTCTATCCCTCTCTGTGCTTCTGCCTTGTTCCTTTTCTTCCTGTCCCTTCCTTCTTGTCTATTTTCCGCCTTCTTGGTCCATTCTCCTGCCTCTTTGTTCAGAAAGACTTAAAAGATAACGGTTCTCTCCCACACCGAAGTCGGATGGGCATGCTAGGCCAGACTTGTCAGGCGCTTAACGGCAGCGCAGCACATTTTCACTCAAATGACAGATGACAGTAATCACTGTCTGAGCATTAAATGCAGAAGAAGAAGATGCCATATAGGCAGCCATATTCTGCTTTCGGAGGCTATAAACTCGCATTAATTTGTGATGATTATGTTCATGCGCTTTGATTTGTCTTTGCAAGATATAGCGCTATATAAGTTCCATTTATTATATTATTATTATTATTATTATTATTCCCTGCCGTGTACAGTCCAGTCGTGCCAGCGGCTGACCAGCCTGTGCATGGACCACATCAAGGAGTTGGGGGACGACACAGTGACCGCCCTGTGTCGGGCAGGACTGCGGCAGCTGTGCCAGCTGGAGCTGAGTGGTACCCCTGTCACCGCTGACGCCATCAAGACCTTCTACAGTGAGTAGCGGTTAGTGTAGTGTAGTGTGGTGTGGTGTGGTGTGTAGTGGTGTGTGTGGTGTGGTTAGGGGTGGTGTGGTGTGTTGTGTAGTGAAGTGTGATGTGTAGTTGTGTGTGTGGTGTGGTTAGGTTCTCCTTCTTCTTCTTAACATTCGGACTCAAATACCTTAGGCATATCCTATGTGTAATCGTAATCACCATCATCATCATCATCATCATCACATATCCTATTTGTAATCATCACCATCATCATCATCATCATCATCATCATTCAAACTTAATTACCTCAGACAGATCCCATAAAAACTGATTGATTCAAAACAGTCAGCTTCATAGAGCTCGAGCTGTTTCATGTAATAAATATTTGATTAAAATGTGCATACTTCTTTAGCCCTAATTTGCTGAGGTATGATAAATTAAAATGTGCATACTTCTTTAGCCTTAATTTGCTGAAGATTAAAATGTGCATACTTCTATAGCCTTAATTTGCTGTGGTATAATGGATTAAAAATAATGTGCATACTTCTATAGCCTTAATTTGCTGTGGTATGTCATTAAAATGTGCATATTTCTATAGCTTTAATTTGCTGTGGTATGACATTAAAATGTGCATACTTCTATGGCCTTAATTGGCTGAGGTATGGCAGATTAAAATGTGCATACTTCTATTAGCTTTAATTTGCTGTGGTGTGACAGACGTTCATTTTGCTTGCAGGCTCTTGTCGCCATTTGACCGAGATCCGGGTGTTTGTCTGCATCAACGACTATTTCGAGGACACTCGCAAGAAGAAGAACAAGGAGGAATATAAGAAAATTGCCAAGAACCTAGAGGTGTGTGTCTGGAATAATCTAAAGTTCAAAAATAGGAAAGAGTTGATTGTTATGTTAGTATATATATATACCCACCTTCACTAACCCATGTCCTATCACCCTGCTAAAGTATACGACCTGTGTGAGTGTGTGTGTGTGCTTTTGAAAAACATTTGACTATTGAAATTTTATTTCATAGATTTTGTCTGCAGCGCACCATGTTTGTAATATCTGTTTGTTTAAACTATTGATTATTTATCACTGATTGCATGATTGTGTAAGATTAGGTTGAATGCATGCACTTTGATTGTCTTTGCAAGATATAGCGCTATATAAGTTCCATTTATTATTATTATTATTCTTCTTCTTCTTATTATTCTTGGTCATTCCTGCTTTATAACTTGGTATATTCATGTTCATTTGCATATGTCCCTGCAAATTGACATGATTAATAAAAAAAAAATCAAAAGTAGGCTTACTTAGTTCTATTGTTATAATAATGATGATAATGATAGTAATAATAAGAATATTAAGAAGAAGAAGAATGAACAGGATGAGAAGGAGGAAGAAAAGAAGAAGAATTTTTTTTATAGTGGTTGTTGCCTTCATTGTACTTTGAAATAAATTTCATGACTTAATACTTTGGACAGAATCTCAGCTTTTACACCAAAAATTGCAAAGTGATGTAAAAAAACCCCCACACCACCATTTGTACCATACTTGGGTACTGTATTTTACACACGCATGCACACATGGCGCACATAGCACACATGCACGCACGCTCGCATGCATGCATACATGCACACATGCACGCATGCACACACGCGCTCTCTCTCTCTCATATTGTTATCCTAAGTCATATTTTTGTAGCTGACTTTTTGTTATACAGTAACATTTCGTCATTACTATTGCTTTTACACCCACCAAAATACTAAGCAGTTCGGCAACCCCCTTCATGTATGGGCCAATGGCCTTTTTTGGAATAAATCCTTCGAGTTCGAGTTCGAGTTCTCTCTCTCTCTCTCTCTCTCTCTCTCTCTCTCTCTCTCTCTCTCTCTCTCTCTCTCTCTCTCTCTCTCTCTCTCTCTCTCTCTCTCTCCATCTCTCTCTCTTCTCTCTCTCTCTCTCTCTCTCTCTCTCCTCTCTCTTCTCTCTCTCTCTCTCTCTCTCTCTCTCTCTCTCTCTCCTCTCAAAGTAGACATATATAGACAGTAACAAATATCATGTTTGATTGCATATTTAAAAAAGAAAGAAACCCAACCAGACCCCCATGTTGTTTTTGTTGTTGTTGCAGGAGCTCAAATCACAGCCTGGGCTGGGCAATGTACTACAAATCCGAGCAGCTCCCATAGAGTGAAACCTGAAGCAGCATCAGCAGCAGCAGCAACAACAGCAGCAGCAGCAGCAGCAGCAGGAACAACAGCAGCAGCAGCAGGAACAACAGCAGCAGCAGCAGCAACAACAGCAGCAGCAGCAGCAGCAGCAGCAGGAACAACAGCAGGAACAGCAGCAGCAGGAACAGCAGCAGCAGGAACAGCAGCAGCAGGAACAACAGCAGCAACAGCAGCAGCAGCAGCAGCAACAGCAGCAGCAGCAGCTCTTGGAAATCTATGAAGAAGGTTCAGAGAAGAGGAACACATCACAGCAGTCAAGAAAAACACAGAGAATAACGCACAGTCACTAAAAGGCTGGACAGCCTAGTGGGTTAAGACTGTTGCAGTTATGATTTGACAGTGACTAAAGACATAAGTTCCAAGTCTTTGTTTTGAAGTATCTTTTCCAAGAGGATTTTTTTTCCCCGTTGGAGTTCACTTTGGTACCAGCCGAATTTTCCTAAAATTTTCTCTGATGAAACAATAAACCAAGGTCATGCGTGTGAGTGCATGCACAATATTTGTGCTCACTCAAACACAACTTTTATGCAATCACATCAGTACAACTTTTGTGTACACATTGAAAAATCTAGCCACACTTTTTTTGGTAACAGAGTAGGTCAGTGATGGTTGGTGACATGGATGACATAAATATACCCAGCATGCATCCTGCTACCTGGGCTCCACCAGGTTTAGCTTGCCTGCGACACACTGCCTGAAAAATTCAGTGTGGTGTCCAGGTGATTTGTCAAGAAGTAAAAGGAAGAAGTCTTTGCCAGATCTTGTCATGATGTGAGGTTACTTGAGAGTGGTGGGAGAAGTGATGGTCTTAGTGACAATGACTGTGCAGTGAGCGAGTACTGGTGTTGGGTTGGTCATCTATCTATCTATCTATCTATCTATCTATCTATCTATCTATCTATCTATCTATCTATCTATCTATCTTCTATCTATCTATATTTGTGAAGAAGTGTCTGTGGGTTGGTATTTTTTTATCTTGTTCTTTTTTTTTGGCCCTAGTTTGAACTTTTTCTACATCATCTTGTGAATTTTTGACATATTCTCTTTTATATATTGTCTTCCATCTTCTTCCTTTCGTTTTTTTTTCTTTCTTTTTGTTTGCTTTGGTCCTGTGCTCCCCTCTTCCATTTTCTGTGCTTCTTTTTTATTTCTTTGTATGTTTAAAAAAAAAAATCCCTGTGTTTTTCTTACCTTTCTTGTGTTTATCGTTTTCTCTCTTTGTGCAATGCTAGGACATAATGATGCCATCCTTTGCGTGCAATGATGTTGTATTATTGTTTTGTTATACAGCCATGTTTAGCTTTCTATGATCTGTAGTGCATGCGTCTTATACATTTGCCTATTTGTTTGTATGTGTGTTTGTTATCTTTGTTTTTTTTAGTACTCCATTCCCACATTCCCTTTACTGGAATCTCTCTTACTGTCACCTGTGTGTGTGTGTTTTTGTTTTTGTTTTTTGGTTTGTTTTTACTTTGTATCAGTGATATGTTTACCTTGTGGAAACTCTGTGTTAAAAACGTCCATGCTTTTATCTGTCTTTCTTTTTGTTTCTGCCTTTTTGCTTGCTTTTTTAAAATCCTCTTCTGTCTGTCTCTGTCTGTCTGTCTGTCCTTGCTTGTCTTTCTGTCTCTCTCTCTCTCTCTCTCTCTCTCTCTCTCTCTCTCTCTCTCTCTCTCTCTCTCTCTCCTCTCTCTCTCTCTCTCTCCAAAACCCCCCAACTTTCTTCCTGTGTGTGTGTGTGTGTGTGTGTGTGTTCTGTCTCACTGGCTGTGGTACACTGAGAGTTATACTGTGCCATACTGCTGCAAATACTCTGTAATCATGCCTAGTAATACAATTGATCAAGATGTTTTATATTGTTCATCATACACTTGCATTATGCTCACGTGTGGGTTTTATTGTTATTCCAGGTGTAATTATTACTCTATAACCTCATGCATACATTTCAGTCAAATTAGACAGAGTTGCAAAGTCTGTACATCTATGAAAGAACTGTATCTGGAAAAGGCCCACATACTTATTTTTATAATTATATAGAATGTCAAATATATGGCTTTGTTGGGTGTTGTTGCTGTGGGTTTAGGGGTGTTTGTATGTATAGTTTGTTTGTTTGAGTATTTGTTATATTTCATGACATTCTTGTGTGAAAATGACGCATCATTGTCAGGTGAACTTGAAGAACTGGTTTGTCATTTCGCAAAAATTACATGCTGGTGTACATAGTGTTTTGTATCTCATTTTATAAAACAAGCAATTTTATAGCGCTTTTTGTTTGGTTTTTATGAAGTGGGAGATTATTGCTGTATATGGAAATGAAATATAAGGTAAAAGGTATGGAGTCTAGCTTCAAGATGTTTTCAGCCTGTTTTCATAAAGAAAATGTCAGTAGCTTTCCTGTCCCTCCTCTTGGTTTCTGTTTGTTTCTCCCTCTTTTCCAGATATATCCTCTGTCTGTCTGTCTGTGTCTGTCTGTCTGTCTGTGTCTGTCTGTATCTCTCTCTCTCTCTCTGTTCTCAAAGTGTATTGTGGCCTAAGGCCGATGTACACTAAACTATTTCAGAGTTCAGAGAGTTCTCTCTGAAGCTTTCTGAATATAGAGTGTGGATGAAAAAGGCCATCTATGCAAAAATCTGTCTGCAGTGTTGGGGTGGGTTTTGCTTGTGAGTTTATGTGCATAGCTCACACACAGGAGTGTAGGCATGCACACATAGAATAAGACCAGATTTTGTTTACATGGAATTAGTTTTCTATTGGTAGTAAGATAGTTTTGCACATTGATATGATGTAGTAAGTACTGTTTAGTTAGGTGGTATAACTAGCTGTATAACTGAGACATTATTTGTTGCCAAATCTTCAGTAGTGCTCCAACAGTCTACAAAACTACAGGATAGGTGAAGGTGAATAACTGTAATACATTCTTTTTGCTTTATTTTTATCGTTTTTTTTCTTCTTGGAATTGACTAACTGTTCTTTTTAGGAGGTATATAGCTTTTTTTTTTAAACTGGAAAGTTGTGAATGGTATTTATTTAATAAAAAAACCCCAAACTGCTAATAAATGAATGGTAGAGCTTGTAGATCTGAGATGACAAAAGTAGGTTACGAGAATGTACATGCAAAATTATATTTATACCAAGTGCAATACTGAAATATATTCTGAAATTAAGAGAGGGATGTGTGCCTGTGTCTTTTGTACAGAGAGAGAGAGAGAGGAGAGAGAGAGAGAGAGAGAGAGAGAGAGAGCATGCACTCGTGCACACACACACTCACACACAGACACACAGATTCTTCTAACAAAGTGACTGAGCTCATTTACGAAGAAAGCATATCAAAAATTTATTTTCTTCTCACACTGGCAAAAAACCCAAACAAATTGTTCGGCAAAGGCTGGACAATGACCGGAAACTTTACTGAAAAAAACCCATACACACACACAAAGGGAAAAAGAAGAATACCCATAAGACTATTGGATTTAAAAAAGTTTGAAACTACAGAATTTACACACACACACACACGCACACACGCACACACCCACGCACGCACCCACGCACACACACACATACACCAAAATCAGGTGAACAAATTAATGTGGCATATCACGAGAAAAACATGCAAATAAGGGCATAAATTATTGAAGAAATGTTGAACATCAAACTATCCTCCAGTAAATCATGGTACATTCAAATGATGACTATTAATATACTTCATTCATCTTTTGGTATGAGTTGTAGATTTCCAACAGTTAAGAAACAAATAAAGCTGCACATCACAAATTAATAATAATAAGCAAGAGAAAAACAACCATAATACAAAACACTGGAGTGTGAAAAAACAAAACATTTGTCCGTTTCTTTATTCGTCAGAATCTCTTTCTCTCTCTCTCTCTCTCTCTCTCTCTCTCTCTCTCTCCTCTCTCTCTCTCTTCACTCTCTCTCTTCACACACTCCCCGTACACACACACACGCACACAGGAATGCACGCACGCACACACAGAAACATACACGTACGCGCGCACACGCACGCACACACACACAATAGCAATGTTACAGGAGCCCGCACATACACGCGCACAAACGCACGCACGCACGCACATACGCACGCGCGCGCGCGCGCACACACACACACACACACGCACGCACGCACACACACATCACACACACACACACACACAACACACACACCACACACATCTTACGGTACAGAGAAGTTGAACAAAGGTGAAAACACAATTAACTCATTTTGTTTGCCTAGGCAAGTCAAAATCGTCATTGACATCAGTGCTGCACTTAACACACTCACAAGCTTAAATGTGCCGTCTTGCCGTCTGAGCACACGACTACACTGCACACAGTACTTTTTCAGACATCAATTGCTTTTCCAAAAGTCGTCAGAGAGGGTGAACAGTGAACATAAATGATGATAATGAACAGTGAACATAAATGATGATAATGCTGATGACAGTAGTGGTCGTGGTAATGATGGTGGTGGTGATGATGATGATGGTGATGGTGATGATGGTCGTGGCGGCGATGATGATGATAATGACGATGACAGTAGCGGTCGTAGTAATGATGGTGGTAATGATGATGATGATGATGGTGGTGTTGATGGTCGTGGCGGTGGTGATGATAATAATGACGATGATGATGGTAATGGTGGTGGTGGTGGTGGTGGTAGCAGTAATGGTGGGTACGATAAAGATAACAAAAGTGGTGATGATTGTGATGATAATGATGACAACTGCGATAATAGCAACAGCAATAACAATGAAACAACAAAAGTCCACAATTGTTGAAAATCTCAACACATGCACTGAACGTTCAGTTCACGTTGTGTCATAGTTCATCTGACCACAGTGACCATTGTAATGGACAGAAGTCGTTTTGAATATAACCTGTCACGCCGAAATCTAAGACAGAAGATCATGGCAAAAAAACAAAACAAAGAAAAGACTGTCAGTGTGACTCCAAGCTATAGTCCATGCTTATCATGACTAAACTAAGTGTAAAGTTTCCACAGCTACTTCTGTACACTACTAATTGATCGTTCGCGATCTCGTCTATCTTAGATCAATCAAGGCACAGGCTCAAAAGAGTGTTGTTCATGTGTACGCCTCTTATGAAGACAAGGAACAGATGTTTCCTGAACGGTCTGGTCTTGAGCATGATACAGTGTTCCCGAGTGTGCGTTGATACTGACTCAGAAGATTCGGAGGCTGTGCGGGGTCTCCTCTCGTTGCTGGTTTCTGGTTGACCGGCGATGGCAGTTTCGTTTCTTGTGAAAGAACTTGTGGTCAAGATTTTCGATTTTTTGCCGGTACTGTTTTCGTTTTGTTAGACTTAATAAAAAACCCTTGTAATTCCTGCATGTAAAATCTTTTAGCTGTTCGAAATTATGTCCATATTTTAAAATTTTAAAAATTCGTTTTAAAATGTTGTTTAGATTTCCTTCACTGTGTTTCTTTTCATTGTACAAAATACAAAATAAAAAAGGTTATATTTTTTTTATAAGTTGCTCTATTAGAAATTTTAAATGAAAACTTGAACTTTTTTTTTTACAGCATTCTTTTCAGCAATCTGTCTCTTTCCAGGTAATCTATACAATAAAAGTGGATGGAGCATGAAAGATTATTTGAGCAACATACATATTTTTCTTTAAAAAGCACGCATACACGCACACAAAAACCAAGTCTTTGGGATGTGACCTTTAAATTCATCAATTCATCTTCAGCAAAAATCACTGTCACAAAAAGGACGATTGTGTGTGCGTAAATAATATTAAAAAAAACATGCAGAGAGAAAAAGAAAACCACACTCGATTGTCCGACCATGCGTCTGATCTGTTGCGTAATAAGTGGGTACCAATTTCTTTTTCCATTATCTACGAGAAAGGACAGGATAACTCTGTGGTCAGAGCGCTTGTTCTCCCCAGGCTATAAACGCTGAGCATGGCTGCCTCACAGATAGGTGACCGTTCGTGAGCCTTGGCTTCAGTACAGTCCCTCAGTTCACCCAGCTGTAAATGGGTACCTTCCCTCTTTAGTGGCAGGGAAGGTAAAGAAGAGAAGATGGGCCCATCCATTAAGGTGCTGGCCCTGATTATTATTTAACAAAAAATTCTTTTATTTCGAGGATAATGGAATAAGCATTCATGTGCTTTTTTACCCATTTAATCCCCGTGTGTATGCAGTTTTGTACATTTTGTCATCCGTTCCCACAGGCACACGATGGCCCACTCTTCCGAAAAACGGAACGGGTTTTAACGTGTGCGCAAGATGTTCTGCGTGCGTTCGGACACGGGACCTCGGTTTTTAGTCTCATTCGAAAGACTTTTGGGGAGAGTGGAGTCGGCACTGATGTTAACTCCAGAGGAAAAATCCTCTTGAACGAGATTCGAACCCGGGTCAGCAGATCACGAATACATCACTCTAACCACCAGGTTATGCAAAAGAAGTTGAGGTCTCTGACCCCCCCCCCCCCCCCCCTCTCCAAACGATTGTGTAGGTAATGGGACACCTTTTGACGTGTACACTATGCAGCAATACAGTCAGAGTAAATTTCTTGATGTGAAATTCTGCCTCTCACCCCAGATGAAGCCTCCTTGTCGCGCCATCAATTAACAGCGCCACCCATACAGCTCAGTGGTCAGAGCACTCGCTTTCCCCAAGGCAATGTAAAGCAGCATCAAGCGTGGTTACCAATTGGATGAGTGACCGTTTGCGCGCCTTGGCTTCAGCACTGTCACCCAGTTCACCCAGCTGTAAATGGGAACCTGCCCTCTGTAGGGTCAGGGAAGGTAAAGCAGCGAGGGAGAGGAGATGGGCGCCGCCCTCAATATGCTGGCCCCTAGAGAAGTTGAGGTCTCTGATGCCTCTCTCCCCTACATCCACATAGGTTATGGAACACCTTCACCCTTTTATGTATGGTTCATTTTCCTTTGAGATACTTTTCTGCAAAACTCCTGCAGTTGAAAATTCCTCTTTCACCTATATACTAAGCCACGCCCAAGTCGGGTGCGCTGGGCATGACTTGTCAGGCGCTTAATGGTAGTGCGACGCAGTTTCACCCATATAAAAGACAATAGTTGCTGTCTGAGCGTTCGACGTCGAAGAAGAAGATATAGGCTTACCAAAGGCATGCTGCACACGGAATAGCAGGTTTATTGTGCCTATAAAAAAAACCCAACAAATAACCAACACCACCACTCAGACCACTATGTCACTTAAGATCTTTTTCTTTTGTTAAACTTTGTTTTGGTGTCGGCAGTGTGACAACAATCTTTTGGGAATCAGCAAACGGATCAGGCTTCAAGGTTTCCCCCACGCACATGTCTGGGTGAATAGGACTGTGGGAGAGGGGTGAAGGGTGGGGGTGGGGATGAAGGGGAAAGGGAGAAGGGTAAGGGTGGAGGTTGAGAGGTGGGAATGATGTTGCTGCTGCCTTGGTGGTGATGGCAGGCCTCACTTCCGGGCGTCCTGCTCGTTGACGCTGTCGCTGCTGGCGGTGAAGTCGGTGGCCGTTCGGAAGGAGGCTTCATTGTCACTGCTGGGGGTGGACACCACTGTGCCCGCCTTGACCCCCTGACCAGGTGACCCTGCCCTACAGTCCTTCTGGGGCCCTGTCTGGGGCGCCTCTCCTTTCGTCTCCTGGCTCTGGTCCGGCCCTGGAGAGGACTGCTTGCGCTGCGTGTCCATGGAGGGCTTTTCTTCAGGGGCATCTGTCTGGGGAGCGTTTCAGGATCGGCGTGCTCCTCCTTCTCCTTCAGCTGGGGGCTGGCGCTGCCTTCCCTGGCCACCGTGTGCAGAACCTTGTGTTTGGCCTTGCTGCCCACTTCCGTCAGTTTGTCGGTGGCCGCTTTGGCCTTGGCCATGGCCTTCTCCTGGCCTGGTCCACCTTCTCCTTGGCGCGGTCGATGGTCTTGGCCAGCCACTCCATGATGACGCTGATGGCCATGGAGACCAGCGCCAGGCCCAGGAAGGTGTAGACGCAGGACAGCAGGAAGAAGTTGGGGTGCTCGGGCAGCACGTCCCCGAAGCCGATGGTGCTGGTGGTGATGAAGACGAAGTAGAAGGACTCCAGGTAGCTCCAGTCCTCCCACAGCTTGTACACGCCGGCGCCGGCGAAGATGTAGACGAAAATGAAGCCCACGGCCACGCCCACGGGCAGCTTGAAGTCCTCGTTCAGCTCCTCCTGGTCGATGAAGACGCTGCCCTCCCGTTTAGGGGGGCTGCCGCTGTGTCGTGAGGCCCGGCAGTCCTGCATGCTGCTGGCCTTGCTGGCGGCGATGCTGCCCCTCTCCACGCTCTGGGACCTCCTGACGGCCTCCAGCACGTCCTTCCTGGGAGTCGACGCCATGGAACTGTTCTCGGCGCCTTCCACTCCTTGGAGATGTGGTTTGCTGATGGGTTTCTTGCCGAAGTCTCCGCTCCCTCTCTCCACCTCGTCCTTGTAAAAAGCGTGACTCTCCGCGACAGCAGCAGCGGCGGTGGCGGTTCCGTTATTCTGGGTGTAGGTGCCGTCGTGTTGAAGGTGATGACCATCCACAGCGTCCACACCCACACTGGACTCGTGCATGTCGTAGGAGCCTGGCTTCTGTCGGACCTTGCGGCAGTAGCCCGTGTAGTAGTAGCGGCGGATGAAGCTCCAGACGAACTTGAGGCCGTTGGCCAGGCGGTGGCCGAGGTCGGCCAGCACGATGAGGGCCAGAGGGATGCCGATGGTAGCGTACAGCATGGTGGCTATGCGGCCCGCTTTGGTGGTGGGGGCGATGTTGCCGTAGCCTGGGACACAAGGACATGTAGGAGGTGACATTGTGGAAAGCTTCTTTTTTTGTTTGTCTGAAAGTTTTTTTGTGTCTTGAAAGGTTTGTTTTTGTCTTGAAAGGTGTTTTTTTTTTAGTCTTGAAAGGTTTTTGGTCTTGAAAGGTTTTTGTCTTGAAAGGTTTTGGTATGAGGTTTTTGTCTTGAAAGGTTTTGGTATGAAGTTTTTTTTTGTCTGGAAAGATTTTTGTCTTGAAAGGTTTTTGTCTTGAAGGTTTGCTTTTGTCTGAAAGGTTTTGTCTTGAAAGGTTTTGTCTTGAAAAGGTTTTTGTCTTGAAAGGTTTTGGTATGAAAGGTTTCTCTCAGAACGGTTTTGTCTTGAAAATTTTTTGTCTTGAAAGTTTTTGTGACGAAACAACCCCCCCCCCCCCCCCCTATAGCTGTCAGTGTCCCCTAACCTTTTTTGCTTCTCTCAGCTGCTGTCTCTTCCATCCCATCCCATCCTGTCTCAGCTGGTGCTAATTCTAGCACTTAAGACTTGGTGAAAGAAGGGACACGCCAATTCTAGCACTAAGACTTGGTGAAAGGAAGGGACACGCCAATTCTAGCACTTACACTTGGTGGAAGGAAGGGACACGCCAATTCTAGCACTTACACTTGGTGGAAGGAAGGGACACGCCAATTCTAGCACTTACACTTGGTGGAAGGAAGGGACACGCCAATTCTAGCACTTATACTTGGTGAAAGGAAGGGACACGCCAATTCTAGCACAAGACTTGGTGAAAGGAAGGGACACGCCAATTCTAGCATTTAAGACTTGGTGAAAGGAAAGGACACGCCAATTCTAGCACTTAAGATTTGGTGAAAGGAAGGGACACGCCAATTCTAGCACTTAAGACTTGGTGAAAGGAAGGGACACGCCAATTCTAGCACTTACACTTGGTGAAAGGAAGGGACACGCCAATTCTAGCACTTAAGACTTGGTGAAAGGAAGGGACACGCCAATTCTAGCACTTAAGACTTGGTGAAAGGAAGGGACACGCCAATTCTAGCACTTAAGACTTGGTGAAAGGAAGGGACACGCCAATTCTAGCACTTAAGACTTGGTGAAAGGAAGGGACACGCCAATTCTAGCACTTAAACTTGGTGAAAGGAAGGGACACGCCAATTCTAGCACTTAAGACTTGGTGAAAGAAGGGACACGCCAATTCTAGCACTTACACTTGGTGAAAGGAAGAGACACGCCAATTCTAGCACTTAAGACTTGGTGAAAGGAAGGGACACGCCAATTTTAGCACTTAAGACTTGGTGAAAGGAAGGGACACGCCAATTCCGGCACTTAGACTTGGTGAAAGGAAGGGACACGCCAATTCTAGCACTTGGTGAAAGGAAGGGACACGCTAATTCTAGCACTTAGACTTGGTGAAAGGAAGGGACACGCCAATTCTGGCACTTAAGACTTGGTGAAAGGAAGGGACACGCCAATTCTAGCACTGGCCCTGGGCCTTGACTGAGTTATGCTGGATTTGTGTGCTGTGCCTCCACTCCCCACCCCCTCTAAAACTACACACAGAAACACAAAGAACAAAGATCCGACCACACTTAACAAACATACAACACCCCGCTCCACCTCCCAAAACACACAATCTCAAATACAACTACAAAGTCTCTAAACTTTTCATGGTTGTTGTGACCATACAACCCCCCCCCCACCCACCCACCACCAACAACACCAACTCCATACAAAACTCTAACCTGTGTTAACAACAACAAAACACAACAGCAGTAGTACAGCAGTCAGGTTTGTTGCTCTTCCTGTGTCTCTCTGCTCTTCTCTGTCTGTTTGATTGTCTGCCTGTCAGGTTGTCTGTCTGTCTGTCTGTATCTGTCTGTCTGTCTCTGTCTCAGTCAGTCAGTCAGGTCTCTGTGTCGTCTCTCTCTGGTATAAAGAGTCACGACTCTTAACACTCACGTTATGAACTTGTCAAGATTCTTGATAACAACAACAACACCCCGTCCCAAGAAAAACATCACCCCTCACCCCCCCCCCCCCCCCTTAACCCCCCCCACCCAACAACAAACACACAACAAAAAACAAGAAACCAAACCGAAACTAAACAGAAACCATAACAAAAAACACACACACAAAGAATAATGTCTTCAAGAGAAAGGAAACAGGCCACTTCACTGCACACGTGTAACGGGCACATGGCCCAAAACATTGTGAGTGTGATGCACACCAGTCCTCTGCAGTGAAAAGGGTATGGGTCAGGTTGTACAACACGGCAGATACCGAACAGCTGACTTCATTGTTCCCATACATCTCACTGCGTGCGTGCGTGCGTGCGTGCGTGCGTGCGTGTGTGTGTGTGTGTGTGTGTGTGTGTGTGTGTGTGTGTGTGTGTGCTTGTGTGGTGTGTGTGTGTGAGAGAGAGAGAGAGACACACACACACACACACACACACACACACACACACACACACACACACACACACACATGCCAAATGTCATGTTGAAGTGCACCCAACACAGCTGGATTTTTGTCT